>FR990101.1:2768333-3460416 GCA_905404275.2 Hedya salicella | reverse complement strand
AGTTATAATCTACCTACATATATATTTAGTCATAGTAATTCGTATTTTTGTTGAATAAAGAACTTTATTTACTTCAGGTTTGGCACCGACTTCAAAAGTTGATTTAAATGTGATCCGTACCGTACATAAAATATAATTTTTGGCTATTTAGTTTATTTTGAAGTCGGTTCTTTTTTTATTTATAATTTTTTATTTTTTGCTTTTTAGTGATGGATTTTAGTAGTGATATAAAGTATTTTGTAGACCCCAGAATGGGAAGATTGAAGAGGCACTTTGCACGCATCTCGAGTCTATGGAAGTAAGAAATGTAAAAGTCGGTTAGTTCATTGTACCTTCCATCATCAGCTCAGCATGAAGTGATGACAACTAGAGGAAAACAACTAATAACTTTAGAAAAATATATACAAAACATTGTTAGTGCCTATAATATTTGAGAGTTTCTCTCGATTTCACTGGTATTCCATCATCTAATCCTGACTTGGTGATAAGGAGACTACTTCAGGGACACACTAAAAAGAATATAACTAACAGTTTTAACGTATCTACCTATAATAGATGATTTTTTTAAGAATTATCCTCTAACTTACTACGTCTAAAGATCGGGAATAAATAATTTAAACAAAAAAATAATAATTTAAACTAATGTTTATTCCTCGATACGCCGCTAGCACACGAAAAGAAGTCGTAGGGGGTGGGTACGTTTAAGCCGGTCTGAATTTGCTCCCAGTAGTTAAGGGGTGTTGCCGCCCCCACGTCAGTACTCCCCTGGTTCTTGGAGTCGCCGTGAAGATGTGTATGAGCTGAGGGACGTCAGCTGTCGGCTGCGCCGAAGGCAACGGTCTTGGTGGCTCCAGCCGTAAGGTAGCACCCTGGAATTTACGTCCTTTGTGTCAATGTAATGAACGCAAGCGGCTCCGTTGGCTGTGATGTCACTGGCGTAATGCGGAAGCTGAAGGCAAGCACTACGTGATGGTGAACTGGCTTAGTGAAGTGCGGATGTCACAGTCGGACGGAGTTTACAAATTGATATACAAGGCGCTAAAGATTTATTTTTTTAAATACTCATATTTAGGCATTAGGATGCCAAATACATGATTGCGCTTAATATGTAATATGAGATACGGGCAAGCACTATTTATAAGCATCTATTAACAAGTAAAATCACACAAAGAGAAACGGGACAACGTTAAGTACACTTTTAAGTCTACCTTTTTTTTATGAAAGATAAGAAATGGTCAACACTTACCCAATATAGGGGTATAAACACTGATTTTAATTAAGACTCGGAACGAGTACACAATGGAAAACAACGTTAATCGTTGCTAAACTTTAAATGTCTAAACTTACGCCAGCGACGTATGACGACGCTGAGATTCAGCGAATGTGCGCCTGCGTTGGAAGCAAAATCTGTGTGGCAGGCGACGCGGCGGGCACTCGGTTCACGGAGTGCGGGCGGGGGGCAGCCGACCGGTTGAGCAGAAACACAGGCGATGCGAGTCCAGTACAGTTCGTCAGGGAAAATAAGTGACATTCGCGTTGTACAATCAACCTATTTAAATATAGGTTAACGTATAATAATATTTTATTAAGGTTTCAGTTTATTTTTAGGTAAGTGTTATTATAAAGCATTTTAAATACGTTTTTATATCTTTAAGACTTGATTTATCAATATTAATTTTATTATATTTCTTAAAACCTGGGTTACGTTACGCTTTTACGTTACAAACTCTTAACTATTAAGGAGTTGTACCTTCCATCATCAGCTCAGCATGATGAGATGATGACTACCATATGCAAAAACAAATGACAAATGTTGGCAGTCATAACATTATTCCCAGAATGTGCAAAGAGCACTATAAGTTGTTTAAAGAATGTAAAATAGATATTGTAAACATTTCTTTAAATAAGTTAAAGACATATTTATATGTATTTAAAACTAGTCAAAATAATTAATTATTTGAGTAGTTCTTGATTAATATTTGAGTAGTTAGTAGTTATTGATTTGAGGTTAAGCAGGTTTAAATACGAGTATGTAAATATTTGAGTAGAGTATATTTAATCCCTCGATACATCTAGTTTTCTACCTAGTTATTTCATGTACATTCTAGTGATTTAGTAAAATCAAATTACTAAATTAGTATGTTAACATTACGGAATCCAGTTTTTTGTTTTTACCATCTTCTTCAAGTGTACCAAATGTCAAATGTTAACGTAAGCGACTTTTTTTCTTTTTTCTCTATAAAGCATGTTGTGTTTGCCTGTAATTGGGTAAATACTCTAAAATGTTAAGTACCCATTGTACTTAACATTTTAGAGTGATCCCATCATCAGATCCCAACTTGGTGGCAATGAGACCACCTCGGAAGTATATTCTTTCAAATAAAAAGAGAATATTTAAAATCGGTCCACAATTGGCGGAGTAATCGGTGAACATACCTAACGAACATATTACCTCCTCCTTTTTGGAAGTCGGTTAAAAACTAAAGATCATGAGTTCTAATTAATGTTTTTTTTTTTTATAATTTCTAAATGTACCCACTGTAGTTATATTTTGAAAGTTTGTTGAGCCTGCACGGTTAAGGTTACATGGGCTTCAGAAAGAGCTTTGGTCTGAAGCAACAAATATAGCAAAGTATGTGCTCAACTCAACATATTCCAAAAATAAAACGCTTTAAGTGTTTATGAGAAATTAAAGGGTATTAGGACCCTGCCAGAAATCTAGTTGTCATTAAAAAATACTTTCTCGTATTAAAAGAAAAACGATGCAAAGATGAGAAAAAAGGTAACAGACAAGATAGATAATTACCAATCTGCAGACGAGCAGGGGCCGGGACAGGGTGAGTAGGTGTTTGACGAACTAGTAGCAGGATCATCATCAGGCAATTTGCCAGGAGCATGAGCAGAGGAGCGAACCCGATCCGAAAGCCAGATTAAAAAGACACAAAGGTATGATATGCATGATATGAGTTTGTTAGTAGGAGATAAGCCAACTAATGAAATGTAAGGACGCTGGTAAATGGGATGTTTGTGGAGCATTTTTGAATGCAACTTAGATGAAGATTTGTATTTAAAGTTACCGGATGGTGTGATGTTAAGTATAGTAAATTAAATAAGATCATTGTTTGGGTTTGAGGGTGCATCATTTTTGAAATCATTGGGCTGGATGTGATAGGTATTTCTTTAAATCGTTGCGTCGCGGAACATTTTTAGCAATATAATCGCCATATGCATATGACTACTATGAGTCTTACACGGCCTCAACGATGCAATAAAGGTAGTAAATTTAATTTTTCTTTTGCATAATGTAAATTGCAGACTGTACTGGTAGGTACATTATGGTCACGCGAAATTACTTCATTTGCTGTAAGTACGTGGAAATCAGGAGCGTTTAAGTGTACAAAAAATTAATTGCTGACATTAAAGCTGGGTTTAATTTTGTTTCTAGATTTTAATATGGTATTCGACAAGTTAAAAATGTTTTCTGTTTCGACTAACTTAGATTTTCGATTACCTATAATTAAAGTCTAAAGTCATTACTAAAACTAAAGTCGATTTCAAATTATATTTGTTAAGAAATGTTTGACACCTTAATTTCTATAATTGGGACCCTATATTACTATGAAGTAAGGTTCAAGGTGACAACTAATGGGACATTGTCAAGCACTGGGGTATTTACCTTCCTTCCCACTTCAGTTATGAAACAGGATCTCAATGGCTGTTCTTTTAGGGATTTAAAAGAAGGTAAACAAATAAACCACGTGACTGATGTCATTCCACCAATCATCTGTATCAATCTTTTGTATCAGTGGTACGACGCTTTTGGGTGAATGAACCGAGTCACGTGGCTTTATATTTGCCTTTTTTTAAGTACCTAAAATAACAAACTATAGTGGGTACTCTCTAAATCTCGGTTTGTAAAATTTACATTGTTTTAATATTGAAGACAATAGAACAAAGAAACAACCAAAAGAGAAAAGAAAGTTACTAATAACCATTTTCCCCAATGTTTATACGCTCTTCATAAACACCACTCTCTTTTTTTAGCTAAAACTTGACAAGGACGCGTGTTTCAACTTTTGCTAAGTGACGAGTCTGAAATAAACGAGGAGGACCTTTTTTTGTTAAATGTTTCTTTGTTACGACAAAGATACTGTGTTTGAATTAAAAAACGAATGTGACATCCAAAATGTATTTATATTGTTAATAGGTTACTCATGTCGTCTCTTCTGACGAACAACCCTTGTGATTGCTTAAGTTCCACAGAACGAATTGAAATATGTCGAGCAAACGTTTTTGAAATCGAACAATGCTTACAAGCCACTACTGTGACTTAAGGTTTTCTTGACAAGGAGTCTCAAAATCCTATGCTTTGATCTGTGGATTTTAATACAATTTGTCATATACGAGTAGATGCTACGCTACAGAGTTGCTAGCACTTTACGATTTCCGAGATCCCTAACCTAACGATATTCTTCATATACATGCCCCTCGTGATTTGTAAACTAACATCAACCCCATCGAACTGCATCAGCACTCCGGAAACCCTAAATTGAAACAAAAGTGCGCAACATCGGTTTTAAACCGAGAAAACCCGAGGGATCACGAAGCCTATAAAGAGCAGGCGCGTCCAAATTTTGTGACAAGCTGATACGGCTGTCGTATTTTACGTCGTAATGTGGGGTCCCACGCGAGCGGTTCGGTTTAATTGTGTGCTGGATGGTGCAAGGTTCCGGTTTAAAAAGGTTTATTTTATTCCACCCTTATTCAAGCCCACGACACAATGGCCAGAGATTACGATAGCAGCTATTTTTCAATAAAATTTAAGATAAGGGGACCTATTAGCGTCCCCATTGAAATCGGCACTATCACTGCGGTATTTACAATTTTGCCATTTGCAGTTTTGGTTGATACGTGATGGTTTTTTTTTTTCCCCAACGGTCAATATCCGAGAACCGAGGAATGAGGGCGCTACATGACCGTTGGTGTGGAGATTCTTTGGGCTTTTGACCAGCAGTGGACGTCTTTCAGGTGATATTATGACGTATATCTACGAGTATTTTACGCTGTCTATAATTAGCTGGGCAGTTTTTAAATATTATTATGGTCCAACGTAGTCTGTTGTCAATATCGACCGGCTGTTAGCTGTTAGCAGAGCATGGTGAAATAAGGCAATAAAATAAAACATATCTATTTGAGACCCATTATATTCATGTTTTAGGAAAGACCTGAAGTTTATTACAAATGTTAAACAGCAAGTTCTGTTTGGAAAAAAAGTCGGTGTTATTTTTTGTTCAAAAGTTATAAATAGACTCTTCCAGCATAACAAAATCCGGCCTATGCGGGTGGAAAAATTAATAAAATCGAAGCGTCTGGCATCAAATTAAGCTAATGCGTCTACCGTTAAGCGAACGCCATAAATAGCCGCGGGAAAAATATGGTAATCCAATAGTTATACTTGCCTTCCCTGTCATTTGCCCGATAAATATTCATGTACCGGGAATCATTCGGATGCGAATACGAATTTTTGGATTAAAAATTGTGTTGATTAATCAATTTTAATGCGCTTTGTCCCAAAGGTATGATTGCAGTTACGCTGCGTTGGTTTTACAAGTATTAATTAAAGTTGACGCGTTGGTTTTTATTAACGTGTTTGTTTTACGTAGGGTAGCATTTTATCAGCACGAAAACACAAACCAATTTGACTAATGGAAGAAAATAATTCTTCCCGTATATAAAGACATAAAAATCTTAGGGCGTACCTCAAGGCTTACATCTGGATCCGCAATTGTACATACCGTGAACTCGGATTATTTTAGCCCTAGCCTAGCCCAAAGCAACCCATGTTATTAAAATATTAACATTTTAAGACTAAACTATTCTGTTCTATCATTTGGTAACGTTTTTTTAAACAATATTGCCCCTAGGACAGAACTAAGCTGACCCGAGGTTAATGTGTTTTATACGACGTGACGACCGGTTTGGCTCGGTGGGAGTAACCTTGCCTGCGAAGCTGAGGTCCTGGGTTCAAGTCCCGGTAAGGGCAAATATTTGTGTGATGAGCATAAATATTTGTTCCTGAGTCTTGGATGTTTTCTATGTATATAAGTAATATATCCATTAAATATATCGTCGTCTAGTACCCATAACACAAGCCTTATTGAGCTTACCATGGGACTAGTTCGATTTGTGTAAAATTGTCCCGTAATATTTATTTATTTTTATACAAAACTAAAAGGTGCCCGTGACTTCGTCGAGTCGAGTAAATAGTATCCTATAACCATCTGTAGATGCCCAGCTACCCGTGTACCAAAAATAGTTGAAATTCGTTTAGGCGTTTTGGCGCAATAAAACCACAACTACACACATACAACTTTAAATAGCATATACCTATCACTTTTTTTCAAATATCTTCTATGTACAGACATGTAATTTTTACAACTTTATAATAGTATGGAAAAGACAACTGACATAAGATTGCTGGGGAGATCTTCCACAGCCGATCTATATTGGCTAAGTCTACGACCAAAGACATTAAACACGATCATATTAACGAGGAAAATGGGCAAGCAAATTCAATTTACCGGTAGCTCGCGGAACAACGACTATTAGGAGTACTCTCTTCCAAAAACAAAAGGCAGTAAGTTCGTACGGAGCTCATGTAGTGTATCACCTTTTCCCATCGAAAGGCAGAGTACAAGTGAAGAAAACGCCAATAACAGATGTTAATTACGGCATATAAATCTATCGGGGTTTTATCTGAACGTAAGAGGCCATAATAGAATAGAATGGGCGGAGAAAAGTTTTTTTGGAGAAGTTGTGTAACATATTGCTTTGGTCGTAAGTCTTTAGTAGACAGTATTGATCAGTCGTGTGTGTTTTTATGGTTATTAATAATCGTTATTAAATGTACCTAATAAAATTGTTGCGGATAAACAATTGGATATATGATTAAAATGTGATTTTACTGTTACTTGTAAGTCAGTTTATTGCGTCTTTGAATCATAACCCTTATTTTCTTTAGCGTTGTCAGATAAAAATATCCTATAACCATCTTTGGATGCCCAGCTACCCGTGTACCAATAATAGTCGAAATTAGTTAAGCTGTTTTGGCGTGATGAAGCCACGAAGACACATACAAACATCCAAAAAAATATTTTTTGTTTCAGTGACCTGCAAAAATTCTGTATTACATTTGAATTTATTTTCTCTGCAATTTTGTTGATCTTTAAACTCAGCCAACAAAAATAAATTCGATTTACATTATGATTTATGAGTAAATCCATAAAACACGTACATTGATAATATATTTATATTTGTACGCGCCGTTAATCGTCACGACGCGCGCATCAATACAATATATCCGAATGCTCGTCGGCTATTGCCGGTACAACATTTCCACAAGTCGAGGTGAGGCCGAGATACATTGACGTTATTCTAAAAGTGTTGAAGACCTACTATTATGTTCTCATTTGTGGGCTGGGAC
Organism: Hedya salicella; assembly: GCA_905404275.2. Classification (NCBI taxonomy): domain Eukaryota; kingdom Metazoa; phylum Arthropoda; class Insecta; order Lepidoptera; family Tortricidae; genus Hedya; species Hedya salicella. The sequence goes on along the minus strand of FR990101.1, from coordinate 3,452,933 downwards.
TTCCTAGTACCAGCTTCTCGTTCTAGACCGCATTCGACTTGCAATTTCAGATTGCCTTGACCTTGGTACTGCGTAGAGATGTAGCCTCGCTCTGCATTTTCTATCACTGGTATAACGGGGAGTGCTCTAAGGGATTGTTCGAATTGATCCCTGCCGCATCTTTTCGACATCGTCCTACGCGATAATATTTCCATCCTTACCACTTAGATGGTTGACAGTCCACAACTCTGTGTTTTGCTAGAAATTTCCTGCCTCGCACGACTGAAGTTGCGGACCGATGCGAGCTTTAGTCTTCAAGAAAAGAGTGTACTCCTACCTGAAAGGCCGGCAACGCACTTCTGGTATTGCAGGTATCGAAGGGTGACGATGATCGCTTACCATCAGGCGATTCGTCTGCTCGTTTGCATAGCATACAAAAAATCGTTTTCATATTATAAGCGGCAATGTCTCTCGCTCTCGTCTCGACGCCCGCCGATGTGTACCGGTATGAAAGTCGCGAGATTGTGTTAGCAAATGGCCCGTGAATGAAAACATTGAAAAATGCTTCAATGACTACAGAAATAGAACCTGTACTACAAAAAGATAAAGCATACTCAATATACATATTATTTGTGCAGATTTTTTACCATCTATTATATATTGCGAAAGTGAGTCCTTCTATTTTCAACCCTTTGCGTTACGTCCTTGTGGAGAACTATAGGAGAGGCCGATGTACAGCGCAGTAGACTTTCGTGGCTGATAGATAGATAGAAGTCCTTAGATTTTCAACCCTTTGCATTACTTTAGTTAATGCATCCTAACTTGTCGTACGCAATAATCTTAGATATAAAAGAAGAAGTCTGACTGACTGACTCATCAACGCACAGCCGAAATTAGGTACTAATGCTAGAGAATTGTTTTTTTCACAGTCGGTTACATGTATAACGTAGGCTAGGGATAAGAAAGCAAGCAATAAGTAAAGCAAGGGATGAAACTTTGTATGGGAAACATAAAATCTTTGGACTTAGAAACTGGAAATTTTACAAGAAGATTGTGTGCTTAAAATCAAGAAACCAATATTCGCGATTTTTCGAAATTCATCCCCTAAGGGGGTAAAACAAGGGATGGAAGTTTGTATGTGCAACGTAAAATCTTTGGACTTAGAGACTTGAAATTGCAAAAAGATTATGTTTTGTGTGTTAATTAATGAATTATTAAAGTAAAACACGAAAAGCAAGAGAGAGAGAGAGAGGGAGAGAGAAAGAAAAGAACGAGAGCGAGAGAGAGTGAGGGGGATGGAGAGAGGGAGAGAGAGCGGGAGGAGGGTGGGAGGGAGGGAGAAAAGAAGAGAGAGACGAAGTGATGGAGGAAGGGAAGAAGAGAGGGAGTAAAGGGAGAAAGGCAGAGAGAGGAACAGAGAGGGAAAGAGAAAGGGGGAGAGAGAGAGAGAGATAGGGATGGAGAGAGAGAGAGAGTGAGAGAGAGGGAGGGAGGAAGAGATAAAAAATTGGTTTCGTAGTAAAATTATGACGTTAACACGTAAAATTTTATTATCGTTCGTAAACCGACTTTACAACAAACATTTTTTGCTATACTTTAAAATACTATCCTTTTGAAACGCTGAGGTACTTTCTAGAACATTTTATTTTGGTCAGTGTCGGGAACTTCGCCTATCTCTTCTTCTCATAGTCTTGAAGGTTTTAAAATTAAACGGGCCAGTGTTGGCTTTTTATGGAATAATCTTCAATATCCCGATTTTCTCTCTCTAAATCCGTTGGTCGCTGAATATCTTCTGAGTATATTTTTACAAACATTTAAAGCACAACTGACAGAAAAAAGTTTTCCTCATTTATATCTCTGTTTTTACCTAAAATCTATGCAGACGAAGTCGCGGGCGGCCGTTAGTAGCTATATATAATAATAGTTTAATTTCTGAAGGGCTGAAGTTAACTGGATCCACTTCTGGCAACTCTACTAGCAATATTGTACCAACTGAATTTTACATATATAAAAAAAATTATGAGTAAGTGTGGACGGTCGACCGAGAACTTGGTCTATCACTTTTGGACTCTATTGTGCGTATATTAACGTTCAAAAGTGGGACACCAACTTCTTGGCCGACTGGTCATGTTTTATAAATCATAAAATAATGTTCTTGATTGTGAAAGATTGGTATTAGTTCATCCATGGTAAGCCTTACTAATTCATATTATCAATGCGAATGTAACTAAGTCTGTCTTACTGTTACCTTTTAACGCTTAAGCCGCCGCTGAACCAATTTAGATGACATTTGGTATAAAAATATTTAGAGAGCATGGAAAATACATAGAAAAGTTTTTACCCCGGAAATCATCCTTCACAGTAGTGAAAAAGGTAGTTGGAAGTTGATACAATCAATTAAGTATTGAAAAGTCTTACACTACTCAGTCCTCAGTAAAGCGAGTGAAGCCGCGGGTAAATGCTCGTAATTTATACTTAATTTTGTTAAATGGAAATAAATACAAACATACCAAAAATCCATACTAAATATTTTTCGATTCCATTCATTCGGAGTTTGACCTCCAAATAGTACGTAACAATCGTTTTTTTAGACATCTTTCATTAACAGACATTTCATTTTTACAACTTTATAATAGCGGAGATGTAGCATTCCGTTCGTTATGCATTTTCACTCTTCAAAAAACGTAAGCCATATCATGTACGAGCATCAGATTTTTACGTGCCCTTTACATCAAAAACCAAGGATAAAATTCCGTATAAAATCTGTTACTTCACCAGCTTATCGGGGTGAGCTACCCTCTACATATTCCTTTACACATGTCAGGCTAGAGCTAGTATCAAAGATTTCCCGGCTTGGCCGGGTTACATGTAAATCCGCGAGGGTCGGAGTTCATATATTTCAGTCTTGAGACGGGTCGAAAAGGCGTGCTTTCTACGCGGCCGCGGTTCTAGAGAGCCGGCACAATTAGCTGGTTGCTTTGCATAAAACACACCCGCGTACGATGTGGGGCAAGTTTTGGGATATCGCGTGGATATAACAATATCAATATAAAAATATTTTGCTGATTTGGAGTAAATACTTCAACGAGCTGGTTGGAGTTGCGGGGACTAGCTGGATGCGGGTCGCCTCTATCCGGCCCATGTGGAAATTTATTGAGGAGGCCTGTGTCCAGCAGCAGCGAACGTCCTATGGCGGAAATGGCATCATCATCATTTCAGCCATAGGACGTCCACTGCACTGCATTGAGTGAATTAAATTAAATTTTAAGTTTTCTTACTTTTAAATCTGATAAGATTACTCAAACATAATCGAAGAGTTTGTATAATACATTGAAAAACATCGATTGAATACAGAACTTGGCCACACATTTTGCTGATTTTTGATAGGAAGTACGGCATGGAAAATTTTGATATTAAGGCAAGTAGTAGGCCAATGTAGTGTCAAAAAAATCAAGAGGTGTCACTAATTCACAGAAAAATACCTAAAAAAATTCTTTCTTGTTTTTTCGTTATATAATAATCAGTGTTCGTTTTTTGCGTATCGATGCAAATCTATCCAAAGAACATCATTGTAAAAATTAAAGCAAATCGCTTGAATACGGGTGCGTCTCCCGAGATATAACAACAGTTAATATAATTTCATATTAGTAACGTTCACTAGATATAATGAACGTTAGCTATAACAACAAAACCAATATTTTTATAAGAAATAACGGTCAATTTACAAGATACTTTATATAATGTTTTTTTATATAACACTCAAATTAACTAATTCTAGTTCGTATAACATACATAACGTATAACAGGTCCGACTTGGGTTAGGTTAGGTACGACGACGAGCGAAGCGAAGAGGAGTGTTAGGTTGAACTGCGACCCTTACTAGCGAGAGGAGCGAGCGAGTCGCGGTGGTCAATATCGAGTTAATGTATTATTCTGCATTAGGTGTTATGAATATTATACGCTTTAATTGTTATATCAATTAGTATTATATCAAAATAACGTTATACTTTACGAAAGTAGATATTTTGACATTATATCTTCCGTTCAATATAATCCAGTGAACGTTATACTATAAAAGTTTATACAAAGTGAGCGTATATAATTTGACTCTTATATGATATAATATTTTCTTCTGTTTCCGCGATTATTACTCATTGAAATAAAACAATTTAACGGATTATATCGCGTATATTATCTCATTTTATTCCCGACGTTTCGGAAGCTTTCCAGCTTTCCATGGTCACGGGAGGACTGAGAAAAGATGTATTTTCCTCTGTCAAAGTTACAATTTGTGCAAACTACCCATTTTTAAAAAACTAAAATGAGATAATATACGCGATATAATTCGTTAAATTGTTTTATTTCTTATATGATATGTTCTTATATCTCGTATTAATTACCCCTTGAATTCATCTTGAAAAAACAATACATTCAAACAAAAACTTAAAAAAGTCATAGTCAGTTGAGATTCGTTGGACTTTAACTTTAACTTGAGAAAACTGCCAAGTTTTGTTTAATTATTTATTAAAGTACAACGACTAATTAAAAAGTACTGAAATGATTTTAACTGTATATGTCAAAATTGCAACGTAACAGAAAAAAACAGACAATTACTATCTATTGTGATATAGATACAAACCAAAGCGCAAAGAAAGGTACGATTGCTCTCGCACGTGATCACACAGAATCCCAAGAAACTTGTGGTTCATATAAAGAGAAAGACAATTACTATCAAAGATTAAAAAAATAAAAGCAGTACAACAAACCGTCTTACTACCGTACCGTTAACCGTCTTATTTAGAACCATTTTTTTTGTTTGGGGTATTATGAAGTAATTACTATCAAATATTTTCCCCTTGCACCAAACACTTACGTGCACTGATTCACGTTGATTGTATAGCCTTTACAGTCACGCGAACCCTGTACATAGAGCTATCTCGCTCACTAGCACTGCACGGTTAACTACACAGCTAGTGCAATTACAAAATAAACTCTTTCAAGCTGCGGTTTGCTTACAAAAAAAAGTAAGCTTACCTACGCATCTTGAATATTATTTTTACATCGTCCTCCTTGACGTATCCGTCAATGGCGAAACCTGGCATAATGACCTTCACGAGCGTCGGTCATGTGCACGAATGTGACTTGCAAAACCGAATTTGATCTTAAAAGTTCTGTTGCACGGCGCACGAAGCAACTCACCTTTGTCATTATACGTGTATTTAGGTATAGGAAGGCTTAGGACGGGTCTTTTTCTTTAGGCGTCTTGCATCGAGGTCTTGCAAGCGTCACTCCTCAAAATCAGTGACGGCCTCGTGAACAGAGCTGCGCCATACTCCTCTCTGTTATGCAAGCTCTACCAAACCTTCGCATGGAATGTTGCATGCTGTAAAATTGCATTTAATGACGTCTCTACATCGCTTAGGTTGAACAGCGCGGGCTGGTGTGATCAAATTCGGCTGCTTCAGTCTTAAAAATGCTGGATACTTTACTTTGCAAGTATTGTAGCGTATTTTGGATAGAGGCTTATAAATCACTAAATCATCCAAAACTCATCACACAAATATTTACCCTCGGAATTTGAATCGAGGATCGCCAGTTTTGCACTGCAGAGCGGTTAGTACGGCCAGCCACTAGCTTATACGTAGATTAGTTTTACATAAGCCTAAATTATTGATGACCGTTTACCTACGTATCCCTGAAGTGCGTAGGACGTTGGTAGCAGCTAAGTGTCTCGTAGCATGCCCAAATGACTCATCACGGTGCTTGGTAACTCTGCATTCAATGCCAGATCGTTATTAGAGATAGGATATGATCCAGGAGCACATAAAATGCTGTACTTTTAAACCACTATTATTATAAAGTGAAAAATTACAAGAGACAAGCGTGACTTATTTATTAACAAATAAAAAAAAATAGTGATACAATATTTATATATCACATAAGTTACGTATAGCGTTTTTCTAAACAATGAACTAGCTGTTTACCAATTATTCTTTCGTATTACGAAATTATATGGCTGAAAGTTATTTAAGCTTCAATTTTAAAAGTCAGTTAACGTTCCCCCGAGCCGATTAAGGCCGTTCAGAAAACAAAGTCGGAAAAAAAGTGACGTTTCGGACTTAAAACAGTTATTTGCCAGGCACGAAATTCTTTTGAGGGGTAATATACCCCTAGGGGAATATGCCTGTTTTACAACTGCACTTGGAGTACAGAATAGATAGTACAAGTACAGATGTCTCATTTGACCTTTAGAGAAAGCTGCGTAATCGCGTGTTAGCGAGAAATCGTGCAATTATTGCAGCACTCAAAAAAGGAGCGCCTATAGATTACGCGCGATATACATCAGGGTGTAGTGAATAGTCTCTAGAATTGGAGTATGGAAAAACCTCAAATAGATTTTTTTGCTGGGTACCGTAATAGCATCTGCTTAGAGATATTATTTGCATTTAAGAGTTTGAGCCGTTTCGGGTAGAGACGTTGGAGCCGTGTGGACAGAGTGCAATAGCACTTTAAAACATATCGAAGAGGTTACGCGAATTATCTCATGCAACCTTCTGGCTGGCACTTTCTTAAGACATATAATTAGCGTTGCCATTCAACGTGCAATGATACTTCATAACACTTCGAAGAGGCTATGCGAAGTATCGGGTGACCAGGGGCCTGGCACTTTTTGAATACATACAATTTAGCGTTGCCATTCAGCGTACAATACCTATCCTCTGGGCACCCTGCCGTCCGCAAGAGACACGCGAGGGGAACTTTTTCATATTGTTTATACATTAAAGTGTTTGACAAAATGTAAATACAAGCATTTACGATTTTAACACAAAACTACATCTCAATAAAATCGAACTGAGTGTTATGAGACGTGAAACGTCCAAAACATCGAGGGAATTAAATAAATCATATTTACACTCGATAAGGTCCCGTTTCATCATGACAGACTTAGTATATAGTACTCTGATTAGACAAATACTACTGTTTTAAGATGAAATTGATTTTTTATTACTTCGTTTTTGTTTTCGTTAATTTCCCGTCTAATTGCTTCTATTGAACTAAATATTATCCTGGTAGTATGACCTACAGTTATAATTAAGTTATTATAGCTTAAAGACACAAAGATACATAAACTTTTGACTTTGACGACAGTTACGTGAATCTTTGACCTGTTTCAATTTTAATATCAGTTAACCAAGCTAAATAGATATAAACAATAGAAAGTTAATTAAACTACGTCTAGACTAAGCCTATAAAATTTCCATCAAACTTAACTTAAGCACCGATAAATCCAATACTTTCGAAACGCAAGCAATAAACAGAAGGTTTTATTAAACCGAATTCTGTTATCATATTATTTTTTATCGTTTTCAAAACGACACAAAACCATGCAAATCTTTATATCACCGATATCATTACAGGAATATGATCACAATCGAAAATTTTATGATCCGTAAAATGAGTCAATACAGTAGCGATAATAAAACATGACGCCACTAGGTTTTATGGGTTTTGTGCGGTATCTGTTTGTATGGAAGTGCCAGCGACAAGTTGTGTAATAGGTTTAAGAACATTTATTTCTCACTAGCGTTTACACGAGGCATTGTTCAGATTGATACCTGCCGTATCTTTCCGCCATTGCCCTAAACGACAATATTTCCATCTTTTGAACTTGGTTAGAGTTATGTATAATTTAATATAAATTGTCTAACGTTTTTAGAACTTAGCTCCCTCTCGTGTCCATTCCAGCTAATTCCACGCTGCCCGCGAGTTTTGTTCAAATATGTGAGCTTGAGATATTCAGAAGGCTGTCATAAAGCGTTTCGCGATCAACCGCCTTTGATCCTCTCTGCCCGTGTAATGGCCGCTCTTTCTGCTTTGCGCATATTTACAACCGGTCATTCTTGGAAGAACAAATGAGAACTATCTACACCATGCCACAGAAAAGTAGTAGAAAGGTTATTTTGCAGCGGACTGTATTATTATCGGCCAACAAATATCCAGTGCACAAGGAGTATGTACAATAAAATGACATCGCGCGCACTACTTAGCAGTAAGTAAAATTATAATGTTCAAACGTAGGTTTCGCACATTTATTATTAAATCGTAAAAACAAAATGTGTTTAAAACTTGATATTATACTGTACAATGGCTGGAAAATTAACATCGACAATAGAAATCCCAGACTCACAAAGTTTACGTTATGTTGTGAAATTGTAAATAGTCTTACACTTTTAGAACTTGGCTCTCTCTCGTGTCCATTCCAGCTAATTCCACACTGCCCGTGAGTTTTCTTCAAATATGTGAGCTTGAAATTTCGGTAGGCGCTTGTAAACCGTTTCGTGCGATTAACAGTTTTTGAGCCTCGCTTTCCGTGTAATGGCCGTTGTGTTCTGATCCGCTCATACTTAAAAGCAGTCATCATGCAAAAACGTGGCCTTGAGGTTACTTTTCTGTCGACTGTACTGTCATCAGCTAGCAAGTATGGATACTCCAAAAAGCGTAGGTACCATAAAATGACATCGCGCGTTCATTCAGTAGTAAAGTATATCATCAAGTAAGTATGTTCAAACGGAGGTTTTGCTCGGTTATTTAATAAATCTTATAAATAAAATGAGTTGAAAACTTGATATCGTACTATATAGTGAACAAATGGCTTGTAAATTAACACTGAGAACAGGAAAGTGAAATTCATAAATTTTACAATACGTTCTAAAACAAACCGTCTACTGCTTTTAGAACTTGGCTCTCTCCTGCGTCCGTTCCAGCTAATTCCACGTTGCCCGCGAGTTTTCTTCAAATATGTGAGCTTGAAATATTCGGAGGGCGCTCGTAAACCGTTTCGCGCGATTAACCGCCTTTGACCCTCGCTGCCCGTGTAATGGCCGCTCTGTTCTGCTCTGCGCATAAAGTCTCACACGCGGTCAAGCTCGAACGTATATACGACCTTTTTTATGAAAACTGTTATAAACTTTACAAGGATAGTTGGTTTTGGTCCCGGTAGATGGCGCTGAAATGTTATGGCCGCTTGGGATAGTGAAAAGGTTATTATTTTTTCATGATATTTTTATACTTTATAGACTACTAGGATCATGCCAAATAATGTATCACACAAATACAACAATATATAATATTTCTGTTAGATAAAGAAAAAACAAACATTCAAAAAACCGCCCATCAGTATTTTCATTCAAACTTTTATCTCTTGTAATATAATTTCAATATTAGCCTAGAGTTCGTATAAATGTCTAACCCAAATATTTCATTTTATCCCCATTGTATCAGCGGCCTATTTTTACCCAATAATCTTCCTATCAACACACAATAGTCACCATCTCAAAACCGTATTACTTTCAGGTCCCATTCTTTACCGTCAACATAAACTTGCAGAACACTTCCACCCATGTTTCACCCCCACTATTTCACGAGCCACATTTCTATTCCCACCCGTAATTCTCATCAGGACCACTTACTCCATTCCTAGGGTTGCCAGTGTTGCCACGTGTGAAAATTTAACACTTACGAGAATGGCCACTTATTCTGCATTTTAATGTACTTTTTAACCGCTTTGTTCAGTTAATGTATCTTTAGAGTTGGTTGTTTTATTTTGCTGCTGCTTTGATGAGAATTTTAAAAGTTATGGTAACAATGTATCTATATTGGGTTTTGTTATTGTATAATGAAATGTGCATGAGAAAGTGCTTACAAATCACGCAAAATATGTGCACATAATTAGTGTAGTACGTAATTAATTATTTATTTATTTAAACTTATTAAACAATACAAGAAAGTTCAAATGATAGCCCTAGGACCATAAACACATTATCTACCTGTCAAATATTAGACTAATCAGAAACATTGTTGGTCTAACATATTGGTATCAAACATTTAGAACATAATAAGTACAAGAGTGAGACACCCAAATAATATACTGTACATACATAATATCTTCTTCCTTCTAGACCTAATCCCATTTACTTGGGATCGGCCTTCCTTGTCCGCAATTCGCATCTAGCACGGTTTTGTGCTGCGTCTTTATCTAGACGAGCTTCTGTTAGATCTTTTTCGACCGACGTCCACCAGGTGGCGGGTGGTCTGCCTCTGGAAAGTTTTGTAGTCGGCAGGTCGAGGGCAAGCTTCACCATATGGTCATCGGGGCGTCTTTGGGTATGGCCTTACCACTTCAGGCGTTTCTCCTTCACCTTATCTACAATCGGGGCGACTTTGACACTTCCTCTTAAAGTTGCTGAAAAATCCTGAATTTAAGACAAAATTGACAAAATGGCTACATGAACGTTGAAATAAAACAATTTAACGGATTATATCGCGTATATTATCTCATTTTAGTTCCCGACGTTTCCTTGCCAAAGAAAAAATATATTTTCCCAGAATGCTTCGCGAGGCTATTGAGATTAAAAAGCATCCTAATTTCAATAGAGAAGATGGATTGTCACTACCACGAGCTTGGGATCCTGTAATACATCTCATCAAGGAACAAACGAGACACAGGACTGCAAAACCTTAATTTCCGAACGGTGTAAAATATCTTATCTGTTTAAAAAGTAGTTAATAGTCTCTGTTTTTAAAATATTATAATTAGTAATGAGGTAGCCTGGGAGTTTTTCTTTGCAGCGTTTCTTTTCTCCTCAGTACGCCTCATTTGTGAAATGCTGCTTGGTAAATTATTAAAATAAAATAATTAAGCCCTTCTGGCACATGTGTAACTGTCTTTATAGCTTAGGCCCATCTGGCATGTATGTAAACCTTTATTTGTTTTTTATTTTTTTCAAAAATGGGTAGTTTGCACAAATTGTAATTTTGACACAAGAAAATACATCTTTTTTCAATCCACTCGTGCCCATAGAAAGCTTGCAAAACATCGGGAATATAATCCGTTAAATTGTTTTATTTCAATGAGTAATAATCGCGGAAACAGAAGAAAATACATGAACATTGTTTTTATTCTGTAAAGGATTATTTAGACATAAATAATAGATATTAGAATTTAATTTATCAACATGCTCAAATTATTATTATTATTGTATATTTATCTTGCTTGTATTGTTAATTTCATTTTAATTATTCGTAATGTTAACCTGGCAAATACATAATTTGCATGCCAAAACGGCTGAATACTGGTACGTATACCTGATGATAACACCACTGTATATGGGCCGGGCCGCGAAGCGTTTCAACCGCGGCACTTTTATGTAACGAATTTTTTACATCATACGTGACGAAATTCGATAATTTTTTGAATAGAAATAGAGAATGATGCCTTGCCTGCCTTATGCCAAAAACTCCGATGCGTTTGTCATATTTATTCACCAGTAATTTGTTACATAAAAGTGTCGGCGATCGAAACGCTCCGCGGCCCGACCCATTTACGTATTCTACCAAATAAACATTTCTTGCTTTCTTTCTTTCTTTCTTTCTTTCTTATGTACTCATTTTGGACTTTGTCGAGTATTATGACACCCGCTGACCAGATTACATTGTATATAATGATAGCTGGTCAGCTGGTGTTATAAATTGTTATTTATGTATATAATATACATACATATACATTTATACAGGCACCAGATTCTTAATTACTATGAAGACTCTTAATCGCTCAAGAGATGCTTGTGCATTGCTTACACTTGAAGGATAATTATGCGATATTAATAATAAATATCAGGGAAAATCAAAGCGTGTACACTGTATACCAAGGCAATGATACATATAAATAATGTAGAGATGAATTTTAATATTTAAACATTAAACACATAGAAAACAAGACCCAGGTACAAACACGCCTGCTCATCACACAAAAACTTGCCCAGGCTGGGATTCAAAACCGGGCCCGACAGCTTCGTAGGCCGTTGTACAGCCAACTAACCCAAACGTTTTGTCCTATACTTATGTATTGTATTTATATTTGAAGTATCAGCAAAGAAGAGAACTTACAATTAGTCATACATATTAGCTGTATAAATTAAATCATTTCATAAAGTCTGTGTGCTGTGTTGATTTCTTGTTTTCTGTTGAGTTGAAACGCGGCAAACCTCCTTAGCATAATACTGGCCAGTAATAAATTGTATCGGGAAAATTTGAGTTCCACGATTGTCTTTTGTTTGTGGGAGACAGGTCCCGACTCGTTTGACTTGAACTTGTGCTGCGCAAATTATGAAAGATCTGAGATTTAAAATATATTACTAATAAATGTGCTGTTAGAAAACTCTAAAACTGTAAAAATTGTACAGTATTTCGCAATATTGTATTAGATTAAATATCTACAAGGGCTGCCACTTCGCAGGTACATTTTGCATATAGTTATTTTTCTTAATTTTCGTGTATCGTTCTGTTCAACTCAATCCGAGTCTTATTTCGTTTTTACAGGTCTTAACTATGAAGAAATAAGGCTTGGGTTGATTGGAAACACCCATTGAGTGGAGCATTTTTACAGCCCTTTCTTCTCCGCTGAAGTTTTCCCTGAAAACCTATGTCCAGACTTCAGTCGCACCCCCGCCGACCGTTGCATGAAAAATGCCTTCTTGGAAAGCTGGATAAGAAAACTGGAATCGAAACAGAATCTTCACAACCGTCCTACCTCCCTGCTCAGATAAGGCCAGTGATTTCTGATTATTGCCGCGTACTGACTGAATCCCTTTTAGTTTATGTTCTTTATTTGTATATGTCTATTTTTATTAAATGTTTTACATTACCACGTCCTATCTTTTATTCCCGACGACTAGCCAGGCTAAAGAGTATCGAATTGCTTATCTTTTCACGATATATTTTATATCACAAAATTGAACACGCTATTTTAAAATCATACAATTTACGAAGCCAAACTGACGTGGCTGTTTAATTTCGCCATGGCATTTCCTCGAAAATTGGAAAATAGTTCCGAAGCAATATACGTAAAACGTACGTCAATCGTCTATACAGACTGAGCGGAAAATCTTATATTTTTGAGGAAAAATTTATAGAAGAGTCGTTCAAATGGCGAGAAAATCATGGATTTTATAGCCGTCGGAGCATCTATATTGTATTTTCTCTTACGATGAAATACGGACAATGCATTTATAATCGAATTTATATTTATTTTCTGTCTAAAAAACAACTTATTTTCTGAATTTTAGCTCTTGTGTCGTAAATAAACTTGAATTTTCTACTCCTGTTTTTATAATATAATTGTATTTTTATTTCAATTCACGATTTTAAGACAGATTGAAGTCATAGGTAGAGCACACACAGATTTCATTTGTGTTGTGCCATTTTTTTAAGTTAAAGGGGGCAAACGAGCAGACGTATCGCCTGCTGGTAAGCGATCACCATCGCCCATAGACACCTGCAACACTAGAGGAGTCACAAGTGCGTTGACGGCCTTTCAGGTGGGAGTACGCTTTTTTCATGAAAGCTTGAAGGGTCGCATCGGTCTGGAAATACTCGCAATGACAATTTATTCCACAGTTCAGTCATTATTGAACATCAGTATATGACACGTTTCTAGACCTTGGCCACAACATAAAAGCCGGTAAAGTTTTTTAAACATACAATTTAATGTTATAAATAAATACATAAATATTACAGGTAAATTTTACACAAATCGAACTAGTCCCACGGTGAGCTCAATAAGGCTTGTGTTTTGGGTACTAGACGACGATTTACTTAATAGATATATTTTCTTACATACATAGAAAACATCCAAGACTCAGGAATAAATATTTATGCTCATCACACAAATATTTGCCCTTACCGGGATTTGAACTCTGGACCTTCAGCTTCGCAAACTGGTCGTCAAATAAATTTTATAAATTATTATTATTAATATTTTTTTCTGTTTCCGCGATTATTACTCATTGAAATAAAACAATTTAACGGATTATATCGCGTATATTCTCTCATTTTAGTTCCCGACGTCACGGAAAGGTCAGGCATTTATAAGCTGGACTGTGAGTGTGGTCTTTTATACGTTGGTCAAACGAAACGCAGTGTATCAACCCAGGTAAAGAAGCACATAGCAGATGTCAAGCACCGTCGGTGTAATAAGTCTGCTGTCTGTGAACATGTCATTGACAAACCAAAGCACTCAATTAAGTTTGATAAACCTTCTATCCTTGCCAAAGAAAAAGATATTTTCCCCGAATGCTACGCGAGGCTATTGAGATTAAAAAGCATCCTAATTTCAATAGAGAAGATGAATTTTCGCTACCACCAGCTTGGGATCCTGGAATACATCTCATCAAGGAACAAGCGAGACACCCGTGACCATGGAAAGTTGAAAAGCTTCCGAAACGTCGGGAACTAAAATGAGATAATATACATGATATAATCCGTTAAATTGCTTTATTTCAATGACCCTTTATATTGTTAATTAGCAACATTGCAAATGTTCAAATAATATTAAATTATTTATTTCGTTAATTTATTGTCATTATTACTAAGAGATCCCGAAACATCTGTTTTTTGCTGCCAATTTTGAAGATAATTGGCAAAATGTGAAAGAAGAATACGATCCTATAAATGACGAAAGTTATTTTGGGAAAGTTAATCTGAAATAAAGTCTATTCCCTACTCAAGGCTTACCGGTAAGGTAAATATCGCCATTATGTATAGTTAAATAATGAATAATAAAAAAATAAATATTAGGGGACAATTTTTTACACAAATCGAACTAGTCCCATGGTAAGCTCAATAAAGCTTGTGTTTTGGGTACTAGACGACGATATATTTAATAGATATATTACTTATATATATATATAGATAACATCCAAGACTCAGGAACAAATATTTATGCTCATCACACAAATGTTTGCCCTTACCGGGATTTGAACCCAAGACCTCAGCTTCGCAGGCAACGTTACTCCCACTGAGCTAAAACGGTCGTAATTAATTGGTAATTTTAAATTAAATTACTATAAATAACAAACAGCGTCTCACATAATGATTTGCGGCAGAAATTGAAACATTTACTTTTTTTTTTATGTCAGACAAGGCAAAAACCATACTGAATCCAATTATAGTCTTAATTCAGACTGAGACAATCTAGCTATCCTCGTATGACAGTCTCCTAATTTACCGCCTCGCGTTACTAATTGAACCAAAGTCCCTTAGGGCTCAAATTTAATGTAACAAAGTTATCAGCATGTATGTGATTCGCAAAAACCATGCACCCTTGAAAAGTCCCAAAACTTTTTGTATGTTACAATATTTTGTTTAGATATGTATTTCTCAGGTGCGTTTCATTTATGTTATATAAATAACAAAACTATAACGAACTGAAATGGAATATTTGAATCGTAATTTCTCTTGTATGAGGTTCGAATTTATAAACGATTATGACTATGATAAGCCCAAAAACTCAATATTCTTGAGAAAAAATTAATGTGCATTTTTTCTGCAAATCACCCATTCTACAATAGGCTAGATTCTTGATATATCAAATCAGAAAATTATTATGAAACGTCGAAACAATAGAACAGCGTGTTTGTAAGAGGAAAACAGACTATGACGTCACCGTTTTTTATGGTCAAAATGCTCCCTTTTAATTGTTTTTTGATGGTTTGCAATAAATACCATACTTAAAAATAACTATATCTTGATCGTTCCTTGTATTTTTTGGTCAGACCATACTCATTAGTAAAAATTAATTTCAAGTAATTCAAATTCACTTTGGATAATTAAGTACCAACCCTATTTAACGAAATGGCCAACGAAATGTCACGAATGAAACTACTTAATGTCATTTATACATTATAAGGTACATTCAGTGATATAAAACATCGGTTTTTGCTTACACGCGTTTCACTCAAAATATAACAAAACGGGACTAAAGATGCAAGGATGCAGGGCAAGAACATGTTGATACCCGCCTCTCCAGTTTCTACGAGACATCCGAAACGTGAAAGAATTAGCTACCCGTGAAGGGTAGCTAATTCTTTCAAGGGAAAAAGGCATTCTACTTTGGATATTTATGAAGGCAATGGTTCTTGTCATAAATGTTGTCCGAATGTCTAGTAAAAGGTACATACTATTAATAATTAGTTTATATGTGTCACTAAAGATAGGCGAGTGATGAACCGTCCCGTGACTTGGGTATTTATTGGAAATTTACACGTGAGCGCCAACCCTTATGTGATGTGTCACTAACTTAGTTAACACATTCACTGCCAAGAACCTGCCTAGCGGGCACTTTACTGGTAGACGCGTAGTAGCGCCAAAAGTGCGTAGCGCTACGAAAAGCTTGGCAGCGAAAATATTAAGAAAAACGCTTTAAGAAGACTAACATCTATACTATTATAAAGCTGTAAAAATGAAATGTCTGTACATTGAAGATGTTTACAAGAAAATCATAACGGACTATTAGGAGGTCACTGAATAGAAAATATTTTTATTGGATTTTTTGTATGTTTGTATGTGTCGTTGTGGCTTCATCACGCCAAGTCGGCTAAACGGATTCCAACTATTTTTAGTTCACGGGTAGCTGTGTATCTCCCGATAGTTATAGGATACTTTTTACCCGACTACATTTAAGAAAAAAAGAGGAATAATTTTTTCTCCTCCGCGAACCAAGTTGTGGGCGCCTTCTAGTTATAAAATAAGTCATCACACACATGTAGCTATACACTAAATAACTAGATACATGACAAATAAATGTTGGTATTTGTACAGTTTTTTCGAATTAAGCACATATCTAAGTTAGACATATCCTGATATATCTCAGTCATGTCTTTACCACATGGAATCGAGCCTAGTAGTTTAATGTTTACAAGACCTCACTTAGACAATACCATTCTATTACAGAGTTCATTCCAAAGGCATAGGTCAAATTGAAGGTTGAGGTCTCAAATTATTTTTATGGAACTTCTCTAATACTTTTAGGTATTAAGGCAAACTTGTTAATAGTTCGGTGTCTCGGACAAACAATTACGATTATATTTTGTGTATTTCTCGCTGTTTAATTTTCGTATATTTTTTGATACGTTGTCGCAAACTTTACTTGGTTTTTGGTTGCTTGTAATAAATCTGTCTGGGCTTTGCTTGGGGTTTCTCTTCGTGATAGAATCAGAAATGAGGATATCCGCAGAAGAACCGAAGTAACTGACAATTCTCACAGGGTTGCATCGTTCAAGTGGTAATAAGCGGGCAATGTAGCCCGAAAAAGATGGCCGTTGGAGCAGTAAAGTCCTGGAGTGGCAACCACGTATAGGAAAGCGCAGCGTATTACGGCCCCTGACTAGGTAGATGGATGACTTCGTGAGGATCGCGGGGAATCGGTGGATGCGGTCTGCGCAGGATCGCACCCTGTGGCGAACTATAGGGAAGGCCTATGTTCAGCAGTGGACGGCCGTGGCTGATAGAAAGATAGATAGATAGATATAATAAAGCTGTCTATTGCCTTGAGCTATTTTGTTTTATCATCATGAGCAGCCAAAGGATGTCAAATTCTGGATAAAGGCTTCCTTCATAAAGCGCAACCATGCGAGTGAGTGCTGGAGGGGCCCGCTTCCTCGCGCCTTGGTTCCTTCCGCGCCCCCGCAAGTACAAAGATGGCATTGCTTCCGGTATATAATCACCACTCAAGAATTCGTAGACTCCAGCGGCCATCAGTTCTACGAGCTATGCGCCCTGGCCATTGCCACTTAAGTTTTGCTTTCCTTTGGGTTATATCAGTCACCCTGGTTTTTCTACAGGATCTCTTCACATCTGATTCGATCCCGCAAAGAAACTCGGAGCATAGCCCTGTCCATTGCTTTCTGGGTGATTTTAATAATGAAGTGACTTGTGCGATTTAATTTGCTCAGTAAATATTATATCGACTGTCAATACTGCTGTTCACCTTCTTCTTTCATGTTTCTTCAATCAACCTATACTTGATCGATTTAGATACTTAAAAAAGTTAAGCAATATCTACCTACCAATGAGCTTACCGTGGGACTATTTCGATTTGTGTATAATTGTCCTGTAATATTTCTTTCTTTCTTTATAATACAAGTAAGGATATGTTATTTTGGTTAATCAAAAATTAGAATTCTACGTACCAGATACACAAGAATAAGTCGAGTCAGGTGTTTTTATTGTTTGCCTTTTTTATAATAATTTATTTATTTAAAGATAACATAGGGGACCAAACAATATCAGTATTCACTTACTCTAATGTTAGTTCCTTAATAATTAATACACAAGACTGATTTAGTCCTCTTACCCATTGTTTACAACAGAGGACAGCCTAGCTTGTTAGCAATCGTGCTTAGAATAGCGACAAAGTACTGACAGAAGTTTTCAAAAAAATCTAAGTTTATGATGCAGACAAAAATCAAAGAATAAAGCAACATTTTTCAGACTTCTTACGGAATATAGTTAGGAGTAAGAAGCGAAGGCAGGTCTCTGACAGTCAATATAAAGCCACTGCACTGTCCTGAATATCAAATGTCAAAGCCCCAGACTACATCGCATATTCGACAACCGATGCCATGTCTGCCATTCGCTTAACCAACGATATATTATAAGCCCAAACACAAAACCTTTTAAAGCTCTATATCACTGTCAAACATCACGAAATTAAAAATAAAACGTCCAATCATAAACGGAACTACCGCTAAATCAGTTAAGCGGACATTAAAATACCATTTTCATTTTCATGGGGGCTAAACAAGACTTTGTTAATGGAGCTCGGATTTGGCAAACTGTAGAATGCATCGTTTTCCGCACGCGACTATAATTGTTTCATAATTACTGACGTTCCCATCAGCTTTTTGCAGGAAGAAAATTCCCCGTTAATGCTTAGTCTGCCCAATTTTCTGCTGTCAGGCTTTAATGTTGCCGAGTTAAATACGAATACATGTTGTACAAATTGTGCAGCATATTTTAAAAAAAATATGTATAAACTGGCCGTGCGAGTGCGTGATCTTGAGACGGACTCGTGCATCGAGGGTTCCGTACAAAATATATGCTACAAATGGCCGTATCTATGATAATCCAGTGTTAGCAGAGCCCTAGTCCTAAGCAGAGATGGGCAAAATTTATTCCAATGACGAAAAACGAATAAAAATAACAAAATCATTCGCGAATAACGAATAAAATCTTCGAATGATTATTTGTCTTTAAATTATCCGCGAATAATTTATTCGCGAATAATTTATTCGACGAATAAATCATTCGCGAATAAAATGTTCCACGAATAAATTATTCGCGAATAAAATATTCCAATGATTACTAATTATTTACCTGTTTTTTACTTCGCCGCGTTTTCTTTTCAAGTAACTAATGTAATTCGATGTAGAAATTCGAAAGTCCTTTTATTTTAAAAATTTTAGGTGATCACTTTACACAGGTCATGATAACACTTTTTCGCTTTCGGAATCAATTTTGAAAACAACACCATCTATAACTGGATGGTTGATACCTACTTGCGATAAAATCACCATCCTTCGTCTCCTAACACGCACGAGTTGCTTATAAGTAGTAAATTTGTTTCTTCTAAATTATAAATTGTGATTTATTTGTTACTTTATAACAACACGAATTATTGGCATCACGC
Source organism: Hedya salicella (assembly GCA_905404275.2). Lineage (NCBI taxonomy): Eukaryota > Metazoa > Arthropoda > Insecta > Lepidoptera > Tortricidae > Hedya > Hedya salicella. Next base: position 3,433,429 of record FR990101.1, on the reverse strand, counting down.
CGCATAGTCAAGAGCAGATGAAACAGTCTTAAAAAATGTTACAGTGTTAAAACAAGAGAAATTACTAAATAAAATAATCGGAATGGTGGGGACAAACCTGGAAACCCGAAAACCTTTTTTTAGGGTTCCGTAGCCAAAATAGCAAAAACGGAACCCTTATAGATTTGTTATGTCTGTCTGTCTGTCTGTCCGTCCGTATGTCACCAGCATTTTACTCAAAAACTATAAGATATACATTGATAAAATTTGGAGTTATAGGTGTTGTGTGTAAACCGCTACTTAGTTTGATAGTTAAATAAAAGATATATATATGTCTAGGGGGGGCACTCCAGACATGTAACCGAAACCGAAAAAAAACTTTTTCAGGAAATATCAATGTGTGGCACATATTTCGACAGGTCGTCTAAAAAAGAGCTTTTGAAAAAAAAAATTGACTTAGTGAATATTTTCCGAAATATTCGCTCCGAAATTAGCAAAAATTGTGTCCTCCGCCCCTCTATTTTCTAAACGGTATGTTAAAAAAAATTTGAAAAAATTACAAATATAAAACTTAATAATTAATTTCAACGAAAATTGTTTTCAATATGATCAGACATACCGTTTTTAAGTTATTGCCAAAAAACTGCCCTTCTCAGCAAAAGGACGTAAGTGCCGGGGAGATACGCTCTTTTGTTAGTGTTATTTCCATATCGTATTTTTTTTTATCTTTAGTGCATTTTTTTGTGTGAACGGCTGCGGAACCCTTCATGGGCGAGTCCGCCTCGCACTTGGCCGCTTTTTTTATTTCGGATTGGATTCGGAGAGCTAGACTAGAATACGTGTACTAGAAGTATACAACAAAGGATTACTCTTAGAACAAGAGCTAAAGTCATGATGAGTCATTTCTTTGCTGAAACTGATTGCAGTATGAAGACCGCGATGAAGAAATGACAGCTATCTTCAATAAGTTCAATACACCATTACCTTCTCAAGCGTCTCTAGCTAGAGCGTGTAATCAAATATACCAAATCTCCTTAAATCAAATAGACCAGAATGCTTAACTTTCTTTAAACAAGTTGTTCTGAAAATGAATTCTAAATCAATTTATGTATTTATTTGTCTTTGTTTTCGCTGTTATATTATCAGCACTGACAAAAAAACGAGTCTCTCTAAGCATAAATGAGTCTCTCACTCAAGTCTTTTGTTGTAAACAATTAGCTTTAAGGTGATCTTGTTGTACCTATAAATAATGTGGAAATCCCACACAAATAAAAGATGACGTCATACGACCCTCCTGCACAAAGAATCAAGCTTCACCCCGCTCTGAAGGAATACTCCCGATCATCAAAAGATGGCAACGAGAAATTGCCGTCGTTTTCTCTTACTGCAATACAATTACCATCCATTGACCCTTAACAGGCTCGAGTTGCTTATAAATATCAAATCATGCGGTTTTCCAAAATATTATTCGTAGTTTTAATCGAATAAAATAACGAATAAATCATTCGTTATTCGAAATTGCACGCGAATATTTTATTCGCGAAAAAATTATTCGCAAATAAATTATTCGCGAATAAAATTACGACGAATAATTTTTTATTCGAATGATTATTACTAAAAATTTTGTACTTGTAGCGACGAACGTAAATCGCGGAGTGAGCCCCGTTTTGCCCTTTGAGTTCGGAACCCTAAAAACCAACATGACATAAAAATAAACCATCCATAGATTCTAAATCCACATATCGCGAGTCGAGAAAAAATATAATATAATATTACAAATCGTCACTTAATCACTCACTTTCGGTAACTGTAGTTTATTTACCTGTCACCTGTCATATTCCAAGTATAAATAGAGTTTAATCCTAAGTCTGAAGCAACTGAGATTAAGAGTTAAGAACAGGTGAGATTGCGGCCAAATGCCAGTCTGTCATCAATAAAAAAAAAAAACCGGCTAAGAGCATGTCGGACCATGCTCAATGTAGGGTTTCGCAGCCTTTTATACAAAAAAATGCACTACAGTTGAAAAAAAAAAGGATATGAAAAAAAAACACTAACACAAGAGCGTATCTCCCCGGCACTTAAGTCCTGTTGCTGAGAAGCGCAGTTTTTTGGCAATAACTTAAACACGGTATGTATTATCATGGTCAAAATAATTTTCGTTGAAAGTATTTATTAAGCTTTATATTTATACAATCTTTTGATATTTTTTAAACATACCGTTTAGGAAATAGAGGGGGGTACACAATTTTTGCTACTTTCAGAGCGCATATTTCCGAAAATATTCACTAAATTGATTTTTTTAGAAACCTTAAAGTGTTTTTAGTAGAACTGTCGAATGATATTTGCTGAAAAAAACTTTTTTCAGTTTCGGTTACATGTATGGAGTACCCCCCCTAGAAATATATGTATTTTTTATTTAACTATCAAATTAAGTAGCGGCTTACACAAGACATCTATGTTCTAATTTTATCAATATATACTATTACGCATCATATAGTTTTTGAGTAAAATGCCTGTGATATACGGACGGACGGACGGACATGGCAAAACTACTATAAGGGTTCCGTTTTTGCCATTTTTGCTATGGAACCCTAACAAGAACACTTCTGGGAAAGTTAGTAGCCCCTATTACCAGTTCCAGCCCAGTTATGCAAATATATCAGCGCCTACGCAAATATTAATAACTACAGATTCATTCAGAATAAATAATAGGTTCAGAATCTTCGGAAACGAAATCAGAGTTGCCACGGGCTATTTAATCGCCCCGTACAACGAAGTCCGCAATAACTCCTTAACTTGGGAGCTATTTCTGTCACGGCGCCGCCCGAGTTTCACTTTGTTCAAAATTTTATGTATTTCGCTGTGTTTCACGGGTGTTTTGTCTTTGCAAGACAGCAAGAGCCTTAATTATGCCTCTGGGGCCGGTTGAACGTGGAATTTATTTTTGGTAAATTGAGTAGTCAATTTGTGCTAACTGATAATTTACATTGTTAACTATTACAATTCAAGTTTATTGTGATTGTAATGCACTGATTTTCTTTTTGTAACTTTTTTCGATGAGACTCTAAAACTATAGGGTTTTAATTTTACAAATAATTTCTGATGTAATATTTTACAGAAACTGTAAAAATTTAGTTTGGTAAACGTCGCATATTTCACGCAATCATTTCGATAGTCGATATTTTTGTTATGTATGGTGACAGTCGACTTTTCCGTTATATTTAATTTGTTGCAAAAATCAGGGTAGCCTAAGGATGGATCGGTTAATACAGTTATTTTAATTCTTTGTAACTCACGAATACAACAAACATTTTAACATGAGGAGACTCTTATACATGCGGCCGCGGCATTGCCTGCCTTACCGAGATTCTCCAACCAAACTTCCACCTTTTTTTAACCTCTTAAGCAAAAACTTTTTTACGCCCTTTGCAAGGTTCAAAACTATTTCCATGTCAAATTGAATCAAAATTGGTTTAGAGGTTTAAGAATGAAAAGGTAACAGACTGATAGAGCTACTTTCACATTTATAAATAGTATGGGTAGTATAGATAAACGATATGCATTGTATTAAAAAATAAATCAGATATTTTTTATTGTTTTTCTCTGAAATCATATTTAAACACTTTGACACCTACAAAGCTACTTAAATTGCACAAATCTTGAAAACGCTCTCTTAGCAACTTTTCAAGATAAATAAATTCAGTTCACAAAAAATCCTGATCATTCGTTTATATTACCTCCGTTTACTCAATTTCAACCATCGTTTAAGATACAACGCAACCGGCTCTTCAGAGATAATGGTATCTAATACAGGAGTTTCTGATGGAATTTAATATGACAAGTATGAGAGCTGATTTTGAGATATTGTAGCTTTAATTAACGCTGACAGTGTAATATGGCATTAAATGGCAACCGCCAAGCTGATTGGCAGGTGTCTGGCAATATCTACTGTTTACATAAAGTTATCTTTAAAGTGGTAATAAATTAGATACCGTAAGTTTTAGAGCTGACAGATTATATCGAAATCATTAGTCAATACTATTATAAAGCTGTAAAACTTAAAAGTCATAAGACTATGGCAGGGAACTGAACTGAAATTTAAATATTTCTCTTAGATTATTTGTTCGTTTTGTATGTGTCTATGTGGCTTCACCACGCCAAAACGGCTAAACGGATTTTAACTATTTTCATGTACATTTAACATATGTAGTTTTTCCAGCAGAAACGCGAGTCGAATACATATAAAAGGATTTTTGTACAGATGTAGAGAATAATGTTTTGCTATACTATTTTTTCGTAAAAGTTCGTATTAGCTGACTCAATGAGCTTACGAAGGGAGGGGGGGGGACTTGAGACAGCAAGATAAATATGAACTTTTCCTACAAAACACTATGGCAAACGTATATTACCTTAACATTAAAGATATTTTAGGATATTGACGAAAATAACGAAAATAAATAATTTTATACAACTCGATTAATAATCTGCTGAGTGCCTGAACAATAAAGTATCAATAGAAGTGAAAATTATTATACAATAAATATTTTTTTATATTTTTTTACTTACTTTAAGATTAGAACTACCCAATTGATTGATCGTTCGGAGTTGACTTTTCCTAACCTTAATGCCAATATTTGTAAACTTTAAATTTTCAAAAAATTATACCTCTCAACCATACTATAAATGAAATGTTATATTGTAGTTGTAACACCATTCTGCGTGTTGATTCAGATATCGCATTTCCTTCATATAGCAATGAAAATACTTTGCTCGCAATAAAAACATAAGAATTTCTTTTTCTTAACATTCATATTTATTCCATAATTATTCCATAAAAAAAGCTATCTTACATAACCCGGACAAAAAACCCAGTTTTAAAAAAGGACATCAAAAATAACGCCCGAAAAAGAAAACAGCCAGTGACAATAAACGTTACGCAAAACCGGACATCCTTCGATATTCAAAAAACAGATCGTTAAAACATTAACACGGTAGATAGCGCAGAAATATAGGGCGTCGCGGGAATAATTCGCGGTAAGTTGGACCATTAACTTTTATCTCGGTGGGGCAGGGGACCGGCGTGAGTAAAGGGGTATAGAATGGACAGATGGGATTAACAGCTCGGTAACCCAAAGACAATTGTGGTCTCTGGCAAATGAGAGCGTTATTCTTCTCTACTCTTCATCAGCTGCTTAGATAGGTTCTTAACTCTTATCACAGCGTGGCAGGCTACCGGTGTGAGTAAGGGGTATAGAATGGTATCAACGCGTAAAGAAAGCCTATTTTGGCCGCCCACTTGTGACGACCTTTTGGAGGTTCCAGGTATTATTGACGTGATGTAGTGGAGGCGGATCCGTGTGAACTCTAAATTAAAATTTGGCGAGAACAGGGGTAGAACCGGGAGGAGATATGGCGTGTTCTCATACCAGAGAACAACATTAATATTGGGTCGCCGAGCTTATGCAGTAGGTAAGTCGGTAAGTAATGGCTCAGAGACCGAAAGACAATGTCATTGTGAACTTCAACAGACAAAAACGATATTCTCCTTTTTTTTTTCATCAGCTGGTTGGGCCATTATTATCTCAGTAAGCTGGCTGGTGTGAGAAAAGGGATAAAGCATGAACCAACTAGATTAGCACTTAATAATGGCTTAGTGAACCAAAAACGGCTGTGGACTCTAGGAAACTATTATTTATCAGTTGGGTGGACAATTAATTGTTATCTTCTCTTCTGGGGCAGGAACCGGTGTGGCAAAAATTCTAAAGAATAGACAGACGGGATTAGCACTTACCAGTGGTTCAGTGACCCGAAGCGCAATGCAGACTCTCGGAAACGAAATCCAAGATTTTTTCTCCGTCAGCAGGTATGACTGTTTTTTTTTACCGCAGTAAGGCAGGATATAAAATTGGGTATTAGCTGAACCATCGGTAAGAGCTTATTAAGTTTGTCTATTACAAACTAAATAAGCTATTACCGATGCTTCAGCATTTTTATTTTCGATTAAAAATAGAATAATTGAGATGGTCATCGAAATTATTTGTCTTTTCTCTATAACATCAAGGAATGTGGTACACTAACCTGTCATTTTGATATTAATAATTTTACTGTCACCTTTAAAAAATTGCATCATTGTAAAACAAGAAGGCAATTAGAGCTTAACTTTGCGCACTTGTCAAATCTGTCCCTAAGGGACAGTCTAATTAACTGTATGTTTATTAACATCTCCCTAATTTAAACATAGTCTTTGTATTGAATGGACTAAACTATACAAAATATATGGCGATTCATATTGCAGGTTGTAGAATTGAAATTTTGAAATTTCACATGCTAGTTGCTAGTTCAAAGTCAATTGTTACCAGAACGGAATGTTATTCTGCTAAACGACAGTCTAATTTTTCTACTGTCAAGCACTTGTACGAAACAAATATTCTACCCGCCAATAAACTGGAAATATGGACCGAGTCTCACTGGACCGACCACTCTGCGCGGATTAATGGTGATTGCTCTTACGAGGGCGGGCTTGAATGGCACCTCTACTGGGATTCGACCTATAACGCATGATCCGGCATATTGTGCCACTTATCCGATGGATCCCGTCGAATTATGGCGGTAATGTGATAAGTTAATATTGATATTACGTAGTTTTCGTCAATCTTAATGAACCAGGGCTCGGAAACCGGTATTCTCTTCATACAAAATAACCGTTTGTTTTTTCGTTCAGTTACGAGATTTTGATATATTTTATTTAAATTCTAGAAACTACTTCTACTTAACCAGTTTACAAACATTTCAGTAATAGCGTGTATTTTAGACGATTTATAAACACATAGAGACAGCTTTAGATACCAAAAAACAATATTAACTACCCATTTGTTAAACCCGTCAATGTCGGTTTTGATCACGATGACGTCGTTGTTGGTGAGCTCGCAGGTGAAGTGCAGCCAAACCTACCATTTATATATTAAATTGTTATTATCCTTTTTTACTTTTTTTTGACGCCTAGAGACCCTTTACATCTCTGTAAGTATAGGTTAAGTAGCTCATGCAGTATACATCTCCCTGTAAAGTGTGCCCAGGTATTCGTCTGTTGCATTAATATTGATAAGCACTATTATGTCTTTATCTAGATTGTGAATAATATTTTCTTCTGTTTCCGCGATTATTACTCATTGAAATAAAACGATTTAACGGATTATATCGCGTATATTATCTCATTTTAGTTCCCGACGTTTCGAAAGCTTTCCAGATTTCCATGGTCACGGGTGGACTGAGAAAAGATGTATTTTCCTCTGCCAATGTTACAATTTGTACAAAATACCCATTTTTTAAAATACAAATAAATGTGTAAATACATGCCAGATGGGCCTAAGCTGTGTTACACATGTGCCAGAAGGGCTTAATTATTTTATTCTAATAATTTACCAAGCAGCATTTTACAAATGAGGCGTACTGAGGAGAAACGAAAAGCTGCAAAGAGAAACTCCCAGGCCACCTCATTACTAATTATAATATTTTAAAAACAAAGACTATTAAACTACTTTAAAAGCAGATAAGATATTTTACACCGTTCAGAAATTAAGGTTTTGAAGTCCTGTGTCTCGCTTGTTCCTTGATGAGCTGTATTACAGGATCTCAAGCTGGTGGTAGTGACAATCCATCTTTTCTATTGAAATTAGGATGCTTTTTAATCTCAATAGCCTCGCATAGCATTCTGGGAAAATATCTTTTTTCTTTGGCAAGGATAGAAGGTTTATCAAACTTAATTGAGTGGTTTTGCTTGTCAATGACATGTTCACAGACTGCAGATCTATTACGCCGACGGTGCTTGACATCTGCTATGTACTCCTTCATCCGGTTTGATACACTGCGTTTCGTTTGACCAATGTATGAAAGACCACACTCGCAGTCCAGCTTATAAATGCCGCACTCTGCAAAGGGGTGCTACTCTTCATGGGTCTAAGGTATTGAGACACCTTCTTCAACGGCTTGAAATATGTTTTTATAGAAGCACGCTTCAAGATATTGGTTTCTTCATACTGGGATTCTGCTTGGAACGTGGTATCTGGAGCTTGTTGGCTCGAAGCGCACGTTTGACATTCTGCAACTCAGCAGTCAGATGTTGATCGACGCAGATACCCCTTTTACCCACTGTAGCAAGTTGACAGGGATGGTGGTGAGATTTGCCATGAAAATACCCATCTGTATGCGTAGGTTTCCTATATACAGTATGACCTATGTCATTGTTAGGACCTCTAATTACTAGCACATCTAAGAATGCAAGTTAATTTTGATTTTCCAACTCCATAGTGAATTTAATTTTACTATGCATGGAGTTCAGATGGTCTAAGAAAGCTGAAACACTAGATCTAGGTAAAATAGTAAAGGTATCATCTACGTATCTTTTAAAGATCCTCGGCTTGACAGGTGCCAATGAAAGCTGACGTTGACGTTTCATTACTTCTACGGAGCGTTTCAAACGTCAACGTCAAATGCGAAGTCTCCTAAAGTTAAATTACCCAGAACTGAATTCCACGCTTTAAAGAGCTTGCGTGAAGACCCAGACATCAACATTCTTCGGGCTGACAGAATTCGGGCTGAGGAATGGTGAATTCTACGGGCAAGTTGATGGTGTGGCAATGGGGTCTCCGGTGTCTCCTGTCGTCGCCGATATTTTCATGGAAGACTTCGAGGAGTGAGCGGTTTCAAGATCAAGCCGAGGATCTTTAAAAGATACGCTGCCGTCTCAAGAAGAAAAATCATAAGTAACAAAAACACAGTTTCGAGATAAAGCCAAAAAATTTCGCACTTTTGTCAAATTGCTTTAAATTCAAAGTACAAAGTTGAAACTTTTATTAATTAAAACAAATATTGTAGAATTTTTATGAATTGCCATTTTTTCAAATATCTGTTTATTTAATTTAGATATTTATAAAAAATGGTTTCTGCCTCGTAAAATAAATAATTAAAAGATATCACTCCTAAGAATAAAGAACACAAGTGCGCACTTATGTTTTTTGCATTAGTTTTTCACTATAGTTTCTAAGAAAAATGAACTCAAGTGCACACTTATGCTCGCTTTTCCTATCGCTCTAGAAGCTAAAAAGGCACAATTTGGTATTTGTGGCTTATTTATATAGTTCAATTAATGCACTTATGGTTTATTTTATGATAGGGCTTAATAAAAACGCAATGAAAAATCAAATAAATTTATTAAAAGTAAACAAAACGAGACACTTTTGGAGATCTTTAGGTAATTATAATTATGCATGCTTTACTAAGTGTAATAATCTATACTTAATTCTTAATTGTCATACTCATCTATGAGATTTGCAACTTTTTCATCAGTTGGAAGGTCTTCCCAAAACTTCAGTCTGTTTGGAGGCATCAGTTTTCCAAGGCGCTGGATGATGCCAGACATCCTTTTTGAGGTAATTCCCCTGAGATCCTCCTTAAATTTAGGTGTTGAAAAGCCGTTTTTTATAATATTTGGCTTAACTAAGTTCAGTCTAATAGGGTCGCCTCCAAATGACGTTTTGTAGTCGTTAGTTAAAACAACAAAGAAATAAGTTAAATAAGCTTCAATTATGAACATGCATAACGTTAGGCGGTGCCCCTTACATTGAAATTGAAACAAGTCTGTAAAAGAGCCTAGTGCCTGCATTAATGTCGATTTACGCGCAAGATCCTGCTTGTTCATAGATGGGACGTAAACGTCAAACCAAGATAATGTTACATGTTAAACCATTCCCCGTTAAACTCCATAAAGCGGTAATCCTCCATAATGCTCATAAGCTTGCGTCGTAGTTAGTTATTCAACATTATGTTATGTTTACTTTGACATTAGTCAAAAAGTAAGTATTGGCTAGAATACATTACAATACAATACAATACACTTTATTGCACACCAAAAGAAAATAACATCAAACACTTAAATCTAAAACAGTTTGAGAAATGGTAAACAACAGGTGGTGTTATCGCTAAAAAACGATCTCTTTCAGACAACCTTAAGGTAGTAGAGATGGCGCAAAGTAGACAACCATGCGTAAGTGGTGCACAAGAAAATGAGGCAAATCATAAATTAAATACATTAAAATTTTTTGTTTTCTAAGTCAATACCTACTCTTTGGCTAATGTTAAAATATTCCCGCACCGAAAAGCCCGGTATATAGTGATAGGTCAAATCAAAAGGGACCTAATGGCGACAGGCGCTTACGTCCTACTGTACGTGGCACGCGGTGCTGTTTTGTATAGATCCACCGAGCATGACGTAAACGCCTGCCGTAGTTAGGTCCCTCTTATTTTGGACTATCACAATAGGTTACAGAATGCAAAAATGATTCAAAAGTAGGTATACTTTCTAAACTAGGCGCCAAAGTTGTAATGTGAATAAGATAAATACTTACAGTTATTTATTGTTTCTAATTTGCAGTCACGTATTTACAACTTTACACTCATATTTTACTAAAAGTAGGTAATTAAATGCGTGCGCGCAATCTCTTCGAACGAAAGTATCAACTCGAATGAGCAAGCCACGTGCGCCGAGCGGGCTGGCCGAAATCTGTCCTTGAGCGGTCGGTGGCGTGAGGAGTGTCTAGTAACTAGCGTAATAAAGCACAAGTAGCAATAAAATTTTAAGAAAGAAATCACAAGCACACGATTCTTGAAACTGCTACCAAGCAGAAAAGCATAAGAAGCAATTGTACGAGGTAGAAAAAACAGAACTTGCCGCTTATGTTTTTTCAGTTTCCGATACTTCTGACTGATATCAATCCTAACCTTACTAGAAACCAAATTTTTGCCAACTTATGTGTTTTTAACATCAAAAGTTTAGATAAAATCAAAATATGGGTTTTCTCCTTCTGATGAAAATATTGTGGTCAAGTACGAGACAAAAATTTAAAAAACCACATGTGGTTACTTAACCATTTTTCTGTTTCTGAATATATAGATAGGTTTTTTACTTCCTCAAAAAGGAAGTAATTTTCACAAAATGACATGCACTTGTAGTTGTCTAAATCATGACTTATAAGAGATATCCAAATAACTGCTAGATAGAAAAATCGCATTTGTTTTACTGATTGCGAGGCTATTAATAAGTCAATTTTGCAAGAAATGTCACTTATGGTTTTTCTTTTTGAGACGGCAGTACGTAGATGATACATTTACTATTTTACCTAGATCTAGTGTTTCAGCTTTCTTAGACCATCTGATCTCCATGCATAGTAAAATTAAATTCACTATGGAGTTGGAAAATCAAAATTAACTTGCATTCTTAGATGTGCTAGTAATTAGAGGTCCTAACAATGACATAGGTCATACTGTATATAGGAAACCTACGCATACAGATAGGTATTTTCATGGCAAATATCACCACCATCCTTGTCAACTTGCTACATGGGTAAATCTTTGTTTCAGAGAGCCAGGGGTATCTCCGTCGATCAACATCTGACTGCTGAGTTGCAGAATGTCAAACGTGCGCTTCGAGCCAACGAGCTCCAGATACCACGTTCCAAGCAGAATTCCGGTATGAAGAAACCAACAGTCGAGCGTAAACCTGCCGTATTCCCATATCTGAAAGGGGTCAAAGACAAGATCGGAAACATCTTGAAGCTGCTTCTATAAAAACATATTTCAAGCCGTTGAAGAAGGTGTCTCAATACCTTAGACCCCACCCCTTTGCAGAGTGCGGCATTTATAAGCTGGACTGCGAGTGTGGTCTTTCATACATTGGTCAAACGAAACGCAGTGTATCAACCCGGGTGAAGGAAAACATAGCAGATGTCAAGCACCGTCGGTGTAATAGATCTGCAGTCTGTGAACATGTCATTGACAAGCCAAACCACTCAATTAAGTTTCATAAACCTTTTATCCTTGCCAAAGAAAAAAGATATTTTCTCAGAATGCTACGCGAGGCTATTGAGATTAAAAAGCATCCTAATTTCAATAGAAAAGATGGATTGTCACTACCACCAGCTTGGGATCCTGTAATACATCTCATCAAGGAACAAGCGAGACACAGGACTGCAAAACCTTAATTTCTGAACGGTGTAAAATATCTTATCTGTTTAAAAAGTAGTTTAATAGTCTTTGTTTTTAAAATATTATAATTAGTAATAATAAAATAATTAAGCCCTTCTGGCACATGTGAAACACAGCTTAGGCCCATCTGGCATGTATGTACACATTTATTTGTTTTTTCAAAAACGGGTAGTTTGTATAAATTGTAACTTTGACAGAGGAAAATACATCTTTTCTCAGTCCACCCGTGACCATGAAAAGCTGGAAAGCTTCCGAAACGTCGGGAACTAAAATGAGATAATATACGCGATATAATCCGTTAAATTGTTTTAGATTGTGTATGCTTTTTTTCGGTTTATAGTAAAATCAGATATCTAAAAATGTTTTTGATGCCTACTTGAACCATAAAATTTTGAACTTTGAATTACGTTATTGGTAAAATATCGCAAACAATGCGGACATGCGAGCACAACGTCGACATAATTATATCCTAGTGCTGCAGTTGGCCCAGCTTATGTTTGGTCTAACTTAGTATCCAGGTCAATACGCTGTTGGTTTTTAAAGTTCTAAACTCAGGAATATACGACTTTTTTCCACTTTGATGGCATGGCAGCCTGCTGCTCCCCTTGCAAAGACTCTATGTTGCACTTATTCAAGTGCCGCTTCATCGTCGTCATCCTTTCAGCGATAGGAGGTCCACTGCTGGACACAGGCCTCCTAATAGATTTCCACATGGGCCAGATAAAGGCAACCCGCATCCAGCGAGTCCCCGCCACCCTAATCAGGTCGTCGGCTTGCTGGTATGCGGTCTCCACTCAAGAACCTTTCTGCCCCAACCCCCATTAGGTTTTCGAATTATGTGACCTGCCCATTGTCACTTCAATTTGTTTACCTTGTTTGCTATGTCTCTGACCTTGGTTCGTCTACGAATCTCCTCATTTCTGATTCGATCTCGTAGACAGATCCCGAGCATATCCCTTTCCATAGCTCGCTGCAAGTGCCGCTTCAGTACCTACTCTATTACTTGATATTACCACTGGGAATCGAATCCAGAACTTCTGGATTGCCAAACTGGTTTATGTATTCAATTTCTTTGATAATTTATCTACGCGCATCGAAAACAATGTTTTTAATTCCATGCTGCCGTTTATTTCTTAAGAAGTAAATAATAAGCATCAAGCATAGCATCTTAAAGAAGCAGCTATGACTGCAAGCAAGTAAGCTTGGAAGTAGCGAAACGTGATAAAATGGAAGAATGCAAAAAAAAAACACTATCTTGTGTAAGGTTACATTAAGTTATTCACAGCAAAAAAACACCACATATTTAATTAAATAGTGTTTTAACAACTCAAATTTCATGAAGTATTTCATAATTGTACTGTATTTTCAATTTTAGCGTTCATTCCCGTGAGTTGTCACTTATTAATTAACCCAAGGCGATGATTTATTACTTAATTAACATTTATATGAGCATTACCAATTGACCCCTATAATTGTAATTCCAACAATAGTTTATTAGCGTATTATAAATTATTATCTTAATTATCTCCAGATCATATTTGGACACTAATCTAATATTTGATGGCGCTAATTCTACGGTTCAAAATTAATTAGATTCTTAATTCAGTTTTCTAATCATGAAAAATAAATGCTTTCACAGAGCTCACCAAAATATCATAAAAAACTGGTTTTTGTTATCAACTACTACGATTATTTTATTGAGTACAACGCATTTGTATTAAGAATATAACTTCTTATTACCAATTAGAAGGTGCCCGCAACTTCATACGCAGAGGAGGAAAAAAAACATAACCCTTTTTTTGCTTCAGCGTAATTGGATAAAAAGTATCTTGTAATCATTTGTAGATGCCCAGCTACTTGTGTATCAAAAATAGTTGAAATCCGTTCAGCTGTTTAGGCTTGACGAAGCCACAACGACACAGTCATAAAAAACTTTAAAAAAAAATGTTTGGTTCAGTGACCTACAAATAGACCGTTTCATTTTATATTTTTGAAAATATCTTCAACGTACCGGCAATTCATTTTTATAACTATATGAACCCAAGTAACAAAATTTGGTACTATAAAAGACCTGAGAACATTTTAGAACGTGCTAATTAGTGTTCATGATTAGCACTATAATGGTGATGTAAACCTTTACCTAACCCCAAATAGGCCCTAGTTTTATCACTGATCTATTCTATAAACATTACATATAGGCACTCACGGTGATAAATCAGCTGTATAGTTGAAATGTTAAAGTGACGAGAAACGCTTTTTAGTACTAAAATAGTGCTGTCTGCAACGTTTATGTCACAGTTTGCAACTATAGAAGTAACCTAAACATGTTTATAGTGCTATTTTGCACCATAAACTATTCCAGTGCTCTTTTTTATCAAGCCTGCTCCTGCGCTATTTTGTTGACAAATATCGCTATGTCATTTATGTTTTATTTCATTCGCCATTTTTGCTTAGGTGACATATGTTATGTTGGTAATAAAAGGACGTACTAAATAACATTCGTGGACCGTAACTCTGTCGGTACTTTCACTTGCGAAAATAATTGTATTGATAAAATCATTATGCTGATTTCAAATTTGACAATGGCCCTTCATAATTTTCGTGTTTTAATTAAATTTTAATTAATAAATAAGGACTTGTCCCGACTGCGGCTACTATAGTACACGTAGGCTCCAGCCGTACTGCTAATGTGCTATCACGGCAGAAAACAGCAGCCATATTTTAACAGATTAGGGTTCCATTGTCCAAATATAAAATAGTGATGTCAAAATATATTTATTTGAATTGAGTTATATTAAATGCACAATGGGGCATAATTTGAGATGTAGTAAATGTGTTGCCACACCAATTCTAAATCTGTTGGCTTTCCTTCTCCGGAATATATCCCGATCACAAAAGGAGGTAGCTAGGGCAATTCATAAATATAACACAAAATTGGCCATGTCTGTTGTTTTGAGCTGTGATAAAGGGGTAGTGTCCTCACTCTCATATTCGTCATTATTATTACTGGTCTGACAAGAAATAAATTTATTGCTACAGCCCTATTGTGGTACAAAACAAATATTTTGTGCAAAACCACGTGCTATATTTATTGCACCCGCTTGACCAGTATGAAACCTTTCATGAAATACTAGTGATATATTTGATACTGAAAAGCTAGTAAAGATCTAAGTAGTCATATAATTATTATTTTTAGTGCTATTATGTCACGCTTTAGTCTCGTAACAGTAACACAATTTCACTTATAGAAGATATTATGCTATTTAGAATTTAAGTTATTTAGTAACTTTACCAGGTAACTTATAGTACTATTTGATACTATAAGAGTTTTAATGACTTTTACAGAACTCTAGCCCCATAGCGGTGTTGAGGGAGCTTTTAAGTAGCTAAAACGTTACGTAATGGGTGTTCAAAGTCCTTTTATAGTGCAGATTGATTCTGTAATAGTGTTTTCGGTACTGCTACAATACTAGTACTATAAAAAATATTTTGACGCATTATTAGTGCAAAATAGGTACATAAGAGTGTCAGTAAAGTCGTCTATAGTATTATATAATACTATAATTGCTTTTTGCATATCTATTATAGTGCATCACTTTAAATATTCTATTGTATGGTTCTTTAAGCGTTCTAAGAGCTACATTATAGAACTTAAATTCTCTTTAATCTTATAGAACCATAACGCTCTGTTAAAAACCTTTATAGTACAAGCAGTCACAATGGTTACCATTATAGGCCTACTATGTCACTGTTTGGTGATATAATGCCTTAGTTATAGGACTTTTTGTTACTTGGGAAACTATATGAATTTTTACAGATGTTACAAAATCTGGTATCTTTTATAAAACACGCAAAGATAAATTTTTAAAGTCTACTTACCTTTTACAAAAAAGTAATCAATAAACGAAATTGACATGCATTAATTTCATGGAGTCAGAGAACCTAAAAATAGCTTAACGGCATAAACCGCACCAAAAACGCTACCGCAAAAAAAAACCGTTTCAATTTCGTCCCACATTAATTTCACCCTACTCACACACCTAACCAAGCGTTAAGTTTCACGTTAAGGCAATCGTAATTAACGCTAGATGAATGAACGCTGGCGAGTGTATCATTTGTTAAGCCCGCCTGATTTGTGGTCGACTGTACCTGCCATTAATTGCAGAAGGATCTCAAGTGTTAGATCGATGCGAGTTGATTGGTTCGCAAATATGCGGTTGATAAGTTCACAAATTGATTTTGGAAGTCGAAATTAGTACAAATTATAATTTAATTATACTTATACAAATATTTTTTCCTTATTTCTCGACAATCTGGCTTATGACTTAGTTTCAATCTGAGTGGTGATTTGATGATTTTTGAATTATTACAATACAATAGAATAAAAACAAATACTCTTTAATTGCACACCTCTCAAATCTACAAGGACTTACAAATAATGTATAAACCTCATTACAGGTAGTAGAGATAACTGTCGGTCTTATGGCTTTACATTTGTTTAAGTCATTTTAATAGCATAGCCGGGCGTTTTGAAACGATTCAATGAAAAAAAGAACAACAATGGAAGTCTATGAAATTATATAAAAAAAATAACTCTTTGAATCCAAATATAGCGCTATTTTGCTTTGCATATATACCTCCTGTGCCCATTTACATAGAAACTTCATCATAAAAATAAAACAATTTGAATGATTGAAAATGCCAAAATAATTAGCAAACGTGTCAATCGCAAATTCACCCGACCAATTTAGCAACAAACCGATAATTAGCTCAAAAAGCCTATCATTAAATTACAATTGAGCGAACATTTTAACAACGATCGCTCTGGAGCATTCAATTTGAGGGCGGCCATTTTTCTACGTCGACGGACGTCCATTAACTTGGTAGAAATAAAGAGCCGATTACTGTGCTTAATGACAAAGGAGTAACGGGAGTACCGGTTCTTATTTAGATATGGTGCTATAGTGCCGTACATTGTGAGCGGTTTGAATCTAGGTCGCACTTATTATCCTTTTAGACTTCTATTGTGAAAGGATTTATGTTTCAAGCCTTGTTTAATGATGTCACTGGATATTTGCTTTAATGCTGTGTTTTGGTTGTGTTTGTCTAGACGATATATTTGAAATTGAAGTAATAATTGAAATCAGATCCTAAAAATATATTGATAGATATCACTGTAATTGTTGGGTTTTTGTAAAACTCTGAATAGAGAATTATATTTCTTATAAAGGTGTGTTCTCAATAAACATGATAATTTACTTTAATACATTTGCAGAACCTATAAAGTTGTAAACGAAATGTCTGTACATTGAAGATATTTTCAAAAAAATTGATTGTCAACTATTATTTGGAGGTCACTAAAAAGAAAATTTTTTTTTTTGGATTTTTTGTATGATTATATGTGTCGTTGCTGAACAGATTTCAACAATTTTGGGTCCAAATGGTTAAGAGTTACTTTTTAACCGACTACACTGAAGAAAAAAGAAGGGTTCTGACTTTTTTACCTCCGCGAATAAAGTTGCCGGCACCTTTCAGTTAAAAATATAACGATAGATATCAATGAAATTTGCTAGGTATTTGAAAGACTTCAAGTCCTCAATTATATTTCTTAGTTATGTTTAATACGCATATTATATTTTCAAAAGCTACATACCGATGTATGTTGTTTATGAAAATATACTATCAATTGAAATTGTATTGTAAAAATGATTCCTAAATCAAATAAAATTTGACTTCTTTCTCGTTTCTGAAAACCACAATCTTAGATAAACAAAATTCAAATTGTATTCAGACACGAAATGTTCTATCAAAATATTTCATATCACAGATTCCATCAGATATAGTCGTCACTTGAAATTATTTTTATTAAAGGTTTTTTTTTTTTAAACGGCTTTGTCGCTGAGCGACCATACCGCCCTATTTAATGTTTTATTAAGGGTTTCGTGCACGACATCACAATTGTTTGAATCTAAGTTATTTTCTCTTGATGTAAGAAATTGCTCGCTTTTATAAATGGCGCCCGCAACTTTGAACGCGGAGGAGGAAAAACTTCATAACCTTCTTTTTTGGTTCAGCGCAATCGGATAAAAGTTTTCTATTGCCATCTGTGGATGCCCAGCTATCCGCGTACCAAAAATAGTTGAAATATGTTTAATCATTATGACGCGATGAAAAATACGACACATACAAACATACAAAGAGTCAAAAAAAATAGATTAAGTGACCTTTAAATAATCCGTATAGTAATTTTTGAAGGTATTTTCATTGTAAAGACATTTAATTTTTACAACTTCATAATAGTTTATACTACCTTTTGAAAACTCACACCACGTTTTACACACATTTTAGTTATCAGTTGCATTTACCAAATAACTATGATAATTATACATTAAAGCCGAATACTATCTCGTCATGATCCGCTTTATTACAAGTACCTTAGTCATAAGCGTTACAGTCAATTTAGTGTATGTGTAGGGTCATGTAAATATGCCCGAGACTCGTTAAAAGCAGATTGTTAACAATTTTAAAAAAGAATGTTTTTTTTTTTTTATTTCGGACATATAAAATCTAGTGTAGTAATAGGTTAGTAAATACTATTAATTTGCAACTTAATATTTTAGTTTTTGTAATAAACAGGTCGCCCTTAACCTGCTCTGTACAAAACCTCTGTATTAGATAGTCGTATCTCCCATTAATTTCGTTTAAAATGCCGTTGGGACTTTGTCTTATATGGCTCCATATGGACACAATCGGTCTCCTTATCACCTGGAAACCATCCGTGCGAGCTTCGGCAAGCATACCTGAAACACTACACTATCTTGGTAATCCCATCAACATTCTAAATGCATTATTGTATTGTACTCTCATAGCGTTGCAGGTCTGCTTTGTATATGTAGCCTAGAGGACGATCGAGTAAAATAATTTACTTTGTAATAGAAACATTATTTAGATGTGTATTTATATTCGTTGTTGGAGAATTCGCCATTTTTTGTTCTCGTCTGTTCACGTTTTACCATCGACCGGTCGTGTGCCGCCATATCTAAAGGTTTCCCGTGATATTCACCAGAACATCGGTCTATTTCGTTGGGGGCTATCTCACGCTACGTCGTCTTCTACGCAGTCACCATATCGAAAACCTTTCTGCTCTAGCGGCTATCTGTTCTACGGCAAATTGCCCCACCCACTGCCACTTAAGTCTAGCAACTCTGAGCTCAGTCGTCGACGACCCTGGTTATTCTGCGGATCTCCTTATTTCTGATTCTATCTCGTTAGGAGATTCAGAGTATATCTCGTTCCATTGGCATTTGAGCCTTCCTATGAGATTCATTGTGAGTGACCACGTCTCAGTGTGTCAACACTGGCGACACACACTGATTCAAAACCTTCGTGGAAGACATTGCGGTATTTGAGACGAGAAGATATTATTTACGTAGCCTCTTGACCTGATATCCTAGTTGGATTCAACGAGTGACCTCCCTCTCTTTCTTTTTTATTACAGTAATTAAATATATTATTAAGTAAGTATCCAAACATTGAGCCTCACTTCAGTTCAGGAGACTTTATTGTTTTTAATAAAAGTTGCCAAATATTGGTCATAAACATAAAGCTAAGGTATTTTCTTTATGAATATTTTAAGAAACTGTCAGTCCACTGAATATTAAAAGTAAACAAAACAATTTCATAACTGGTGCACCTTCTGGCAAAGAAATGTAATGGAGTTGGAATTTATTAAATTTCGTCTATACATAGTACATAAAAAACAACAGTAGGTCTTCTTAAAATAAATAGAGTAGTGGTCTGGGTGTGACTTTGTTTTTCGCGTGACGGATCACCGACCCTCGTTAGCAATGTATAAGAAAGAGTACAGTACAGTATGTGTCTCGTAGCAGACACCAGGTTGTGGTGCAATACATTCCTAGCACAATTGTGGTAGGAACTCTTATTATCTTCATCATATTGACCGACAGACGTCCGCTGCAGAACAAAGGCCTCTCCTATAAAGACCAGTCGTGCACTGTTTACAGCCAATGGTTTCCGGCGACCTTGAACGGCATTGCTAAAAACCACTTTATTTAGATCCACCCCATGCTGCCAGCTTCCAGTACCTGGTCGCCACTCAAGAACTTTTATGATCCAACAACCATCGGTTCTACTAGTAATGTACTCCTCTCTGTATAACTTAAGCCTCAAAAATCTGTGAGCCATATCTACAACCTTGGTTTTCCTGTAACTATGGAGAAAAATAGTTTCCAAACAGCGCAAAAATAAGTGAATCATTGGCATAAAAAAAAATATGCCAAAAATTACCTCTTCAAATGAGCCGTCTTTAGTTAGAATATGATGGGTTAATTATAATATTTAGGTAAGTACTATCATTTTGTATGCTAGTATTTAAGCAAGATATGTCTTATGTCTTTTGGCGCTTTACTCTTGCCAGAGTGTACGTGGTAGGCACGTCAAGGTGTGTAGCCAGCTTTACGATACTGCCGCTCTTTTCGTGCATTCCGGCAGGGTCCCATCGACAGCGTGCCTGACTTGGTTCGTCTAACTAAGCGGTGATCTACCCCGTGGTCTTGTGCCTTCGACTTTTCTCTGTACTACTAGGAACCATCTATGAAAATATGAAAATTGTCTCCGCGTCGCGATACATATCCGAAGAAAGTGAGAATGCGAATTTGTACAATTGAAAATTCTGTTTGATGCCTAGCTCTCGGTGAATGAACCGCATTATGTAACATAACACTTGATTGTACCTTATGTCGCGAGACAAGGAAAGTCGCGGCCTCTCATGCTAACCCGGCTGCTTACGCCAGCCCTTCAGCTCAGCCGCCCTTCTGTGCTTTACCCCCACCGGTAATCCAAGCTACGTGACCGCCCCGAGGTCGCGGGTTTCGAACCCATTAACCTTGTCCTACCATGATTTAGGGGCGAAATACGAATTTCCCTATATTTCTGCCCTTTCACCTTTTTGTGCGGAACGGATTTTTCGGTGGATTAATATACCGACACCCGTAATGAAGGGAATCGGGGAATTGTAATATTCGGCTCTGTGGAATCCTTTTAGCGATGTCACCGAGTTTCTTTTGTATTGAGTGATAAAGAGAATAAGCTGTCTTGTGATTTCCACGCAATAATAATCTATTTATTTCGGAAGGACTTATTATTATATATAGAGTGTTCTTGAACTGGCCATCGTGCCCTGTGGGGGATTTCACTTTGGTGACAAAGTGCTATAATTGTCATCAGTACGGTCACGCGGCGAAGTCATGTTCATGCAAGATGGCGGTTCAGACTTGCGGGTACTGTGGTGAGGTAGGTAACGGAAAAAAAACTGCACTAAGAAGGTAGAACCAGCATAATGTGCTACATGCTTGCGCTTCAAGAAGCCGTGTGATCACGAAAAAGGCGATGCCGAATGCCCAGCTAGAAAACTAGCCGAGAAAAGGTATATAATTATATCATAAACTCAATAGACTATGGAGGCGCCTAGGAGCGCCATCGTTTAAATTTTCTTGCCGGGTCTTTTTGTCACGTTATCCTTGTATGAGTCATAGTTTAATTTCGGACCTGGATAACTTCTCTGTAGCTGATTCTAAATTGTGTGATGTTGAAAGCTTCGAACAATATACCCTTACCGTAACCCGCTAACCGGACTAACACAAAATATAATTTTATATCTTTTTGTATTTTATTTTAGTAGTGAATAAGAATTAATTTGTATTATTGTTTGATTATTTTAGTTAAATTACTTCAGCCCTACATTGCCTGAAACACGGGGAGTCCTAGTTCAGGCATATTCTATTGTTGTCCATATGAATGATTTAGTTTATTAGTAATAATTACTCTAACATAATGTTATTTGAATAAAAAAAACATAAAAAAATTGTGTTCGTTATAAACCTACAGCTAGGTTAGAATGGGATATTTAACAATGAGATAACTAAAGCAACAGTATAATAAAATTACAATCAAAGTGTAACTAATCTAAGAACTGTTATCACTCCTTTGATCTACTCAGTCCTGTGATGTCATTTCAAAATTTCGGCACAAGCGATCTGGGAGATGGCTGATATCAAAGCCTGACACATACGTGTCGAGGACTTCAACACCAAGATGCTGGAAAATATCGTAAGATTACAAATAAATGACCTTGAACTCCCGGCGACGCCTACAAGCCACATGGCACGGCGAATTCAACCCCCTCAGGGTTAATTACAGAATAGGCGAAATATTGTATGACCCAAACAAAAAAGGACATAGACGGTGGCCTATTTATAAAACGAACGCCCCGCATCCCCTTAGAATAAGGTAGTGTGTAAGTACATATAATCAATAAAACAACAATAACAACAACAACAACAATTCTTTATTGCACACCAACAACAGAAACAGTACAATAGAGCTTTAACATAAAATAGGTAAACAATAGGCGGTCTTATCGCTAAAGAGCGATCTCTTCCAGACAACCTTTGGGTAACGGAAATGACATAAAATAGCTAGAAATGAGTAGGTGGTGAGATAAGATTACATATAATACAAAAATAAATAAAAACAAACATACATATACATATACTAAACATACATACTACTATAAATATATATATATATATATATATATACAAAGTAAGAAAGAAAACTATGATACAGTTGACATCAAAGTGATTAGAAAAACAGAAGCAGAATGAAAAATATAAATTATGGGAGAGATAAATAATGATCCTTTAACTTAGTTTTAAAAATAGGCAATGTCTTCGTTTGCCCTCAATCGAGTGGAAGAGAGTTCCACAACACAGTAGCCCGGAATGTAAAATAATTTGTATAAAACTTTGACTTTGATGATGGAACAGCTAGAAGACAGTTTTGAGCGGACCTTGCTGATAGAAGATAACTAAAACCCGTAATCTATTTGTATAAATTTATTATGTATAATTAGAACACAGCAAACACAGGTCAGAGAGAAGGGTAAGCACACTGAAGTGGCAATGGGCAGGTCACATAGTTCGAAGAACCGACGGCCGTTGGGGCAGAAAGGTTCTAGAGTCAGTAAAGGTTCAGAAACCAAATAATTTACTTTTACCGGGACACGGTTCTTATAAGGTGGCATATCAAACGTATGTAAGTTGTTTTAAATAAAAATCACTATTTAGCTTTTTTATATTCTAGTTTTTTTTTTTTTTTTTTACTTTTATAAGTTTTGATATGTTTCCTTGAAGAACTACGCATTGAGTTTATACTCAAAACATATATTTAGGATAGGCTAAGCACGAATATTGTAATAGATATAAGAGTTATTTCGAAAAAATAACTGACTGTTGAGTTTGTTTCGGCTTTCTTCTCTTCAGTGGTCTCCTCTTGGGAAACGCCGTAGAGTCAGACTTGTAAAAGTGCCCTTGTGGCCTACTTACAGAATAAAGATCATTATTTCATTATTTCATTTCATTAGAGTGGAGACCACGTACCGGCAAGCGCAGCGTGCGAAGGCTACCCGCAAGGTGGTCTGACGACCTGATTAGGGTTGCGGGGGCTCACTGGATGCTGGTCGCCTCTATCCGGCCCATGTGGAAATCTATTGAGGAGGCCTGTGTCCAGCAGTGGACGTCCTACGGCTGAAATGATGATGATGATGAAAGATGAAACACAGATCCATTAGGACATAAGTTAGCTGACTCACCCCTACACAGCCCACCGGCCATAGGGACATCTATGTAGTGAACAAAGTAGGCAAATAAATGATATAAATAAATTAATAAATTTATTAATAAATTAATTAATAAATAAATATTACGGGAAAATTTTACACAAATCGCTCTAGTCCCATGGTAAGCTCAATAAGGCTTGTGTTACGGGTACTAGACGACGATATATTTAATAGATATATTACATATATACATAGAAAACACCAAGACTCAGGAACAAATATTTATGCTCATCACACAAATATTTGCCCTTACCGGGATTTGAACCCAGGACCTCAGCTTCGCAGGCAACGTTACTCCCACTGAGCCAAACCGGTCGTTTAATATAACTAGACAATTTTGGAAAATGAGGGTTATGCCTTTCTCCTCCGCCGCGAACAAAGTTTCAATCTTCGTCGAGTTTTAATAATATTAACAAGATTAATTATTTTTCGTTACTATACAATTTATGTTTCGTATATAAAAATAACGCTATTAAAAATAACAATATTTTAACCCCTTAACAAAGAGCAAATAAGAAAAGTCTTGGACGACGGTAGGAACATTATTTCTCTGTACTTGTTACAAAGCAAAGCTTCCAACAATAATGCGTCCTACGCAGAAATAGCCTGGTCTGAAGGTTGCAAGTTATAAGCGGTGGTGGATTTTGTCACCAATATCATAGCAGTATACGTAAAAAACGTGATAAATACCTTTCTTTAAATAAAACGATTTAAACAAATATATCGCGTGTATTATACGCTATTTGGAGCCTACTGTGGATCAACTACACGCAGCGCGCGTTTAATGAACTTCGAATGCAGTACAACAATGCGTTCCAAGTGTTGATGGGGCTGCCGCGCAGGTGCAGCGCGTCCGCGATGTTCGCGGCTGCGCGCTCGGACGGCTTCGCGGCTATCATAAGCAAGAGGTGCGCGTCGCTTTCTCGCGCAGCCCCTGCATTCTGAGCGCATGGTGTGTCGCTCTGGGACAGCCGAATGCTGGCCCGCTGGATAAGTGTGCATGCGCACTACTCGTAAGCACCGAGGGCCAAACTGCTGTGTTTATGAATTATCGTCACTACTAACACTTAGTTTCATAAGCACACAATTGTATTACTAACACTATATGGGTTATACTCGTATGCTTGAAACAAATAATTATCTCATTTCAATTCCCGATGTTTTGGAAGCTTTACAGCTTCCGTGTTCACGGAGAAGACTGAGAAGAAAAACTGTCTGTCTGTCTGTGACAATTTGAGTAACCCACTTTTAAAAACAAATATAAGTGTACGTACATGCGAGATGGGCCTAAAGACACAAGTGTCAGAAGGGCTTAATTATTTTATTTAAGACAATGTATCTTTTCTCTTTGGTTTTTTTTTTACTGCTTGCAATTTAGTAGGTATCTGTATTATGATGTTAATTTGTACAGCTTAGAAAAATGTTATTTGTATAATTTTAATTAAATAGTATTATGAAAAGATCTTATCAATTAGACCACATTAGAATCTAGCAAGGCATGTCGACGCAACCGCCCGCGGTAAATCAGTTCCTATCTTCCTGCTTTTGTGCAACAATCGCTAAATTATATAAAGAACATGTATTTTTCTTTTAATAACTATTTTTTTATAAGGCTTCTCAGTAAGTAAATTATACTGGATGGTACATGAGTCATGAGCAGGAGTGACAGGGGTGATGGGAGGGGGAGGGCTACACTGAGCAACTTTTACTTTGGCGTCACAATCGCGATAAAAAAACAACCAACTAAGAATTAATTGAAAGTTTATTATCCGAAATGTATGGGAAAGCTTATCTTTTTTCCGCTTATTCCATCGATATGTATTCGCAAAAAGGTAACAAATAGATGTTTTAAAATTATTATTATTATTATTTTTGTATAATACGTGCTTGATTTCCACACCACATCAAACTGATATAGAATCGTTGAATAGGTACATACTTTTTATCTAGCGTACAAAAACAGCGAGCAGTTTCCAGTTTATAATAAGTACGTTTTCTCGCTGTGTAAGTTTTTATTCCACTCTCCATGTTAAAGGCTAATTTTGCAATTCTATTTCATTCTGTTTCTAAGACATAACTATTCATTCGACTTCAACTTTAAATAATCAACCAGCTTTATAAAAAGTATGCTAACTTACTAAGCTACTTATTCCGCTTGCTCATTGACCCAAAGTGGATCTTGGCATCTGCCCCCCTATTGCCTAACATGTTTGACGCTCGCAATCAGAATCAAGTGTCATGATTTTGTATGGGCTATTGCAATTGATTCGGATACCGGATCTATATCGGAATCCCTAACGTCATTAGTCTTAATTGTATCGTTTGCCATAACGCATTTCTTTGGAAACTGTAAACTTTTCAGGATTGTTATAAAACAAACCTAACCTAACCTAATCTATACGACGATCTTTTAGGACAAACGACATAAGGGATTCCGAAGGAGACCCTCGGATACCAAGTGTCAAAATTTCGCCAACAATAACCCCCCCGATTCGAGATGGCGCCAGCGAGCCCTGCCTTGTGCGATTTCCTCCCAGTTCTTCTGCTTGAAGAGTGCGAGGGTCCTTTTCCACTTCATCACCCAGCGGTACTTGTGGCAACCGACTGTTTGTCGGCCACAAGGACGACTCACGGCCCTTTTTACTGCCCTGTCAGCTGACATTGTCACCAGATGTCCAAGCCAAAAAGTATGCTACTATTAAAATCATTTTCTTCTAAAACTTGAGGCTAAATTAAACTAAACCACATTGATCCTTGTTCACTCTTTAACAAGCGTTTTGTCTTCGCAAGTATATATATAATATTGCTTTTAACGAGTAATTCTTGTAGGTATATTATACATAAAAAATATCTCTATAAATTTTAGAATTATCCTATGATAATCCAGGAGAGATGGACCGATAGTAGAAATAGATCATAGCAATTTCTACCACATCACAATGTTTTTTTTAAACTACCTAGACTTATTTGCATGTGGTAAAACAGTTTCGACGTGAAAATGAAAATATAACAGATACTGCCGTATTTCTACTTATTTAAAAATAAACCTAGTTTATATGTAGCTATTTTTTTTTATATCCTTTCATTTTAACAGTTGGTACGAGCAAGTTTTCTTAGGGGAGACATGTATGAAACAAATCTGCCATTCCATACATTTTGGTTAGTATAAGTACTGCTAATATAATATAGTATAAAATAGCTGATATTTTTCGTTCACGAAACTTTTTCCCATATTAAAAGTATGTATGTATTAATGTAATCACTTTATTGCACATAAATTAATACAAAAAAAATGTATTTACAAAACACAGATATGTACAAAGGCGAACTTATCCCTGTGAGGGATCACTTCCAGTTAACCTTTAAGCAAATGAAAGAAAAAAAGTATACATTAAAGAAGATAGACAAACCAACTAATTAGGTACTTAATATGCACAAAAAAAAGAAAAAACGAAGCCAAAATTTTAATTCTTATAAATTATAATAAATACTTACCTATAATATATACAAAAGTTGTTTTTATTGACGGGCAATACGAACTTCTGTTAAAATGAAAGGAAAAAAAGACACGGTGTATAGTTCATTGGTATTTCGGAAACGGCTCTAACAATTTGGATGAAATTTGGTGTGCGGACCCAGTTTATGTTTTATCCTCTAAAACCAAAATATCGTCCACTCACCGAGAAAACATCGGTCACGTTATTTGTTGTTAAAACGGCAAAAAGCGTATATTAACTAAGGTAATATAGAAGAATAGCATAAAATGGGAGCAATATGTTGCCAAGAAACGCAATTGTGAGGTGGCAGACATTAAACTTGCATCTGGTTGTGGCGATATAGACTTCGGCCGGGAGTTGCAGGTTTTGTTGTGAAAACATACAGCTTTTCATCCGCGACAGGGCAGTTCTACATTTTGGGTCTTTACCAAAAAATTGCACGTACATTTTTATTTTGAGAAACAATTCAAAGCCTATTAACATAAACCCAAAACTCAAATATTGACAGAGTTTTGGGTCTATCTTATGTACTTTGAATTGTTCGTACATCCGAAACCTGACACAAGTAAAAAAAATAATTAAAAAAACAAAAAACCTAACTGCATAAAAAAACTAAAAAGAAAATAACAAGTGCAGTACCGTAGAAATTTGTTAAGTTATAATGGAAATGGACGCATTGTTGGGAAGATTTGCGTCGTTCTAGATTTCTTATGGGTCCCGACTGTTTAAAAGCGCTATGTTCCATATTAGAATTTATTATTTGTTTTATGTGAGTAGCGATCATGAATCATGAAACATTTCCATTATAACTTAACAAATTTCTACGGTACTGGACTTGTTTTTTTCTTTTTAGTTTTTTTACGCAGTCGGGTTTTTTGTTTTTTTTTTTTATTTTATTTTATACTTTTTAATATATTCTTCTGTTTCCGCGATTATTACTCATTGAAATAAAACAATTTAACGGATTATATCGCGTATATTATCTCATTTTAATTCCCGACGTTTCGGAAGCTTTCCAGCTTTCCATGGTCACGGGTGGACTTTTTAGTTAAAATTTAAAAAAGTCTGTAAATTTCGCAATCTTTATCGTCGGGGTTATTGAGAAGCTTGCACACATTTATTACAATTCAATGATATATTAGTTAGAACGGCTTGTTAAAAAAAATTCAATCGTTATAGTTCCTAATTGGTAATTCAAAATTAAAAATGATAAAAGAAACCTAATAATGATTTTCAAATTCCTATTCAACGATACCCCACTCGATATACTATGTCGATTTTCATTTTTTGATTTTTCATTTTTTTTTGCGTCTCATTATCGCCATTTAAAGTTTCCATCATTTTCATGTCTTCAGTGACATTTGGATAGTTAAGACAAATCGATAGATGTAAGAATCATCCAAATCGGTCCACGTTGTCCATGTTTGTTCCTATCTGGCACTCTAGAGACCAAACACTAAAGTTTCACAAGCACTAAAATTGTTCTGTAATAGAATAATATACTACATGGATGAAATATAATTACTATTAAAGAAAAGCATCCACTGAAATTAGAATGGCACCTGTATTTATCTTTTGGAACACGCTTCTTTTTAACCAACTTCCAGAAAAAGAAGGAGGTTTTCAATTCGTCGGAATGTTATATTTTAAGTAAGGTTGTTTTAAAATTTATCTTTCAAGCGTATTGTTACTATCGTAACAAGTCTGTTCTGCAACAAGAACTCATTGCAAATATACCGCCATTAACACTTTGTTTCTTCATGAAACTACGAGGTTTTTAAACATACTTAACTTCATCCACTTCATATGCGATATATATATTACGGCACTATACTTTAATATAAATAATATAATAAGCAAGGTGGAACTTTAGAATACCCTTTTTTGGAAAATACTCTACTTTGGATGCAAATTTCCGTATAAAGTTGCGTTGCGAGTTCTTTGAAAGTCATCAAGGATGAAAATCTATTATAATATCATATAATATGATATTATAATAGATTTTCATCCTTGATAGAGATAGTCAATTGATACATAGATTAGGCTGAAACAAAATAATCATTGCTTGTGCCTGGATCTTTGCCTGAATATTGACTATGAATACCTACACTTATAACAATCGAAATACTGATTCAATATTAGTATGGTTATTAAATTATGTAGTTATTACAAGAAAATTTACAATTGACTGTGTGTATTCATAAAAGGTAAGGCAAAAGAAAAATAGTCACAAGTTCTCTTATAATGACACTCCTCAAATGTAGTTTTTTTTTTTTATTACAACCAATTAATAACTATCTATACTTACAACTAGAAATAAAACAACTTTGAAATGAAAAAAAAATACTTTATTTCTTACACAATATTTATTTAAGATGAATAACACAATTTATTTATCTATAATTTAAGTAAAATCTGTTCTTAAGATTTTATTGAGGGTATAGCTTAAGTATTCATTTCCAAAATTGGAAAGAGGATTGAAGCTACCCTTCAACAAAACAGTATTATGAGCGAATACAATTAATTACAAATCTGAGACTGGTTATGATTGTAGGCGAACGCACTCTAACATTTACCTTTTACTGTTTTACTAACTTATCTTTTCTTAACAATTCAAAGACTGAGTGATGAAAAAAATATCGTAAAATACTGTCACAAATAGCGTATATGCAAAAAAAAACAATATGTGATTGAGTCCCGTTTTGTAGTATAAAACTTACTGTCATGGTACAGAAAAATATAAAAATAAAATATACTTAACGCAATGACGCCCTGTTTAACTACTAATAAACATCAGTGTAACCCTATCTCCACTTACTTCTGTCCTTAATTGGTATAGCCACAGGTTTTCAATGGGATTTAAATCTGGTGATCTAGCAGGCCACGAAATGATAATATGTTATAACGCCGGCGAAAACACTCACTCACACTTTGGGAACGACGTATAAGACAATTATCCTGCACAAATGAAATTATGGGTAATTCTTCCTCCGGATACATATTTTGAATCATGGTCTGCTCCAGTACATTGATGTAATCAGCATTTAGCCCGACTGGGCACTCTGACGAGTTCTCCCGGGTCAGCCCCGCTCATCCAACCCCACATATTCACTGTAATGCGACCAGATTGCACATTGGGCACTACGTGATCGTTATTATAACGCGTATTATTTCGACGCCACAAGCTAAAACGTCCGTGTTGACTAGTGAAACGTTTTTTCGTCAGTGAAAATGACATTACTTCAATCGGCATTAAAGTATTCTCGAGCAAACTTTAGTCTCGCTTCTTTGAGCTGTGGAGTCAGCAAGGGTTTGACTTGACTTCACGCTTGCGAGGATGTAAACCCTCACTGTGTGGAGAACACGGCGAACAGTGCCCACGCCTATGTTAAATAAGCGGGTGTAATGGGCTGTTGGTGGAAAACCATTTTCTTCATATTCCTGGACCATGCTTTGACGCGGCTCTGTGCTTATAACTTGAGGTCTACCGATCCTTTGGCGGTGCAGATTCTATATGATCCTTCCTCTATGAATTGTCGCACCCATAACATAACTGTTTTCCTCTGTAACAATTTTCACAAATGTATAATCATTATTAAATTAGCATACAGATATAACTAATATAAAAAATCTAGAAATAAATGTAAACAATAATACTTACGCTTACACCGGTTTCTGTGGCAATTTCTGTAAATTTTTTGCCTTGACTATGCAAAGTAATTATTTGTAACATTGTGGCTAAGTCAATATTGCAACGAAAACCCATTATTACAAAATAAAATGACTAAATACATACTAAAACTCAATCAAAAACTTTTAAACAAAAAAATAAAACCGACTCCAAAAAAAACTAAAAAGTAAAAAATAACGCCATAAGTCAGTTTCTTCAAATTACTTACAAGTAACCGTTTGTATACTCAATCTATACAGTATATACAATTAATCTTATTTTGGCGTCGGTGCCATATAAAGAATGTGTAAAATATTGAAAATTGAAGATTTTAGTAAGTTGTGACACGATGGCACCGACTCCAAAATAACATTAATTGTATATACTGTATAGATTGAGTATACAAACGGTTACTTGTAAGTAATTTGAAGAAACTGAATTATGGCGTTATTTTTTACTTTTTAGTTTTTTTTGGAGTCGGTTTTATTTTTTTGTTTAAAAGTTTATTTATTTTACACTTTTTAGTTAATCGTTACTTAAAAGTGTATCTCGTGACGATTCGAACAAGCCCAAACACGGCTAGGATACATTATTTTATTACATAGATCTGGTGCCTACCTTCCGGCTCCATCATCAAATCAATTCGATGGTACCATTCTCATCAGGAACATTTAAATTTGTGACTATGAAGTTGCTTAGCTAAATTAATCAAGATATTTTGTCGCCACCCGTAAATCATTTATCATTGAGGAGTTCCGATGGTATTCTGTGGTTTTCTGCATCAATTCCACTTCACCAATTTACACTTTCTGAATGCAAATGCTTATTATGTTTCTTATAATACCAAAATCGCTATATGTATGCCTACAATATTTGAGGAGTTCCTTCAATTCCTCATGGATTCCATCATCAGATCTTCACCAAAATTAAATGGAACCAACTAGAAAGTACCTTCTATAAAACCAAAAATTTTTTTTTGAAATCGGTCAAATAGTCTGAGTAATCGGTGAACATCCATAAAAAAAAAAAAAAAAAACATTCCGTCGAATTGAGAACCTCCTCCTTTTTTTGGAAGTCGGTTAAAAATACAATCAAACGGACGGCAGCCGCAAGAGAACGAACGAATAGTTTCTTTGTATAAAAACTATTACGGTATATTCATAATCTTAAGTCTACCCTCTTATTATGTGCGGTTACTTTTATATAATTGTTGCACCATTCAACAACGATTCAACATGTGACTTAATGATAAATATTTATTTGTTTAAATAAAAATGTTTTGTTTAAGCAGCTGTTAAATAATCTCAGTAAATAATAAATTAAAAAAACTATTAACACTAAACGCATGCCTTTCAAACGTAGGTGATTAGTGATTACAAATACGGTTATAAATTTCATCAATATCGAATATGGCTTGATGGCTAAGGGGTTTAATGACTCGAACTATACGACGAATGTTTCGGGTTCAAATCCTCTCGAACACGGTATAGAAAAAAAGCGATTTTGTATGTTGTGGTTGCATTAGCAAAATCATCGATGGCTTTGGTTTATATATGACGGTGAATCTAAGTATTATTTAATTAAAGGTGCATAAAAAAAAAAAAAAAAACATTCCGTCGAATTGAGAACCTCCTCCTTTTTTTGGAAGTCGGTTAAAAAAACGGGATTCTGAAAATACGTTCCATAATGTAAATTGAATATTTGAGTGACTTGTCGTGTGTGTTTGGCAATCGTAAGTTCAACCGAGTTTTTTTTTATATTTTGATGTTATCAACGCCATCTAGTAAGATCATATGAAACCAATGTCGTTACCGGTTGCGGGAGATGTGTGGGTGCGTTGAGTAAAGAAGTCTATGTAAACAAAGCTCCAACAAATAATTACCGAAAATATCGATCACAGCCGCTAAAGTCTGCAAACATCTTGAGCAAAACTTGCAAGAAGCAAGACAAGCATCACTACACAATAATCATGGCCCGGGTGAGCTGAACTTATCAATTATTTCACTAAAACTAAAACGAAAATTCAACGGTTGTTCGTAACCGTCACTCACACATAGACATTTTTGAATTAACAGACTATTGTTTTGGAAAACTATCATAATTAAAGCGGTAATTATCACATGTTTCTGACACTGACAACCTGCGCTCGGGTTATACTTGACAGTTGACAGTTTGGCACATTGTACCAACGCAACCACAACTTGGGTGCGTTCAGAAATAGAAGCGTTTAAGAAGACCGAAAACGACATGTCACTAAAATCAAACGGTAAAGCTACCCCCAGCGTCAGCAAGATGGCAGCACCTGTAGTTTGTTTTAAATGTAAAAAAACAATTCAAGCCAGAGACACCCTGCACTGCTCTTCTTGCAAAAACAGATATGAGTTTGATTGTGCTGGTTTCTCAGAAAAACTCTATCGTACAATGACAGCTGACTCTAAGAAAAATTGGAAATGTGGAGTATGTCTAAGAAACCAAAATAAAGCCAAAGAAACAAGTAACTCGACTAGCACCAAATATAAAAATGATCAACAATCTTCCAAAACACCGATATCTCAGATAGACTCAGCTTTAACACCTTCGCAACCCTACCAGAGTTCACCACTTATCTCGCACCCCAAGGGGCATAAAGAAAACTGGATGCGTCAAATCAGTAATTTAAGGAAAAGTCCACATGATAAAAAAGAAATCACGTCCTCTCCGGCAATCAATAATATTACTCATAGGAAAAAACATGGTTTCAAATTATCCACTAAAAATTCATTTGATTCATTGGAAGATGAAGGAGACCTTGATTCATCCACCACATCAATAACGTCACAAAATTGTAGTAAGCTGAATAGAAGCTGCCCACAGATAGGGGAACATCTACAAAGTAAAATTGAAAGCATGGAAGCTGAGATTACTGAATTGAAGAATAAATTAATGATTGCAGATAATGAAATTATAAATCTTCTATCTGAAAATGAAACATTAAAAAATACTATAGACGAATACAATAAAAAAGTTACAACTTTAGAACACATTTGTAAATCTACCAAAAAACGTCGCAAGAATAAGATTCCTACTAAGTCTACACTTATTACTTCACCGAATGAGAATGCAACTAGTCACAATGAAACTCAAAAGGATGGAAATACTAAAAATCGGACCGTTACCGAATTGGTTTTTGATCTGGAAAGTGGGAAAACGTCAGAGAATCCTCAGAGCAATTCAACAATATCGCCGACGAATGTCGCCGCCAACAGGAAAAGTACTACACCACCTATACCCATAAAGACATCACCACCTTTAGATAACGCTGTAGCCGAAAATAAGTCTTGTAGCAAAATTGGAAGGATATGCATACTAAGCTCTAATGTAAACGACAAAATATCAAGAAATGCCAATTATGTGCTAGGTGAAAAATATAATATCTGTCACTATCTGTATCCTGGTGTTGGAGTACGTACACTTCTTCAAAACATAGAACACAAGTTAGTAAATTTTTCAAAAGATGATTACTGTTTCATATTTATAGGAGAAGAAGATTTTAAGCAGTCTCAGATCTACGACAATTTGGTTCTCTATATAAGAAACATTATGTCTACAATATTGCATACAAATATAATAATATGCTATCCAACATTTAACATGGGTTATTTTAATAATATGTTCAACAGGAGAATTGAATTATTTAACAAATTACTATATACAGATAATAATAAATATAACTATGCTTATTTATTGGATAGCAACCGAAATCTATTATATGACCATAGTATGTTCCATATAACAACAGGTCGAGTAAATAGTTCTGGATTAAATACTATCTTTCAAGACATACGTTCAATGGTTACGGTTATAGAGAAGGATAATAATATATCTTCCTTGACAGTTCACTGCTCTTGTTCTTGTCATGACATCCAAAAAGGCTCTGACGAGTTTTTTCGTGAATGAAAAGTACAAAAATACTGTTCCAATTGACAATAAATTTCGAATAATGCACCAAAACATGGGAGGGCTACTAAATAAAATAGAATTACTACAGTTAGAATTACAGGAATTTCGTGCACAGAACCAAGAATTTGACGCAATATGTATCAGTGAAACTTTTGTTAAGTGTGGTTCAGAAAACAATATTAAAATTGACAATTATAAATTAGGAGCTAGTTATTGTAGGCAAGGGAGCAGAGGTGGCACTGCCATTCTGGTTAATAAGTCGTTAAGTGTTAAACAAATTGAATTCGAGTCAAGATTAGCAAAAGATTACTATTTTGAGTGCTGTGGAGTAGAAGTAATAGGGTTAAATTTACTCATAATAGTCATATATAGGATCCCAGAACAAACAAAGTCACACATTAGTCTTTTCATGTACAAGTTAAACGTATTGCTTTTTCATCTTACTTCTAAATATAAAAACAAGAAGATAGTAATATGCGGGGATTGGAACATCGATGTTCTGAAAAATAATAGTTTCTGTAAGGAATTGAAAAGCACATTATCAAACTACAATTTATCAATGCATATTAATTCCCCGACCAGGCTTAACGCATGCATAGACCAAATAGCCAGTAATTTAAAAAATGTTGAAGCGAAGACACATCGACTGTGCTTATCTGACCATGATATGGCTCAAACATTGACATTCAGAGTGAAAGAGAAAAAAATGAGTTTAAACTGGTATGACTTTAAACGGGATTATTGCAAAGAAAATGTCGGTAAATTTACCCGGTGTCTCGCGGCGTTATCTTTTACTGATGTCTTAGCATCGGATAATTTTATGGAAGCATTTACCTCGTTTTATGACTTATTCTGTTTATTTTATAACTTGTGTTTTCCACTAATAAAGGTCAGAATTACCAACAGTCAAAATAAAGTTAAATGGTTAACAAAAGGGTTGAGAAAATCATGTCACACCAAACGTCAATTGTACTTAAAATTGAGATCAGTAAAAACTGGAAAAAAGACAAAATTTAACGAACTTAAAAACTATAGTAATATTCTAAAGAAGTGTATTTTCAAATCACAACAAATCAGTAACAATAATTATATATGGCAGAATAAAAATAAATGTAAAGCGACATGGAACGTTATATCATCGACTACTGCAAGTATAATTGACGATAACGATATTAATTCTCTACGCGCTAATGATGTGACATATAAAAATCCACAAGACATTTGTAATTTTTTCAACGATTATTTTATTGATATAATACCTTCTAATTCTGGTGCTAAAAATACACCAACAAATGGAACAAGTTATTTAACTAACCATCCGTCAACAATATTTTTGAAACCAGTTGACAGCAAAGAAATTCACAGGATAATTATGTCCCTAAATAACAGCAAGACTTGTGGGTATGACAATATAACAACAGATATACTGAAATTAAATGCTCATTTGATATGTCAACCTCTGGCCCATATTGTAAATCTTTCATTTACTCACGGAATCTTTCCAGATCAGTTGAAATTGTCCATAGTAAGGCCATTATTTAAGAAAGGAGATCGTGAAGACCCTAGCAATTACAGGCCTATCACAATCGTACCAGTAATATCAAAAATTTTTGAGAAAGCCATGTGTAGTAGGCTAACACATTTTTTAGAAAATCAGAAGATTTTACATCCCGATCAATATGGATTTAGAAAGGGGCGCTCTACTGAATTGGCATGTTTCAATTTTGTAAAGTACGTGACAGAATGTATTAATAACAAATTGCCCGTATTATCGATATTTTTAGATTTAAGTAAAGCATTTGACTGTGTTGAGCATTCTAAACTACTATCAAAGCTTGAATTGTATGGCATTAGGGGAATAGCCTTGGAATGGATAAAAAACTTTTTGACTAATAGAAAACAATGTACGGAAGTAGTAAAGATAGTTAATGCAGAAACTAGTGTCATGAAAGTAAGATATCGCTCAGAATTCCGTAAAAATAGCACTGGAGTTCCACAAGGTTGTAATCTAGGTCCTTTGTTATTTTTAGTCTACATTAATGATCTCTCACGGGCCTCACCACATAAATGCATATTATTTGCCGATGACACAACACTGATTGTGAAAGGTGATGACATTAGATCATATGAAATTAATGTAAATAATGCCTTGACAGACATTAACAACTGGACATGTAGTAATAATCTAAATATAAATATGACAAAAACGTTCTATGTTCAATTTTATTCGTATAATAATAATCCAATACAATTAGATATCAAATATAATAATTACCCAATTGTTAAATCTGATGGTATTAAATTCTTGGGACTTCATGTAGACAAACATCTTAATTGGAAAAGTCACGTCGATTATGTTTGTACTAGGTTAGACAGATTTGTATATGCATTAAGGAGGTTAAGAAACACTGTTAATGTTGAGACAGCTATTACAGCCTACCATGGATACGTTTCATCCGTCCTCAATTATGGCCTACTACTGTGGGGAAATTCTGTAGACGCTGAAAGGGCACTTTTACTACAGAAAAAGTGTATTCGTGCCATAGCCAAAGCGTGGATAATGGATAGCTGCCGGCCACTCTTTAAAAAATTTAATATCTTGCCATTGCCATGCATGTATATAAAAAAGGCATGCTTACATGTAAAATATCATCCACAATTATTTCAAAATAGATGTGAGGTTTTTGTGGGTAGGCAAAGAGCACAATATCAGAATCTTCTGTATCAACCTCCATGTCGCACTTTAATTTACCGGAAAAATTCCTACAATATGTGCATAGTTTTATATAATAGCCTACCGGAGAATATTAAACTATTACAGGGTAATGCTTTTAAGAACTCTATTACCAAATGGCTCTCAGAACATTGTTTCTATAGTGTTAATGAATTCATGGACCATAACAGGCACAATAGAGGAACGTAGTAGCCTCATTTATTGTATCACAAATTAAATATTATTGTGTGTTAAATATTTCTATAATGTTAATAATGCATGCATTCATACATTTTTTTTACATTTATTTTGCATGTCGATATCATTCGACAGAATACTGAACTTATATATTACAATAAGACCTTGTACCTAGACTTAAGTATTCCAGCAAATAAACCATTCTTTCTTTCTTTCTTTCTTTCTTTCCGGATAGATGGCGACTCGATTCGCTGCAAAGCAAACTTTCTGACAAATGTCCATGCAATTATGCTGTCCAGTGTACAAACATACATACATACATACATAGACTGATAAACACATTACCCTCCTTTGAGTCGCGCAGACGGGTAAAAAGCGGCCAAGTGCGAGTCGGACTCGCCCATGAAGGGTTCCGCAGCAGTTTATACAAAAAAAATGCACTACAGAAGAAAAAAATACGATATAAAAAAACACTCAAAAAAGAGCGTATCTCCCCGGCACTTACGTCCTATTGCTGAGAAGCGCAGTTTTTTGGCAATAAATAAAAAACGGTATGTCCGATCATGTTGAAAACAATTTTCTTTGAAAGTTTTTATTGAGTTTTATATTTGTAAAATAAATACTTCCAACGAAAATTGTTTGCAACATGATTATTTGCAATTTTTTTTAACTTACCGTTTAGAAAATAGAGGGGGGGCGACACAATTTATGCTACTTTCGTAGCGAATATTTCGGAAAATATTCACTAAATCAAAAATTATTTTTAGAAACCTCAGTGCTTTGAGAAGTACTGTCGAAATATGTGCCACACATTGATATTTGCTGAAAAAATAATTTCTGTTTCGGTTATATGTGTCGAGTACCCCCCCTAGAAATATATATATTTTTTATTTAACTATCAAACTAAGTAGCGGTTTACACACGACACTTATGCTCTAAATTTCATCAATGTACATCTTATAGTTTATGAGTAAAATGCCTGTGACATACGGACGGACAGACAGACAGACAGACATGACGAATTTATAAGGGTTCGGTTTTTGCCATTTTGGCTACGGAATCGTAAAAAGGTGTCCCAATTTATTTATTCTCAGATTTTGACGGCCCGGAGTCCACCCGAGAAGCCCTTCTTAGTCTTTTTTATCTTCTCGGGTGGACGCCGGACCGTCAACATCTCCTGCATCTATCTTCTAGTGATGCCTCGTAGAGAGGCCAAACACGTGTCGAGGATTATACTGTCTGGTGGCGTTTTGTTTTACTGCATGCATATTTTTTTCTGCACGAAAATATGTGGGCACAATTTATTTTCACATATCTAACCTAGACACTGTTTTGCAAAAAAGTAAAGGAACTATAATTCATTAATCTAACATGGAATTTCGCAAAATAACGCTGAAATCTATCAATTAGTAACGTTAATAACAGGCGCGGATGCAGCACCCCCAAAAAACGGTACAATGACCAGTCCTGTGCCGCCCACAGGTCATCAGTCTACTTTATGTGGGCCTAACATGCTGGCGCTGGCGACCAGTAGCGTGGCCACACAAGAACGGCGTATCCACCCAGCAGCCGTTGGTTCTACGTGCAGTCAGCCGTGCCCGTTGCCACTTCAGTTTTGTAATACTTCGAACATATCGGTTACTCTTAACAAATACTGTGCAGTAAACAGTATTTGTAATAAGACGACCTTTTATTATCTCAGCGGAAGTGACGCTGTCTGCGAAGGTGACAAATAGTGTGATAAACATAAAATATTTGTTTTTGAGGCTTGGAAGTTTTCTATGATTATAAGTAAATATTTACGAATGTACGAGAAGAGCGACATTACGAGAAGAATGGCGACGGATTGTGAATCTAGCCACAAACCCTGATGTGACGACCACGACCACTCTGCCAAAAGTGTGACGAAAAAGAAGAAGTAAATATTTAAATATATCGTAACACAAGTCTTATTGAGCTTACCATGAGAATACTTCGGTTCGATAGGTGTAAAACTATAAGGATAGTTTTACACCTATCGAACGTTATATATATGTTATTTATGTTCCCTTAATATTGAATTGTGAACTCAAACCAGTTATCTGAGAACACAATGGATTGTGATTTAAATAAAACAATTTAACGGATTATATCGCGGTTCTCATTTGAGTTCCCGACATTTGGGAAAGTTTTCAGCTTTCCATGGTCACGGGGGATAATGGTAATAATCGCCGAAACACAAGAAAATATAATTGATTGTGAGTTTCTTTAAAGCGTTTTCGTCCGTAATACAAAGCTGTATGTATTCAGCAGCAGCCGGCTAAGGCAGAAGTTTTGTTTGTGTCATCTACTGAGAAATATTATAAATTGAGACTCGGTTATTGCTTTAGCTTAGCCCGCAGAGGAGACACTTTGTTTACTATGTATTGGACATTTTGGTTGTGACAATTTCCTAATAATAAACTGTGTCACCGAATCGAACTATATTTAGGGGTACTGTTTCAACCTAACCATACAGTTTATCAATGTTTATACATAGTTCAGAGATCGAGTTATTGAACTGTAGAGTCGTTTTATGTTATGCTTTTTATAGTATTACCTTTATAAAGTTCTTTTATTTATGACATAGGAAGCCAACGTGCAGACGGGTCGCCTGATGGTAAGCGATCACCGTCGCCCGTTGACACTTGCGTCACCTGGAGTCACAATTGCGTTGCCGGCCTTTCAGGTACGTTTGATACTAATGAGTATCTCAATTTGGATTTAAGATACATTCATTTCATTACGTCTGTATACTAAGGTTAAACTCACTCGTGATTGCGATATGGTAGTATGTGATTTCAAAAACATTAGACGTCTCACCACTGCGTGATGTTCTTAGAAAACTTTTCGACATATCCCAGCAAAAACAGTGGCATGAAATATTTCTGTACGGTCAGCAACGCTGTCACCTGAGTGAGGTTATTAGTTATCGTTATTGATGTGTTTTTGTTCGCGCCCGAACTTTCCTAACACCCATAACTTTGAGTAGAGCCGGTTCCACACGTTAACTTCATTTTGGATCGTATAAGCCTTGTACCTTTAGATTATTTTGTAGGTGGAGTTCGTTTTGCTTACAAAATTGTTTATTGGGAATGATAGTTGCGTTTGTCACGCGATAAATAAATAATAAATCATCTGTCTTTCTCGCACTCACATACATGACAGAAAGTGACGGCTGTGTTGTCATTTACGAATACCTAATCATCATCATCATCATCACCACTCCAATACTGGACATATGCCTCTCCCAAAAAGTGTCACCGTGGCCGGTCCTACACCGCCTGCATCCAGCGAGCTTCAGCGACCTTCAAGAGGTCATCAGTAAACTTTGTGGGGGCCTACCCACCCTGCGTTTTTTGAGGCGTGATCGCCACTCAAGAACGCGTTGACCCCAGCAGCCATTGGTTTTACGAGCACTGCACCTTGCCTATTCTATTGCCACTTAAGTTATCTATCCTTGAAGTTCTCGAGTGGAAACCGCGTACCGGCAAGCAGAGCATGGAAAGGTCACCCTCAAGGCGTTCAGACGACCTGGTTAGGGTTGCGGGGACACGCTTGATGCGGGTCGGCTCTATCCGGCCCATGTCAAAATCTATTGAGGAGGCTTGTGTCCAGCAGTGGACGTCCTATGGCCGAAATAATGATGATGATGATAATGACTATTTTAACAAACAAGAAATGAGAATAATAAAGAGCATTTACAACGTGTCTTGTGCATTCATCCTTATTGTAAGTTTGGAAATCATAATTTTCCGTCCTAGCATGGCCATTAAAACTCCTTCAATATATCACCACCTATCAATTACTAATATTTTGGGGAGATAAGTGCATCAGACATCACTGTCAATGCTTACATGGTCAAACATTTGGCACGCAGACTCTACAGTTGGAAGGATGTAAAATAACTCCTAAACTAGTGGTTCTTTGAGCTGTAGCTGTCATTTGTATTGTGTTAATAATTATATAAGAAAAAAACAGTTTGAATACATTTTGATCACAATACACAATGTACATTTAAACACCGCAGTATCGTTAAGTCCATGGCATGTTATAAGTTACATCATTCAGTAGATGCCGCAAAAAGTCCATATCAAACTCCTGCCCCTTTTCATTACAGACACTAATCCGGAAATCTTTATTTGCCAGCGCCTCGTATTATTATCAGCCACATAAAACCACAGACACAAACCACAACCCACTAACAGAACTCCTTTCATATCCTAGCAAACAAAGGGCGAGAAGATAAATATATAGTCTGGCATTATGTGCCAGTACATTATATTCAGAGAAAACACAAAGGAATGTACTCTTCGTCAAAAACTCTTATAATAGAATTGTGTTCTATTTTGCGGGCTCTAATGCATCGCACGAATAAAGCTAATGCATTCCTCTAGCCGTTTGCGTTTTGCCAAAATTTTGCGGAAAGGAATATTTTTGGCTTCCATTATACTTTGCTTTTTTGTTATCGGGTTCTATACTCTATTATATTACTTGGGATTACGCCAGCATAGTGGACTCTTAATCAAATTAGAGTATGGCCAAAGATTACCTGCTTAGACAATGGTTTCGGCCCAAATTTGACGAGGCATTGCAAAATATCCAATTGAGCTATATCACGGACATCTCACGATCGATATTATTACTAGAGCATGAAATGACATTAACAAGTTCACATTTACAGAATATATGTTGGTTCATGATAGCAAAATTAGATATTTTTTCTCGTGCTTGTAATGTCCATTATAGCGATATGACTCAACATCTTGAATTTTGAACCTATCAAAATCAATACATAGAGTATTCATAACTGTACGTTGATTAACGCACATCGATAAAATTGATATATGACTGTCAAAATTTACATATTAAATATAAAGTTACACATAGCGTAACAATATTCATATATTATTGTAATCTTAAGCATAACTCAGACAAAATGTTATTAACTACGTGGAATTCAGCCCTAGGTTGGCGAACCAACATGTAGGTACGGAAAAAAGTCTACATGCTTTACAAAAACTATAGTTTTAGTCCAGGAAAATAATACAGTGTGATCATCCTAAGAGTAACCTACAGTTCTAGAAATTTTTTATACGAGAGAAAAAAAAAATCGATGAAAAGACACGTGTCACTGGAGTCAAATCAGCGTGCGACATCTTTTTAATAAAAATATCTATTTATTAAAAATATGTCGATTGAAAAAGATTGCTTTGTTTGTCTGGAATATCTGGATGTAGTATAATTAATAATCTAATATTTCAGTTACCCATACTATTTGCTGTAGCATAAGTTCACATTATAAATTAAGGAAAAGCGGCGCCTCCAAACACGGGCATCTTAATTGCTTACTGGGCGGCTCCAATTTTTATATCATAAAAACGTGTATTCTAAGAAACAAAGAATTTCAATTTGAATTTAACAAATAACAATGTTCGTTTCTATATGAGTATGATATATTTTCCCTATTATTTAAAACAAAAAAAATACTGTTTGCAATAATGCTGCACCAACCCCAAGGAAAGGGATAAGGGTCAAGCGAAAGATGAAAGTAAGTTTTTCACATAAAAGTTTGTAGATCTAATGTTTCCAGTCTGATTTAATTAGACTAAAATATGCAATGCCTACTTTTAATTTCTTAGTTTCGTTTACAGTTACAATTATTATTATTTGGAACGAAATTTATATAGATGCGAGGGATTTGTGTACTACATTTGTTTGTAATCTGATTAATTATAAAACATTATTGGCTTCATTTAACGTTAATTTATTTTGGCATACAATTTCTAATGATTCTTTTTGGCTTGTGTGATTAATTAATCATACCAGCAGTAGGTACAAATTGAAAGTAATTAGTGGCAGACAATATTTTCCCTTAAAATAAAAATATTAAAATTATAAGATACAATAAAAATAACACAAACTTCTGATGAATACAAGCTTGAGCTAAGATATTGATATAGCATTTAGCAGTTTGGATGTAACATCCCGTCCAATATGAGGCGATCATAGATTGAGCGGCGAAATGTGTCTCTGTGCTCTATAAGACAGATTTACCACGTTTAGAGTACACGATACCTTTCCTAGGCCTTATTCATGTAATCTCAATACCATGTCCCATACCTAAAATTTTAGAGCACCAATTGATTTTTTCATTTTCAATAAAA
This sequence comes from Hedya salicella, assembly GCA_905404275.2. NCBI lineage: Eukaryota > Metazoa > Arthropoda > Insecta > Lepidoptera > Tortricidae > Hedya > Hedya salicella. The sequence goes on along the minus strand of FR990101.1, from coordinate 3,389,511 downwards.
AAAGGTTCATGATTTGTACCCGATCTGTAAAGGAAATACTAGTGGCAAACACTCCTAACAAAGGTAATCCCCTCATGGCCTCCCTGGATACGTTAGAGCTATTTTTTAAAATATCTTCTATACTTACCTCTATACCCCTATGTGTCGTTCTTCATAATAATTTGTTACTTTTAAGAATAAGAGACACCCTATCAAATTGCCACTTGCCAGCCCTATAAACAGACGTTCAGAAACCAAATATAACGAATATAAAAGAAAAAAAGAAATCATAGAACAATAGCCTAAGCCCTAGTTATGAAATACATATTATGGTATACAAACAAATACTAATACGATAATACACGAGCGGACCACAACTCGGCGCGTGCGCACTCGCTTACGGCTAATTCAAACTCGCCTTGCGTTGACGGCGTTGATTTATCCGCGCGGAGCGACGGGTTGGAGTTGCGGTGGGAGGGGAAGTAGAGCGCGGACCGTGTAGTGTAATATTTGATTCAACCGATCGCGCTATAACCTGAGGGGTAAGGTACAGGAACGACCCGTCTGTGGCTTGGTCGGCCTACCACGACGACGTGGATGAACAATCAGAGGCGTCGACCCTACATAATCCCTTTAATCCCTTCCGCTGATCGCATTCAGCCCAAATCCCTTTAATTTGACCATTACTATCTACAACAACAAAAGAGGTTGGTCCCACGACCTGTGAGACACGATAAGGCCCTTCCCTTCTCGGAGCAAACTTGCTAGTAAAACCCTTTGATGCGTTGCTTGCCATATGGGTCTCCACGAGGACTAAGTCACCCTCTTTATAAGGTTGGACTGCTCTAAGATGTTGGTCCCCATGACCCTTACGAACGTCCTGCTGGTCCTCCATACGTTCCTTAACATCTACTAACATCCGTGTGAACTCCTTCAAATACGGTGTGATCTGGGGCACAAAGTTTTGCTGTGCAACTACCGTTCTAATGTCGGTATGAACCGTCATAGGAGAACGCAGCTCTCGAGCAAACGTAAGGTAAGCTGCAGTGTGTCCCGTCCCTTGATTATGTACGTATGCACTGTTCAGCGCAAATCGCACCATTGGGAGGATGGTCGGCCATTGACGATGCTCTGGTCCTACTAGAATAGCAAGAAGTTATTTCAACTCGCGATTGTTGCGTTCTGCAGGATTGGCCCCAGGATGGTATACTGGAATCAGTGATTGTTGGACGTCTAAGACTAACATAGCCTTTTGCATCACTGCAGAAACGAACTGACTCCCGATATCACCCGACGGGGCAACCCGTAACGCAAAAATACCTCTTCAATGAGAGCCTTTGCGCACGACTCAGCGGTCGCATCTTGAAGCGCAAAAAGCTCTACCCAACGGCTGGCCGTATCCTCGATCAATAAAATCAACTTCTCTCCTGTGGCACCTTCAGGAAGTGGCCCGAATAGATCCATAGCGAGTACTTCAAACCGCTGTTGAGGCATAGGCGTTTGGAGAAGGCCTGAAGGCTTTAAATTGGTGGCTTTATAATTTTGACACAAATCACAAGACATAAAATGTGAAATAAAAGCCCTCATATTCTTAAAATAGTATCTCTCTTTTATTTTCCTTAGAGTCCGCTCGATACCAAAATGTCCTGCCGTAGGGGCGTCGTGGAACTCTTTCAATAACTCTTCTTTCTAAGCTTCCGGTACCACTAATTGAGTTTCCTCATGTTCCCAATCTGGGTCAGAGCGAAATAAGACGCCTTGGGACAAATAATAACCTCTATTCGTCCAACGTATCGCAGCTGCAGGATTTCCGGTATCCTCAAAATCCTGAATTATTTTATTCAAATCTGGGTCATTAACTTGGGCGTCTCGAATCTCCTCCAGTCGTCTCTGGGGAAGGTCAATAACTACCGGACAAATGCTGCAAGGACTGGAGCTCACCTCTTCAGAGTCCTTATCCACATGAGGGCGGCTATGAGTATCGGCGACTACATTTTCTCTACCCAGGGTGTACTCGATATCAAGATCGTAAGTTTGGACCTTCATTGCCCAACGGGCCAAACGACCACTGGGTGTTTTCAAGGACAAAAGCCACTTCAACGGCTGGTGATCCGTAGCTTCCTCACGCTCCCTCTACGTATCCTCTGAACCTATCCAATGCCCAAACCATTGATAATGCCTCTCTCTCAGTAGTATAGTAATGGCGTTCAGCGGATGTCAATAATCTGCTGGCATATTCGATTTGCCTTTCTTCCTTAGGGCTCTCCCCTTGCATTAATACGGCTCCTAGGGCATATGCGCTGGCATCTGTTCGAAGAACAAATGGCTCCTCGAAGTTAGGCTGACGAAGTATCGGACTTGTAGTAAGGCGCGACTTCAGCTCTTCAAAGGCTTTCTGCTCGTCCTCCCCCCAGCTCCAACGTCTACCCTTCTTTGTGAGGTCTGTAAGACATCGTGCGATGTCCGAAAACTGCGGGATAAATTTGCGGAACCAGGCGCAGGTTTGTAGAAAGGTTCTCAATTCTTTCAAGTTCGTTGGAGGTTTCATATTCAATGCGGCTGCTACCTTCGTTGGATCAGCCTCAATGCCACGCGATGACACCACATTCCCAAGTAAGTAACGCGGTCCCTCGCAAACACACACTTAGCACGATTGGCTGTCAGATTAAAGAGACGAAGCCGCTCAAACACCTGGTGCAGGTCCTTCAAGTGCTGATCAAAATTCGGCGATATGACAAGAAGATCATCAAGGTAAGCTAATACACAAACATCCTTTAAGCCAGACCTCATCCTATCTATAAGCCTTTGGAAAGTGGATGGCGCATTCTTCAAACCGAACGGGAGGCGTTTGAAAGAGAAATTTCCGAAAGGTGAGGTAAAAGTAGTTTTGTGACGATCCTCCGGCACCACCAGTATCTGCCAATATCCAGCCCTGAGATCAATGTTTGTCATCACACACCCAGGCTTTGTGCTCTGCAACAGCTCATCTATCAGCGGAAGTGGGTACTTATCAGTACGAGTGACACTGTTTAGCTTCCGGTAATCTACGCAGAAACGGGTTTCCCCATTCTTCTTCGGTACCAAAACCACAGGTGCAGCCCATTCTGATTCAGCCTCCTCAATGACATCTTCTTCCAACATCTTATCTATTTCTTTTCTTATATTTTCTTTCTTGGCGGGTGTGACCCTATATGGAGGGCAGGCGATTGGCGAAGCGTCACCTGTATCTATACGGTGAATAGCATACTGGGTTGGTCCTCCCCCTAGAGTAAAAATGTCCTCATTAACATTTAGAAGGTCGGACCGTTGTTTCCGTTCATCCGAGTCCAGGTGGGCTCCTTCATCCTCGCGAAGTTCCACAGACGAACAAGTGAGTGCCGGTTCCCTATCTTTAAAAAGTATCGGTTGCGGCGCCTTATCATGCCTCATGTACCATACACTTCCACCAAAATCTAACACCATGCCAGAGTCTTGTATAAAGTTCATGCCTAACAAACTTTCTGTTGCATTAGATAACATTACAAAATCTACATCTGAAGGTCTTCCTCGCACTGTAACCCTAACCCGTGCGAGTTCAACATACTGTGCACAAACACGCCCGTCGGCATATTTAAATTCAGCAAATACATTTTTGAAATCCTGTCCAGTTTTAACTAAGTGAGCTCTTAAACTAACGATCCCGACCGAATGTTTAACACCAGTGTCAATCAACACTCTGCCTACTGCGCCATTGATTTCTACACTAAGCACTGGACGACCACGCGAATCAATGTTATCGGAACTCGCGAAAACTGATTCGAACGAATTTACACTAGACGCGGGGGCTTGATTCTTCTTCTCCTTAGACGTAGGACAATTCGATCGGATAACGCCGGGCGCTCCACAACCAAAACACGTAACCGTGGGCGCAGCGCGTGGCTCTCTTCCATCAGTACCTTCGTTGGTAACCTTCTTTGGTTTATTGGTCAATCGCGGGCAAGCCTCCTTCGTATGACCGTACTGTCTGCAGTAGTTGCAATGTAGTCGAGGTTTGTGATCGCTCGAAGAACGTACAGCCGTTAACAACGGTTTTGTAACTGCAGCAGAAGAAGGTGTCGACAGCTTGCTCTCTGCAAAAGTGCGCGGTCGGCTCTCATCGAAGATATCCTCGGCACGCCTCGCCTGTGTTAGCAGCTCTCCGTAATTGTTGAAAGAAGGACGAGGTACTTCCTCACAAATTCGGCGGTGTAGTATTCCATAGCACATATCCAACTGCACTACCTCAGTAAGTATATAAGGTGGCAGTTGTGCGAATACCTGAGATGGCATACGAATATGTCCGTAGATTCACCGACGCGTTGCTCCCGTTCAAAAATGCATCTATAAATCTTATGCGGCGGTAATCTCGGCCCAAACGTCTGCTTCAATGCCTCCATAGCATCGTGCCATGTCAGGGTAGTGTCCTTAACACCCTGCCGCCACGTAGCAGCCAACCCCGTAAACAAGATGGGCAACCCTCGAAGCGTGATATGGTCTTCCATGCCAACACATTCTTTGTAAGTCAATATAGAGTCAATAAACGCTTTTACATCGCTCGATTTTTCTCCGTCGAACCGTGAAGTGCACTTCGCGAAATTTCCCGAATAAGAAAAATTTTAGGGAGTACTTACAGGATCGCTTCTACTTAGCCGGTTTATCAGCATTAGCAGCTGATCGGTCGTCATCACGACCGGAGCGGCAGCAGCGGTGGCGGCGGCTGCTGCGGCAGCTGCGCCGGCAGCATCATGTGGTGGCGGCGGCAGCGCGTCAAGCGAGGACGCGGGCGTGACGGCACCGTCACCAGTGGCTACGGGCAGCGGACGCTGCGTGGCTGGCGGAGGCGGCGTCACGTTCTCAGTCGGATTGCCAGCCCCCGAAACCGAGTCTTCGGCAGACGAACGTGTTAATACCATCGCCACGGTTAAAAAAACGCACACAAAACGATAAAAATTCAAGATTGGCGGGAAAACTCACTTAACATGTTCAACCGTCCAAAACACTATTTACACACATACCTATAGACTGTTTGTGCACACGCTATTAAATTTGGCGGAAAAAGTCACTTAAATGTTCAACTGTCCAAAACACATATAAAACGTTTATGCAACAAAAAGGCTATATTCACAATTTATTAGGTACCTAGGTTACGTCAAAACGAAGCACAAAATGTTCACGAACATGCGAAAACAAAACAGTCAATTCACCAAAGCACTCGTACAGTTTGAATAAGTCTATAACCGAATGTTAGATGGGCATCTACGAATATCCCCAAAGTTTACCTACTAATAAAACGCAACACACAGTTTGCTGAGTATTTTAGGTCCAGGAAATAACCTGTTACGATACCTAGAAACTCACTACACAGTTCACTTAGGTATCGTCCGTAACGAAACTTATGCTAGGTTCAGGTACCAACGAGGTAACCTGCTTCAAAACCTAGAAACGTCTATACACATACACTATAGTTCACTTAGGTATTGTCCGTAACGAAAATTATGCTAGGTTCAGGTACCAACGAGGTAACCTGCTTGGAAACCTAGAAACGTCTACACACATACACTATAGTTCACTTTTAGTCCGTAATGGTAACTTAGGTTCAGGGTTTACCGATCTAGGTTCCCTGCGACAAAACCTACAGTTATTACACGCGTACCACACCACCACTGTTAACTTTTAAGTCCGTAACGATAACTTAGGTTCAGGGCTTACTGATTTAGGTACCCTGCAACAAAACCTACAGCTACTACGCGCGTAACACACCACTACTGTTCATTCCCGGGTTCGTAGCGTAACCAAGGTTCAGGTAATATCGAAATACCTGCTATAACACTTGTTACTATGCGCAAAACAATTCCGCGGGACGGCACAGTTTAGGTAATAAGTTCAGCGCGAGACGTACGGCGGCAAAAATGACCTTCTAAGCGCGCGGGCGTCGTGGTGCCGTGAGGTGAGGAGTATCCGTACGAGTCAAGAACGTTAAGTTTATGATTCAGTTCGACGTTAGGCGGCCAGTTATAGTGTACAAACAAATACTAATACGATAATACACGAGCGGACCACAACTCGACGCGTGCGCACTGGCTTACGGCTAATTCAGACTCGCCTTGCGTTGACGGCGTTGATTTATCCGCGCGGAGCGATGGGTCGTAGTCGCGGTGGGAGGGGAAGTAGAGCGCGGACCTTGTAGTGTAATATTTGATTCAACCGATCGCGCTATAATATGAAAAAAAGCTAATGTTTTCTAGTTTTGGAAGAGGAAATTGGATACTACGAAACCTTGTTTCGCCAATCTTTATGGACTAACAGCCACTAGTAGGTATATCTACATGTTCTACTCATGTACTATTATTTGTAAATTAGAACTCCACAAATCATACTACAAAGGCATACCTATTTAGATTGGAGCCAGTGGCGTGCGGTCCATATAGGCACAAAGGTACTGCCTACCCTGAAGCCCTGAACGAACATGGCTCCATACAGGTGCAGAGAACCTGCCTACCCTGACGCTCTAAACGACCATGGCTCCATATGCGCACACGAAAACTGCCTACCTTGGCCAAAAAACCTGTGCACGCTACTGACTGGAGCATCACTCTTTACTCTATGGTCTATTTATATGCCGCTGAACTAAAATTATATATTATACAATTTCGAAAAAATTTGGTCCTAATGTCGGTTAAGCTCATCGACGTTTCTGGTGATATTAGAGCTGGGTCATACTTCGTTCAATGCCTCCATCCAGAGAGGGAATGCGGCGAGCGGTCTGGAAACGATGTCCCGGGTAGGTCTGACACAGGAGAAATACGAATTTACTGATGCACATGTAGAATGTGAACTCCGTAGAGAACTCTAATGATTTAGAAAAAAGAACAGAAAGGTTTTGCATTTTTTTAAATATATTTTTTTATACCGCGAGCCCGCAGGGCGGTCGCTCTGCTCGTAGCAAGTTTTCGCTACATACGATTTTTCCCTTGTGAGCGTAGCGCTACGTAAATATCGGTTGCGAAAGTGTTAAATAATCTAAGGCATCGTTTTCTTTAAGTGGATTTGACACAACAAAAACCAAAATACTGTATCAGCCTATTTACTCTTACGAATACCAATGATCTCAATAGTTGGACACTAATTGAGATACAGAGGTGGATCAGTGGAAAATTTCGACTGATAAAATGTACCTTCGTAGTTAAAAAACGTGTTTGTCAAATGTTTTTTTAACCCCCAACGATAAAAAAGAAGTGATATATGTTGGACTTTGTGTCAGTGTATTTGTGTTTTTGATTCACCGTATACTTCTTAATTACATATCAACCACATTATATCAATATATTTATTTTATAGCCATGATATATCCGAGATATTGTTCAATTGGATATAACGCGGTGCTTCATCGAATCCGATCCCTGAAATTCAAAACCGTCGAATAACTTTGTTTTGTCTTAAAACAATACTAAAAAACTTTGCAATTAGAAATAATACCAACTTTGGTATTTCAGTGTGAACGCCAAAAGCTAAAAAAGTATTTATTAATGATGCCGAATGATAGATGACTGAAGTAGTAGTGTTTAATTTCACGTCATAAGTTGGCAATCAATCACTCGTAAAAACTGCTTTTGACTAAGAGGAGCCTTCTGGGTCAAGTGTGCACGGTTTTTTATAAGATTTATTTTTTCGCCATAAACTAGTGAGAAATGGAGAAAACCAGGCCATTAAAAAAAAGTGTTACACTTTTTTTAATATTTGGTTTTTGACTTTGCTGTAATGACAATGACACGTACAAAAAAAACCTCTTCTGTCAGCCTAATGTGTATGGATTAAAATCCCATTTTACAGGCTTGGGAACGTTAAGAAAACCCTTCATGAGTGAATTTTGTTCACGACAATCGTCTGTATATATTTTGCCTGACCAGGAAAATAAAATACCTGCTCTGGGGGCGCTAAATTAGCAATAATTATAGCAACACTACGTACCTACGATGTACCCACCAGTCATGTTGACAAAAAGGTCGGAGATGTTAGTTAGTGGAATAGAATCAAATCCTTCAGACTTTCTATCCGACAAATACTTCGTCAAATTGTAAGTAAATCACTTTTCTTATGTGACTTTTAATAGTTTTCGGCATTTTAGCGCACAAATAACTCACAATATCCCAGAAATAGACCACGCACAATCAATACCTCACTTTGACAACAATTGACAAATGGCTTTAATGACTTCTGTAAAGTTACTATTGCCAGTTGAAGAAATTAGTTCCAATAGTTTTCCGCAACATGGCGAAGTTTTTTATGTTCCTGGTCGGGCTTTACTTTGGGTCTGTACAGATTAACAAGAAAAAATAAAATGTTAGCTGTCAATGTCATAATTTTTTTCCTACGTACCTACTTATACAGTTTTTTTCTCTACGTCACCCACTACCCAAAGGTTGTCTTGAAGAGATCGCTGTTTAGCGATAATACCACCTGTTCTTACCTGTAAATTCATTGTTTTCTGTACTACGTTTTGTGAGGTGTTATTGTATTGAAAACGATATCAACCAAAGTAAAAATGTATAGTAATACATTGGATTGTAGTATTTGTAGTGAACAAATCTCACGTCGAGGTTAAAAAAAACGAAACGATATAAATATAAACCATTTGTAGATTATTCGTTCGTGTAACGTATACTGTGACGTAAAAATATAAAATGTATTCATCTCTCTCTCTCTCTCCACCTCTCTCTCTCAACCTCTGGGAAACTTAATGTCTTGCCCTACGTCCCAATTTCCTTGCACTTCGTCCGAACCGTTGTGTTACTGTTTAAGGTCCTAAGCACCAGGAGATAAACTATTAGTTTAAACAAGAAGGTTCCGCAAACTTTGTCCGTGGAGGAGAACAACATTATAACCCTTTTTTTTTCTTCGGCTTAGTCGGATAAAAATTATCCTATAACCATCTGGGGATACCTAGCTAAGCTACCTGTGTATCAAAAATAGTTAAAATCCGTTTAGCTGTTTTGGCGTGATGAAGCCGCAACGACACGTATAAATACACAAACATTCCATCTTTACAACTTTATATAGATAATGTCATTATGTACATTTAATTTTCTTCTGTTTATTGTAAAATCAGACATGTAAATGTGCCCTTGAGGCCTACATAACTCCAAATTGTCCGTTACAATCATTTTTTTTTAATATCATCAATGTACAAACATTACATTTCTGCAACTTTTTAATAGTATAGATACATTTTTCTTTATATGAACCACAAATTAATTGTGTTTCTGTGTTTTTGATGCTAAAATTAACACCACATTATTATCTATTGTGATATAGATACCAATCAAAGCGCAAAGAAAATTCGATTGCTCTCGCACGTGGTCGCACCAGGACTCGAACCCGGTACTTCCTGATTACGCGTCAGCGTTACACTTTCACATGCGAGCACTGTGTGTAAGAAGGCAACACACGTAATCAGCAAGTACCAGGTTAGTCCTGGTGTGATATGATATCTATAGATATGACCAAACGCAACAGCTCCAATCCTGCTGGCCAAATCCTACAGAAGAACGTCCAAATTAAAGATGACGAATAACGGCACATCCTCATGCCTTGTAAAAATACGCAGCCGAATGCGTCAGAACTGGAGCGTTATTGAACAAGGTCCTTAAGCGCCTGGAGCGCAAAGCTATTGTATTCGCGAAATGTGTGTCAGCGTACTTAGATATTTGTCACCTCTTTAGTATATTACCATACATTCCAAACGAGCACTGAATGAGCACGCCAGTACTAAAGGATGGTGAAATAAAATATAAAGATGAAGAAATATTTATCTAAGTAAAAAAAAAGAATTTTACAGGACATTTTTTTTTCAAATCGAACTAACCGGTAAGCTCAATAAGGCTTGTGTAATACGTACTAGACGATGATATATTTAAGAGATAAATATACTTATATACATAGAAAACATCCAAGACTGGGGAACAAATATTTATGCTCATCGCACAAATATTTGCCCGTACCGGCATTTGAACCCAGGACCTTCAGCTTCGCAGGCAACGTTACTCCCACTGAGCTAAACCGGTTTGCTTTTGCATCGTTATACCCAAGTAAATGACTTTAATAACATATCGATACATAAAAATAAAGAAAATAGAAAAACAAATACATCGCAAAAACAAATCATTAAAAAGAAAAAGTTGAAATAAGACTTTTTTTTGTGCAACCTGAATATTCATTCTGCTACGTAAAAGTAAAAATAATGCTGCAACATGCAATATACAATAAATTGTATTATTTTGTAAATTTTACATGCCCGCTCAACACCTCCTTTTCTGCACTGTATTTTTATCCCTAGACACGTATTAACACTTTCGCAACCGACAGTTTCATAGCGCTACGCTCGTGGCCAACAATATGGGAAAAACCGTATATGTAGCGAAATCTTGCTACGAGCAGAGCGCCTACCAAGAAGGCTCCCGGTCCTGAATGTGTTAACTTTACGTAATTATAGGCTTGACGAACGATTTGGCTCAGCGGGAGTAACGTTGCCTGCGAAGCTGAAGGTCCTGGGTTCAAATCCCGGTACGGGCAAATATTTGTGTGATGAGCATAAATATTTGTTCCTAAGTCTTGGATGTTTTCTATGTATATGAGTAAATAAATCGTCATTACACAAGCTTTATTGAGCTTACCATGAGACTGGTTCGATTTGTGTAAAAATTGTCCTGTAATACTTATTTATTTATTATTATTTATTTAATTATAGGTCTTGTCCTCGGCTTCGTTTTTTAAAGTAATTTTTAACAACCTGCTTGATGCGTTTATCGATATCACGAACGAACTGAAAGCAGTTTACCGCAAATTTTCAGAATGGCACCCCTGCTATCCATCCAAAACGACGAGCCTACAGTTGAACGTCCAAATTAAAGATGGCGATTCACAGCACGTCCCGATGCCTTCGTTAGAACCGAGTTAATTATTCAAATAACCGCTGTTGACTTGAGGGCCCATTAGAAGGCTGCCACGACGAATTCAGACTTATTTTGTTGGGATTTCTTTTATATTCACATACTGGGTCAGGACTATGGGGACGGTAATTGGATGGTTTGCTTTCAAAGGTCGCAAGTTACGAGTACATATTCAATTGCTAAATATATACACTTACAGCTGTTTTGTCCCGGAAATCATCAGTTGTGGCGGTGAAAAGGAGTGTGGGAGAACGGGGAATCAATCATTAAAACATATATAGTTTATTCAAATTAACATTATAACACAAAGTTCAATTGTAAAGGAAAAAATCAATGCAACCCACTAAATTGCAAGCATGATTTCACTGCGACCTCTTCTTTAACGCAGAAGTGCCTGACCAACTGAACTATCGCAACTTTACGTACGTGGCTTGAAAGTTTCGAGCACAACCTAGTTAGCAGCGCCCATTGTGTATGTATAGATTACTCAGTTTTAGTCAGTTTGCTGATCACCAGAATTTGGTCAAATTACATATCAAAATAAAAGGGCCCAATAGCGGACTGTGTAAGCACTGTGACATTTTTTTAGGTAAATGTTATCAAATTGTCGTTGAAAAGTACAATTTTTCAGTCAAACATATTTTAGAGAATTAAAAGGTTCATCTTTTTACATTCACTTACACTGCGCATGGCCGATTAAAGTGCACGTGGATAAAAATATGTTACCTCATTATAGAATTTTGCAACTTAATGAATTAAACTCGAAGTACATTTGACAAACCATTTGTGACGCACAACTTGAGTATACGGTTTTACATATCAATACCAAGAGAATCATCTTGTCTGTACCTGTGCGAATTTGTGAATGGATATATATGTATTTCCCTTCTCCTTGTGTCGATAATTCTCAAATCTGAGGGTCGTGGCCTCTCTGAAAGGCTTTATCGTGAACTATCTTGCGCCAGCTCACTCTATCTGCGGCTTCGTGGATGGCGTCATAAACTGAGGTGTTGAGGGTAGAGCGTATCTGGTCAGACCAGCGTGTTGGATTTCTGCCTCTGGGCCTTTTTCCGCACACCTTTCCTGTCATCAGCAGCTTTTCTAGGTTGTCACCTCTCCTTTTAGCAATGTGGCCACAGAACTCGAGTCCTTCGCATGCATATAGTGCTGAGCCACATCGGGATCTTGAGCTCATTGCCAATGGACTCGTTGGTATGCTGTTCTGTCCAATGAATTCCGACATACCTGACATCCCGATTCATAATTGTGTATTAAGAAGTTAAAGAAATTCGCTACTTACAGTGATGACATGACAAGTCACACAACTTTCCTCACATCGAATCGATCACAATGGATTTGCAAACTATTCGCCTTGCGCACGGCATGACTTAATGTGCATGCGGTTGTACAAATCAGTACCAAGAGAATTAACTTGTAGGTATGCGAGTTTGTGCATGGATATACTGGTACATATTAAAGGATGAATAATAAACATAATTTCAAGCCGATAAAAAGATTAAAATCTGACCTTTGACGTAGCAGAGACAAACGTTGGCAACTCAAAGGGCACGACCACGGGCAACTGCACGCGATGGTATATTGGAATAAAGCAAATAAACCCAAAGCCCGCTCTATATGCATGTAAATCTGCCTCGAGCCCCGATACCGAATACAGATTGAAACGAACGGGAGCTTAACATTTTTATTGCATACTAGCTGTACCCCTGGATTCGCGCAAGGCACGTGAAGATTTTAATTTGGGGGTAACTGGGGTTGCATCGGTTATCGACAATTTTCCTTTTTTTTACTAAACCATAATAAAAATTAAAAAAATTACCTACGAAACTTCATACGATATAACATTATGTAGTGACGAATAAGGCGCGCGGATTAAGCAATAAGCCTCTCGATTCACCGAGTAAGACGTTGACTTCTTAAGAGCTTTGAGGCGCGGTATAATATAATTGATGTGCAAGTGTTGTAAATACTAAGAAACGGAATATTTTTTCTTTTCATACATTGATATTTAATTGCGTCTTAGTTACCTCACAATCATAATCCAGTTGAGTGATTGCGTTAGTTTCAGAAACGTTAAATATTAATTAAAAATTAGAATAAAAATTGCTAAGACGTGTTCCTGTTGAAAATCATAATCCTCGCAATTATAGAAGTCTGAAATTCTTTGTAGTCGACCGGCATTGCCTAATGCGTTTAACGATCACAATCGGAATCAAGTGTCATGATTTTGTATGGGCTATGACAGTTGATTCGGATACCAAGATGTCAAAACTTCGTTAGGCAATAACCCCGCGCTCCCCTATTGCCTAACGCGTTTGACGCTCGCACTCGGAATCAAGTGTCATGATTTTGTATGATCTATGACAGTTGATTCGGATACCAAATGTCAAAATTTCATTAGGCAATATCCCCCTGATCGCCATAATCGCATTGTTTGAGATTTAATTATCGAAACATGTCTGAGATTGAAGTATCAATACTTGTTTGATATTTTGACAGTTTATAGCATATATTGGTACCTACATATTGGGCCTAATTTTAGCTTACTCATACTGTATGTTAGTTATTTATATTTTATTACTTATCTTCTACGTTTGCTTACGACAGTAAATTCAACCATTTGATAGGCATAATGAGCCAAAATATAATAATATGACTACTCTACCGCGGTTTCACTCGCTTGGTACTATTTTTATTCCGGGAGAAGCGTGCATGATCCACGATAAAAGCCTATGCCACTCTCTAGTCCAAAAATTCAATCGGTTAAGAAAACCAGTAAATATACTTGTATTCATAATATCAAGTAAGGATTATAAACTTGAAAGAATATCTACAGTATTGTACAGATTTCTCACGCTACGTCATAAGCGCAACAACCTTTTTTCTTCAAATCCGGGCTGGCAGCGTTAGTGGCAGAAATCCGCATTTCCTTCACTGCCCGAGGCATCACTTCACTCGTTTTAAAAGCTTGTTCTCCATTCGACACGTTTCCTTCCTTTTTATCGGTTCTAAAACAGCTTACTCTTGTAAATCTTAGCTCTCTTACACTCGAGAAGTTTTAAAAAGATTGCTCGCTTGAGTTGCATTTCACTGCTCTAAACTAAATACGGAAATAAATGGAATGATTCAAGTAATGAACTAATCAACATATTAAATCTGTTTGTACAGGTAAGCAAATAAAGAAGACATGGTAACATTTATCAAAACCTACATATTCCAAAAAGATCAAACAAAATTATGAATTGAAAACGACACTTGAACTTTGTATCATTCCTTTGTAAGAAATCATAAAATTTACAATGATGATAATGTATCTAATAATAGCAATTTCAATTTGATTGATAGTATTTCTTGTAATGCTCCAATCATTCATCATCAGCTAAAATACGTTAACTGCTGGGTCCCTCGAAAGAACGCCACATGACACTGCGCCAGTCGCTTCCAGCGCACCCCAGCGACCTTCATCAGGACATTAGTCTTCTTTGTCGGGGCCTACCCATGCTGCGTCTTGCGGTATATGGTCGCCATAAAGAACATGTACATGGGTGATAATTACATTACTTTGACGCGTAATATCAACCTTATTAAAACATAAAAAAAAATTTATACATAGTACCTTGACAAATTCTGTTTACAGTACATGTAATCTAGGTTAGAAATTACTTTGAATTTGCAAGAGGTGTTTCGGTGCCCTACAACAATATTCCTGATTTTTACACTAGACACACAGTCTTAGCACAGTTTATTACGAGTAACAGATGTTTTCGTGTGTCAAAATATACATTATACAGTTATAATATAAACTTGTTACTTAGTACTTAAGTGACAAGTATTGTAGCAGTACTGAGTATAGTTGAATGCAAACTATATTTGAAGACGCTAAAAATGACGAAAAAAGACGCTAAATGCCCAAATCTAGACGAGCATTTCAAGGCTTTAACTGAAATGAAATGAAATGAAATGAAATGACTACTAACTCAGAACGTTCAGTTACAGGTAAATTGTTATATAGCTACAAAAAGTTTCAACAGTGTTGGTACTCATATCATAGTAACGAACATTAAATACACACATCTGTGAAATGTTATTGTGTTTACCTATTTTTAAAATCCTGTACCTATGGCAAATTCTCAAAAAAAATACAATGTAATAGTCTCTAAAAGTCGTTTAAAGAAATCATATTGTTACTTGTAGAACGTTAAGTTTAGTACCACGATGACAAAGAAGGAGATAGTTAAATTACACATGATAAATAGCATTGCGATGAATGTATAGCTTCACAATTAGCAGTATCTTTGGGATTCGTTTATCTGCATTAGAACAAAGAAGAAGGGCCTCTTTATTACACCTTAACTAAGACTCCGTTATAACGAGGAGGATTCCAAAACTTTTAGAATAAATTGATGAAAAAGAGCGTTAGGTATTGCAGTCCCTCTCGTATTTAAAACCGGCAATGTATCTTGCCTTCTCCACTCGCGCCAATGTGTAGTGCTGGCATAATATGTATTAAATTTTTAAATTGTATGTTTTTGTAGTGTGCAACTGATCTTAAACTTTACGCCCGCCCCTTCACTAACCGAACGATGAAACATACATCTTAATGCATGATTTAGTTCAGTCAGTCGAGGGCGTTCATTTTATGATAGGTTTTACTCTAACATTAATAAGTGTCATGTTTCTATTGTCTTTGACAATGTCATAAATATTGTATTTTAATTAGTTATAAAAGAAATTAACTAGAGTGAGGCGTTTGTTCGCTTCAAATATCATAAATGCCACTGGTAGTCAATTTAATTATTAAATATAAGTAAATTGAAGTAAATTTTTATTTTCATATCATGATACTTTGATCTATCATTGATTTGTCTTATTTAAAAAGGATTAATTAATTAAGGTACCTCGCCAATCATGAATCACAGTCACTCTTGAATGACATCTAGTGCACTTTATGACAAAGCTCGCATAGTGCATTGCCTTAAGCATGCGTGATAAATTGGACATACAGACACCGAGCCGAATGTATTTTACATACAAGAGCAGAGGAGATTTGCTAACTCTCCCGGAATGATCCAATATGCAAATGTACGGTTGCATGCCTGGCGCAGTCGGTAGGACATAATGCAGTTGTATAGGGCTTGTATTCGGAACGTGGGAACTTGTGATGCTCTGACTCCCTTTTACTCGTGACTCAAACTAATATATAAGAGAGAGGCAAGTAATATCGCAGACATATGATATGTTATTAGGCCCATGCCTAACATGTGTCCGGAATGTTGGGTTATGATCTGGTTTAGGCTGGAGACAGTGTATCCTAAAGTGTTTTACGTTTTATAATTACCTGCTATGTATGAGCGAGTTTTTCTGTATTTTTTTTACAGTTTCACGGTGCAACTGAACTAAGAAATAGCAGGACTTTTTCCATACGTTCTTATACTGGGTGTGTTTATTTTTTCTATTAAAACAATGCTTATCAAATGAGGAACACGCACGTACTGCACACAACCTATGTACCGTGCTCGAACGCATATAGGAAGTCTCAGTGAATATTCAAATATAAAACATTGGTTCAGGAACCGATTACCTTGGAAACTTTACCGAGTTCGTATTTTATTAAATTTACTGCACTGCGTGTTCTTTTTCTCGTGCCTTTATATTTCGTTACAAAATTAACTGTTTTATTTAGGAACAGGATTTACTTTTAATCCAATTTAAAATTGTAGGTACTGTGGACTTATAGTATAGAAATACTATAATAAATAGACATTTATCATAGTAACACAGTACCTATCGATGTATATAGATGTACAGACGTATGTATATTGAAGATAGTTAAAAAAAATGAAAAATCGCACTATTTCAAGGTCACTGAATCGAAAAATATTTTTGTTGGATTTTTGTATGTTTCTATGTGTCGCCGTAGCTTCATCGCATAAAAACGGAAAAACGGATTTCAACTATTTTTGGTAAACGTGTAACTGGTCATCGCCTACCAGGGTCCATCATTTTTAATCCCATAATCCAGTATATTTAGATCCCATCAATCTCCAATCATTATTTCATCTAGCGGGAGCTGCCTCTGTGCGCGTGCCATCATACGTGCAGGAACAGCGCCCACTTGGTGTACCTCATAAATTTGATGAAATTGTCGAAAGGGCCTCTACGCCTTGGTTTCGGCTCCAGCTCCCAAAGGTCCGGGACACCATTGAACCGTGAGCAGGTGCGACATACACTTCAATAAATCAAAATATTTATCACGCCAATATTATCGTACACAGGTAGCCAGGCTACAAATTCCAAAATTGTCTATTTTTTAATAAATCAAAATGTGCCCGAGGGGCAATCATTATCGAATTTATGGAAGTATTACAAATAACGCGCATTAATTGTATGCATTTACGGTTCGTAACTTTTGTAATTACGGTTCCGTACCAAAAATGGTAAAAAAGGAACCTTTATTGTGCGACTCTGTCTGTTTGTCTGTCTGTCCGAGTATTAAAGCGTATATCTCAAAAACTACTTATCTATTTGAAATTTGGAGTATTTATAAAAATGGTCACCCCACGTGTATTTCAAAGGAAATACTCAAAAATATTTTTTTTTCTAAAAAACCCGACGGTCAAGTAGTATAAGATATGAAAGGGCCTGATCCGGACATTTCTGAACATTTTTTTCTATTATGATTAGATTTTGTTATAGTGTGAACAAAAAAATAAAATGTGAAAAAAAAATACCATCCCCCCGCGTTTATCTCCGAAATTTACCAAACGAAAATTTTGAAAATTATAACCATGTCTCTATTTTTTTTTCCTTAAAAAAAAAAAACAAATTTTAACAACCCGGTTGCGTTAAGTTTGCACCTCATCTGTATCCTATGCTATACATATCAGGTACAAACTTAACTCAACCGAAGCCGGGTAATATTGTCAGGGTAAGTGAAAGTTAGTACTGAACCCTCGGTGCGTGAGTCCGACTCGCACTTGGCCGGTTTTTATTTAATAGTGTGAGTATCGTACCTATGTTATCAAACTGCCCAGCTACCAAACTTCTAATACAGGGGTCGCCAACCTGCGGCCCGCGAGCCACATGCGGCTCTTTAGATGTGATGGTGCGGCCCTATAGATTTGTTTTTTATCAAAAAGAAGAGAATGCCTGGAAGAGCTTCTGGTCCATGAAGACGCTTATGAAGGGCATCCTTCCACTATCTTCGAAGCGCAAACTTCTCGACATGAGCAACCTCCCAATCCTTACCTACGGCGCCCACTTGGTCATTAACGGAAGTCCAAACAAGCAGACTCAAGGTTTGCCAGCGAGCAATACAGCGCAGCATACTTGAAGTTCGTACTATGGATCGGATCAGAAACTTCAAACTGCGCTCCAAATTAGGTATCGCAGAATGTGGGTGTGAAGACCGCCATGCTTAAGTAGGATTGGGCTGGAGACGTCTGCCGAATGCACCAGGAACGATGCACCACGTCCACTGTGTGGACGTCTTGAGATGGCTACCGAAGCAGAGGCAGACTGAAAAAGCGATGGCGAGATGACCTGGACGCATTTCAGGACGCTTGGAAGGAACATGCTCTCCACCGGGACAAAGGGCGGAAAAGAGGAAAAGCCTGTGCCCAGCAGTGGGACATACATACAGGCTAATATATAAAAAAAAGTTTTCAATTGAAATCCGACTCGTCAAAACCCATAAAAAGAACTTTAACGGACTGAGAATCGCAAAAATCGTTATTTTTGGATATTGATATTTAAATGACTATGATCTAGGAAACTGCAAATACAGCAGGACTGCGAAAAATAGGATATATTGTATACGTAAAACTAGTGTCAAATAATAAAAAAACCTATTGTTGTTATTTAAATTAGGGTGAACCGAAATACTTGCTAAGAATTTTAATGTGTGTACATATATTTTTTTTAACTTTATAACAACACAAACGAATCCATCAGAACATTTTAAAACATGCCCCTCACACATCACATTTGTTCTAATTACTACAAAACGAAATTGAATTGTAGCTTAACCCATTAAAGTTTAAATTGAATTAGCGAAAACCCTCACGCCAGAATTATCTCAACCCTACTACAAAATGTATGACTGCGAAAGGCACATTTGCCTTTTAAACAGCATTAATAAAATCTAAACACACAAAATACATTAAATACATTAAAACTCCCAGTGGCGGACCAATTATTACTCTATCAACAATTTGGCTGGACCATTAGTCGAGTCGACCTTGCCATAATTAATTTAACTTCTCCAAAATATGTATTTACTAAAGTAACTAGTTTGAAACTGCCTCCCTAAACTACCTTTCGAGAATTTCTAAGGGGCTATTTTGATTGCCGAGTAATGTTCTTTAGAGAACCGGAGTGGTACTGACACGCGGTGCTTTGATTCATAATTACTTTATTAAACAAACGTAGAAATAGAGCCTAAAAAGGGTGAACAATAATTATTTGTTATGCAAGCCTACAAAGTTGTTATTTGGTGAATTTGAATTGATTGCCGAGAAAGTGCAGGAATATAAAACTGAACCACGAGCGGAGTGAAAGAGATTCCTGAGCATAGCGAGGCTTTCATGGCACGAGAAGTCATCGAGAATTTTGCAGTGAGTTGTAAGAAAAACTGTGAAATATTACAATCACTCGAGTACTTTCTGCAACTTTAGTTGCATATCACCATTCTTATTTCAAATTTAAATACGGTTCAAATCAAAATCAGAAGCACCTCAGTGGATAAAAAACCAACAATTTTTCGTTTAAAACTAGTTATCCTACAAAACACAATCATAACAAAACAAACAAATGAACATAAATTCGATTTTCAACCGCTAGCGTGGAAAAGTAATTTGAAGTTTGAATTTATAATTTTTCTCAAAACCGACTTGTACAAAGACTTAAGAGAGAGTGTTTGTCATGTTATGGCTGTCATGCACTGTTTCGTAGGTTCATTAATAGTCAAGATATTTTGAGGCACTTCTTCGATCGTTTTAGCAACCATCCTGCCGTAGTAGTCGCAATCAAGTTGGAATCCATTCAG
Organism: Hedya salicella; assembly: GCA_905404275.2. Lineage (NCBI taxonomy): Eukaryota > Metazoa > Arthropoda > Insecta > Lepidoptera > Tortricidae > Hedya > Hedya salicella. Next base: position 3,369,504 of record FR990101.1, on the reverse strand, counting down.
AGTAGCATTAGATTTTTTCGCGATGGTGATTTCTACAAGATAACTATAAATTGCTTTGTTATATATACTATGCTAAGGCTAAATAATATATTGTTATGATAATAATACTATCAAAGTAGTAAGAGTGAGCAATTAAAACGTAAGCGAATAAATGATCTTGCCATAATATTTAAGCCTTAAGGCACATAGGTTTTCTTTTCAATTACAATTATGTCCTAATTGTCAACAGATGTAGCGTTTATGTTCATTTGTGTAACTGTTACATCGTTCATATCTCATTATTTCACATTGCACGCATAACTTTACATTCCATAAAATAACAAACTATCACATTAAGTTTGTTGAACAATTTTATTCGAATACATGTTGTTTTATAACATTATCATATCATATTCAATAAAACTTTACGGTTCAACAGAAAATAATATTTGATAAAAAGAAACAGAATATTAGCTGTTTGGGAAACATCATTAGCCTCGGACTAGCTATTAAAATGTTATAACATGCTACATACTAATATGCATCTTGCCTTTTTAACATTTTACATACAATAACATAAAATAACTCTTTATTGTACAACTTACAAAACAGAGCACCGAAAACAATAATTAAATCATTGAAATAAAACAATTTAATGGATTATATCGCGTATATTATCTCATTTTAGTTCCCGACGTTTCGGAAGCTTTCCAGCTTTCCATGGTCACGGGAGGTCATGGTCATGGAAAGCTGGAAAGCTTCCGAAACGTCGGGAACTAAAATGATATAATATACGCGATATAATCCGTTAAATTGTTTTATTTCAATGAGTAATAATCGCGGAAACAGTAGAAAATATTAATAATTAAATCAAACGAAAATATTAGGGACAATCTTACACAAATCACAATAGATAGATTCAAAGAGTGGAAAACAACAGACGGTCTTATCGCTAAAATAAACATTTCTATTTCTATTTCTGAACAGCGACCTTTGCCTGACAACCTTTGGGGAGTGGGAGACGTTGAGAAACAAAAACTGTACGTATGCGTAGAACCATTTCATCTTTTGACATCAAAATCTACGAAATAGAGAAGATGTCTGACAAGACACCATCATGATTTTTTTAGAACCTAACTTTCAACTGGATATCTCTCTAAGTTTATGCTATGCGGGCCACACAGTGTGACGAATCGACCTAAAAGTGGACATTTATCGATATTTTTTTGGAATGATCTATTTTGGTTGAAAAATATTTTTCGACAGCAAATAACGGTGAAGGAAATGAAATTGGTTATTATACTTTTTTCGAAAAAAAGGCTTATTTGCAGCAGAAAAAATGATATCTGATTTTTTTGTATGGAACCGAAAAATAGTTATGTGATTATAAGGAAACGATTAGTGATCCCTCCTTCTAACTTTTAGAGTACAAAATATTGTATAACTTAATTCTCTTCGATAAAAAATGATTTTTCTGTAATAAATGTTTTGTTTATTTTCATAGAATATTCATACTGCCTTGTATGCATAACAGAAATTTAATGTTATTGTAATTAGATACGTCCCACTGTGCGCCAGAACGGTGGCGCGTCGTATGGCGGCTGGCGCCATAGGGTGAAGATGACGCTGTTGCCTAGACGCGGCTGTCATGGTCAGCAAGTACACTGGACAGCATAATTGCATGGACATTTGTCAGAAAGTTTGCTTTGCAGCGAAACGAGACGCCATCTATCCGGTAACGACATTGGTTTCATAAGATCTTACTAGATGGCGTCGATAACATCAAAATATAAAAAAAAAACTCGGTTAAACTTAATAATTACCAAACACACACGGCAAGTCACTCAAATATTCAATTTACATTATGGAACGTATTTTCAGAATGCAGTATTTTTTAATGCACCTTCAATAAAATACTACTTAGATTCGCCGTCATATATAAACCAAAGCCATCGATGATTTTGCTAATTCAAACACAAAATACAAAAACGCGTTTTTCCTATACCTTGTTCGAGAGGATTTGAACCGGGAACATTCGTCGTATAGATCAAGTCATTAAACCCCTTAGCCATCAAGCCATATTCGACATGGATGAAATTTATAACCTACGTTTGCAAGGCATGCGTTTAGTGTTAATAGTTTTTTTTTTGATTTATTTTTTACTGAGATTATTTAACAGCTGCTTAAACAAAACATTTTTATTTAAACAAATAAATATTTATAATTAAGCGACATGTTGAATTCTTGTTGAATAGTGCAACAATTATATAAAAATAACCGCCCATACTTAGAGGGTAGACTTAAGATTATGAATATACCGTAATAGTTTTTATACAAAGAAACTGTTCGTTCGTTCTCTTGCGGCTGCCTTCCGTTTGATTGTATTTTTGATTGAGTTTTAGTATATATTTAGTTCTTTTATTTTGTAATAATGGGTTCTCGTTGCAATATTGACTTAGCCACAATGTTACAAATAATTCCTATGCATAGTCAAGGCAAAAATTTGTCAGAAATTGCCACAGAAACCGGTGTAAGCGTAAGTATTATTGTTTAAATTTTTTTCTAGATTTTTTTATATTAGTTATATCTGTATGCTTATTTAATAAGCATAATACATTTTTGAAAATTGTTACAGAGGAAAACAGTTGTGTTATGGGTGCGACAATTCACAGAGGAAGGATCATATAGGATCTGCACCGACAAAGGATCGGTAGACTTCGACTTATAAGCGCACAGCGGCGTCAAAGCATGGTCCAGGATTATGAAGAAAATGGATTTCCACCAACAATCCAGTACACCCGTTTATTTAACATAGGCGTGGACACTGTTCGCCATGTTCTCCATACAGTGAGGGTTTACATCCTCGCAAGCATGCAGTCAAAAACTTGCTGACTCCACAGCTCAAAGAAGCGAGACTAAAGTTTACTCGAGAATATTTAAATGCCGATTGAAGAAATGTCATTCTCACTGACGAAAAAACGTTTCACTAATCAACAGGGATGTTTTAGCTTGTGGCGTCGAAATAATACGCGTTATAATAACGATCACGTAGTGCCCAATGTGCAATCTGGTCACATTACAGTGAATATGTGGAGTGGGATGAGCGGGGCTGACCCGGGAGAACTCGTCAGAGTGTCCAATCGGGCTAATTGCTGATTAAGTCAATGTGCTGGAGGAGACCATGATTCGAAATGTGTATCTGGAGGAAGAATTACCCATAATTTCATTTGTGCAGGATAATCGTCTTATACATCATTCTGAAAGTGTGAGTGTTTTCGCCGGCGTTATAATATAAATATCATTTCGTTGCCAGCTAGATCACCAGATTTAAATCCCATTGAAAACCTGTTGCTATACCAATTAAAGACAGAAGTAAGTGGAGATATGGTTACACTGATGTTTATTAGTAGTTAAACAGGGCGTCATTGCGTTAAGTATTTTTTATTTTTATATTTTTCTATACTATGATAGTAAATAACTACATTTTTATACTACAAAACGGGACTCAATAACATATTGTTTTTTTTTGTTTATATGCTATTTTGTGACAGTGTTTTACTATATTTTTTTCATCACTCAGTCTTTGAATTGTTAAGAAAAGATAAGTTAGTAAAACAGTAAAAGGTAAATGTTAGAGTGCGTTCGCCTACAATGATAACCAGTCTCAGATTTGTAATTAATTGTATTCGCTCATAATACGAATTTATCGAAGGGAAGCTTCAATCCTCTTTCCAATTTGGAAAATGAATACTTAAGGTATATCCTCAACAAAATCGTAAGAAGAGATTTTACTTAAATTATAGATTAATAAATTGTGTTATTTATCTTAAATAAATATTGTATAAGAAATAAAGTTATTTTTGTTTCATTTCAGAGTTGTATTATTTCTAGTTGTAAGTATAGATAGTTATTAATTGGTTTGTTTATATTTTTAATGTGAAAACATCACATATTTTTTGATACAATATTGATACAAAGATCTAAGTAGAAAAGAAAAAGTAATTGCGATCCACTGCAGTCTAAGCCGGAATCGAACCAGCGTCTCTGTTATACCGGAACAGCGTCCAGTCTAACGGATAGGACGCTGTTCCGGTATAACAGAGACGCTGGTTCGATTCCGGCTTAGACTGCAATGGATCGCAATTACTTTTTCTTTTCTACTTAGATCTTTGTATCAATATTGTATTAATTGGTTGTTATTGAAAAAAAAACCCTATTTTTGAGGAGTGTCATTATAAGAGAACTTGTGACTATTTTTCTTTTACCTTACCTTTTATGAATACACACAGTCAATTGTAAATTTTCTTGTAATAACTATATAATTTAATAACTATACGAATATTGAATCAGTATTTCGATTGCTATAAGTGTAGGTATTCATAGTCGATATTCAGGCAAAGATCCAGGCACAAACAATGATTATTTTGTTTGAGCCTAGTCTATATATCGATTGACTATCTCTTCATATTATATGATATTATAATAGATTTTCATCCTTGATGACTTTCAAAGAACTAGCAACACAACTTTTTACGGAAATTTGCATCCAAAGTAGAGTATTTTCCAAAGGAGGGTATTCTATAAAGTTCCACCTTGCTTATTATATTATTTTTATTAAAGTATAGTGCCGTAATATTCAAGTCATCGCATATGTTATTGAAGTGTGGATGAAGTTAAGTATGTTTAAAAAGTTTCATGAAGAAACAAAGTGTTAATGGCGGTATATTTGCAATGAGTTCTTGTTGCAGAACAGACTCTGTTCTGTTACGATAGTAACAATATGCTTGAAAGATAAATTTTAAAACAACCTTACTTAAAAAAAAACATTTCAACGAATTGAAAACCTCCTCCTTTTTCTGGAAGTGGGTTAAAAATAAGCGTGTTCCAAAAGTTAAATACAGGTGCTATTTTAATTTCAGTGGAAGCTTTTCTTTAATAGTAATTATATTTCATCCATGTAGTAGATTATTCTATTACAGAACAATTTTAGTGCTTGTGAGACTTACATATCAACAAACAAAGCATTAAATTCTTCTTGTTCGTTTTGATAACAACGCCATCTAGTTTATTTTTTTGTAACTATCATGAACTGCTGAGAGCTACGTGCTCTCAGCATCTTAAGACAGCCAAGCGATTATCGTCTTTGCCATGACCATGCAATTATGCTGTTGATAGTACATGTTTTCATTCAGTATATTATGTTTACATTCACATTTAATCCTCGACACTTGTTTCGCCTCTCTACGAGGCATCATCAGGAGGTGCAGGAGATGTTGGCGGTCCGGCGTCCACCCGAGAAATATATCATTTCTCGGGTGGAAGCCGGACCGTCAACATCTCCTCATCATCATCATTGTCAACACGTGTCGATGATTATATTGTTTGGTGTTGGTTTATTGTATTTGCATGCGTATTTTGTTTTATGGAAACTGCATGAAAATATGCACATGTGAGCACAATTTATTGTCATATCTAACCAAGACACAAGTTCGCGGAACAGCAAAGGAAATATAATCGATTGATCTAGTATGGAATCCCGCAAAGTAACGCCTGAATCTATCAATTAATTAGTAACTGCTGTGCGGTGAGCGGCTCGACCGCGAGAGGATTGGCTTGTTTTAACAAAATATAATTAGTACGTCAGTTAGTCAGTAACTGCTGTGTGGTGAGCGGCTTGACTGCGAGGGGATTGGCTTGTGTTTTAACAAAATATAATTAGTACGTCAGTTAGTTAGTAACTGCTGTGCGGTGAGCGGCTCGACCGCGAGAGGATTGGCTTGTGTTTTAACAAAATATAATTAGTTCGTCAGTTAGTTAGTAACTGCTGTGCGGTAAGCGGCTCGACCATGATAGGATTGGCTTGTGTCTTAAAAAAATATAATTAGTTCATCAGTTAGTTAGTAACTGCTGTGTGGTGAGCGGCTCGACCGCGAGAGGATTGGCTTGTGCTTTAACAAAATGTAATTAGTTCGTCAGTTAGTTAGTAACTGCTGTGCGGTGAGCGGCTCGACCGCGAGAGGATTGGCTTGTGTCTTAAAAATATATAATTAGTCCGTCAGTTAGATTATCAGAAAATATTGGACACGTATTATTTCTTTTGAAAAACAAAAAATGATGAAGATATAGTCCGTCAAAGTTCCCAGTGACGTCACGTGCGAACGTTTTTCGCACGGCGGCGTAACGTGACGTCATGCACCCCCACTCCCAACTTTGACTCACATTATCTTTAATATTTTCTTCTGTTTCCGCGATTATTACTCATTGAAATAAAACAACACATTATCTATATATATTATCACATTATCTTTGTCTATTTATATTATATATATTATCACATTATCTTTGTCTATTTTTCTTTGATTGACAAAAGAAAAAATACGTGTCCAATATATTTAACAGACTTCCAAAAAAAGGAGTAGGTTCTCAATTAGACGGATGTTTTTTTTTTATTATTATGATTTTTTTATGGATGTTCACCGATTACTCGAAAACTATTTGACCTATTTCAAAAATTTTTTTTTGGTTTTATAGAAGGTACTTTCAAATTAGTCCCATTTAATTTTGGTGAAGATCTGATGATGGAATCCATAAGGAATTGAAGGAACTCCTCAAATATTGTAAGCATACATATAGCGATTTTGGTATTATAAGAAACATAATAAGCATTTGCATTCAGAAAATGTAAATTGGTGAAGTGGAACTGATGCAGAAGACCACAGAATGCCATTGGAACTCCTCAATGATAAATGATTTACGGGTGGCGACAAAATATCTTGATTAATTTAGCTAAGCAACTTCATAGTCACAAATTTAAATGTTCCTGATGAAAATGGTACCATCGAATTGATTTGATAATGGAGCCGGAAGGTAGGCACCAGATCTATGTAATAAAATAATGTATCCAAGCCGTGTTTTGGCTTGTTCGAATCGTCACGAGATACACTTATAAGTAAAGATTAACTAAAAAGTGTAAAATAAATAAACTTTTTAACAAAAAAATAAAACAGACAAAAAAAAACTAAAAAGTAAAAAAATTACGTCATAATTCAGTTTCTTCAAATTACTTACAAGTAACCATTTGTAAACTCAATCTATACAGTATATACAATGAATCTTATTTTGGAGTCGGTGCCATCGTGTCACAACTTACTAAAATCGTTAGTTTTCAATATTTTATACATTCTTTATATGGCACCGACGCCAAAATAAGACTAATTGTATATACTGTATAGATTGAGTATACAAACGGTTACTTGTAAGTAATTTGAAGAAACCGAATTAGGGCGTTATTTTTTTACTTTTTAGTTTTTTTTGGAGTCGGTTTTATTTTTTTGTTAAAAAGTTTTTTGATTATGTAACTGACGGACTATTAAAATAATATTAGAAACTACCCTATTCATTCGCCGCGCTACTAGTCGCGCGATGTCGTGGCCGGGCCTTTAGCATCATGATGACCAGTTGCGTGATGATCAGTGGCTGGCTGACGATAGCATTTCAGTTTGTGCATTTGCGCTCCCCCCACTAAAACCGATTAATGGTAAGCAGGCCTAACTAGACCTAGCCAGTTCAAAGTAAGGTTCTAAAAAAACCGCACCACAACACACGTCTGTTTATGCTACTTTTTTTGGAAAATACGTTTTAAAATTCCGACGACAGCAAAGCCGCAGACAAAAGCTAGTGAAATAATATTTCCCTACCCAATCTTGAAGATTGTTTCTCTTATATTAAAAGTAAATATTAATAACTTTTAATTCCACAGAGCATCGGAAACAGTAAACACATAAATATTCAATGATCCGCTATCATTCCCAAGGCGGAGTGTTTGAGTAAGATAATTAGATCTGCCGATGAATATATCATCCAGGGAATGTATGTACCTATTGATTTATTCCATTACTGCGCAATACATTATTGCTTTTGTACTTCATCATACTAGATCCAGGATATCTAACATATTTGTTTTAGTGAGAATCCTTTTTCGAGACCAAAAGCGACGACTATTGTACAGACTCCGGCAAACTTCGTGAACAAAAATGGCAGATCTGCGTATTTGTAGGTATTTACGTACAACGGGTACTTCGCAGTCAAGGTTTTGCTCGAGAAGCTTGCCGGCAACTATACCTGTGAATAAATCCATTGTCTTCATTGTGGACTAAAACCACGATTGTTTACTTCAAAGCGTATACCACTGCATGCAAACACTTTTTCACACAAAGGGCAACTTTATATTCGAGGCAAGAAGGTGCACATTAAAATAAAGACCCGGTAGAGGAGTTAATAACTTATTATAAAAAGGAATAATTGGCCTAACACTTGATAATGAAATAAAACAATTTAACTCATTTTAGTTCCCGACGTTTAAATATTATACTTGATAATGAAACATAATGCTTTTGTTCAAGGGTACAACAGTAATTGCTTTCGATCTCGAAAAATGATTCCCTATATGTGTAAAGTGGGAAATTCTGTATCAAATTAGGATACAGCTGAAAAACGTGGAATTAATATCGAACTTATTTCTTTTTTTTCTTTTATATGGAACGCCAAATTACCTATACAAACAGTACGAACATGTTACTACATGGACTGATGGTGTGGTCAGGGCGGTGTACCAGAAGGTCGTCGTGGAGATCCTTGCGTGAGGTCTTTCTCCTACAGTGGACGTCTTAAGACTGATATGATGATGATAATGGTGATGTTTCTACGTAAGTACAGATTAAATGAGTCAGTACCAATACGAAGATAAATACAATTCGTTCAAGTAAGTAATCATGTATTCAATTTTAATATTGAAAGCGACGCATGAGCGTACACGAGTACTTTTAACGAAAATTATGTTAATAGATTCGAAAAGTAATAACCTTACTAGATTAAAAAAAAATACGTAATTTGCTTTTTCTACTCGTGTACTCTCGTATGTATCTGTAATTAGAACTTCGCAAATTATACTACCAAAGCATATGTACTTTTTAGATTGGACGTTCACTCACAAATACTCTATGGTATATAATATATTATATGCCACTAAACTATAATTAAATATTATAAAACTGCGCGCAGAACTATTATGACTTTAAAAAAAAAGACGCAGTGCTTTTGTTTTTTTTTCTAGCTGTGTTTCATTTATTGTATTTTACTCGTAATAAAAGTACCTATTGTATACAATGGCTATATAATTATCTTACAAGCTTCGTGGCGTAAACGCGGTACTCGACTAAAAAGCATAGGTACATATAACGATTGCATAAAACATCCAACAGAAGACTATAAAAAACTCAATACACTGCTGCTTTGCGGCAGGATTAAGAAATATGACTTGAACAGGCGAACCTCAACAAATATCTTCCAAAAACTAAAAGTAAACCGAATGAAAATTGTAATCTCCAGTAATTTATTATTCTCAATAATATTACCAAGTGAACCATAAATTACTTTCCCTAACTTGATGCATGCTTTAATTCCTTTCTCCCTCTTTCTTAAAGACTTCCTGTGCTTTGTACAATTACTCCTTTCTAAGTAACTTTGGACGACCATCCGCAAACAACTTTGTCGCATTAAATTAAATTCTATTACAAGCACGAGTTATCATCCGAGTCCTTCTAAGTTAGGCAGTTAGTTCCGTGCGACAGAGCCGTATATCTCAATTTGTTCTGATTTAGAGGACGGCAGGACATTGAAATGCACGTTGTGGATCATACGTGCGGAGTTCACCTCCAAAACTACAAAAGGACTAATCTTAACAGTATTCTATTGTCGGTTACGTCCTTCTATGTTTGAAGGACAAAGTTGACCCCTCAAGTACTAAAAGGCCCATCGTATTAAAATACTGTTGTCTGTTACGTTTTTCTGTGTTCCGAGGGCAGAGATATGTTTTCATGATATACGACTGGTTACTATGCTTTTGTTGTAAAGTACTGTTATATGTAGTAGTGCAGTTAAAATGTGAAATTATGATGATATCAACAACATAATCAAAACTCTAGGTATACTTAAAATTATCAAGTTATAACTGGGTGGTTATGAGCGGGAGTGACAGGGAAGAGTTAAACTGAGCGACTTTTACTTTGGGGCTAACCATAAATAATAAATGTATGAAACAGTTGATTTTTAACCGACTTCCAAAAAAAGGAGGAGGTTCTCAATTCGACGAGATCTTTTTTTTAATGTATGTTTACCGATTATTCGAAGACTATTTGACCGATTTAATTTTTTTTTATTTTGTTTCATAGGAGGTATCTCAAAGTTGATTCCATATAATTTTGGTGAACATCTGATGATGAAATCCATGAAGAATCGAAGGAACTCTTCAAATATAGTAGGCAAACATATGGCGATTGATATTATAAGAAACGTAATAAGCATTTGCATTCAGAAAGTGTAAATTGGTGAAGTGGAATTGATGAAGCGGTAATACAGAGAAGTGGCGATAATATATCTCGATTAAGTTAGTTAAGCAACTTCATAGTTACAAAGTTAAAATTTCCTTATGAGAATGGTACCACTGCCTGGGCTGATTTCATTGTGCAGCCGGAAGGAAGGCACCGGATCTCCACAAAACACACTTTTAAGTAACAATTAACTAAAAAGGGTGAAATAAATTAAATTTTAACAAAAAATAAAACCAACTTCAAAAACAAAACTAAAAAGTAAAAAAAATATAGCATAATTCAGTTTCTTCAATTTACTTCCAAGTAACCGTTTGTATACTCAATCTGTACAGTATACACAATTAATGTTATTTTGGAGTCGGTGCCATCGTGTCACAATCTGAATTATGCAATTATTTTTTACTTTTTAGTATTGTTTCTGAAGTCGGTTTTACTTTTTGTAATTTTTTTTTTCACGATTTCGTGGTTGGCCCCATAGTAAAAGTAGCTCAGTGTGACCCTCCCCATAACCCGTGTCACTCCTGCTCATAAACCCAAGTCACCCAGAATAGTTGCTCTCTGTTAATTATTAACGGATGATTATTTACCATTAATAAGCATAATTGTAAAGACTGTTCGTTTTATTGTCAAGTTGCTTCAGACAGATCAAGTTCAGCCTCACACAAAAAATAAGTAAAGTAACTGTGGAAAATAAGTGGTAATAGGACATTTACTCCACTGCAACTCGATCATTATAAGAAGAAATTAATAAAATAATTGAAAGTCACTTATAATGAGCGACAATTTACAGGACGACACAAAAAAAAATCATCGGTTCAATGTAACGAGTTCATTGATATTGGATAAGCTTGCCGCACGCAATGTCACCTTCAAAAGCAATTTATTTGCTACGAATAATTCAATAAAAGCCAGTATGATGTACAGTCAGGCAAGAAATAGATTTACCTATCACTTTTTTACCATATTAATTCATGTGTATTAGCGACGACACTGTTATATGTGTCCCTCAGCTTTCTTGCAACTGCATTACTCGACGAAAGCTGAGCAGATCGTCAAGTATTTGCGGGTGAAGACCATCTGCTATTTGGGGGTTGAACGGCTGAAGTACCATCATAACGAGAACTTTAATTCATTTGTGGTGAGATTGCCAACTGGCCAGCTGTCGACCTTCATGAAAGAGGAGCTTTGGCCGAAGGGTGTCGTGTTCCGGGCGGTTAGTTGACACCCAGAAGTCGCGTATACAATCCAGTAGTTAAACCGTGTTAATATTTAAGTTTTTTCCTATATTTAATATAAATTGTATTTTTTGATTTATCTACGGGTGACATATGCCTGCAATAAGTAAATGATTTTGAATCGGAATTAAGGTTCAAGAGTGGTAGACGAATTTCTTGGCCGACTTAAATCTTAAAATAGTTACTGACTGACCGACTTTCAGATACAGCATATATTTAACAACATTGATACGAAGGTCCCTGAAGAGTCTAATCTGGAGTCAAACCAGTGCGTGTCTCTGTTTTACTAGTACAACAGTTTAAAGTCATTTAGACCATCAGGCCGCAAAGAAAATATCTAGCACCCTTGCAACGGCAATAACCAGTGACGTCTCCTCTGTATAAATTTCATTTTAAAAAGCCTTAGTGCACTTCCATCCTGTTTTACAGTTGTAAAAATTTAATGTCATAAGTCTTTGCAGCCACATCATGTCAAAACGGTTTGACGGATTTCAACAAAGTAAAGAACAATGGATATTCCGGGATTAGGATATTTTTCACCCGACTACTCTGAAGTAAAACAGAGGAACATTTTATTATTCTTCTCCGTGAACGAGCTTGTGGGCGGTTTCTAGTATTTACTAAAACACAGCCAATTAAATGTTAAAAATACAAGGCTGCTTAACAGAGCAGCCATTAATTTTCCCTATTTAATTTCCTCTAGTCAATAAGGCTGTTTTGCAACTTGGAAAGAAACTTGTGGAAACAACGCATTCTGGGCGCCAGCTGCTGGCGAAGGGGTGAAATTAATTAATAGTACATCCCGATTAGAGAAATACTTTGTTTTCGCTGACGCACCCAATTTTTAGGGATTAATGAGGCCATTGTAATTTTGGGGATGGCTTGTAATTTATTGCGTGAGTCCAAAGAAATGTTGAGAGAAAGTAATTAAGCTGGAGGTCAAAAAGTAAACAAAACTTGATAAACATATTTTTACAGCAGCTATATCATTATTTTTTAAAAAGAAATTTCTGATAGACAAAACTTTAAAAATCGACCGATCACTTTTATGTTCATATGTTCTAAAATCGATATTACTTCAAACAAAAAGCCTAGTGAATGAAATCATATTAAAACGCAAAATGTCTTAAGCTCAAAATATCTACGTACAAAAACAAAAAAAAAATCGAATGTCCATGATAGCCAATTATTTTTCGTCTTAATTTAAAGCATCATAATCATAACATTATGTGAGGCTCAAAAGCAAAGTTAATGCTCTTTTTTTTCTAGAACGTCTTTGGTGTAACAAACATGGTAGAAATTAGTCGTGTAACTCCAAGCTTTCTTGATGACAAAGTCATCCATGTCAGGTTTTTGAATATGGCTTTGTAATTTTTTGTCTTAAATACACAAATATAACCACAACAATATAAACGTAAAGCATGAAATCCCAGACAAATGAGAAATAAGTAACCTTTAGTAAATCTCCTCTCTCTTGTCCTAGAATGTATTTTTTGAATGAAAGATGTAAATTAAGTCGTATAACTGCAAGCTTCCTCCAGCAAGATCTTCACATCACATGGTTTAGGATATTGCTTTACCAAGAGTTAAAAAACGAAACAAAATAACAGTTCAAGGTTGGAAATGTGAAACATGAAACGCCAGATAAACGAAAAATAAGTAACCACTAAATCCAGTAAGGATGCCCAAAAATCTCCCCAACTTATTATATCTCGCTCCAAAAGCGGGTAGTTCTCAAAGATATGCCGTTTCCCAATAACTAAGTCGGGGACATCGAAGGCACATTATAACAGCTTAGGATCTCGGCCGCAAATAAATTTCCCAGGAGACGCGTATTTTACTTCGGCCGGGACATCCGGGACGGTAGATGATCCGAATTATTTTAAAAAGACGCTCTTTTCAGTTTTATGCGGTCATGGATGTATTTCCCAATGGTGTGCGGATAGTTTTTAGTATAAACTACTAGTTCTGATCGATGTCTTGGTTCATGTGGAATAGTTGATTAGGAGAAATGTTTACTAATAGATGGAGTTAAAGGTCTGAATGTATGAATAATACGAGTACGTGTATATTGTACACCGCTATTGTTTACACTCGTATATTTCTTCTAAATAATTTCATTTGCCTTACCATTAAATAAGTTATGACAGGCCAATAATGTACAGTCAGCGTTAAACGGTCTGTTGCATTCAAAGTGTCAAATATATCCCAACAAATCTTCATTCTTATAGGTATGAAGAAAGATACCTACGTGATTATACTTGGCGCTTTAGAATACAGACTTTTTGTCTACTATACCAAAATGATGCCAACTATCCAACAACTGAAATCCATGACCAGTTGAGTTCTCCAATTCATCTGAATAGCTATTTCCTGTATTTATTTCTACTTTTTTTTCAATATCTTTCCCTCGCAAAGGCATAATACTACGTCAGCAAGATAGATATCTTCATAGCACGTTCCTAACCGCCAGACCCGCCAGGCGACATTTTCTAGCTATCTTAAAAAACGAGAATCTAGAACATTTCCTCATCCCCGCCGGAAATAGCCGCCATGTCGGAAGCATTAATTTGTTTTAAATGAATGTAGAAGATGAAACACGCTAGAACTCTTTACTGAAGGAAATGCGCTTCCAGTCTCAGGAGTTTATTTCTAAATGTACTCTTGTTTTTAAATGGGTTTTTAACGTTTAGAATAAAGCCCGTAGGAAATGTCTTCAAACACTAACGAAGACAGCTTAGTAAACTGTAACAGCTTGTAGACCAACTCGTTTCTGATATAACTTTTAAGTAATTTGTAACAATTGTACCTACGTAATCTTAGCAATGCGGCGCAGAGCCTAAGTACAGTCTAATCTAACTTAAGTATCCAGGCCTCTATACTTAACAGAGACGTGACGTCAAACATGTTGTAGGTAAATTCGGAGTATATTTTCTTATAACATAGTATGTTTTTATTAGAAGCAGTAAAATAAAGTACTGAAATGCCTTAAAGTAGGCAAGCCGGTGATAATCAGGTTCTATTAACGCAACGCCACTGATATTTAAGCCTATGTATGCCTGTTTATATGTGAGGGCGTCGACTGTAAAACGAATTTCACGTGTAATGTTACTGGCAACAGAAACTGCTGCGGCGATCAAAGACTGAATCCTTGTTACATCCTAATTCTATGGCGGCGATAGTATAAGTACAGAATAATTTCTTTAAGAAATTTCCTATTCCATTAGCAGCTTGGCTAGACTACTAAATATTAACTGATCAACATTGACATCGAGACCAAAGATGTTAAGAGGTAACAGGACATATGGCTACTAGGGATCGCTCAGCTTTCTGATCTAGACACGCGGCACTGTGTCAAGCCAAGTTTAAGGAAAGGAACAGGTGACTCAGCAGCCGTGTGTTAATTAAATAAAAAAAAATACATCATGTGTGTTATGTTGCAAAACAATTGTGACTCATCTGGTGTATCCGGCGATCCGACTGCTAAAGAAAAAGAAAAAGAAAAAAAGACGTACAATAAGGAGCCACTTTTGAACCCTTACGTACTTCAAAATCGATTTAACCTTTACAAATTGAATTTGATTAATTTATAGATATTATTTCATAAATATAACTCAATCGGTCATTATGCTACACATATCTAAAAAATATATAACTGACTGACATATAGATCAAAAACCTAACCATGTTTCAATGGACCTAGCAAGTTGAAATTTGGCATCCAGCTGGCTAATTAAGTGGGTACAAAGTGTACAAAAAAAAGTACAAATATTGATCTGGAAATTAAACAAGTTCGTAGAAAAATAAATTTTACATAAATACGTTAATTAAGCATGTTGGTACAGACTACCTAGCAGGAAATAATGATAGTTGGTACAGACTACCTGGCAGGAAATAATGATAACCCATTAAAAACAATTTATTATTATTCAAAGCATTTTGATCAGTTTTCTTAAAATATCCAACAGCTTTATAATGTTACGAAGAAAACTGCCAAGTTAAGGCTCGAAATGCATTTTGAGGGGTAACACATTTGTTTTGTTGTTAAAAATTGAGTACCAACATTGGCATCTTTTCAGATACCTATCACTAATTTTGATGGAACATGAGAACTTGGTTTATATTTTTTACATTTATGTTTTGGGTGGGTTACGGCTTTTACATAAACAACTAAGCGTAAGCGTAAAAAAAAAGATCATGGTCACCAATTCCAATTGTAACACTGCTGCCAGTCTACATTGAATGTACAATAAACAGACATTGGTATTCCATGAACGAGCGTTTTATTTTATCGAGCGCTATTTATACCGTAAGGCACTCAAACTATTCCAATTTGATAAAAAACAGTACGTTACGCGCCGAACCAACCGCGCCATTCCTGTTCAGTACAAAGGTCGTATGTTCATAGGAGACAAATGTCGTTTATATCTCTTTTGTTAGGAAGCTATGCAACCAGGTGCACCACCATTTCGCACAGCCCCGTTCAAAGGGATTGCATTGGGCGTTAGTTTAAAAAATGACCGTGATCGTGCGTGGGCGAACAAAGCTTGTGCTTTTACTGCGAACTTGGTTCTTTTTTTATGGTCTGCTGCGATGGAGATTGTGTGGGCAGACAATTTACACGGTTGCATGGGCCTTTTCCCGATATTGAGCAGGTAACTCCTGCGTTGAAGTGCATTAAAATGATTGAGTAAGCTTTTTATGGTTCCGTACCAAAAGGGTAAAAAAGTAACCTTATGCTGCGATTATGTTTGTCGGTTACAGCGCTCAGGAACTACTTACGTGTGAAATTGGAATTGGTAAACATTGCTAACCCAAGTGTAATGAAATGAAATATTTTTTTTTGTATATTTGAAAGTATTCGTATGTAAATATGTAGTGTGTATGTATATTTGTGGCTTCATCACGTCAAAACGGCTGAATGGATTTCAGGTATTTATGGTACACAGGTAAAATGCCCGTTCACAGTGGCTAAATTATACTATTTACCTGACTACGCTCGGCAATGAATAGTTGCCTATTTTTTTTTTTCTCCGTCGCGAACGAAGTTGTGGGCACCTTTTAGTATATTATAATTATATTAAACCAGCCAAAAGCAAGTCGGACCTCGCACAGTGAATGGTTCCACAGCCGTGACTACAAAGAAATGCACTAGAGATGAAAAAAAATCAGGTAGCGTACTTTTTCGACAATATGTAACTTGAAAACGGTATAATCATGCTGAAAATATTTTTCATTGAGAGTGTTTATTATAAGCATTACCTTTGTCAATCCATACTTCCATACCTACTTTAATATTATAAATGCGAAAGTGTGTCTGTCTGTCTGTCTGACTGACTGTCTGTCTGTCTGTTACCTCTTCACGCTTAAACCGCTGAACCGATTTGGATGAAATTTGGTTTGGTAGTTTGAGTACCAGGAAAGGACATAAGCTACTTTTTATCCCGTAAAAATAGCCTTATTCGCGATAAACGAATTTAAGGCGGACAAAGTCCCGGGCAAAAGCTCGTTCTTTTATATATTTGGACATGCGATTTAGGCTACTTTAGGAGCCATTATTTACATAAATAGTCACTTAATCTAAAAATTGCTTAAAATTTAACTAAAAAAATCATGTCCTACATGTTGATGTTTGCTGAAAATTATTTTTTCAGCTTCTGTTACATATACATGGCCTCGCCTAGAAATATATTGTTTGTTATCTAACTACTACCTAACCTCAATTTAGATAATAGGTATATAATAAACTATGTATCGGATTACATTATACATGACACCTATACTCTTTAAAAAATATATCATCAATTTATACATCGCGTGTAGTTTTTGACTAAAATGCCTGTGACATACGGATAGACGGACGGACGTGGCGAAACCATGATTGTTCCGTTTTTGCCACTTTGGCTACAGAACCCTAAAAAGCCTTTGAACTAAAGGTTCATGCTTTATGTTTATGTTATATTGGTATTCCAGCTGTCAGTACAAAAATACGCGAAGTCTCCGAAGTTATACCTACTCAACTACATTATCGTTTCAGAAAAAGATCTACTTCAAAAAAGGGTTACAGGTAAATATGTCCCTATTGTGCCTCCAATTCTAAGTAGCAAAAATAGCTCGCCTAGAACGTAATAAGTTTTATTCAGGCTCTTTGAACTATTTGGTTAGGAGCTTCTTAGTCAAATTGGAAAAGAAAAACTTATTAAATTGATCTATTTATCTTCACGGCTAGCATAAATGGTCGCGTCATTGTCATACCCCGGGGTTTTTGGAACACGAATGATTGACATAATCTAAAGAGTAGGTATTGAGTTAAAACAGAGTGCACTCTAGTAGGTTTCTACCTAATTAATATTTAATCAATTAGAGAAAAAGACATATGATATTTATAACACAAAAAATATGAAATTTTCATAAGATGAAATCGTTTCATTAATCATCATATCATAATCAAATTAAGATAGAAAAGATTAAATCCTTCAAGTATAATGTTAATTTAGACACTTACAATTACTTAATCGCCAATCGAGTAATTTTATCGTGATTAATTTTTGTGATTAAATACGTATTTAATCCACTTTTTTGTACTTAGTATCCGGTACCGATTTACCTCCCAACCGATCGTAGCCTGTCCATCAGCGATAGTTTAAAAATCGTTTATAAAATTATCGACATATTTTTAAATTAAACTTGAGCGTAAAAAGAAAAACATTCATTATAAATTGAAGTTGGTTTTAAATTAGAATTTTGGCTATAGCACACTAAAAATCATGATCGAATTGTTACAAGGCAATGAAGTAGAAACTGCGATCGTAAACACATCGTGCAACAATTGATTTCTTCAAGAAATGTAAATATGCACCTATTACAACTGCCGACTTAGAAAGATCATTCAGTGGGTTAAAATGGATATTTAAAGCAAGACGCCGCTACTTAACTTTTCCAAAAAAGATATTAATATACTGCAGGTAATTAATTAACGTTTTTTTATTATTATTTCTTAACATAAGGGTTGGTACTAAACCTAAAGTACTAGTATAGTTTACAATTCGCAATGAGGTAATTATTCATTAGGCATAATATGATGTTTTATCAGATTAACCTATCTATTAATCTCAACTCTTTAGCAAATCATTTGTGCCCTAAAAAACCCCGGGGTATGTATTATACACATAAAATAAGTAGACTTTTAATTTTAGGGTTTCGTGCCAAAGAGGAAAAAAACTACTTATGGTATTTATTTGAAATTCGCAATATGTATAAATTATATGTATATTTTGAATATCGTATATAGTTAAGGAAACATACATAAAATATATTTTTATTTTCAAAAAAATCAATCAATATGACGAGGAGGCAAAAATTAAAAGTCTAGCCACTAGGTTGAGTAAAGTTTTACCAAGCGCAAAATCTGAAATTATCTGGAATTATATAATGTATTATGATTATTACACGAAAATTATAAACATACCTATATCTGTCTGTACTACTCTTTTTTTACCCGACTGCGCGACGCAAAGGAGGGTAATGTGTTATCAGTCTATGTATGTATGTTTGTTCCTATCTGGCACTTTAGAGACCAAACGCGTAGACCGGTTTTGATGATTATTACGTCAATCGATTCGTCTTAATTGTCCGAATGTCACTAAAGACATGAAAATGATGAAAACTCAAAATGGCGATAATGAGGCCATATTGTGACAATGAAAAAAATGGCAATCGACTTACTAAAATTGCGAAATTTACTGACGTATAGTTTTAATTAAAAAGTATAAAGTAAAAATAATAATTAAAAAAACTAAAATCCCGACTGTGTAAAAAAAAGTAAGAAGAAAAAACAAGTCCAGTACCTTAGAACTTTGTTAAGTTATAATGGAAATGATTCATGATTTATGATCGATACTCACATAAAACAAATCATAAATTCTAATGTGGAACATAGCGATTTTAAACAATCGGGACCCATAAGAAATCTAGATCGACGCAAATCTTCTCAACAATGGGTCCCAACTCACTAAAATCGCTATGTTCCACATTAGAATTTATTTGTTTTATGTGAGTATCGATCATAAATCATGAATCATTTCCATTATAACTTAACAAATTTCTAAGGTACTGGACTTGTTTTTTCTTTTTAGTTTTTTTTACGCAGTCGGGTTTTTTGTTTTTTTAATTATTATTTTTTAATCACCAAATTCATGTTTGAATAATCACGTTTCATTGAGATTGCCCCTCATTTGTTAGTGACGCCATAGATACCAAAAGCAAACTTAACTCAACCGGCAAGTTAAGTCGGAAAAAGTGAAAGTTTTGTGCGGAACCCTCGGTGCGCGTGTCAGAATTTAAACGATTTTTAAATGAATCGCACTTGACCGGTTTTTCTTTCTAGTCGTCTTACTTTTGTCAGAGTGTTCGTGGTCTCGATGGTGATGTAGTCGTACACGGCAGATCTTCGTCTTTGGTCCTCTCGACTTTGGTAGCCGCCTTTGCAATTTACCTCCACTTCATTCCGTTGGTAGCATTTCGTGAACACTCTGTGATGATAGTGTCTGTCACAGTTTTTATAAGATCCGTCCATCGGGTTAAAGACCAATATCGAGACCTTTTGCCTTCAACCTGTCTCTGCACCACTAGACGCTCCATGGACTGCAGTGCTGTTTCAGTAGATATGTCCAAAGAGTCTGAGATTTCGCAATTGTACAGTCGATGAAAGCCTGTCCTTGATTCTTAACTCCTTTAGGATGGATAAATTGGTGCGAAAAGCGGTCCAAGGAATTTTCAGCATACGCCTCCAGCACCACATTTCAAAGGCGTAAATTTTGCGTCGGTCTTTTAACCTTAGGGTCTCCCTGCTTTAATTTTTACTAATGTGTATTTTTGCTATCCTACAATATTTAACAACTGATTACCTTCTTTGCAAGAAGAAGAAGAATTAAAAGCTAGAACGTCTGCTGTTCGTCTCTTTTTAATTATTAACTCAAATGTCAAAGGTTAAAATAATTATGTATTTTAAGTTTATAAATTTAACGGTATTAAACTGCGTTAATTAAATAGACTAATAGACAATTAATATAATTAATGTAATCGAATCAAACGAATATGAGCTCAATGAACAGCAAATTATATCGCCGATTAGAGGTGCACTAAGTTAAAATATCAATTTAATAAACAATTGACCAAAAATTTGCCAAAAGCATCGAGAACGCTTCGATCATTCCTGCTTATAGATAGACGTACGTGTGTTTGAAATAGCTCCATGTTACGTCGTTTTGCTACTGTTTTGGAACAGCATTTCCGCAGCGTTAACCAATTTACGCTGTGCGTTGTATTGAATTACTGCACGATCCGCTCAAAACTAGCATTGATAGCTGTTACAAATAACGACTGCGATACGATATACTGACGCACAATTTCAATAGTCATAATGGACATATATAATCATAGTCCCTTACGACAGTTGAAACCGGTGTCGATATAATTTAGCCCGAAATACAACTCTTTTCTCGCCCGTAGAGATAAACTACGATAACACGTCCCGCCCCTCCAAAATTCAAAACGCTTCAATATATTTGTGAAAGTATTTATAAAATACCACCAATACTCGCAACACATGTGTGCGTGCTAAGAAAACCGTATAGTACACATCCGCAATATTTTCCAAAACCCCATCGTTGGCATCTACACTGCTAAAAGTGGTACGACAATGAAGACAACGCTAAAATCTAGACAGAGTTATAAAGAAAGGGTACTGTTTAACGGTATTTTGCTTGAAGTAGAAGGTTTTCGAACATTACAATGCGTCCGTACGCACCGTCCTTGCGATGATAGCGGACCACGTGTCCGTACATCATGCACTGCTACGACAGGCATGTACGAACAGGCGTAGGTTAATTATTATATTTTTTATTTTATTTATTTAAGATATTTTAATTTTTACTGCTAAATTTTAATGTATAATTGTTTTTATGTGTAATGTTTAATTTTTTTAATGTGATGCTTGAAATAAATGGTTTTTTTTTAATGCGTATTGCCCGTGATGAAGTACGGAACTGAGACATGGTCGTTCTCAATGGGACTTATTAGGCAGCTCAGAGTCACGCAACGTGCAATGAAAAGGGCTATGCTCGGAGTTTTTGTGCGTGATAGAATCAGAAATGAGGATATCGACAGTAGAACCAAAGTAACCGACATCGCTCGCAGGATTAACATAAAGGATACGATGGAAAAGCTAAAATATATAGATATAAATATATAAATCTATTGAGCCGTTTTGGCGTGAAGAAGTGACAACGATACATAAGGTCAGTGGGGGTAAGACAGACACCAGGGTAAGAGAAACCTTGTAAATGTGATACTGAAAACTGACATGTGTTAATGGAAATAGAGTGGGGTGAATTGCATGAATTCTCTTTCCCGGCGATATAAATTATGTTTCCCTTACTCCACCTGACCTTATGACTATAAAAAAAAATCAGCGACCTCCAAATAGTCCGTTTCAACGATTTTTGGAAATATCTGCAAAGATTTCATTTTTAGAATGGAATATAATAATATTGCCCCAGTTTAACGCAGAGCTATTCAGCAATTGTCGTGTCGGGATCGTGTCGTGCCATCAAACGTTGAAACGGGCAATATTTAACAACTGGCTGTATCATGAACACACAATTCCAACTTTATTCACCCGACAGTGGAATTGTCGATGACCATTTTTGTTTTGGACAACGTTGCGATATTATTTTTTTATTAAATATTTGTCATGATTCACCGTGGAGGCGCGGCCATTTTTTTAATTTAAAGCGTGAATGTTTTGTTTTTATGAACTTCAATATAAAACAGCCAATTGTGTAATTAGCGCAAGCTGTAAAATTATACAAAGAATTATCTCAGCAGAACAACAGAACCCAAAACTTTTGGATACCTCCTGGCTTTTGGCATTGGCAATCTAGATGAAAAAGGTCTTCGTTTAAAATCATTTCAAACTTTAGTTCAATTTCTTACTCGGTTGCTTTGGCAACCGAGTAAGAAATTGATAGCTTTATGGTTCGTGTTGTTTTTTATTATATGTATGGTTTATTTTAAAATATCTAAAATAGGCTATTTGACATAGCAGACAAACTGCAAGAGAGTCGCCTACGTTGGTACGACCACGTTTTACGGAAACCGGCAAGTTACATCGGAAACAAATGTCTAGCCATGCCGCCTCCGCCGGGTCCGGGTAAAGGGGAAGACCCAAAAAATGCTGGCTTGACGTCGCCAAAGATGATATGCGGGCCAATGGCCTTACAGCTAAGGATGCAGAAGACCATGCGAAGTGGAGAAGAAAATGCCGGAAAGCGGACCCCGGGCTCCAAAGCAGCAGCTGAGAACGCAACCGGGAACACGCTACGATGATGATGAGGCTATTTGGCATTTTTTATGGTATGTTATAAAACGACGTCTTAATAATAGAAATATTTGTGAAAAAACTACTCCAATATCATAAAAACTCCCCGAGATACAACGACGTTAAAAGCACATTTTTGGACTTTCCCAAATAACGCATCATACTAAAGCCTACAAGCATGTGACGTCATAAGATAGTATCTTGTATAGGGAAAATAAGCTATGTTAAACTTACGTTTATCAAACCGGTATTATAACAAAAATTACAAAACATTTGGTGAGTTATTTAATGGTATTATTAGTTATTAATATTTTCTTACTCTTAAAATGGACTTTTCCACCCAACTTTAAATACTCCTAAAACAAGCTACACGTAAAGTATCGAACCCCAAATTTTAACGTAGTTTTTTTATTTTCATTGTTTTATCAGGATCTTGTATAATTTTTACATATCTTTCTACTGTCAAATACCCTATTCAATACATTCAAAGGCCTATACCTTTTCAACTCAACAATCGACTGAAGCAAATACCAGCAAATGCATACTTGAATAAAGTCCGTTTTGTTAATTTATTAGGAATCTTGGCTTAATTTACTGCCTCTGTTGGAATGGATGCGAAATGAAACGAATTCTTTAAGAAATAGTTTTATTTTCAATTCCGAATAGAGCGAAGTAATTAAATTTCATTCGGAATGTTCTGGAATAGTTCCTAATACTGAAGTCACTTCTTACAGCTATATACCATGTCTTTATACATATGAGTACAGATAAATAAATAAGATAAAATGCACTATGTGCTAGCCTAATGATCAAATGAAATGATAAAGCAATTCGGGGTCGCCGATTTAAAAATAGTACGACTTTTATAAACAATACAAATTGTGTAAGACATCTTAAGGCATTATTTCAATGTTAAGTTTTTTTTAAGCTTATGAGTTACTGGTGGCTATGAACAATATCATCGGGGAGATCAATGCCACGCCTGGCTGGGTCACCTAGAGATTATGGGAGGTGATCGTGATGTCAAGGAGGTTTATCAGGGGCGACCAAGTGGAAAACGGCTGGTTGGTTACCCAAGATACCACTGGAATGGGAAGGTACAGAAGGATTTGTGTGCCTTTAAAATATTTGCGGGGGTTGGCGCAAAAAAGAGAGTAATGGCGATCTCTTCTGTCGGAGGCCAAGGTCCTCTTAGGGTCACTGAGCCAGCGTAGTAAGAAACTTTTTAATGACATAAATTCTTAAAACGTAAATGTCTGTCGTATTTAAAATTTGTATTATTTTGCAATCGACGAATACATCAAATAAAAACATACAATAAATATAGTGAACTTCTCAATTTGAGTACACAGATTTCATTTGTTGAATAAAATCACTTTCTTTTCATCAAAACATATACAACTTTATCATAAACTAACTCGCAGATTGAATTTCTTTGGACACTTATATTATTGCAAACCTTATATCATATGTTAAATATATATTATTAAAATTATTACGTTGTGATTGAATTATTCTAAATTTATACCATATTTCTATTTCTTTTTTGAGTACTATTTAACAGTTTCTTTGGTTTAATACACAAAATATATTATAGAAAAATGACGACTAAAAAATCTGTTTCAGTATAAAAATAAACATTCTTTTTAAGAATTTCAATATTTTTCAATGATTCTCACACATATATTTACAAAATTTATTTACATTATACTTGGTGAGAACGAGTAACCTGACAGACTTTAATCATTGAGTTTAGTGCCTCATTAGAGTACATCGATATAAGGCTCAGTGAAATAAAATATTTTTTTAGAGACTATTTTATTTTTTACAAATTCTCTTGCAATGAAGATGCGACTTTAAGCTAAGAGATGCGATAACGATTCGACACAAATTACCCTCAATGAAAAAGTAATAATAATTGGATACCCAACTTATTGTAAACGTACATAATACAAACTGACTAAAAAGCATTCAAGTACAGCTTCTGTGTATAAAAGTCTTAAATAAGCAGCTGCATCCACATCATTTAGGCGCCTTAAGTAGTAAGAAGTCATAAGATTTTCAGATTTATAAATGTATAAAAATAATTTATATATCTCAAAAATTACGTGTTTTCGGATTAAATGTTAAACCACTTTACATGCTCCAATTAGACTCTACATTCGATGACTAAATATACTCATTCCCACCGTGTATATTTATGAAAAGTCGTTTGTCCGAAAGTACCATTATTTTCCATTTCGCTATTCTGACAACCATGTTCCGATGGAGGATTTCACTATTTTTTTTCGTTTCAATCTAAAACCTGTAAGTTAGTTAATATTACTACTAAACTTTGGAAGACAGATATCTTCGGGCAAATGAAGTTTCGAAACTTTGACTATCTACAATTGACTCCTTGGTAGTAGTATTTTACAAACTTATCAACTAGATATCACATCATAAATGTGGAGTTGCTATCAAAAATTGGACGGCTGTTAGTGAAACAATGACGATCCACTGTGGTGCAGCATTGATTCCTGAAACCATAATTAAAGTACTTAATACATTTTCATTAACATTAATAAATAGAGTACTCTTAGTAATAAAATTATTATACATATGTATAATAATATTATGTAAGATTTTTCACAATAACTCAATCAAATAGAAGCTTATAAATGACTGTACAAATATATATATATATATATTTTAAATACAATTATCGAAAAGAGTACTGTACTGTCAAATTTATATTTGAGTGTGATGTCATAGAAGTATCATAGTCTTTGCTTGCTTCTTCTCATATATTTTTGCTATTTTTAGTTATTTTATAATCGGAGGTCGGACAAATGGGCGTCATTGCTCGCAATAACGTGGACATGACTCAAAAGTTTGATTGATTAATTTCTTACATGTAATTTTATTTGTATACGTTGTATATAAAAACACAGACTTCTTATTGTGTAGATTTATTAAAGTAAATAAACAGTAATTTTTCTAAATTTTCCGTAGTAAGTTTATTCCTTTTTACATCCAAAATATACTTGTGAGCTGAAAAACTACGTTCGCATCTTAAGGTTTAAGACATTTATTCCTCAAAAGATTCAATCTACTGAAGTTAACAGAGCAAACTTCAGTACTTTAATAGGAATACTTTCAAGCCAATAGGATTCAGAGTCTATTTTACCTTCTATGTATTGGATGACAGTTTCAAAATCTGGATTTCTTTAAGTAAGAAGTACTGCTTTCATTTTTCCTTGCAAACTGATTCCTATTTCATCTTGAATGCTTTCCAGATTATTCAATATACATCGTATTTTACTTAATGAAAATTATTTAGTATTTGAATTAGATTGCAAACTCTCTATTACGTGCGGGATTGATTGAAAATGATATGAAATGAAGTTTGATTGTGCTAAAACGTTATTTGATTGTAAAATCTGTTTACACGTAGGGATATATCACGATTATTAAAAGTTTGTATGACTCTCTTTACAGCTTCAAAATTATTGTTATAACAACATGCCGCCTGGATCAAAGTGCCCCAACGTGTAATTATGGGTTGTGGTGGCAAGGGAATGTGTGGGTTAATTTCTTTGAATGTTGCAATCCTGGAAGGGGCTTTTGAAAATACTTTTTTAACGTAGTTGATTAATCTGTTAACGTCGTCAAAATGTTTTCTAATTTCTTCGCAAAGTCTGTGAATCCCATGTGCCAAACAAGTTATGTGGAATATTTGTGGATATTTGGCTTTAATTTTCTGTCCAGCATTTAGCATATAGCTCACCAAATCGCTCGTAAATAAAATTATGTTTTTGAAATTACTTTCAGCACGGTCTTCCCACAACCATTGTAAGCTTGATCCGAAAAAAAAAAATTATAGAACCATTTACTTTGTGAAAAACTTTGGATGCAATCAAGAAGAAACTAGCGGGCTGATTTTCTTTTAAATTTCTTACGAGAATATTAGCAATTTTCCGGTCTAAAAAATCTTTAGTCTCATCAATTGAAACCCAAAAGTATCCATTGCTTAGTTGTTCACGAACATGTTATATATTTTTATTATGGTTTGATATTTTTGGTTATATAGAGCTTTTGAAAGAATCACAGGGTAAATATCCATACTAATATTATATATGCGAAAGTGTGTCTGTCTGTCTGTCTGTCTGTTACCTCTTCACGCTTAAACCGCTGAACCGATTTGGATGAAAGTTGGTATGGAGATAGTTTGAGTCCCGGGGAAGGACATAGGCTACTTTATATGCCGGAAAAATACCCTTATCCGCGATAAACGAATTTAAGGCGGACGAAGTCGCGGGCAGAAGCTAGTAATGTATATAACATTAATAGAAATGAATGTCAGAATAGTAAAGTCAATGTCAAAAATAGATTTTTCTGTTTTGTTAAAAGGAAATCAAAGAAGGTATAATATCTTAATTTTAGGATACCATTGAAATCTTATCAATTATCACTATTTCATCAATAATTTAATTTATTGATCAATCGATCAAACTTTTGAGTCATGGCCATGTTACTGCGAGCAATGACGCCCATTTGTCCAACCTCTATTATAATCGACTTAAAAGAGGTTTGAGCATAAATGCTGATATCAAACCTCTGAAATCAAACTCAAACTGAAAGAGACAAATGTATTTTTTGACAGTACGGCACTCTTCTCGGTGATTTGTGATTTTGGAGTTAAAAATTCTAATAGTTTTATTTGTACAGTTATTTATGAGCTTCTATTTGGTCACATAAATTCGAAAAACTTTAGTATACTTTTGTACATTTTTTTGCCACTATCTGTTTACAAATATTTGAAAAAGAAATACCCCTTGTGCACATATTTACTCACTTACACTTGTTTCAATAATTTTCATACATCTAAATCCAGATATTTATTAGTTTTCAGTTGCTTACATATTATTGAGAGCATTGCTCAGATAAATATGACAGGTGTCGTTTATATATTTTGGACTATTGAATAAAATCAAAAGTAATATGGCTATTTATTAAATTATTATTAGTCCAATCTGTACAGATGCAGTAGTCTTATACGTTCTTTTTTCTTTGAATCCTTGTGAATGCTCACATATTTATGAAATCGACTGTAAATTTGTCACTTTGGGCCGCTCAGCCATTGAGTGGTAGTACTAAATAATATTGGACTTTTTATCTTAGTAAATAATTGTAATACATACCACTATCTGGTGCCGATGTGTGCCTTGAATTTGGTGGTTCTGGTGGCGTAACTGGTGGATCTATGAATACAGATATGAAATTAAATATTATTTAATAGGACAATTTTTCTAGGAGAAGAAAAAGGCATAATCCTACTTTATTCGCGTAGTGGAGTAAAAAGGTATGTAACGATTTTTGAACGCTTAGTTATCCTTATACCAAATCATATTGAAATTTGTTTAGCCGATATGAAATTATGTGGCTACAAAGACTACATCAATAAAATAAAAAAAAATACTTTATTCGTTACAGCAAAAAATAAATTGCCTATTAACACTAGTATAAAGTTGTAAAAATGAAAAGTAGGTTGAAGATATTTTTAAAAATAGTCCGTACTATTTGGAGGTCAAAAATTACAACACCTGAACACTCACTTATTATATTATGGAGATTTTGAAACCCAACATTGCACTTTTAAAAAAAATAACCAAATAGGTGCACTCGTTGTGAAGTGATGCTCTAAGATACATTTCGTAGGTAGAGAGAGCCATTTCGTTTTCACGACTTTGTAATAGTAGGTAGGTAGGTATAGATGTAGAATAGGATGTTTATTAACATTTTTACATAAACAATAGTAATAAGTTCTTACCTCTGTAAAAAATATCCCGTTTCCTGCTGAAGTAGTTGGCCAGTGGCACCTGCATGTCGCAGAGGATTTCAATGGTCGGTGGCAGAGCTTCAACTCTGACCAGAGCGCTGGTGAGTGCGGTGTAGCGCCCATCTAAGAGTTTGATGGTCGTCTTCGCATTTAGAGGCCTGTGGAAAAATATTGAGATTATCATCAGCCAAAAGATGTCTGTTGGTGGACATAGGCTTTCACCAGGCCGTCTGTCTATCGCGTGGGGACCTTCCACGCTACATCTTTGAATTACGCCCACGCTCGCCACTCAAGAAATCGTCGGCATTAGTGTTCTTCGTTTCTATGTGCCCTGGCCATTGAATTGCCACTTAGGTTATGCTATTCTTCGAGATATATAAGTTACTCTAATTCTTCTACGGTTATCTTCAGTTTATTCAAGCTTTTAAAAAAAACTCCGAGCATAGCCTTGCCATCTCCATAATTTTTCCAGTATACAATTTGAGATATTCTAAGACGTTTGATGATAATTTTCGCAAAATAGACAGTCGTTTCTTTTAGTACTTTCACCACCAGAAACCCGATAGGTGGGTGCACTTCCAGCGGCGTTTACAAAGTTTTCATCCAAGGTAGGCATTTTTTCTGTGCCCTAATGGAGCCATAGGCGTTCAGGGCAGGCAGTTTCTATGTGCCTGTATCAAGCCATGGTCGTACAGGGTAGACCGCACGCCACTGCTACGTGCGTAGCGCTACGTACCTAAATCTTGGTCGTAAAGTGTTAATGATATTCCAACCAAGATTTAAATTCGCAATTATTATACCAGATAAGTCGTACCCTTGGTCAAATAACGCAACATGTGACCATACGTCAAAAGTGATTTTTTTACGGTTAAAGCTTAAAAAATATGCGTTTTGCATTATACGAAAAGAATTTTATTTTTAACTGTTTTAGTTTCTGAAATATTTTACACGGAAAACGACGCGAGTGATAAGTGGTCGTAAAATAATGTAACAAATGCATATGTTTCGTTGTTTTACGTCGCTACCGTGGGCGCTGGGTGGTGCACGCGTCGTCGTAATGTCAGCCGCGTCAGTGTTACTGGACTGTGAGTATGTCTCGCACGTTGGATCAAAATTGGCAAAAATGGATGCGGAAAATGAAATTCTCCAATGGCCAGTAATTTAAAAAATTAATAAGTTACGTTTGTGAAAAACAATTGTATGTACACTTACGGCTGTTTCGGTACTAATTATTGCCATAAAATAACCCGTCGCATGATCATATACGATATTTTTATTGACTTTTGGCATTTTAATGAAAATGTTTCAAAAACTAATTAAGTATATATTATGATATTTTATGCTATGAGTTCTTCGTAATTCTGATGTTTTTTAAAGAGTGGTCTTATATTCATTGCGCTTTTGTTATACGAACTTTTCATAGCCGCTTTTGAAGATGTTGCGTTATATGACGAAACTGTGGGTGCCGTATGTGTACTTACGTCGTTATATTAGGTCGTATTCTAAGATGCGTCGTTTTCAAAAACTTTGAATGCATACAGAAGACATATTTATTGTACAAATATTACAGTTCTTTATTTATTTATTTTATAGCGTACCTAAATAATTTTACTAACGCATTTTTAACCAAATTCTTAAAATTTTTATTAGTTTTACACACTGCGATCTTTGTGTTTTAAAAATATATGTACGTAACGGTGGCTATTTTATATGTTTCTTTCAGTTTCGAAAGCAGTTGCGGACCTTTGGAGCATGTCACCTGATGATGAAATCTTCGATAAAGCCGATTTGGAAAATATACGAGAAAATATATATGATAAGGATATTATTCCTAAATCAGCCCTACCATATCAGCCAGATATAACAGAAGCAGATAGCAGTCCTCGTAGCAGTTTAAGGGCAAATAGCTGTTCTCCTTTCAATATAGAATTATGTTCCATCTTCAAAAACTCTCCATCAACGTCTATTTTGAACAATTTGCGAGATGAAGTTAACAAACCTTCGCCAATGCCATACCCATGAGCATTTCAGTTGTGGAGATTTTTGTAATGCAGAATTTTGTGCTAAACATGATCAGCATAGGAGTTTTAACACAACACCTCTGTCTCGAAAACTTTTTGCCTCTAATAAAAATACAGATAAAAAAACGAAAATACGTCAGAAACATTGCGATGACATTTGGTCAGGCTTATCAACGTTTAATTTCGCTATCAGACACGTCTCCAGCTTTTACTCCAAGACATTCCACAGACGAAGAAAACGATACTCTAATGACTTCCTCGGGTGATAAAAATGATCAAATGTCTGTTTATGCTATTGTAAATGAGAGCGATGAATCCGACCACCAAAATAAACACAACGCATGCATGGTTCCAAGCCCGAGAGGAGAACAAAGACAGTTAAAAGGTCTAAAACATTCAGTCTCATGTTACTGACATTTCAAAAGTGCTTGTAACTAGGCCTACTTGAATAAATAATATTTTGATTGATTTGATTGATTGATTGAAATGAATGCCTCCAAAACAAACGAAAATACTTCAAAAATTTAGGCCAGGAGTAATACAACTAAAGATGGCCAATGTATACATTTTTATAATAAGTTACCAGATGATGCTTTAAAATTACCTTTTCCAGCTCTCAAAAAGTACTTAAAGGAGTCTAATGTCGAAGGCATATTATAGGGTAGGTTATTTAACAGTCAAAAATGCATGGCCTAAAACAGAAACCAAATAATTTACTTTTACCGGGACATGGTTCTTAT
The DNA here is from genome assembly GCA_905404275.2 of Hedya salicella. Classification (NCBI taxonomy): domain Eukaryota; kingdom Metazoa; phylum Arthropoda; class Insecta; order Lepidoptera; family Tortricidae; genus Hedya; species Hedya salicella. Next base: position 3,337,940 of record FR990101.1, on the reverse strand, counting down.
AAGGTGGCATATCAAACGTATGTAAGCTGTTTAAAAAAAACATATTTTGTTTTTATATTCTATTATATTTTTTACTTTTATAAGTGTTGATATGTTTTATTGGAGAACTAAGCATTGAGTTTATACCCAAAACATACATTTAGGATAGGCTAAGTACAAAGATTGTAATAGATATACCTAAGAGTTATTTTGAAAAAAATAGTGACTTTTGAGTTTGTTCCGGCTTTCTTCTCAACAGTGGTCTCCTCTTGGGAAACGCCGTAGAGTCAGGCTTGTAAAAGTGCCTTTGCGGCCTACATACAGAATAAAGATCATTATTTCATTATGGCAAAACTATGCTCGAAAAAGAAATAAATCTTCCTTGCGATTGCAGAATGAAATGTAATGAAAAAAATACCGACTCTGAGCACAATGCTGTATTCCATAAGGTTTGGAAATTAGGAGATAAGCAAAAACAGTGGAGTTATTTGGTAAAAGTACCCAATGCTAGATATCTTAATCAGAACACCCCGAACAACTGCCTGTTTATTTGCAAATATCATTTGCTTCTTGTTGGAAGGTCTGACTTGGAAAATACATTAAATAAATACATACATTGGCAGTAAGTAACGGAATTTTAAGAACTGCGTGGGACAAGTATGATGGTAGTACTAAAGTGGAAGAAGACAAAAGAGGTCGTCACAAGAACCATAGAATTGTACTAAGTGAAAGTATGATTCAAAGCGTTGTTGACCACATTAATGCATTAACCCCAGTACAGTCGCACTATCTACGAAGGAATACAAAAAAATGTATTTAGAGGGAGCGCCGACAAACACTCGTATGTGCCAGCTTTGTAAAGATTTATTTTACTTTTCGTTTTAGAGTACTACACTGAAGAATAAATTAAGGTTATAATAATTATAATACAAAAAGTTTTAAATTCTTAGTTATTTATTACCTTTATATGCTTAGAGTAACATTTCATAAAGTTACAGCTTTTGTATTTCTTTATGTTGTTAAGTGTCAACAAAATTTACTAGAATTTGGAGGTGTTTACAGTTTATTTTACTTTTTGTTTTAGAGTTCTATTCTGAAGAATATTTGTGTGTATCATTGTAATAAAAATGGTCAAGTTGATTAAAAAAAACATTGTTTTTCTTGCCATTATTAAGTACTAAACCCTCATTTTACATATAACTATTTTGAACCCAGGCGTGTTATGTTAGTCAGGATTAAGTTGTAATTTTAGTTATTAAAGTTGTATGTATTGAAATGTTTTGGTTTACTAAGAGGTTTCCAGGTTCATGCAAATACGACCCAATACTGTTGATGATTTTATGTTGAAAAACGACGTATCGTTACATGCGTCATAGGGTGCTTCGTAAAACAAAGATACATCTGCACTTACAATACGTACCCTTTCGTTAAATAACGACGGATGACCACATACGTTAGCTAGTACTTGGTAAAACAATGCCATATGTCCACATCCGACATACGATTTTTAAAACTAATGTATTAAATAAGAAGCAATATAACGCATTCAATTAGTTTCATTCATCTAAATACACATGGAAAAATTTATAAAATTTCCTTTAAATGCCAAAAAGTTATCCTCAAAATGCACTCACGCAATCTATAAACCTCTCTCCTGTACAGTAGACTTTTTGCAGATGTGGCGTTGTTTTACCAAGGGTACGAAGTCGTTAAGTTCTCAGTTTGGCACACTGCATTTTATCTGCGGTGATATAAGATGAGATAAATTTATCTAACGATAAAAAATGCAATAACAAAATTGTACGAATTTTGATCATGTTCGTCATAACAAGTTTAAAAAGGTTAAAGGATTATAAAGATCCGTTAACTGTGCTAATATAACACCACCCATCGTATAAATTATTTTGAAACTAAAAAAACTGGCCAAGTGTTAGTCGACTATCGCAAGAGATAGTTTCGTACCGCCTAATGCAAAAGCACAACCCATAAATGAGAACAAAGCAATATCTACACTAATATTATTATTACAAATTTAACCAAACGCCAAAAATATACGAGTATCTAGTGCCTCTAATATTAATCTTAACGACACAATATCAAATACCTAATACCTACAAGTAATTCCTAATACTCGTTCATAATCATAACCCACAAAAGGGCCGCAACCAAGAAAATTTAATCCCCGGAATGTAACATTATGATTGGTCAAGATATTAAATTTGTATCCCTTTTGGTCCTTTCTGGAAAATGCCAATCGGGGGAAATCTGGCGCGCTTGGCATCCACGGTACGCAGGTTCCGCCAACTTTCGCCAGGAATCTGGATTATTTAGCCTAAACGCGGGATGTACATGGGGAGGTGGTGTGACAAAAACCGCCATGTGTAATTCTGCACTAGCGGTTGCATCAAGTTTAATTACATGGCAGTAGGAATGGTAGCAAGTCGATAACACTACTCATTACAAATTAAGGTTACGTGTAGAGGACACATTGATTTAAACTAACACGATTTTTACTTATCTCAATTTAACAACCGGGGCTTAATTGCGTAATATGATTTGCTTAATTGCCTTTCGTTGGTAATTCTTCGACATTTCGGACATCGCGTTACATCTATACCCTCGAAGGAATTAAAAAAATATGAGTAAGCCCCGTTTGTTGAATTGTGATATTAAAATTGGACCCTGATATGTACTTTGAAGCGGGGTTACGCACCACGATCAATTTCGAATTCTGTAACTAATGCATCCGACAGATGTTTCAAATGAACATCTCGAAAAATGTTGGCACCACGCGACGTAAAGAGGCCTGCGGTCGAAAGAAGTTCACGGAAAAACAAGCTTGCGTATTTTATGCCAATGGCAAAACAAAACACAAAACAAAATAAAGGCAAACTGCCCTTGTAGAAGGATTACCACAGGATTACGTTATAACAATCCATTATCAACTTCAATTCAGCTATACATTTAAATATAATATACAGCTCTTTTTATCAATCACGCCGACGCCATTGTGATTGTTTCTCTTCCAGCAAGCACCATAGTACAGTTTTATAAGCAAATTATTTACAACAGAACTAAGTATCAGCAATATGTAAACATCATCATCATAATGTATAAATATAAGATGTGGTGGAGTATTTTCCTTTTTTCTATGTTGTCAGTTTTCATATTGAGATTGAAAGTGAATGTAATGTAGGCAACGTAAGGATGCTTGAGTGAGGAAAAATCACTAGTCATACCAATCGAAACGCCCCAAATTCCCTTCCATATGTTTCCACCTCAAGGAACGTCCAAGTGAGTGTTCTACGGTATCTGCCTGCGATTTAGAAGTTTGTTGGCCCCGCGGAGTATTTGAATCGATTATGCGAATCGGATTTCCATTGTACTTTGTAGGGGAGCGAGTGTATAGAAACAGTTGAATTACGGAAGTGAAACTGTTACTATGCTTTGCGAGAAGTAGATGTAAGACTCCCATTCAGCAACATTTAACACAACGTTTAAAGGATAATAAAACAACATTATTATGATAAAGGAGTTTTATAGTTAAAAACTATTTACCTATATAGTTATAATTACAGTTCGTGGACAAAATAATATTGTTTTATAACGCTTTATAACTGTTGCATGGGAGCACCTTTAGGACTTAAGAAGAGGTAAATCAAGCAAAATACAGTTGTGCTATCATAGTCATTTTGCCTTGAAGCCTGATAAAGAAATGACGAAATCTGCAAGCAAACCAAAAAGATATCGAAGAAATAATTCATGAGAAAGAAAATCACACGACAGGATAAAGTTTTAGTAGAATTTAAAATAATGTTTTATAAAACGAAACAATCCTGAGTTTAGTTGTTTTCGACTTTCCAGTCATTTTGAAATCGTTTTAAACTACCTTGCAAGTTCACAGTAGGGTTTAATTACTAGATCAACTTATATTACTGTATTACTTGTATTAGTAACAAAAAATATTTATTATATATATTTACATAATTTCAACGAATCAACGTTAGTGAACACCATCTTGCCGGATTTGATTTAAAAAACGAATTGATAAGAAATGTTCATAAAAAGAAGATAATACAGATTCATGTCAATATTTAAACCATATAAGTAACTATAATTACTTTGATTAACGTGCTTTGAAATAGTAACTATGTTAAAGTACCTTATTATTTTGGTAGGCACCATATCACTTTTACAAAACGATTTCAAATTGGTACTGGTAGTATAGAGATGATAATTTTACATCTTGTCAGTTACATAACTATGGGTGTATGTAACTCCGACAAGTTCTAATTTCGACGACGGAACTAATACAGTCCCAGAAATGATCAAAAGGCATCTGACTACATAACTTACTTCTAAGCGTCTTACACATGATGAAACCTTTTGCCGTTTGCAGGCAATAAGTCATATATTCCAGCAAATTCGTATTAAAATTAATATAGTTTAGATGGAAATCTCAGTAGTCATGTAGCATAATGGAATTGAGATCTTGTGTGACATTCGATGTGCACGTTATGCGGTGCGGGGAAATGCATGTAGGTTGCTGGCAAGGTGCCGTCGAACACGGAGCGAGTTTTATATTCGCCCAGAAGGATTTTGTGAATTCTAGAAAAGGGATGATGAATAAATTGTAATAATTAGGCCGTCATGTTGTAGATTAATAAAAAATATTGGAGACACCTATTTTTTACGTAATCAAAAAGTAATACATAGTTAAAATGTCGCGTGACGTCTCTCTTAGGTACAAATTTTACCTAAGAGTGACGTCACGAGCCACCACTCAGAACTTTAAAACGATTTATCTGAGTATTTTTTTATCATATTGAAAAATTTAAAAATACGTGTCCATTATTTTTTTTATTATCTAACTGACGAACTAATTAGAATTTAGATTTTCATACCCCCTCATCATGCCTATTTCTGTTGAATGTACTTCTAACATGAAGTGAACCATTGTGCTGCATTGTTTTTTGGTTCCTGTTTGTAAGTTTCTGTACCGATACACGGATTAATTGAGATTTTTAACCAACTTGAAACTGAGAAGAGATTCAAATTATCTTCATGTTTGTTTTCTATTATAGACGACTTTTTTACTCATGTTATAGCCATTTTTATTTATTTGTATAACTTCCTACGTTTTTGTGTAACAAATGTGTGACGACTCCTTTGTGTCACGTACACTTTTTTGCAATTCACCCTTAGACAGCTTTGTGCTGCTGCATTGAGCAATAGTGTAACAGCTCGATCGATTTTGAGGGTCTATTCACACGAACCACAACCACAGCATAATGCAGCGGCAAAAAGTGGCCCAGCAGGTTACGTGTGAATATAGTTACGCTGCAGCTTCTTGCAGTTGCTTTGATGTGGTCGGGCCGACCACACGGTTGCGTTTGGCGGCGAAATGTGATCAATGTGAATAAAAATGATTATTTTCATAAACACTTTTACTGGATCACGTAGTTGTCGTGGTTGTGGTGCGTCTGAATAGACCCTAATAAATGATGTATCATTAGAGTCGTATGTTATAAAAATAAAATAAAATAAATACCTAATTAAAAATATTAAAAAAACAAAGTGAAACGGGCTAGACGGTCACTAATCTTTGTGCACGTACGTGGACTTAGAAGCTTGATTTTTTTACAGCTTGAGGAGCGTATATATACCTCCATACGTTCTTGAGTAAAAAGGTCTTGACTGACAGACAGGCGGACGGACAGACGGACGGACAGACTGACGGACAGATGGATGGATAGACAGATGGACGGACAGACGGGCGTACAGACGGACGGACAGATGGATAGCAAACTTTTCTTTGCAAGTGAGGTACGAAACCAAGCAAATGTATATGTTTTATTACTTTAATCTCACTGTTCTGAAGGGTACAAAAGGAACTGCTCTTTATTACATAATAAACGCATTACAAATGACCCCAGCCTTACTTTCAAAGGAATTGGTAGGTAAATCTACACAGCAGTGCGACTTATGTGTGCGATTTATACGTTACATTACATTTTCGCATATTATATACAATATGCGAAAATCCACATACATCTACTCGAATACTTATTTCTAGAAGGTTCAAGTTAGTTTTTAGTAACAGGGCACTAAAGATCAGTGTGAAGGCTTACCGGGCAAGCCGCTTGCCTGGCTTGCCCGGTATTTTTCTTGCAATATACTGAGTGATAACCTATTTTACTACCATCTGTTTTTTTGTTATTGTATCTTTTTGCATGATCTTGAAGAACAATTAGTCAGTTGTAGACGAAACATAAATAAGAGTGAAAAGTGAGGAATTCATAGTAATATTATAAATGCAATAGTAGATTGTCCGACAAGGGGCTAAATTAAGCCATTATGACACGAAGTGATTATCTGGACAAGCTCTCTGATACTGGCTTTTTTTGTCATAATGGCTTTTAGTGTTGAACACTCTACTTTTCACTTGAACTGCGAGAAAATAAAAAAAGGCTTAGCATTAAAATTGTATTTTTCATAATAAACTAAAAGTACAGAGGGGCTACTCCAAAACTCGAAAAACGAAGTTCGTAACGTGCTGTCCCTCTCGCTCTTATGTAATACTGTATTTGACTGAGTGGGATGGCGCCATACGAACTTTGTTTTTCGGATTTCGGAGTAGCCCCTCAGTTTGTGCAATTTTACCTGAAAGTTTGGCCAATCTGACCAGGTTGCTTTGTTTGTTTTAAATTATTCGTAAGGAGTATGTATCTGGCCGTAAATTTTTTTTTCAGTGTCATAGGAATTTGTATGGGATTATATGGCTTTCTTTTAAAACCTAGGGGCTAAATGTAATATTTTAGTCTCGCTTAGCGAAGCTTATATGACGTACGTTTTGAGTAGGAGAAGTGAAAAGTAATTATTTCATATCTTTTCCCACTTAAACCGCTGATCCGATTTAGATGAAATTTAGTACGAAGATAGTTTGAGACGCTGGAAGTAGGAGTAATGGGGTATTGCTTAAACGAGTTTCTACAGAGGGATTGTTGACCCGATCATTGAAGAACCATAAAAATGTGTCATCAAATACATTTCACTTAAATTGGATTAAATTACAAATTAAAATGTATATTCAATGTTCAATATTTTAACGAGCTTACACATTATTAATTGTATAGTTTTTTTTTAATAATATCCCGCAACTTCATTCCCGGAGGACATAACCCCTCTTTTTCGACAGCGCATTCGGGTAAAAATATCCTATAACTATAATCATCTGAGGATAAGCTGATTTGGCGTTATGAGTGATGAAACCACGACACATACAAATATACAAAAAAAAATACAGTGACCTCCAAATTTTTTTGAAAAAATCTTCAATGTATAGACATGTCATTTTTACAACTTTATAATAGTATACATATAATAAAATCCATACTAATATTATAAATGCGAAAGTGTGTCTGTCTATCTGTTACCTCTTCACGCTTAAACCGCTGAACCGATTTGGATGAAATTTGGTATGGAGATAGTTTGAGGCCCGGGGAAGGACATAGGCTACTTTTTATCCCGAAAAAAGAGCCTTAGTCGCGATAAACGAATTTAAGGCAGACGAAGTCGCGGGCAGAAGCTAGTTTAATAATATATTACAAGTGGTTTCATTTAAATAAAACAATTTAACTTATTATATCGTGTATATTATTTCATTTGAGTTCCCGACGTTTCGGAAGCTTTTCAGCTTTCTATGGTCACGGGTGCATTGTGTGTGTGCGATACGCGATATAATCCGTTAAATTGTTTTATTTAAATGAGTAATAATTGCGGAAACAGAAGAAAATATTGGTTGTTTCATATTCACCTGTTTCCAGCTAATATAGTTAGCTCAGGTTTTGGGAACACGCCTTCGGCCGAGCAGATGATGTTTAAATATCCGTCGTCCAGTCTGTCTTGTATCATTTCGAAGCGTGTTTCAGGCACTAAAACAAAAGAAGTTATATTTAAAACAATAAAAACATCAATATAGACGCTGACGATAATTATAATTATAACGAACATTATTTTCCCCAACACGAAAACCGATATAAAGTACCGATCCCGCTTCTGACAAACATTTCAATTATAATTCTAACCTACCAAACTAAAATCCTAGTATGAAATTATTGAACATGTCATTTAGAAGGACAATTTGACCGAATATTCGCAAATCACACATGATGTTAATTAACATATTAATAAGGAGAATGCATCGTTCGTTGATGAATCTGAATTTGAATTGCATAACCCTTTGAATGTGGATATCATTAAATCGCAGTACTCCGCCAATCGGGGCATGCTTTGGGTACACGTCCAACGGTCTATGATCACGCAAACAGTATTGGATACCATGATGGATGGGTGAGGAATAAGAAGGCTGGAAGAGGCAGTTCTTTAACTAATTTGGAACATAATATTTTCTTTTGTTTCTCTTCATAATAATTTCTTTTGTTTTTTCTTCTTCTTAGCTGAAAACCTTCCGAAACGTCGGAAACTAAAATGAGATAATATACGCGATATAATCCGTTAAATTGTTTTATTTCAATAATTTGGAACAGCTTATTATACAATTTTTAAGTTTTCTATTCAAAACGAAAAACGAAACTCGTAACTCGTAGCATGTTTTCATCCATCAGTTTGCTTTATATTTGTTATGCTTAAAAGGGTAAATTAGTAGAATCTAAATATATGGCGTCAGCAGAAGTTGACATTCAAACGACAACAGATATAAATTACTGCATTCTACACAAAACCTCTATAAAATTTTGCAAGTAGGCCTCAAGAGCACCTTTACATGTCTTATTATACAATTAAACAGAAAAAAAGCGTAATATTTTCTTCTGTTATTTCAATGAGAAAAAAAGCGGCCAAGTGCGAGTCGGACTCGCCCTTGAAGGGCTCCGCAGTGGTTTATACAAAAAAATGCACTGCAAATGAAAAAATAAACGATATCAAAAAACAATAACAAAAGAGCGTATCGCCCCGGCACTTACGTCCTTTTGCTGAGAAACGCAGTTTTTTGGAAATAACTTAAAAACGGTATGTCTTATCATGTTGATAACAATTTTTGTTGTAAGTATTTATTAAGCTTTATATTTGTACATTTTTTCTCATTTTTTGAACATACCGTTTAGAAAATAGAGGGGGGACACAATTTTTGCTACTTTCGGAGAGAATATTTTGGAAAATGTTAACTAAATCAATTTTTTTTTGTAAAAACCTCAAAGTGTTTTTAGAAGAACTGTCGAAATATATGCCACACATTGATATTTGCTGATTTTTTTTTTTCAGTTTCAGTTACATGTATGGAGTGCCCACCCTAGAAATATATATATCTTTTATTTAACTATCAAACTAAGTAGCGGTTTACACACGACACCTATACTCTAAATTTCATCAATGTACATGTTACATATTTGAGTAAAATGCCTGTGACATACGGACGGGCAGACAGACAGACATGACGAATGTATAAGGGTTCCGTTTTTGCCATTTTGGCTACGGAACCCTAAAAAACAATGTAATACATGATGGATGACATGATGATAACAATATTAATGCAACAGACGGTTCACCCAATATTGGCAATTTTTTTTTAAGAATTATTCTATATGGCATTATCGATGTAAACATGCGCATAAACTTTTTTGGCAGAATCTACATTTCATGCAGTTTGATTACGCAGATTTTCATTCGTCTGAATATTAATTGCACATAACTGGGATGGTCCGAATCATGATCATGCATAAAATAAGTAAAGCAATGTACCCCTTCAGCCTAACGCTCTCAGTAGCAGCTTTTCCTCACTGCACCATTTTCATTTTCTGTGTGGCCCTATGGTTGACTGGTAGAGAATGCCTTTTGGCATTAAGTTCGCCATTTGTACTTAATTTTCCTTTTGTGCAATAAAGTTTTTTTGTGTGCATAAAATTAGTTTGCCGAATAGTATTATCGCATAGATATATTTAGACTTAACGATAATTAACAGAATCAATTATTTAAGAAACCTATCACAATATACCATGCTAATTACACGTACACATACATATATTAATACTGTGCCAAGCTAACCTAACCTACTTTTCTGGTAGAATTTTTGACCAAATTTCTGCTCTGAGGGACGCAAGTTAAAGGTAGCTAACGAACCTAACCAGGTCAAACATGTTTATTTTGAAAGTTTTTTGTATGCGGAGGGCTTTGCTTAGATATAGTAAACATAACCTACACGTTCAAAGATCCGTGGTCAAAAAGGTTTACTTTATATATATATTATATACCACACATGTCTCCCCTAGTTTACTCCCTTGAACCAATACCCTGTCTGTAAACTTATTCCACTCTCAACCACCTATTTAATGCTTTCATGGCACTTCCATTTTCTCTACCTCTCAGTTGATGGTTTCGAATATTGATGGATTTTATCGTATGCAAGATGGCAATTTGTATTCCATTAGTTTGGTTCGCTTTTGTTTTAGTTTGCCGTTTTCTGATCATAGGCCAGATTATTTCAGACTTGTTTGTTACTTAGCGTTCCGAAAAGGTTTCTTAATATTTTATTCACGAATTCTCTTTCAAGTTTTGTCCCATTTTCCATTAATGGGGCATTAGTAGCGCATTACAGCAAAAATTGGTTTACTTTGTCGCCTGAGCCATGCTTTGGAGTATTATTAGGGCGATACCAGCTTTTTGAATAATTTCCACGCCTTGAAATTGAATCATAAGTTTAGTTGACTTTGTAAAAGTTTGCCAAGTCTGAGCGTTGCTGCAAACTATCAAGTTCCTCTCTGTGAATTCTATTATGATTTTTTTTCAACTCTGACTGAATAACTCTGACGGTGAGTAACAACAGGAATAAATATTTTAACCGCTATTTTAATGACCACAACCAAATGCAAAGAATATATATAATCCAATGTGTCTTACAAAGCTTTCTCCTGACGTCATACTGGAATTAATTAAATCTTTCGCTGTGCACTCAGATTAGCAACGTAGTACATAATATTATGCACATGCGTTGAATATGTAACAGTTAAATCTGGCCATCATCACGTCGCGTTATCATAGCCCTCCTGGTCTATGCAGCTACCACAGGTAATAATTCCTTATCTTATTAGGTAATGATGCCTAGTTACTAGATTTCTAGCACAATACATTTTGACACCAGACTTTTTGTCGTGCGATAAAAGCTGAGTATGTCGTGAGATGATGCTTTTGGGACCAAATTTTGAATTTGGAGGAAAGCGCAAACATATAAACGATAATATCAGCCGCGGCTGCCGCGGCTACATAAAGAAATGCAGAGACGAATTGCGTAAGGCTCAAGGACTGAGGATGTGCTGCCGCGGGCAAATGAGCTAACTCTAATACCTCATAGAAGATTATGTGAAATCATACTTAAATTATTTGTTGCTGACTTTCATAATATATCCTAAGGTTCCGCGTACAAGAACTGCCCAAAGAGAGTGACTATTTCAAACAATACACTCTCTCTCTCTCGTCGTTCGATCATAGTCATCATCGGATAATTTACGCTTGTATCTTTTCTCTCATCTTCAAGCAACACAGAGTTTTTGTAATAATAGGACCCGACGTCTCTGTAAGCAGGTATACTGGTATGGTACACACACAACACGCCTGCACTCACAATGGGTAAAGTTGCCCGGCGTAATTTCCGGATCGTCTCAGCTCACAAAGCTGCAACGATATGGTTTAAATCGTTAATGCAAGTCCACCCAATCATGAGCCTTATTGTTATGGAGATACGGACGTCGGCAAATAAGAAGTGATTGACGGAAATTCTGTAATTCAAAACGCAGTGTTTGTATATGTCCGTGTGATTCCTGGTTGTTTTTACTTTTTGAAATTTGATCTAGTAGATGCAAATAAAATGTCATATAATAGCTATTCAACAGCGTAACAATCATGTTTAAAACAAACTATTATAGATAGACTCAATGTGACCCAGAAAATTAAGATAGATACATACCTCCCAAAACATAATGTGAGAAATGGTCGGCTCCCTAAAATTACCTTTGGCCTTTCCAAATGCCTCAAAGTAGACAACGTGAATCATACTTAAAATGAATTTACTAACTATATTTAAAAAAAAAAGTATTTTGGATCACAATGACTTGGTGATAATAGAAGCACATGTCGCTACAAGCAGATGAATGTAAATATGTGTACACTTACATTTTGATTAACATCTATACTATTATAAAGTACATACTTGCCAAAACTTTTGATTTGTTATTAGATATATGTATTTTTACACATGAACATAAATTAAAATTATAATGACAATTTAAAATTAAATCGATTACAGTAAAACTAAACTTAAACAAGCAGATTAGATTAATAACTATACCAATATCTTATCTGTAACAATTTGTTTTATTTTGAGCAACATCTGGACAAAAAGAGTGGCTATGTGAGTATCATAATGTGTTCCTAATAGTAGGAACATGTCTCTATAAGCAGGTACAGATGGCAGATACACACAACATGCCTGCACTAGCAATGGGTAAAGTTGCCCGGCGTAATTTCCGAATCGTCTCAGCTCACACAGCTGAAACGGTATGGTTTAAAACGTTAATGCGTCCACTCAATCATGAACCTTTTAGTTATGGAAATACAGACGTCGGCAGATTAGAAGTGATTGACGGGAATTCAGAAATTTGTTGCAAACAGGATGTTTGTATACTAGTGCTTTTGGATTGTTGTTACTAAAATTGAAATTCATTACAACTAGTAGATTATGCATATTAAACTTCAGTTATTTTAAAGGGAATACTCGTTAACAAACATGACGTTGTGGAAACATGCTGGTTATTTATAGATGAATCCATAAATGAAGGCAAAAAATATTTACTTTACATCATGATCTTTATCATTTAGAGAGCTTCACCTTTATTGTTGAAGTGCTGAAGCTTGTAATGGATATTCAGTGCATGTTCTTGCGATACGTTGTAGGTCAAGTACCTATGTGTTGTTTACCACATTTTGTTTTCAGCAATACCATATCTGCCTTTGCAGTCATAAGAATATACACAAGTCAACGCCCTATGATATCCGTACTCTCAGAATAAATAAAAATAATCGACGATTGAAAGGAGAAATGGCATAAGCGACAACTTGGTGCCGTTTACTAAGATACCTCATTTAACTCATTTCATAAGGTGTATAATTGAATGTTTCGGAAATGTCACTTATCCCATTTCTCCTTTCCACTATCGAAATATATTTATTATTCAATCACATAATAGCTCAGTTTACAAAAACTAAACGGCACCGATCTTTTTAGGTGGTAAAGACCTCGTAATTACATTGTATTACCTAGTAAATTACTTTTAAATTTAAATAATAAAAACATATTCAAAGCTAGAATTTAAATAAAATAACTTTATTTAGAAATCATTAGCGGTTACCCACGTTGAAAAAGTCGAGTGCTGCTCGACATGTTTATAGTTTAAATATCTATGTTTATGTATACGTGCGTGCTTGCATGAGTGAGTGTATGTTTTGTTAAAATAATTATATCCTATCCTATAATTAGTTTAAACCTGCAACTCCTTATGTTTTATGTACGAGTTGTTGGACACTTTATAAGTCAAGGGATGCTTACCAAATATTGTCATTGGCCTGGTCCTCTCATCTTCAGCCAGGAAGGTGGAGACGACGCAGGTATAGTTACCGGTGAGGTCCGTACTCGGAGACAGGATCCGCAGCGCTCTGTGTTGTGTGTACGCATTGTGGGATACTTTGTAATTCAGATCCAGCTGTAACAGGTTTGATTAATTTACATGACAAAATTACAAGTCTCCAAAGAATAAGTTTCTAAAACTTAAATAAGATCATCCGTCCCTAGTGACCTAAGTAAAGGGGCCTTTTTCCTGTAGTCAACAACTATGCACGCTAACAATTCCTCAACATTTGAGTATGCATAAACCATTCATCAACACTTATTTTAAATTTTTGGCAATTGAGCTGCAAATAAGGAGGAAATTTTACCACAGCCAATAGCATTATGACTTTATCAATCTATTTTTGACGTGATAACGTCTTATAAATCGATGAACACCGGCTGCACGCACCGCGTTCCGCCTGAGCTGAGCATGCAAGCGAGCGCGAGAAGCAAGCGATAAAGAGGCACGATCGATCGGCCTAATTAAATCGTTCGGCTTGTGAATTCATAAAAGTATGCAATCGTTAACCAATCTTTTCTTATATCGTTATCACGTAAAATTATCGTCCGTAATCCGAATTTACAGACAATCATTTCTTTTATACTGCATACTCTCTGAGCGTTTAGGCAGGCCACAAAAAGGGGCAGGCCACAATCTTTATTCAGACAAGTAAGTATGAAGTAACTTCAACGGCTATGTACCCTCAGTACAGAAGTCAGTTGTTCCTAGCTTTCTTTCTGACACCAATGTGTAGGGTAGCAGGTACTGCTGCTAGGGTGACACAAGTAATTTAGACAATAGATGTCAAACTGGATAGATAGAATTTCGACCCCTTAAATAAACCTGTCAAGTGGTGAAATGTTTAAACCCTAAATTCTCACTTTGTCTCTCAACATCCCCAACGCCTGTGGCTTCTGCGGTGGTATCCACTGGTACACAGGCTGTGCCCGGTCCCTGAAGAACCACTTCACCACCAGCCCGGTGACGTTGTTGGTAATGTAGTCGCAGTCCAGTGTGACGGAGTCCTTGGTCCCGTATTGGATCACTTCTGGGACGCGCATGTGAGTTATACGTACGGAGTTCACACCTGGGGACAAAAATCAGGTTAAAAGCGGGAAAAGCATAAAATTCAGGGACGGCTTTGGCTTGTTTACTAGCTGACAAATGTTAATATAATATTTAGATGTTTTAATAACTTTTGCTAGTTAGTTTTAACAGTTTCTAATGTAAAAAAAAAAAACCAGCCTAGAGCATGTTTGACCATGCTCAGTGTAGGGTTACGCAGCCTTTCATACAAAAAAAATGCACTACTGACGTGAAAATACGATTTGAAAAAGTGCACTGTAGCAAAAGAGCGTATCTCCACAGCACTTACATCTTTTTGCTGAGAAGCACAGTTTTTCGGCAATAACTCAAAAACGGTATATCCGATCATGTTGAAAGCAATTTTCGTTGAAAGTATTTATTAAGTTATATCTTTGTGATTTTTTTCACATTTTTTGGACATCACGTTTAAACAATAGAGGTGGGGGGGAATCAATTTTACTACTGTCGGAGCGATTATTTCCGAAAATATTCACTAACTCTTTTTTTTTAGAAACCTCAAAATGCTTTTAAAAGAACTGTCGAAATATGTGCCACACTTTGATATTTACTGAAAAAAACTTTACAGCTATACATGCCCTAGTTTACATGCAAACGTACTGTTACGTTGGCAACGCAAGTTATTAGTTACGTTAACTTAGGGCTCAGTAAAAGTACGCATCTATTTTGTCGGACCTTAGAGATAGTTTAGATGTTAACTACTTTAAGTGAAAATTCTGCTGATAGCGGAGAATGCACTGTAAAAGAAATTCACCTGATAACACAAAATTTGCTAAGAACATCTAATGATGATTAGAATGAAAAAATAATCAATTTTATATGCTGAAATTTAATTCCACGTTGCTTTGTGGAACATTTTCCGAGGGTTTTCGAACCAATGGAGAACCTCTAGGGGCCTAACGTCCCGCGCCCGCTTGTCCGCAAAACATCGAACGGATTTCTATTACGGCCATTTGCGGATGCTGACATTCACCACGCTACCTAATCGCGCCCGCAATTCGTTCGCGGAGGAGAAAAAGTGTCGTGATGAAGCCTCAACGACACACACGAACATACAAAAATCCAAAAAAAAAATACAATTCAGTGACCTCCACATAGTCTGTGACAATAATTTCTTGGAAAATATCTTCTATGTACAGACATTTCATTTTTACAACTTTATAATAGTATATATGTTAGTATTTAACGGCATCTTTAAACAAGTTTTCAAGCAAATCTAATCTGATTAGGTAGCATTGTGAATGTCAGCATCTACAAATGGCCGTAATAGAAATCCGTTCGATGTTTTGCGGACAAGCGCGCGCGGGACGTGAGGCCCCTAGAGGTTCTCCATTGATTCCAAAGTTCTCGGAAAATGTTCCACAAAGCAAGGTAGAATTAAACGCAAGCAAATAATATTGATTATTTTTTATTATGTTCATCATTAGATTTATGAAGCATGTGTTATCAGGTGAATTTCTTTTACAGTGCATTATCAGCTGAATTTTCACTTAAAATAGTTAACATCTATCTCTAAGGTCCGACAAAACAGATCCACGTAGGTACTTTGACTGAGCCCTTAGTTAACGCAACTAATAACTTACGTTGCCAACGCAACAGTACGTTTGCGTGTAATCACAAACATGATCATGATCACAAAATCGGTTCTATGAGTTAGTAGGTAACTTGTTAGGTTTCCATAACCAAATGGCAAAAAATGGAACCCTTATGGATTCGTCATGTCTGTCTGCCTGTCCGTCCCTATGTCATAGGCATTGTACTCAAAAACTAGTGCAGGCAGTATATGTACAGGTGCGTCCACACTTGTATCATTTGATCGTATCCGATCACCGTAGCATGACTGCGTATCGCGCGCTTACTATCGGCGCGCCAATAATGCCGCACTCTTCCGATAGAAGTGTGTGATAAATAAATCAATAAATATTACGAGACAATTTACACAAATCGCTCTAGTCCCATGGTAAGCTCAATAAGGCTTGTGTTATGGGTACTAGACGACGATATATTTAATAGATATATTACTTATATACATAGAAAAACATCCAAGACTCAGGAACAAATATTTATTGCTCATCACACAAATATTTGCCCTTACCGGGATTTGAACCCAGGACCTCAGCTTCGCAGGCAACGTTACTCCCACTGAGCCAAACCGGTCGTCAAAATGATATATGTGATACGCGTAGCAAATGGATTTCGAGTGATCGGATCGGCGCATCGTCCAAACGCGTGATCGTGACACGCAATCATGCTACGCGACGATGATCACATACGGGCAAATGATACAAATGTGGACGCACCTTATAGTAGTAAAGTTTTTTTCAGTAAATATCAAATTGACAAAATTATATGTTTTTGCTTAATTTGAATTAGGTCAAATATTATTTTTCGACTCAGAAATGCGTGTTTAAAATCTTTTGAATTTCTCGCGGGCACCCTGTATTAATTTCTATGTGTATATGTATATGTCTACAGAGATATACAAACATAATTCGCAGTATAAACACATAATAAATACAGATTATTTATACTCCTAATTATGTTTATTTGTTTTTATATGTTGCGACAGTGCAGTTTATTTTTCTCAAGGTCTCTCACTACATAAATTTTGTCTGGAAAAGGTCTCTGTTTAGCGATAAGCCAGCTAGCTCCCTTTGTTTACCGTCTCTCACTACATAAATTTTGTCTGGAAAAGGTCTCTGTTTAGCGATAAGCCAGCTAGCTCCCTTTGTTTACCGTCTCTCACTACATAAATTTTGTCTGGAAAAGGTCTCTGTTTAGCGATAAGCCAGCTAGCTCCCTTTGTTTACCGTCTCTCACTACATAAATTTTGTCTGGAAAAGGTCTCTGTTTAGCGATAAGCCAGCTAGCTCCCTTTGTTTACCGTCTCTCACTACATAAATTTTGTCTGGAAAAGGTCTCTGTTTAGCGATAAGCCAGCTAGCTCCCTTTGTTTACCTCTCCTAGAATATATTGTATTATTTTCTTTTACACTCTGTTTTGTACACGTGAACCTAAAGAGTTATTTGGTAGAAGTTATTGAAATAAATACCTTTATTATTATTTAGTTTGTTCACCACAGTGTTGTGATGTAAAACAAAACAAACGAGGGGTTAAGAACTTAGTTCTTCAGCTATGTCTAAACTTGCGTTTATCGAATCGGTTTTATTACAAAAGTTTCCATACGTTTCATGGGTCATTAGATGATATTATGAGTTATTAATGTCTTAATACTTTAAATATGGACTTTCCAACCCAACGACAGGTTTAGCTCAGCGGCAGTAACGTTAACAGGTAAATATTTGTGTGAATTATGAGCATAAATATTTGTTCCTGAGTCTTAGATGTTTTCTATGTATATAAGTAAAAATATGTATTCAATATATCGTCATCAAGTACTCATAACACAAGCCTTTTTGAGCCTCATGGGAATAGTTCGGTAGTAACAGGTATAGAACTATTTTTTTTTGTTTTATTCCATAAAAAGTACTATGTCGCATCAACATTTTTATTTATTCGAGTTCAGTCCACATCACTAATTAGAACTCGAAACTGTTATTAACTCTGTAAACATCATTGAGTAACGAAGCTTAAAATAATAATGACATTATTCACGAATTACATCCGTTCTTAATTTAAGCCCGACACACTTCCTGGCATGTGCCGTAAATTCTTAAACACCTTTGTTAAAGTAGGAGTAAGACAGACAGCTGTTTAAGTTGTGAATTATTCAGGTGGAAGAGAGAAACATGTTGTTGGGGTTCCGCAAGTAAATGTTATGTTCAGTAAAAATTTAAGTGGGAACTCTAAGAGTTTGCAATGTTTGCATTTTATATTTTTTATAGTAGCTGTACGTTATGTGAACTTAGAGTCTACATAAAGTATACTTTTACATTGTACAGTACAAATTCTGGTTTACTCTCATTTGGCATAAACTTTTTTTGTCATGATTATCATTTGGCATAGGTATAATTATTTTTTTACTGAACACGTAATTTTTTTAGCATTGTTGTATAACAAACCTAATCTAATGCATTTAACAGGATGTCGCCTTAAAAAGTCCAGAAAATTATACAGTTTCTGAAAAAAATGCATTATGCCAAATGATGAATTATGCCAAATGATGATTATGACAAAAAAAATATGTCAGATGAGGGTAACCGACAAATACTTGGCAAAATATGTTTTAAGCTATGATTAAAGGTAATTTTGTTAATCTATTTCATGCTGTTTTTTTCCTAAAACTATGACGTCTAGATGTAGCTGAGTTTTTTTGTTGTGTCTGTTTTTAAGCTAAGTATTTCTCTGCTAAGCATTATGAAAATATCGTTCGACCTAAAAAGTCTGTTTTTTTTTTTACAGGACGGAACCCTTACGATAGTGAGCAATTAGCATGTGTATCGGAGCATTGTGGCGGAACGACGCGTGCGCCGTCTGCGTTCTGCAGAGTGCGCCGGCGATGACGGCGCGATACTATGGCGGCTAAACAAGTGTCGTCTATATGACCAGTACTTTAACTGGAATGAGTTGTTTCTTTATGTTAGACATGTATTTGGCTTCAATCTTACCTGTCCGTAAGCGTGTCAGTGTTTTGTACCTTAATCGAGCAATGGCCGTCTATTTTTAACATCTACTGAAACTACACTAAAGTTGTAAAAATTAAATGCCTGTACATTAAAGAGATTTAAAAAAAATATATTGCAATGAAATATTTGGAGGTTACTGTTTTTTTTTTGGATTTTTTGCGTGTTTGTGTGAATATGGTGTGTGTCGTTGTGGCTCCATTCTGCTAGAACGGCTAAATGGAATTCAACCTTTTTTTTGTACACGGTTAGCTGATGATTATAGGGTTACTTTTGACCCGACTACGCTGAAAAAAGGAGTAAACTAGTATATAGTAGACTTTTCTCCTCTGCGAACGAAATATTTTTTACAAACCAGTTTCTACCACGGCGTCGCGCATCAATTATTGTTTATTCGTCTTTCAAGAACCATGCATTTTCTAAAATAAAAAGTAGTTTTTGACACTCGCTTATCTGTGTTTGTTTGCCATATATGAAAGAAAGATACTACTAGAAACCAACAAACAAACTTCCGCATTTATGAAAGGGGTAAA
Organism: Hedya salicella; assembly: GCA_905404275.2. Taxonomy (NCBI): domain Eukaryota; kingdom Metazoa; phylum Arthropoda; class Insecta; order Lepidoptera; family Tortricidae; genus Hedya; species Hedya salicella. The sequence goes on along the minus strand of FR990101.1, from coordinate 3,318,065 downwards.
AAGTAAATTCAGAAATTATGAAAGGATGTACATTCATAACATAACCACTGGTCACTTCCGGGTTTACATACTGCCTAATGCTTACAAAAGAGAGGAAATCTCTTAGTCCGTCCCTTGTCTGCGTTCTAACCAGACTTACTCGCTATTTATCGGATATATTCTGAGTACCACGTCATTATCATAAACAATCTACTGGCTGAAGCATTTTTACTGTGTATTCTACGTTATGTTGGATGAGTCGATTGTAGTTATGCGATTGTGAAACAATGGGGTTTTCCTTGGCAACGCTCAGGTGGCATATGGTACTTTGTTAACGTTAAAAACAAACACTTATTTACCTACATTATGCTTGGTGCTTAAATAATTGCAATCGAGAAAATTCCAAAACTCGTTAAGGCCCAAAATGCCAACTCATGATTCAAGAATTTTTATTAAAACAAGCTTTAAACAGCGGTTAGTGTGAGTCATAAGACTGATGGTTAAGTCAAATGGCTATTGTTTTGTCACAATATTGACAGGTTTCACGTTATTTTAAATATAAACTCCAATTTAACTTTACGAATTTGAAAAAAAAAAGCGGTCAAGTGCGAGTCGGACTCGCCCATGAAGGGTTCCGCAGCCGTTTATACAAAAAAATGCACTACAGATGAAAAAAAAAACACTAACAAAAGAGCGTATCTCCCCGGCACTTTAGTCCTTTTGCTGAGAAGCGCAGTTTTTTAACAATAACTTAAAAACGGTATGTCCATAATATTTTCTTCTGTTTCCGCGATTTTTACTCATTGAAATAAAACAATTTAACGGATTATATCGCTTATATTATCTCATTTTAGTTCCCGACGTTTCGGAAGCTTTCCAGCTTTCCATGGTCACGGGAGGACTTAGAAAAGATGTATTTTCCTTTGCCAAAGTTACAATTTGTGCAAACTACCCATCATGTTTAAAACAATTTTCGTTGAAAGTATTTATTAAGTTTTATATTTGTAATTTTTTTCACATTTTTTGACTATACCGTTTAGAAAATAGAGGGGGGGGGGACACAATTTTTGCTACTTCCGGAGAGAATATTTCGGAAAATGTTCACTAAATCAAAAAAAAATATAGAAACCAAACCTCCAAGTGTTTTTAGAAGAACTGTCGAAATATGGGCCACACATTGATACTTGCTGAAAAAAATGTTTTTCAGTTTCGGTTACATGTATGGAGTGCCCCCCCTAGAAATATATATATATATATTATTTAACTATCAAACTAAGTAGCAGTTTACACACAACACCTATGCGCCAAATTTCATGAATGTTCGTTCATCTTATAGTTTTTGAGTAAAATGCCTGTGACATACGGACGGACAGAAAGACAGACAGACATGCCGAATATATAAGGGTTCCGTTTTTGCCATTTTGGCTACGGAACCCTAAAAAGAAATTGGACCTATGTGTCATTGTGGCTTCGTCACGCCAATTCGGCTGAACAGATTTCAACTATTTTTGGTACACTGGTAGCCTGGGCATCTACAGATGGTTAATTTCTCTCAACAATCAATGATATTTTTTATCCAATTCACCGAAGAGGGTTATGATCTTTTTCCTCCTTCGCGAATGAAGTTGCGGGCGACTTGTAGTTGACTAATAAAAGTAAATAAAACATGTTCATAATGTTTCTCACCATATTGAGAATAGCACGCGCCATATTGTATGTACAATAGCTTCGGGGTAATTAACCTGATACGCCTTTCTACCCGTCTTCTAACCAGTTCCATATCAAGCACGCGTCTAAACCTGCCAGCTTATCAACCACTTTAAAAAAGTCTCATTACTGTGACATAAAGTTTACAATTGCTCGGTTTGTTGCGAAGATATAATGGTCAACTTTACGCCCTAGTGCGTCCAAGATGTAGGTATAAAGGCCTTTTTGTATCAGGCAGGAATCGCGCTCTCGTACACATGAGCACGTCCACATGTCTCGTGCCCACGGGCCGTGCCGGTGGTATATTAATGGTTGCAATATAGATTCCCCTAAATTATTGGGTAGTTATGAAGTATCCGGTTGTTTATTATTACTTTACTCCACAATCGAAATATTTACAAATGGCGGAATTTATGCCATAAGGCATGCTCTAACAGCCGTTGGGTTAAACAGAAACAGTTACGTGTACGTTACCTGTTATCTAAGGGTAATAAAATGCACAAATATAATCTATATTATTATGAAATTGTAAAACTTAGAATGTCTGTACATTGAAGATATTAAAAAAAATATTGTAACGGACTATTTGAAGGTCACAGAATCGTTTTTTTTAATTTTAATTAAAAGTGTCTTGAGCTTTTAAAACTCATTGCGAAACACTCGTCAATAAAACAAATTACTGTCCAGCACCCGCCCAACCCCCAATAATTTAAATACCCATTAACTTCCCGGCCGTACGCAATGAAACTCAATTTCATCAACAACCAATATAATGTCAAAAGGGAAAAAATCAAAAGAAATTCTCTGAATTGATAGGAAACCACGAAACAATATTCGGTGGAATTTATACGACGATAATATGATATTTCCGGGTGAGAGAGCACCTAATGCGGCCGGCGGATTGCCATCCATTTCTTGCCAGTTTATATTCCGGCCAAAATTGTACACAACTCTTTTTCATAACGTTGGGTTTGAGGACTTTATTTTCATAGTTCCTTATTTTTTTCCATCCATGTTTGTAAGAGATATTAAGTTAGTAACGATTCTGGAGCTTCGTTTGTGTTATCTCGCTAGTTAAACAGTTGGTCAAAGAGTTAACTTTGTAAATTCAAGTTTCTCTCATAACAAGGAAGACTCAATGGGTACCGTTTGAACGTGCAAACGTGCATGCATTTACTTTGCGTTACTAGCTAGCTCGGGTCAATTATTCAGTCCCCCTTTCCACAAAGCGAAATGTTGTGCTTTATGTTTGATATTACGTCTTTTTACATTACCTACGAGAGATTTGATATTATGTGATTCTGGATCTGGATATGTGAAACTTTTTTCTTTGGTTCTTTTGGTCTGTTCTATAAATCATTTATAACTAATAAATAGTTGTTACAAGAAACATATTATACTATACATATAATAAACTAGCTTCTGCCCGCGAATTCGTCCGCCTTATATTCGTCTATCGCGGATAAGGGTATTTTTCTGGGATAAAAAGTAGCCTATGTCCTTTCCCGGGACTCAAACTATCTCCATACCAAATTTCATTCAAATCGGTTCAGCGGTTTAATAGTGAAGAGATAACAGACAGACAGGCAGACACACTTTCGCGTTTCTAACATTACTATGGATGGATAAGGAAAGATTTTAAAATACTTTCACTTTGGCTATATATTGGATGATACATTGTATGGAAACTTCATTAAGCTCACAGCTTATCCCTAAATACAATGTAGGTAAACACATTTTCAGGCTGATGGCAGTTAAAATAATATGGCAACATTGGTAACCATAAAAACAGAAAAAAAATGCTATTGAAACACTAGAAACGTTTAAATCGAGATTCAAAGTAAGGCATAATGGCTGGGCTAAAACCCCATACAAATCGAGCGACATGAGTGATGTCACTCCATTGTGCTCAAGTCACAAGTGTATGGAGAAACGATCATTTTCTTATTTGACCTTCAAAATATGCGTTTAAGTGTAATAATATACTTGTAATTTTTTCCTTCCTTGAACAGTAAAGAATCAGAAGTTAACGAAAAATTTTCTTTTGTACAAAAAAAGTTATGTAATTTTGCGACGGAATATAAAAAAAACATGAAGCTTTTTCTTTTACTTCACTTTTTAAGCTGAATTTGAAATTCATATGTTTGTTTAACACAGTAATTATAAAAAATAAACGATTTATCGAGTGTCGGTATAATCCTTTAATTTCGCTGAACTGTTTTGCCCTAACTGATTTTATTAATCGTTGTAACCAATTAGGTTAAGCTTTTTTTGTGAAAGATGTAATCCGTTTCACGGTTTTAGAAGAAACATCATGGATTAGGAAATGAAACAGTTTTAAAAACATAAATGGCCCAAACATTAGTAAACCCCGTTGGTCCCCTCTTTAAGCCCAGTAGCGCACCGAACGTTGCACCGACTCGTGCGCAGCCGGGCGTGACCCGCCCCTGCTGATATCGTTCTGCAGGTGCTAGGCCGGTAAACGTACTGGTTTTTTGTAGTACATTTCTGACTGGATATTTCGTATGGAATTTTAATGCCTAGAAAAAAAACTTGTTAGCATTTGGTTTCTTTCCTTATTACTTTTAGGTTTCCGTAGCCGTCCGTATGTCAGAGGCATTTTACTCAAAAACTACAAGATGTATATTAATGAAATTTGTAGTTATAGGTGTCTTGTTTAATCCGCTACCTAGGTTGATAGTTAAATAACAATAATACATATTTCTAAGGGGGGCACTCCATCCATATTGTAACCGAAACTGAAAAAATATTTTTTTAGTAAATATCTTTTTTTTTAATGTTTATTTAAGGAGCTTTGATCAAAGGAAATGAAAATGCCAGCTCCAGCAGACCTAAACCTAAATCTTATAAGCTTCCTTAGTAAATATCAATGTGTGTCACATATTTCGAGAGTTCTTTAAAAAAACATGTTGAGGTTTTTAAATAAAATGAATTAATGGATATCTTCGAAAATAAACGCTCCGAAAATAGCATAAATTGTGTCCTTTTATTTTGTAAAACTTATGTCTAAAAAATATAAAACTAAATAAATAATTTCAACGAAAATTATTATCTAAATTATCGTATATATCGATTTGAAGACTGGTTTGGCTCAGTGGGAGTAACGTTGCCTTCGAAGCTGAAGGCCCTGCGTTCAAAGGCAAATATTTGTGTCATGAGCATGAATATTTGTTCCTGAATCTTGGATGTTTTCTATGTGTATAAGAAAATATATCTATCAAATATATCGTCGTCTAGTACCCATAACATGAGCCTTATTGAGCTTACCATGGGACTAGTTACATTTGTGTAAAATTGCCCTGTAATATTTATCCATATTTATTTATTTATTTTAAGCTAATGCCGCAGTCGTAAGGGGCGCAATGGACAGAACCAGATGAAGGAAAATCATGCACTCCAAGGGCTAACTATTCAAAGATGCCCAAGATCCTCATTTATGAGAGTACGGCAAGAGTTATATGGAGAAAAATTGATTAAAAAGAGACAACATTCTGGAAGAAAAACTCAATTGCCTTTGGGTCTGTTGCGGCAATCATCCAATTACTTTAACAAGTTCACATTTTCAATTGTAATGCAATAAGTGTAACTTTATTTCGCATATCATAAAGTTGACTTTTATAAGGAAAAAGGTAAATGCGAAGTAAAAAAAATATCAAGCTGAAATGCAAAACAGTCTCGTGGGAATTCTAACTACTTCAAAACGAGACTTCTAATGCCTCGTCACGGTGTCTGCTCCAGGTAACCTCCTGTGCGATATGTCTTTGCTGGCTTTTTTTTAGGGTTCCGTACCAAAAATTGTAAAAAAGCAACCCTTAAGGTGCGTTTTTGTCTGTCTGTCCAACTATTAGAGCGCCATATCTCAAAAACTACTTATGGTATCTATTTGAAATATGAAATATTTATAAACATGGTCAGCCCACATGTATTGCAAAGGTAGCATTTTAATTTATTGATTTTTTCTTAAAAAACGACGTATATGAGGGTGGGGCAAAAATTCAAAGTCTAACTACTGACCCAGTAGGGTATCATTATGAAAGGGCTCGATCTGTACATTTTTGATTTTGTTTTTTTTATTGTGAGTAGATATGGCGCAGGGAAATAGCCAAAACAGAGATTTGATCAAATCTCTAAGGGATATGACTAAATCACGCAGGATGTTAAAATGGCGAATTAATTTTATTATTTGTCTAGTAAAAGTCAGTCATTTGATTAAATCCCTGAATCAGTTTAGTGAAATGCCAAAATCAGATAAAAAAGGCAACTCGTTTTTATTTCACCAGATTTGTTTAGTGAGTTGATAAAATCCCTGAAACACGTCAGCGAGTTGACGAAGCGAACTTGCAAAGTCAATGCGTTTTACTAGACAAGTTCAGTGATATCATAAAGTTTCTTATGACTCACGTTTAGTGATATGATAAAAAAATTATCATATCCCTGAACGTGTCTAGTGAAATGATAAAACGAGTTGAATTTGCGAGTTCGTTTCGTCAAATCACTGGCGTGTTTCAGGGATTTATCAAATCACTAAACAAATCTGGTGAAATGACAAAACGAGTTGCCTTTTTTGGCTGATTTCGTCATTTCACTAAACTGATTCAGGCATTTATTCAAATGACTAACTTTTTTTAGACAAATGATAAAATTGATTCGCCATTTTAACATCCTGCGTAATTTGGTCATATCCCTTAGAGATTTCATCAAATCTCTGTTTTGGCTATTTCCCTGCGACAGATAGATAGGAAAATGTGAAAAGAAACACCATTCTCTCCTTTATCTCCGAAGTTTACCAAGCGAAAAATCTGGATTTTTCTGGAATTATGTAGTTTAATATGAATATTACACGAAAATTATAACCATAGATCTATCTGTCTTACTTTTTTTTTATTCACCAATAATCAGTTTTGAATAACCCGGTTTAATTAAGTTTGCCCCTCATTTGTATGTGACGCCATAGATACCAAAGGCACACTTAACTCAAGCGGCAAGTTAAGTCGGAATAAGTGAAAGTTTGTACGGAACCCTCGGTGCGCGAGTCAGACTCGCACGTGACCGTTTTTTTACGCATGTGTATACCTAGTAGTTTAAATATAGTAGGTATTTGGAAAGCGGAATTTGGAAAATGGAGCGTATGGTTTTGAAAAAGAGGATCAAAATCTATAATTGTGAACTAATTGGGTTTGATAAAACTTGAAAAAGGTAATCATTGAATCTAATCGGATAAAATTAGAGCTGACAAAATAATTAAATGCTTATATTTTTTAATGCTTATCATTTTAACAAATGCTGTCCGTTTCGTAGTGTACAGAATTGACATGGAACTCACTCGTATGTCAGTTTTTAGGGTTCCGTAGCCAAAATAGCAAAAACGTCCGTTCCCGTCGTTCGTCCGTCCGTCCGTATGTCACAAGCATTTTACTCATTATCATAGTATTAGGTACTCCAATTTTCATTATACATATTTGCCTTGTGACACCTTAAGTAGGTGTCATAAGGCACATTTTTGGTAGTTAAATAATATCAATAAATATTTCTAAAAGGAGCAAGTGTAACCGAAAAAAACAGCGAATTAAACGTGTGGCACATATTTCGACTATTGTTACGTGTTGAATTTGTTGAAACAAATTAAAAAAATAAAGATTAATAAATAATATCAACGAAAATTGTATTCAACACGATCAGATATACCGTTTTTGAGTTATTAGCAAAAAACTACGGTTCAGAAAGGACGTAAGTGCTATGAATATACGCTCTTTTGCTTATGCCCTTTTTCACATAGTATTTTTTTCATCTGTAGTGCATTCTTTTGTAGTTACGGCTACGGAACCCTACACTGAGCATGATCCGACATGCTCTTGGCTGGTTTTTATATGGAACGCCAAATTGTCTATACGTACACTATACTAGTACTTAACCTATCGTTTTTACTTAATTGAAAGTATTGGCATTTATCATAGAGGTCATTTGAGGTCATTTAGAGGGCATTTATCACGGAAGTGAAAGTTGGGTGTGGCAGAAGAAGCAAGAAAGTAGAATAAATGCAGTAGAAATGAGAGCGTTGAGAGGCATGATTGGTGTAAAATTGGGTGACAGAATCAGAAATAGCGTGATAAGGGAACGTTGTGGTGTGACAGAAGATGTAGTCTCGAAACGAGAAAGGGATGCTATCGTTGTTTGGGCATATAGAGAGGATGCATGAAAGAACATTGACTGGAAAAATCTACAAGGCGAATGTAAGTGGAAATGTTGGAAGAGGAAGGCCTAGACGAATGTTTCTTGATCAGATTGGAGCCATATTCTGAAAAAAAGCCAAGTGAAAAGTACTTTAAGAGATTAATGAATGATGTAGCAAGTGGAATGAGGTAGTCTCTGCATATCCCTTTGGGAAAAAGGCGTGATTGTATGTATGTATGTATTTATCATAGTATGATCTTGTTGCAGTGTTAACAAAAGCTGTAACGTGCGCTGCGGAGGCGACCGTAGCGTCTGCATAATTAGTATCTATTTCAGGATAAGAGATTTTATTAGGTGATTGAGTCTTGATATATTTGTTGAAATATATTAGTCACATCAAAATATACACTGACTGAGTGACTGAATGATTTACGTAAAACCCAAACCATACAACTATATAAGAAAGCTGTAGCTTTGTATTCAGGTTCACTTTATTACGCAGATCGAGATGCCAGAATTTCCGAAATCCCTTAAGGAGAGAAGCCACGGGTAAAAGCTATAATTATCCTGTTAAGAGTATTCCCCATATATAACTCTTCCCCCTAATGAATACCTAAAAGGAATCTCCGATGTCAAACTCGCGAAGAATAATTCAAAGTTGGAAAAGCGATCCTGAAAGTGACTCGACGGATGTTAATAAGTTAGTTCAGGCGCATGTCACTTTTGCTTCTGAATTTTTAAGGAGAGTGCTGGAGTAAGTTAAAAGTTTACTACATTAGGGTTGTCCGGAACTTCGTCAAGTTTAAGAATGTGTTTGACTTGCTCTTTGTTCGCGTGTGTTTTTATTTTAGAGTTAAAGTCAATGTTAAAGTTTATTATTGCAATGTTATTATCTTTATATTATTAATTGCAAAAAATAATTGAACAAAATTATTACATCGATACTAACCCAAACAAGATATAAGGCTAACTCAACCGAAACTAAATCTAAAAATGGCTGAAAAACGCATGTTACCGAAGATGCTGGCGGTGTTTCCTTTGTCGTATTAATTTTGATAATTTTATTTACATTTATTGACAACTTGTAGTATTGTTGATTGTTAGTCAGTTAGTTATCCCAGATGGACTGACAAAACCTATACTCAGAGACATGTATGTACGGCCCAGCATGTCAATAGTTATCGTAGTGCATTGAGATGGCTTGACCAAAATAACCCACTATTGAAGTCACGATGGATCGCAAAGCTCCATCAAATTTACGATTATCTAAACGATACCCAACAATAAAAAAAAATGTTAACTAAGATACGATATTCCGAAACGTCGGGAACTCAACATACATACATAAAATCACGCTTTTTTCCCATTACGGGGTAGGCAGAGACTACCTCCTTCCACTTGCTACGGTCCTGGTATACAACTGCCTCATTATCAACATCATTAATCTCTTCATTTTGTGCTGTCACAACCCTTTCGCATTGTTTCATTCACTCACAGAATATCAATATTTGTCGCATCTATCATCTGACATACTTCATCTATTTTATCATTCATTCCTCCCGTTACATTTAACGTAGCAAAGCGGCTCTCGCTGGGACCGAGACGTGATGGGTTGCAAACCACATGGCCACTCGGCTCGCGGAAACTCAAAAGAGATATTATACGCCATATAATACGTTTTAATTGTTTTATTTATGAGTTATAATCGCGGAAACAGAAGAAAAAAATAAGGTAAGATATGCCAGGAGAGCATGGGTAGTGTCCGAAGACAGATTAAAAATGCAATAAATAATGCAGTAGATTGTTATAGCATAATATATATACCTGCATTGTTAGAGCAAACATTGCATAGGTATTTGCATTTACAATTGAATGCATTTGTGTTAACGTAATTTAAATAAATAAAAAAGAGATATATATATATATATATATATAAATGTGTATGTGTATATACTAAGTAAAACAATAGTGTTATTATTATAAACAAAGATCAGAAACAAATGAAAAAATTTTTCGACGATACTGGACTTGAACCAGTGCCTTGAGCCAGACCGGGGCAGCACGCTCTACCATCTGAGCTAATCGTCCACACCAGTAGTCGACGAATTTTGTCATCTGTTCTTGCTTATGGATCTCTGTATGGTGCATCCGACTCTTTAGCCGTGATCTTTGTTTATAATAATAACACTAGTGGAGTGATCCACTAATAAATTGCAAAAATTGTGATTATTATCATGATATTTGTAAAACAAAAAAGTAAAACAATAGTGTTTTCAAAACACGTATCTCTTTCTTTTGATATGCGGTGTTCGATCATTATGCAGTCCAAAAGAGGGCCGAGTTCACAAAACTTATCTTCACATTAACATAACGCCCGACGCCTTCCACTCGGGTTTTTCACAAGTTCACCGTTCAGTATTTCATCCAAGCTTATCACAAAAGGTCCAATGTGTCGTACAATTTGGGTCGCATGTTACCTTTTAAATTAGTGAATTGTGGAACGTATGAATATCCGATAAGAGGCGTGACAATATCACAAAGCAATAAAATATATCAATTTTGCGTAAATAGGTCGTGCCTAATGAAATTGTACGCGTCTGGCAGTTTGAAATCCGATTTTCCTCTACTGACATAGAAAAATTCAAATATCACTAACATTTCTTTACAAAAGTATAATTTCTACTCTAGTAAAGTAGCAAATACATCTACTTTTTTTACATACCTATTACTTAATGTCACAACCTTATGAAAAAGAAACATGCAGAGTAGAAATTATTAGTGTACAAATAGCAACATACCTAAGTGCCCATCTACAGGCCTTATTAATGTCAATGTCAATAAGGTTTACCACTGGTCACTAACTAAGCGTGTGGCTGATGGTACCGTAAAAAAGACAACAATAATATAACGAGAAAAAAAAATCTATGTTATCAAAAACCTATGTAAGTTATAAATAGGCACTCTTTTTGCTAAAAAAATATAATCTCAGGATAATCTCATTTGATAATTCTGGTATCATAATTATCACCTTAATAGAACAGCGCGATTCAGTTGTAGCTATTAACTCTTACAGACAACACAGCGAGCAAACGCTAGTATTAAGTAAGGCGATTAACTGCGTTAATACCGTTGCAATATAAACTAAATGTAGCAAGCGTGTGCATTCGGGATGTGCGTCCACGCGTGAATGCCTCAAGGATCCTGCGTCACGCCACGCAAATTGTTAGTGTGCCAGTTAAACCAATAGAACAATAATAACATAGTATGTCCATATACGACACCACGTTTATATTAATAACATCGTAGAAGGAAAGGTTGAAGGCAAACAAGGAATTGAAGGGAAAGAGTACAAGCTACATGAAACAAATGCAATGAGAAAGAGAATGTTGACGCCAGATCGTATAGAAAGATCTAGGAGGATCCAGTGGCCCTGGATAACGCGACATGAAAATAGCTACAAGCTTCATTAGCTTCACCGACAAGAGTTTGACTCCTAAATTTATGATTATGTAGCCAGGACAAATGCAATAGGTCCCCGAATTTGTACTCCTGCAGTGATCGAAACCGGTATTACTTTCATCTTTTAAAATACGCGCTATTTCTGGAAAATTTTAAAATAGTATTTTGGAGAAGAGAAATTACTCACAAAACACCTAATTCAAGTTCTAGAATTTCAATAAAATATACAAAAATCTCGTAACTGAACGAAAGAAACAAATGGTTATTTCAGCTATTTTGTATGAATAAAATACCGGTTCCGATCTCTGGTTTACTGTCGAACCCAATAAGCACCAGTCCCGCCATAGGGCTCCCTTCACGATTAGCATTTGACGGTCATGAGAGTGGCATACTTTGCTACATTTGCACATGAGGGGAAGTTGTGAATGAGAAATCAAGAGAGACTCGAGGATCTTACATCACGCCACGCAAAATTCCTTGTTTATGTATATCTTTTGGGGTGGCTTACATTACACACTCCATTGCTCTCACTCTTGATCTTTTTGCCCGTTTTTTCTGTCTGTTCTGATATTTTATTCTTCTAAAGACGATTTGTAGGGGCACCCACTACGTAGCCGTTAGACGTTGAATCAGTAAAGAACTTTTATGCTAAGAAACGTATTCGTAAAAAGACACCTGCGTCACGCCACGCAAGATCCATTGTATTAGTTTAAAGTCCAAAATCCAAATAAATCAATAAAACAATGGGTACAGCAGAATGTAAGAGCAGTCACGCGAATTTTTTGTACGCTATGTAGCCAGCAGCCTTTTTTATATGGAGCCATGGTCGTTCAGGTTAGGTAGTTTCTCTGTGCCTATATGGAGCCATGGTCGTTCAGGTTAGGCAGTTTCTCTGTGCCTATATGGAGCCATGGTCGTTCAGGTTAGGCAGTTTCTCTGTGCCTATATGGAGCCATTGTAGTTCAGCGTAGGCAGTGCCTTTGTACCTATATGGACCGCACGCTTCTATAAGTAGGTAAGTACAATCGAGTGCTACGAAATTGGGGCAGGAGGCCAGCTCACCTGATTCAATCTTCGTTCCGATCACTAAGAGTTAGTATGGCTTCTCATATGTATACTGAGAACCAGAACTCGGTGTTGCCGGGCAACACATATGGTAAGAGATAAGTGAAAGCCAAATTTTTGTTAATAATCAAACCGTCATACGAAGGTTTGAGACTGATCGGAGGTAATCCAGTAAATTTATAATGTTATTAAAGGTTCCGTTTTCTCTTAATCTCATATTTATATGTAACAGATTTATTTGCAAGACAAAGATCCGTTTACAATAGATCATGCGAATCCCCTCCAGCGTTAGGCAGCGGAGCACAAAATGCGTTCGCTGCTCGTTCAACTGTGCTAACTGACTCCATATCGCACGAAACAGTGAGTTTTGTGCGTTTTTTAACGCTCGTTAACGATATTTCGGCGATGAGGGGTATGAAGTTTGTGGGATGTATGGGATGTGGAAAGTTAAAAACATGTTATTAAAAAGCTTTAACCTTGTTTTCTAGACACACGTTTCATCGAGTATCTCATTTTATCGTCATACCAATTCATTGAAATAATTTTTCTCTGAAATTGTTATTTTTTTGGGATTTTCACAGAACAAACCTTATCTGATATAACATAAATAAAAACCGTTTGAAAATTTTCTATTTGACTGATTTTATGATCCGGGTCGTCAACAGCTTTTCCACCAAAAACAGGCACATTGCGACTAGGCACAGGCCATCAATCAACAAGGGTTAATATTTTCTTCTGTTTCCGCGATTATCACTTATTGAAATAAAACAATTTAACGGATTATATCGCGTATATTATCTGATTTTAGTTCCCGACGTTTCGGAAGCTTTTCAGCTTTCCATGGTCACGGGTGGACTGAGAAAAGATGTATTTTCCTCTGTCAACATTACAATTTGTGCAAAAATACACGCCAGATGGACCTAAGATATAAAGACAGTTACACATGTGCCAGAAGGGTTTAATTATTTTATTAATAATTTACCAAGCAGCATTTCACAAATGAGGCGTACTGAGGAGAATAGAAACGCTGCAAAGAAAAGCTGCAAAGAAGTTCTCAGTCCACCCGTGACCATGGAAAGCTGAAAAGCTTCCGAAACGTCGGGAACTAAAATGAGATAATATACGCGATATAATCCGTTAAATTGTTTTATTTCAACAAGGGTATTTGCTTCGGTAACGCAATATTTAATTTTAATCAGTTTTTTTTTATTTGAATTTATTAACCACTCGTTTTTTGCTTTGATAAAATTTCTCTGGAATTTGGACATTTTTTAACTGTTTACTTTACATTTTTTAACTGTTTTGTTGTCGCTTTGCAACTATTATTAATCATCGAGGAACTACTACTGTTCCCCAATGGATGTAGCGATGCGTTTTCCACGATTTGCGTTTCTGCGGGGGATGCCAATAATAATTATTACTTCACAGGTTGGGTTTGAAAACATTATGAAATCTATTTTTCCTTTTTTGCATGCCAGCTGCTGGTGAAATGTGTGAATCTTTTAAATACTACCATCCTTTTTACCACATATTCTGCAAAATGCTGCATTCATGTTGCATTTTAATTTCCATAGAAAAACTTCTAAGTTTATTTAATTTTTGCTCGCACGAGGTGTATTTGTTCCAAAACTCTGGGGTTATGCGGGTGACGCCGATATTAATATACAGCTACATTAATATTGCCCTTTTTTTCATTAATTTAGTTTTATTCACATTGATGGTAAAAACACTAAGTATTTTTTTAGATTCTAAGAAACATCATTTAGTGTAAATTCTTTCAGTGGAAGGAAGAGTTACAAAATCATCGGTATACAGTATAACAAAGAACTTACCATACATCCCAACGTGTGTCGCGTGGCATCTGATACGACTTATGGTTCTGCAGGGGACTACTTCCTCGTTGCTTTTAGTGATGTGTTTCTTCAATGTTATTTTTGTTGCCGACATCTTCTAAATTAGTGTTTTGTTAGTATTAGACGCTTATTTAGATTTTTTATGAATTTGACTCGTTCTTAAGCTTCAGTAATGATTTGTCACAATGAACTAAATATATCCCATCATGTGTCACGTGGCGTCTGCCGCGACTTGTAGCTGATATTAATGTTCATCTAATAATATTGCCATTGTTATTCTTTTCTTTATTTTAAGTTTTATTTTATTTTCTTATTATTCATAGTTGAGTTACCTTTCAGATTTTAAGCGTTTATTTATCACAGTGAACTATCTGTATCTTGGCGTGTGTCGCGTGGCATCTGGCGCGACTTGTGGTTCTGCGGGAGACGCCAATATTAATGTTCAGCTGCATTAATGTTGCCTTTATTGATTTATTTGCTTTGATGGTTTTGTTTTTGTCGTCTGTGTTCACATATTAGATGATCGTTTGTTTGTAATAAACCTGTTACCGCAGTATGGATACTTTATTTATTTCAGGCTTATCTTAACAATACCTATTATTTAAGTTCTATACCCGATACAGTCGAAATCTTAATTTACCTGTCTAAGTTGATAATTGTTGCTCACATATTCTAATTTTTTGCAAAATTAAAGACGATACTTGACCAAATATAGGCCTACTTTTTGAAACTATGCATTAAGGAACCAATAGCATCGCACCGAAACTTACAGAATTTTCCATTGACGTCGCCGATTCAGTTTATATATATTTTAAAAGTACTTTTTTAAGTTTAGTAGTGTTTAAACTGAATGATATATTGCTAAGGATGCTCTCACATATTTCAACTCCACAACAAAACCCAAGGGACTTTGGACACAGCTGCGGAGTCATACATTTCAAATTACTTTGCAACGCAGAGACAATAATAAATCCTTCAATTCTTGGACCATATTACATAGACACAGGGTTTGAATTCAGAAAGCTAGCGAGTGAAGTGTCGGAAAAATGGTTTTTAGATTTATAGCTTTAAAAACACTTTTAGAATATTCAACTGGTTGATTATAAGCGACAGGTGCTAACAGGATACTGCGTTTTCTCGCTTTTTAAAATGAAAAGATAAAACTGGTTTAATTTAGTTAAGTATATTAGATACTAAGCAACTAGTTACGATAGGTTGGAATCAAGATAATACTCATATTATTGTTTAGTATCTAATATATTTAGCTAAATAAAACCAGTTTTATTACCAGTTTTATGTTTTAAGTGATAGGTCTGTGACCTTCTTTGTAAGCTCGGCCTCCGGCCGTACTGTATTAACTGTTGGTTCTCCTACAATAAATAAATGGGCAGAGACTACCGAATGGTCCTTACACACTTCTTTCCCTTCATTTACATCCATGCTTCATACACGCTGGTCAGTGCCGGATACTTTTCACCTAGACTTTTTTAGTATCTGCAATTCGGTCGAGATACCCTTGCTAGGGCACCTTCTTCCGACTTCTCGATCCATCTTTTCGACATAAATTCTCTTTGTCAGTCTACCTTCACTCATCTTTTCACCATTGCCAAGCCACCGAAGCATATGCAGTAGCATTTACGCGTGGCTTAACCTTCGTTCCAGGGAATGAAGTAATCAATGTTTTAATTCGTGACCTATTTTCTAAATCTTTTTAACGATTAACGTGTTATTGAGTAACAAACATACAAATATTTATATATCTGCATACGGTTTCAGATTAAAACAATTTGTAGGATATCACTTATTACATGTTTGAAATTAACATACGTAGTCTAACGACCTTGTTAGACTACGTTACGCTACGGAACGTTAACAAATCAATAGTTTAATCAAAACGAGTATTTAGGTGAGGAAAATGAAAAATATACAATACAATACAATAAGTAATTATTGCACACGTCACAAAACAGAGTACAGAAAACAATACATTCAAGGAATTTTAAAAAACAGAAGGCCTTATCGCTAACCTGCGATCTCTTCCAGACACCCTTTGGGTAGTGGGAGGCGTTGAGAAAAAGAAACTGCACGTTCAAGTAGGAGGCGCAAAGCAGTTATGCATTGAAGAAAAGATAAAATTACTTTTGACGTCCTTTTTTGGCTTAGCAGATAATTGAAATATCATATTTTTCTATTACTTAGACGATTTAATGATGTAGGTACCTGTTATATTATAATTGGCAAAAACATTATACTTTTCAGTAAGGCAGTAAATAGTAGTAATGTACACAACAAGTACGTTCACTTCAAACGTACTTTTTAACAAAAATATGAAAAGAACAATAAAGCATTCATGAAGCGTATCCTCATCTCGACTCGAGACAAAGAACACAGTAAATGCATGTGCTTTGTTGTACATTTTGTACCCGTTTACTAAGTGTTGTACTAGAGTACAATTCTGCAGAGTTTAGTAGCTGTACTTTGAAATACTTCATATTTTACCCTCAGTTCTAGTTCTCGTAACTTTTTAAGTGTGTATCTTTTGTTTTTGCTTCCACGATTTATTTAAATATGCAGTAAAACATAAAATTTTATCTTAATTAACAATATTTAAACTAAAACTATAAATTAAATAATTGTTTTCACTTCTTCTACTCAAAAAGTACGTGATATTAGCCCCGCGACGCGAGACAAAAATAGTACATTTAGCCCCTAGGGTTTAAAAGAAAGCCATACAATCCCATACAAATTTCTATGACACTGAAAAAAAATACTTGCGGCCAGCTACATACCCCTTACGATTAATTAAAAACAAACAAACCAACCTGATCAGATTGGCCAAACTTTCTGATAAAATTGCTCAAAGTATACTTTTAGTTTTTCGTGAAATATACAATTTTTATTTTCTTGCAGTCTTTTTTATTTTCTTACAGTCGAAGTGAAAAGCAGAGTGTTTAACACGTGGCTAAAAGCCATTTTGACACTTAGACATCAGAATCACTTCGTGTCATAATGGCTTATTTTAGCCCCTTGTCAAACAACCTACTATTATTGCCAAATGAATTTTTCGTCACCTACTCATCTAAAATTGTTTCCTTTTAAACACTCCGCTACCGAAAGATTGTCTGGAAAAGATCACTATTTAGCGATAAGACCACCTATTGGTTACCTCTGCTAATTCGAACGTTACTGACATGTTCTGTATTTCTGTGTATCTGAGGTGTGCAATAAAGAATATTTATTTTTTCGTGAACTAAGTCTAATCTGTTAAAAAGAACTCCGCGAATCATACTAGAATGGCATACTTTTTAGATTGGACCATCACGCTATACTCTATGGTTTAAATTATATGCCACTGAACTATAATACCTATATTATACAACTCTGTACGGAACTATAATGAATTTCAAAAAGATAACGCAGTGTTTTTGCAATATTTTTTTAGCTGTACTTCATTTATTGTAGTTTATGGGTTACTCGTAGAAAAAGTATTGTATACATTAGTTATATAATTAGCTTTTTAAGTTTCATACCTTAATTTGGTCACTCAGCAAGCTTCGTGGCCTTAACCCGGTACAGTCACCAGCATCAATATATGCCATAACAAAGCGGGCTAAAATATCTGACACGTCCTAACAGCCCTAGAAATAGAGTCGTGTCAGATATTTATGCGCGCTTTGTTGTGGCAGATATTAATGCTGGTGACTGTACTTGACTGAAAAAGGATACATTATATAACGATTGCATAAAATACCAATTGTATTGTATTGTATTGTATTAAATTACTAGCTGATGCCCGCGACTTCGTCCGCCTTAAATTCGTTTATCGCGGTTCAGGGTATTTTTCCGGAATAAAAAGTAGCCTCTGTCCTTCCCCGGGACTCAAACTATCTCCATACCAATTTTCATCTTAATCGGTTCAGCGGTTGAAGCGTGAAGAGGTAATAGACAGACAGACAGATAGATATACACACTTTCGCATTTATAATATTAGTATGGATATCTAAAAATGGAATGGGTGTGAAAGATGCTGTCGGCATTTTCTCGCTGTCTGACGATACTGATATGCTGAGCGACGAAGCTACCAGCCCTTAGCTTTGATCGCCTGAGCTGTCATGGTGTCAATGAGCCGTTTTGATAGTTTAAAAACTAAGCGGCCGTATAGATCCCACTGGTCTCAACACCGAATAGTATTGGGAGCCGAGACCCTGGTATTTAATTTTTTTTACGGCCACCTCCACGGCTGCTCCGGCCATGGCCGAGGTCCGTGGCAGATGTAATAGCGCTAGTGTAGCTTTGTTCCTTAGTTTACATTTTGTAGCGTACAAGAATCAACGTCAGCATTATTCAAATACTTTATATTTCTTGAAATTACCGGTTCATTTTTTTTACTGTTACAAACGTCATAATATTTAAAGATACAAATACTCTTTACTGCACACCTCAGATACACAGAAATACGGGACATGACAATAACATTCGAAAAAGCAGAGGTACAAAATAGGTGGTTTTATCGCTAAATAGCTCTCTCTTTTAGACAACCTTTGGTTAGCGGAGTGTTTAAAAGACAACAATTTTAGTTGAGTAATGGCGAGAAACAGCTATGAAGCAAAAAAAACTCATAGACATATGTAGACGTAATAGACATACACAAATAAGATTGCGTAGATAATCATACATAAACACTTCTGCATACTAAATATAATATATGTAAGGCAAGTAAATAAATAACCATAACAGTCTCAGCCACAAAGTAGAGAAAGTGATTTCAATAGCAGTGTGTTAAGAGAGAGACAGGTAATTTTTTTTAAGGTGTGACTTAAATATTGCAATAATAGTGATGAATACTTGTAACTTTTAAATGATTCGTTACCTTTATATATATCTAACTACAAACATATTATTGGGCAGTGCTTAATTTTTTACAACTTACAGTACTTACACACTATTAAAACACTAGTTTTGACGATTTTTGTACATACAAATTTAATAACGTTCACTTCTTTATGTAAATTATCCCTTTTAATACCTTCCCAACCACGATTTTCGTAGCGCTACGAGCAGAGCGCCTTCCTAGCCTGTTTCTCTAAAAGTGTTAATAAAATGGTAACGATTATTTTTCCAAAAAATGATGACTTACGTCACTTACTGATGTCTGTCAATAGCGACGCGAAACTAAAATGCGTAAATATTATGACGTGGTAAAAAAATCGTGTTCTTCGGGAGCACCCTGTATAAGAATAAAGAAAATACTATTAACGCCCAAATGTTGCGATAGAAAATTCTTAGTTAAGAGAAAAAAACGGCACCCGTCAACTTACAAACGCCTATAGAAGGTTCGGCTCGGACACAATTAAGACAATTTAATTGAAAACGAATTGATTGGTTGTTCCCACAGCATTGAATTACTTGCTCAACAATTCATAAACGTAATAACTCTGTTTCTTCATTTTTTCGCTTAAATTTTTAAAGCCGTAAGTACAGGTTGCTGTAGCGTAATTACGAGAAGCGAAATTTGTTAACAACCGATTTCCAAACCTTTGTATATCGATACCTCCTACGCATGTATAGTGAGGCAAGCGACAATGCTACAATTTTCGTTAACTTTTGCATATTTATGATTTAAAGTATTAATTTTACATGTCATAAAAATGTTGTGCCAATATTCCCATTAATTTCGAAGATAAAGTGACGTATATCAGTGAAAGCAACACCAGTTTTGCCAAGAATTAAGAATTAAAGGTATGTATCTTCATCTTCTTGTGCCATCTCCATTTCGGAGGTCAGCGACCATTCTTCTGTATGTTGATCTATCCATAATCACGGAATCAGTTTTTCCGTGCTTTCAGCCTTCAACCAGTCTCCGACATTTTTTGTCCATGATGTTCTTCTTCTATCACGATCTCGTTTAACTTCTATTTTGCCTTCTATAATTAATCTTTAGCAGATATATATTTTGTTTCTATATATTTGTCCGAAATACGATGCTTTCTTTGTGTAATTGTTGATACGATTTGTGTAATTGTTGATATTTCCTTCTTCATGATCTGCATTACTTTTTTGTTTAAAAGTATGTATGCTCCAAGTGAATCCCAGTGTTTCAGATATCGCATGTACTCCGACTACAGTATGCAATTCTGCAATGGAATTCAGCTTGGTGCTCATAGTGAAAAAATAAGCCAATAAAAATACCTTTTTAATTACCTAACTTACAACTCAGTGCTTCTTGCCCAAGACTCCATTAAAAATTAGCCATGGTCCTTTGTATGCTGTTTACTGGGAGACATTTGCACCAAAGTACGCGGTACAATTTGAGGTGGGCTGGGTTTAAGTATGGTGCAACTTAAGTAGTTGGTTCAGTTTACGATGAACGAAAAGCCGCGAAAACAAGTGTATCTGCAGTTTTCTCAAAAACTATGAAGAATTTTAAAAACAGATGTATGCAGTCTAAAATATCAAAGTTCTTTTCATTTCATGAGATATTCCTATACTGCAAGAGAGTCCTTTTTTTGGACGGCAATGCAGTAAGGAACTGTCAAGGAATCCGACTCGTACCCAAGTTTTACCACTTTAATGACTTATATTCACTGATCTCTGTATATTAATTCCACCGGATTGGCTGTCCAGTACATTTGTCAGCTAATTTTATGTCCATTCCCAGATACAAACTGAGATGTAATATATATATATATATATAATATGTATATAATATGTAATATATGTATATCGAACGATCAATATATTATTAGTTACAAAATATGCGGACGTCACTTATTTTATTTACAATGGACCAATGGACACACTGTTCACGGCCAGGCATATATAGTGCTTTTCTCAAACATGTGCAATGAAAAAAAATTACACCTCAAAAAACAACAGGACAAAAGTTATTTTCAATTTTTCCTCCAATCCCTCTATAATGTTTTTTTTTTATGGAAGTAGTACTTATTTCGCTTGTTTAGTGTTCGAATAGACCCTGTTAGGGCACAATACACAACCCAAAAATAATCTCTATAATAAATTAAATAAATGCAGAGGATTTTAAATATTGTCTATGGTCTCTGTAGACTTGTGTATAGAGAATATTTTAAACTGATTCATCAACACGTGGTATCATACAGCTTTGTATGCTTAATATCAGTTTGTGTGTAATAGGCATTAACGCGGATATTTTTGGTCCGATAACCATTCAGACACTAGAAAAAAATAAAAAAAATATAATTCAGCTGTTTGGCCTGTTCATGAACACAGACGCCATGTTAACATTAAAATTAAAAAAAACTTCCCGGCCTTCACGTTGGTATGAAATTCCTTTACAGTTCTCTTGAGTTGTTCCGCCCGAAACGTGAACTTAGCCTGTTATAACGCACGTAATGACGACATTTCACTGCATGTTTGAAAAAAAATATAAAAGAGTATATGACGAATATACTTTCCAAGATTACTGCAGCTGATTTAAAAATTTAAAGGTACAAAATTCAATAAAGAACATAGATTGCAGTCAAGAAAGCATGTCGCTTGCACCGTTCAATATCAGAATAGTAATACAATATTTAATTTGCCGTTAGGAGAGGCACTACTGTCCTTGAGGACTTACAAAATATGTATGCGTTGATAATGCTTCAAGTTTTGACCGCCGGAAAGATATAAGTTTGTATTGTTCATTACGATCGATTACCCGTCATCAAACTGTCACACTGATAGTGACAAGTGGAATTTGCTGTCAAATGTCAGGTCTTGTATTTATGGCGTCCCTTTCAATAATCTAAAGGATAACGGTAGCTTCTTTGATATGCCCTGTCATGACATCTCTAATCAATCATTATACTTACAATATTTAACCACTGGTGATGGCATAGGGGAAGGTGGGGTAAAGCAGGATAGCGAGGTAAGATCATCATTATAAGACCCACGATGGGTTCATACCTAGGTTATAGAATTTAAATAAAATAACAGGAAAGGGGAAGCAGTTTGCCTGCGACGTACTACGTCTGTATTCTCTTACAAAAACTAACGTATTGACAATTAGAGAAAACCGACCAAGGGGATCACCCAAATAATCCGAAATATTTTATTCCGAAATTGCTTGTTCCGTTGGTCGAAATTCCGAATATTTTTTTTCTAAAATCGGATTTATGATGTATCGAAATTTTGACACAAACTGATACTCATTTATTTATTACCACGAAAGCGGTTTTATGACGTTTTTAAACGCTTTTTAGGGTTCCGTAGCCAAAATAGCAAAAACGGAACCCTTATAGATTCGTCATGTCTGTCTGTCTGTCTGTCCGTCCGTATGTCACAGGCATTTTATTCAAAAACTATAAGATGTACATTGATGAAATTTGGAGCATAGATGTCGTGTGTAAACCGGTACTTAGTTTGATAGTTAAAAAAAAATATATATTTGTAGGGGGAAGGGCACTCGATACATGTAACCGAAAGTGAAAAATTTTTTTTCAGCAAATATCATTGTGTGGCACATATTTCGACAGTACTTCTTAAAACACTTTGAGGTTTCTAAAACCATTTTTTGAGTTAGTAAATATTTTCCGAAATATTCGCTACGAAAGTCCCCCCCCCCCCCCTCCCTCTGTATTTTCTAAACGGTACGCTTAATCAATATGAAAAAGAATCCAAATATAAGGCTTAGGATTAAATACTTCCAACGAAAATTATTTTTAACATGATCGGACATACCGTTTTTATGTTATTGCCAAAAAACTGCGCTTCTCAGTAAAAGGACGTAATTGCCGGGGAGATACGCTCTTTTGTTAGTGCTTTTTTTCATCTGTAGTGCACATTTTTGTATAAACGGCTGCAGAACCCAGCATGGGCGAGTCCGACTCGCACTTGGCCGCTTTTTTCAGCGTTGGACGATAAATCATATTGAGTGTACGGAACTCCGTGTTTCAGTTTTGACGCTTGCTTTTTAAATTCTCGTGTGAATAAAGACTAAGTCCCATAAGGCTGAAACCAAATATAAACAATTTTTGCAACTAACAACTAACTACGGTCGCAACAAAATCCAATTCGAACAATAAACTAACAACTAAAATTCGCGATATGTAAAACTAAAGTTTTATATTAAAAAGCGCAACTCGGAAACACGATTTAACTTATACCCTCTGAGGGTTACGAAGAAAATTTCTACCTCCACCCTCTTTATAACGTAACTATGACCTCTGTACAATGTTGTTACTGCAGAATCAGAAAATAAGGCGTTGTCATAACGGGTCAAATTGTAAGCGCATATATTTGTGTCTTTAAAAAAATATGGCGCCTCTGACATCGATCGCACTCTATACCACTGAATATCTATACTAATATAAAGTTGTAAAAATTTAATGTTTGTACATTGAAGATAATTTCAAAAAATTGATTGTTACGGACTATTTGGAGGTCACTAAAAAGAAAAATATTTTTTTTTAATTTTTTGTATGTGTCGTTGTGGCTTCATCACGCAAAATCGGCTAAACAAATTTCCACAATTTTTGGTACACGGGTAGCTGGGTATCTCCAGATAGTTATAGGTTCCTTTTTACCCGAGTACACTGAAGAAAATACGACGGTTTATGACTTTTTCTCCTCCGCGAACGAAGTTGCGGGCATTTTCTTGTATAATTAATACGTAGTACAACTTTTGATCTAGATCCCGACTTCGAATCCCGGCCAGGGCAAGTGTTTGTATGATGCGCACGAATGTCTGTTCCTGGGTATTGGATATTTCCTAACTACTAATTAGGTGCCCGCGACCTCATTCGCGGAGGAGAAAAAGTCATAACCCCTCTTTTTTTTCTTCAGCGTAGGTTTGTAAAAAGTATCCTATAACCATCTGTGCTACCCGTGTATCAAAATTAGTTGAAATCCGTTCAGTTATTTTAACGTGATGAAGCCACAACGACACATACGTTTGTATACAATAAAAAATGTTTTTTTTCGATTCAGTGACTTCTAAATAGTAAGTACAATCATTTTTTTGAAAATATCTTCAATGTGCAGACATTTCTATTTTACAACTTTATACTAATTTGAATATAATGTATGTACTAAAAGGTGCCCATAACTTCGTTCGCGGAGGTGAAAAAGTCATAACCCCTCTTTTTTTCGACAGCGTAGTCGGGTAAAAAGTATCCTATAACCATCTGTGGATGCCCAGCTACACGTGTACTGAAATAAATTAAAATCCGTTTAGCCAATTTGGCGTTATGAGGCCACAACACCACATACAAACATACAAAAAATCTAAAAAAATATATTGTTCATTTAGTGACTCATAGATGTCACTTCTTAACTTGCTAGTTCAATATTAACTTAAGATTAGCATTAGGCTAAAACCGGTTTAACTCTTTGTTTAAAGTTCAATTGAGCCATGTATGTTGTTAACTAGGTCAAACAAGCAGATTTGATTTCTAATTTTACTGTGAAAAAGCCATATTTTCCACATTAAAGCGCGCTTTAAAAATATTATCGCTCTTGAGGTGAAATAACTTTATAAAAACAAACGTATATTAAAGCCCTTGGGATTGTTTGTTTAGTTTATTTGCTCTTATTTATCGGCAGAAAACTTTACTACATCGCGAGTAATACAAATGTCGAGATGTTCATACAAAGCTACAAACTTAATTATACTTGCGGCTAAAAGATGAACTCACGCATCTACATAGAAAGTTACGAAGTTTCTTCACATAGTGGCGCTAAACTCAACCGTTACCGTAAGTTTGTAAACAGTTCGTTGTACTCTCTCAGGGGTAGCCGTTGAAATAAAACTATTCCAATAACTTTTCATTTGTAACAAACTACTACAAGTTCATACAAGTTTCATTTAATTATACCCTGTGTCTTTACAAGAATTCCCTCGTGGTTCACAGAAAATTCTGGCAATTTTATTATAAGAAAAGCTGCTAAGAATAAAATAAAAGAAAGTATGAACAAACAAGACGACACGTTTTGAAAAAATCTTTCCATTTACATTGCAGCCATATAAACTACGAACTTGAGGCCTTTTCTTGAATAAACCGTGACTTTTTCATTAAGTTTGAATGTAATGTTAAAAAAAAGCATAAACAATTTCCTGTACACGTTTTTTTTTGCCATTTTACCGCCGTTTATAAAATCTCAAGACAATCGGATACCTTAAATGTGAGTTAAAATTGTTATGCCAGATTTGTTTACTGGTGTAAATAAGAGGTTAACCGACAAAATCTGATTGTAACTCGCGATAAACGTTTCTCTGAAAGTTTTTATTTGGTAAATGAAACCTAGATAATTTAACCGTGTTACTGTAGAATTTATTTAATAAGTTGTAATACAATATTTGTGTAACCAAACGTATATAAATTTATTTTAAGTCCTGAAAATGTCTATCTGTCTGTTTATCTGTTAAAATTTAAAGCAGGCCGATTTAATGTGTTTAAATTTCAACGTGTATTAATGTACTTAGTAATATCTGCGCAAAGGATAAAAGCATTCATTCATGTTTTACAATATAGTATAAAAAAAAAACGTTTTGTACGGTCACCTGTTGAGCTAAAAAGCCATATAAGGTTTGAATCTAAAACAACACAAAGCAGCTTCGTGCTCTGTACAAACGCAGTTTTTTTATTTATTTACATTGTTCATACTTAGGAAGTTCCTTAGTCCTTGAATTATATCTATTTGTATTCCCTTGCGCTTTTTTTTAATAAAACTTGAACTTACTTACATTGCAAAACGATCGATAACTTCAGCAACCACCACATCCTTTTAAAACGAGTTCCAACTGTGATCCAAACGTTTATTTAATTAAAAAAACACTCAACACTATACACTTATCCACATTGTTGTTAAAAGATGCTATGAAGAAAAAATATCGCTTATTATTTCAAAAATCGTACGCGCAACTCGATATTGAAGAGCCGTTACGTTCAAATTCGAATTTCGAATCACCAAAGCTTAACCAAGCGAAATTTAGTAGCAAATTTGGAAATTTCCGAATGTTGGTAGCTTGTTCTAAAATGCACGTGGAATTAAAGTTTGAAGTTAGTTGGACGTGTGTGGGGGTCGAACCGGTGTAGGGAACTAACCGCCGAGCAACTGGCGTCCGGAGTCCGGTAACTAGCCGACCATATCGGAAGCGCTCGCCGCATTGTGTAGTTATTGGTTAATTTATTTAGATAGTTTGAGTAACACATAAGCAACGCATTACTTAAGGCAGCTAGAACACGGAGGAGGGAAAATACAGTAAACAAAAAAGTTAAAAAAATAAAAATAAACCTGTACGATACAAGTTACCAACGCTGAAGGGAAATAGTCATCGAAATAGGAATACGTTTTATCGGACCGAAAAACCAACCAACTCGCATTGCTATCCCGAATTTTGGCAACAAACGAAATGTTTTTAAATCAAACAAACAATGGATATCTAGGTCAAACCTGGGACGATCACGGAAAAAAATCCTACATCTAACCTGTACGACCTCGATAGCGACATACGTTCTATTAGGTTGAGTTGAAGACAGGCGCACCAGAGGAAGGATTCCGGCTAGGTGTTTACTGCGAGGAATGCTTGTGATTACTACCTACCTCGGCGGATGACCCCTAACCGTGTCGTATGACGACTTTTGTTTTGGAACCTGACTTTGAACTGTGTAGATCTAGACAATCCTCCTATCCAGTAATCGGTTTCGGTGACAGGAGCGCACTCCCACAAACAGGAATGCAGTGTGTAAGGCACTAGGACATACTTAGTTGGTCATGTCATGATCCTTAGCCATTAGGAAACGACGAAAACCGTTTTTTTATTAGCCTTTAGAGTTGTGTTCCCCTACTGGGCCGAAGATTTCCACAGGTCCCTTTCCCATTCCCATTAGACACCTCTTCCAGCCAGTTGCTAAGAAATGCGTTCAAGTCGTCCCGCCCAACATATTAATCATATCTCTATACTCCAACAAAAATATCGCCACTTCGTCAAGTTCAATTCAAATTCAAACCACACTAACAATTTAGAAGCAAATCAAACGCAACGTTGGCAGTTTTACAATATCTATTAGCCAGTCGATACATGGATTTGCATCGCCATCCGGTGTTTTGTCAAATTAGCTACTTTCTTACTCAACTCCTTATCTCTCGATTTCATTGCATTAAATTTGAACTTTAATTTTATCACGCTAAGATTAATTCTGAAAATTTCCAAATGAGAATATACGAGATATTCAGAGTAAGCAGTGGGAATAGGTACCGGATAATGGCGATACCGTATGCAAGCCGCATCGCGAATTTGCATATACTGTGAGTTGTGGGGAAGCCGTATGGATACATAAACAAAGGGATAAAGAAAGTTGCTTGTAAAATAAGTAGCTTTACTTTTATTTTGTATAATGCGCGTTTAATAACATATCAAATGCGTGATAGATTATTTATCTCAGAAAATAGCTTATATTTGGATCGAGGAATAGACTTGGACCTATTTAATCATGGTCTTTTTGAGATCAGGTTCTTTACTTGAGAGTGGACTATTGTTAGTATTTGATGGACAAAATGAGGAGCAGTAGGTTAGCGTGGTATGGGCCATTACATGCCCAGGAGGGATGAAAATCATATAGGTAAAAGAATTTTAGGGATGAATGTCGAAGGACGGAGAGCGATCGGTAAGCCAAAAAAGCGAGGGATTGTGTGAGAGAAGATATGGAAAAGATAGGAGTAAGCGCTGAAGTGACGAATAAAAAAGATGAATGGAAGAAGAAAACATGTTGTTCCGACCATACATAAGTGGGATAAGGGCAGGGAGATGATGATGACTATTGTTAGTATTTACCTAAGCTTTGCAACCCGTTTGACAGGGGAAACATATCAAGAAACTATGCTTAAGTTACATGGTTTTACAAGTATATAAGAAAAACAGCGACACCTTATCTAAGGTGGCAATTGTAAAGCTTACTCTGCTAATAAAAATATATATAAATTTATAATGGGATTTATTTTATACAAATCGAACTAAATAGTCTAGTCTAGAACTAGTAGTTAAGTTACTCCAAAATAAACATGCATGACTAAAAATACTCTTTAAAACTCCCCTTTCGATTAAATTTTCGCTCATAATGAATGCTAAATAAAAGTAGGAGAGTGCACATCAATGCAAATACCTAAATAAAAAATAACTTCGTCAAAATCAAACATGTATGACTATAAAATACTCTCCATAACTATTATTTAGATCGAATCTGCACTAATTTTTGAATTCTAAATAAAAGTGACTTTACCAACCACCTTGTTTATTCTATATATATAGGACTCTTCATTGTAGTACTTTGCCACCTTGCATGCTATTTTCTAAGCCACACATTATTGTTAGAATTTTGATTCAAAATTTTAACTTATTTCTTGCCAACTAAGGTTGATTTTACAATAAAGTGACTCAGTGACATATAACCAAAAGGAAGTGGTTGACGTAATATGGTTTTCAGAAGAACAATGTAGTTAAGATTTACGAAGCTTGTATACAGGATGTAAATGGAATAAGGTCAACTGGGCCAATAGTGATTATGAGACAACTTCGTTTTTTAAAGATTTATTAAAATCCGAACCCCTTGAAACCACCCATACCCTCCCTTTGTAAAATTTGGCAGTATAATTTTTAAATGACGCGTTTTTATGTTATTGTCATATGTCCCAAAGTCGCATTTGTCCGGGTTGATCTTATAGGTAATATTTCAACTATGTTTCAGCCTTGTCGATTCTTGAATCTTAAAAGTAAGATTGCTTTTGCTTAGAATAACAATATACATAAAAGACGAAATCCCATTATGATGAAATATTTTAACGGTTTGGTGATCATGATTGAATCAATATGTATATTTTTATTATAATATTCTAACATAATATACATCGCTTTGGGTACATTAAAACCACATTTTATTGTTTTATTGTAATACATATACAAAGACCAAAAGACTGAGTTACGAAATCGCGTTCCAGTTATATTGCTTTTAGCATTAGGTACCTATAATTTTATAACGGAAAATCCTAAAAAGGTCAAAACCATTTATTGCGATCCTTTGCAATGTGGTATTACATTTTGGCTAAAAAAGCAGACTGATTCGCTTCAACTGAGCGGCGGGCAATCAAACGAAATGAAATTATTTATTTTGCAAGAACATAAATACAGGCGTTATAAATATATTCATGTCAGTAGAACTGATTTACATGATCTACCACAATTTGGCATATACAACTTAAAAATAATGTTGCTCGCAATTTATTCAGTTTGTCAATATTTTCATTCAGATTTGGAAATGGACCAGTTTATCCAAAAATGAATTAGTCTTGTGTCCTCATATAAAAAAAAAAAAATAACCCAAGTATTTACTTTTGTACCGCATGTGTGTTTTAAATTCGCCCGTGTTCCAATGCACACTGTATTTGTTACTTTATTCTATTGAACAATGAACTTGGACAATAGGGCGTACTTTAGTAGAAAACCATGGTCGGTTAGGTCGTTCTGTCACAAGTGGTGGAGTAAAGAGGCACGTGCGAGCCAGAATAGCCCCATTTAATTAATATTTATGGCGTCGTCCGGCACTGATTCCTTTATTAAATAAACAACATACGGGCAGATAATGTCCGCTTTATAAGATTCATAGTGGGCAACATTAGTGTCTTGGTTGTTGAGGTATTACTTGTGCTAAGTGTTATGGAGTACAAGTGTTTTACCGTGGTTTTTTATACAATATTGTACCATAGTTGGATACAAAAGGAGGTAGATATGCTTATGAATTTTGAGACGCCACAAGAAAGTTTTTTACCAACTACAAGCTTAGTTGATTCAAGAATTTGACGACAAGTTTGGGTCAGTTGGTGGCGCAACGGCCTACGACGCTGGCGGTCCTGGGTTCGAATCCCGGCGAGGGAAGTGTTTGCGTGATGAGCACAAATATTTGTTCCCTAGTCATGAATGTTTTTAGTGTTCCGTACCCAAAGGGTAAAAAGGGAGCCTATTACTAAGACTCCGCTGTCTGTCTGTCCGCCCGTCTGTCACCAGGCGGCATTTGAAATTTTCACAGATTATATTCCTGTTGCCGCTAAGAGAACAAATACAAAAAAATAATAATTAAAAAAACGAAAAACCCGACTGCGTAAAAAACTAAAAAGAAAAAAACAAGTCCAGTGCTTTACAAATTTGTTAAGTTATAATGGAAATCTTTCATGATTCATGATCGATACTCACAATATAACAAATAATAAATTCTAATTATTTTTTATTTTATACTTTTTAGTTAAACCTATAAAAGTCAGACAATTTCACAAGCTTTATCGTGGGGGTTATTGAGAAGCTTATAAGCACAGATTTATTACAATGCAATTAAATGAAAAATTTGTGAGAGCGGCTTGCTAACCAACTTTAAATCGTTATAGTTCCTAACTGGTAATTCCAAATTAAAAATGATAAAAGTAACCTAATAATGATTTTTAAATCCCTATTCATTGATACCCCACTCGATATATTACGTCAATTTTAATTTTTTTCTTTTTCACAATATGGCGTCTCATTATCGCCGTTTTGAATTTTCATCATTTTCATGTCTTTAGTGACATTTGGAAAGTTAAGACAAATCGATCGTAATAAGTTTAACGTGTCTGTGACTCTGTGACTCTGTGTATCTGTGTGTCTGTGGCATCGTAGCGCCCATACGGATGAACCGATTTGAGTGCGGTTTTTTTGTGTCATAGATAATTTTATTCCAACTGTTTAGCTTTGTTTCATGAAAATCGGAGCATTCGTTTCCAAGATATTCAGCTTTTAGTGGCACAAGTCGGGGGGTATTTAAGTTGTTTAATTTTGTTTATAAACATAATTATATTTATATTTATATTTATTTGGAGAACCAACAGCTTTACAAAACTTAAATAGAATTACGATAGAAAAAAAAAGCCAATTACAGGAACTCACGGACAGAAGCAGTATAACTAAACTTAAACTAAGTGCTAACTCGACACAACAGCCCGTGTAGACAAGACATTATTAAGCTAGTACGAGGACACTTGGATTATGTCGAATTACAATGATTCAATACATTAAATTAACAGTAAGTGCCCTGTGAACAGTAATAAAGTATCACACTCAAATAAAACACCTCGCTGTCAGACTTCGCCTCACGGAAGGGATCTTACAGTTAAATATGTCAATATCTAGTTCTTTCGTCACGCTATTCACACTACGACTTTATGTATAGCGTCGAAGAGTAGGTATACAAGTACCACCTAGCAGACAAGCTTTGCTTACTTTGGAACTAGGACGTTTTGTGTAAGAATGTCCCTGATATTTATTATATACATATAAAAGAAGAAGTCCTGACTGACTGACTGCGTTGATACGCACAGCCGAAACTACTAACGCTAGAAAATTTATTTTTTGACAGTCGGTTACATTTATAACGCAGGCTAGGGATAAGATAGCATTTTTCGAAATTCATCCCCTAAGTGAGTAAAACAAGGGATGAAAGTTTGTATGGGAAACGTAAAATCTTTGGACTTAGAAAGTTGAAATTTCGTGAAAAGATTGTGTGTTTAAAATCAAGAAACTTATATTCTTGATTTTTCGAAATTCATCCCCTAAGGGGGAATAACATGGGATTTTGTATGTGAAACGTGAAATCTTTGGACTTAGAAACTTGAAAGTTCGCAAAAAGATTGTGTGCATAAAATCAAGAAACATATTCTTGATTTTTCAAAATTCATCCCCTAAGGAAGTAAAACAAGGGATGGAACTTTGTATGTGAAACATAAAATCATTGGACTTAGAAACTTGAAAGTTCGCAAAAAGATTGTGTGTTTAAAATCAAGAAACTTGTATTCTTAAGTTTTCGAAATTCAGCCCCTAAGGGGGTAAAATAAGGGATGGAAATTTGTATGTGCAACGTAAAATCTTTTGACTTAGGAACTTGAAATTACAAAGAGATTGTGGGTTATGTGTTAATTAATGAATTATGAATTATAGAGAGAGAGAGAGAGAGAGAGATGATGGAGAGAGGGTGGGAGGGAGGGAGGGAAGGAGAGAGAGATAGAGGAAGGGAGGGAGGGAAGGATAGAGGGAGAGAAAGAGAGAGAGAGAGGGACGGAGGGAGGAAGACAAAAAATAGGTGTCGTAGTAAAATTATGACGTCGGTTTTCTTGTGATGTTAACACCTAAAATTATCGTTTCGTTTTTTTGCTACGACTTAAAATACTATTCTTTTGAAACGCCGAGGTACCTTCTAGGACATTTCATTTTGGCCTGTGTCGGGAAGTTCGCCGGTCTCTTCTTTTCATAGTCTTGCAGGCGTTAAAATTAAAAGTGCCAGTATTGCCTTCTTATGGAATAAAGTTCAATATCCCCATTTTCTCAATCTAAATCCGTTGGTCACTGAATATCTTCTGAGTATTTTTTTACAAACATGAACAGCATCGCACAACTGACAGAAAAAGTTTTCTTCATTCATATCTCTGTTTTTACCTAAACTCTACGCGGACGAAGTCGCGGGCGCCCGCTAGTTTATTCTAAACCAGTTGATGTGTCTTATCACTCATGACTCCATTGTATACTGGATTCAATAATTCTAAACTATCCAGCCCGCCAGTCACGTCTCGGTCCAGTGCGTGGGGGTGTCCCGTGACACCCGGAAACCGGACGTCCGCCGGAGCACCGAGCATTAAACGCATTCCGATAGTGTACACGGCTCTTTAGCTTTTTGTGCAGGGGTGCTATTGGAGTCAAGTTATAATGTTATGTGAGAAATATCAGATTTTTGATAAATTTAGGTAGGTACTGAATTATTTGGTTGTGGAATGTGGGAACAAAAATGACACCAATGGGGTTATTTCACCATGCTCTGTTAGTTATTAATAAATCATTGTAATTGTCAATGTTGACCATTTGAAAAGTAATCAGTCGTTTATCCGTTATTATCACTATGTTGGACGATAGTAAAAATATCGTGTATTTATGATTTTTGATTTCAGACCCTGTTGGCATGAAAGTTTATTATTAATAGTATTTCAAACCGCTGCTAAAGTTAGACATTATTTTTTATAGTTGTATGATTGATTACCATAAATAGTCTGGAAAAATTCTAAAACATAGAATTTTTTTTTATAGTTTTTAAAACGTAATATTCTCTTACCTTCCATTCACCTTAATGTCATTGAGATACCTGGGGCCCCTTTCATAAAAGCTTGTAACTCATATTACAAGCGAAAATCTCTTTACAACAAAATGCTAATAAAAACAGTCTTCCACTTGTAAAACAAGTTACAAGCTTTTGTGTAACGGGCCCCAGATAACACTTTCTTTATTCGCAACTTCAAAACACCACTTTTCAACGCATTATCTTTAATTACCGTTTGTGCAACATAGAAATACGACCATTTTTATCTTTTTAAGAACACAAGTATAGCACATGTAGAGAGACTAACAAAAGAGGCGAATCAGAGCGGAACAGCCAAAGTCACGCTACTTGACATCAACCACTGCTCTTTGTAGCATCTGTGTTTATACACCTGATGACATCGAAAAGTGTAAACAATAAATTTAACCATAAATACATAAATATTATAACTTAACACAAGTAAACTATACTGGTGTTATAATTTAATAGAACCTTATTGTCGTTTGTATAATAAGAAGATATAAATAAACTTTTTCATTTCCAGTATAGATGCATCATGTGTCATGTCTTCACTTATTGTTGAACCCCGGTCTAAAATGCTTTAGTTATTCCTTTTAAACAAAAAACATGTGTTTATCAGCCTATAGCAGTCTAAACTGCATACGCTTCTTATATGGCATACAAATTGGTCTCATTCTCATCGGCCTTTCTTGTTTTAATCCATTTTCAGCAATCACAACAAACTGGCGACTAAAAAAAATTATCAGGCGCCTGAATACAACAGAAATGCAGACTCAAAAGGACAGATCAATAACTACTTAATAATGTATGGTATGGCAGTTCAAAATGACAATAAATACAACAGAACCATATCCTTATAAAGAAGAAATCGGAGAAAAAATTGACGGTAATTTTCTACGAACACAACTAAAATTTATCGATATAAATATAGAGATGTGAAGCAAAACAATAATTTGAAATGTGTCTGTACACGTTTGGCATACAAAACAACTTAAGACACAAGATTTCAATGCTGGTATAATTATAATGCCACCAAGACGGTTTACTAATGTTTGGCAAATTATGTTTCCCAAACTGTTTCACTTCCCAAATACTTCATTTCCCAAACATAGGTTTTTTCGATAAAAGTAAAATTTCCAGAATTTCTATAAAACAAACCTAACCTAACCTAAGGGCTCTACCTACACAATGGCTTGAAAAAATATATCGATTTTCTTCAGTTTTGGAGAAAAGCGCGAGTTTGGGAAATGAAACATTTGGAAATTGAGATAGTTTGGGAAGAAAAGTTTGCTAAAAGAAAGTATCCGCACCAAGACTCCTGTGACAGAGTGCTTTTGTGACAGCAGCAACTAAAGAAGAAGACGACTCCCCATGAACACGACCACTCTGTCAAGAGTGAACGACTAAGAAGAAGATAGTTATAATACCGCAGTATCCAGAGTTAAAAAAGGAAAAAGTAAAGTTTTAGACTGCCATGTAAACACTTTATTTTACACTTCACAAGTACACTTACCCAACTTACCGGCGCAAAAAGCACAAGCACAACAATAAACTTGCACGAGCACAGCGCTCATATAAAGTTGCACAAAACGAGCCAGTTTAACTGTCCGCCAGTGCACAAACATCTCAGTGCAACGGCCGTGTGCAGATTAAAGAAAGCGGAACAAACCCGGTTAAACGGTTTAGGGTTTTACCGCTAGGGTGTGTTTGGAAAATGTTGCCATTGGAACTTTGATTCTCAGTACAATGACAATAATTATTATTTAACTTGTAAAAAAGAAATTTCTGTACATTGATGATATTTTCAAAAAACATATTGTAACCTTCTATTTAGAGGTAACTGAATCAAAAAGTTGTTATTTTTTTGGATTTCTTGTATGTTCGTATGTGTCGTTGTGGCTTCATCACGCTTAATCGGCAATACGGATTTAAACTATTTTTTGGTACACGGGTAGCTAGGTATGCACAGATATTTTTTACCCGACTATGCTGAAGGAAAAAGAGGTGTTATGACTTTTTCTCCTAACGAAGTTGCGGCACCTTCTAGTATTAGATAAAACATTACGAGTATACAAACGGTTACTTGTAAGTAATTTGAAGAAACTGAATTATGGCGTTATTTTTCACTTTTTAGTTTTTTTGGAGTCGGTTTTAGTTTTTGTTTAAAAGTTTATTTATTTTACACTTTTTAGTTAATCGTTACCTAAAAGTGTATCTCGTGACGATTCGAACAAGCCCAAACACGGCTAAGATACATTATTTTATTACATAGATCTGGTGCCTACCTTCCGGCTCCATCATCAAATCAATTCGATGGTACCATTCTCATTAGGAACATTTAAATTTGTGACTATGAAGTTGCTTAGCTAAATTAATCAAGATATTTTGTCGCAACCCGTAAATCATTTATTATTGAGGAGTTCCGATGGCATTTTGTGGTCTTCTGCATCAGTTCCACTTCACAAATTGACACTTTCTGAATGCAAATGCTTATTATGTTTCTTATAATACCAAAATCGCTATTGAGGAGTTCCTTCAATTTCTCATGGATTCCATCATCAAATCTTCACCAAAATTAAATGGGACCAACTAAAAAGTATCTTCTATAAAACCAAAAAAATAAATTGAAATCGGTCAAATAGTCTTTGAGTAATCGGTGAACATCCATAAAAAATAATAATAATAATAATAAATAAATAAACATTCCGTCGAATTGAGAACCTCCTCCTTTTTTTGGAAGTCGGTTAAAAAGCAACCTGTGACCTACCAAATAAAACTCCTTGGCATGCCCTTTGCATCACACAGGGTGACACGGGACATTTAACTCGCGAGCATTTCACCACGAACGCCCTGCTGCTGACAGCCGAAGCCATCCCGTCGCTGGTGAATGGCTCGAAAGCTCCACTACGTCAGACACGTGCGGGGCAACACGTCACGTATCCAACATACCCTCGCCCGAGGACCTCCACTCCTTGAGTGCGGTAAACGACCCCGTGATCGCCCTGTCAAGACCTCCGTATTGAGGGCATGCCCTGCCGAAAAACGTCACTTCAAAGAAACCTCCATTACACCATCGTCCTAGATCAGCAGTGAACTTTGCTATTGCAGAGGTACACGCTAAGGACCCCTCCGGTCACATCCTTTTGACAATGCCCCTCCACAATGCTCCGCACTTATCTACTCTGTTGCTATAGAGCTCGTGGAGGGACCATCAGGTGGAGGGTTAGCTTCCAGTAACGGATCACCGGCCTATCCACCTCCCTTCAGCCAACGCCTCCTCCCGCCCGTCTTCCCCACTAATATACTCTGTTTCCAGAGAGCTCGGGGAGGAACCCTTCCCTTTCAAGTTATTGGCCAACAGCAAACATTGGCCAGTGCTTGCTGTTATATTCAGGTTACACCGGCCCAAGTCCTACCCTTTCATCCGGATCAACCGGATCAAGGTAATTTGGTAGTAGAACTCAACACTCGAGGAGGTTACCGCATATTAGCGCATAGCGAATCCCTTGTATGCATAACCATGGCACATGCAAATGTGTCAAAATTCTGGCTAATAATCCTAAATTAAAGAACGATCGAGTCAGACCCGTCATATTTAAGTTTAATTATCTCCTGATGGAAGAGAGGCTTATGCCTATCAAGGGACGCATTACATTTATCGTGTGTCTGTCTATGGTATCGTAGCTCCTAAACGGTTGAACCGATTTTGATTTCTAGAGTGTGTTCTTTATCTAAAAAAATCGGTTCAGTCGTTATCAGAGAACATTATCAGCCTTTTTGAGTGTCAGGGTTTTTATCGATTCAATAAACACTTGTTTTATTTATATCATCGATATAACACTAACATGCGCCTTGTAAATTTTGTAGTATGTTTATTGGTACCAACTACGGCTTTCAGCGCGTGAATAAGTTAGCAGAGGATCATCCGCGCCACTCCACTGGTTCCGAACAAAGGCAAAAAACACGGCCAAGCCAAGTGCGAATGCGTTTTCCGTGGAAAGGACGCTGTAGGTTTTTCTATAAGAACCAACAACTGAATAATAAAGATGTATTCATGTATACTTTTCGACGACCGGTTTGGCTCAGTGGGAGTAACGTTGCCTGTGAAGCTGAGGTCCTGGGTTCAAATCCCGGTATGGGCAAATATTTGTGTGATGAGCATAAATATTTGTTCCTGAGTCTTGGATGTTTTCTATATATATTAGTTATATATCTATTAAATATATCGTCGTCTAGTACCCATAACACAAGCCTTATTGAGCTTACCATGGGGCTAGTTCGATTTGTGTAAAATTGTCCCGTAATATTTATTTATTTATTTATTTATTATTTATCATCTCTTTTGCATCTAAACTTGTTCATACATCTATACTATTATAATGTTGTAAAAATGAAATGTATGTACATTGATGATATTAAAAAAAATACTGTATTGAACTATTTGGAGGTCCCTAAAATGATATATATATATATATACATATATTGTATCTTTGTATGTGTCGTTGTGGCTTCATCACGTCAAATCGGCTAAACGGATTTCAACTATTTTTGGCACACGGGTAGTGGGGTATCCACAGATGGTTATAGAATACTTTTTTTACTCAACTTTGCTGACAAATAAAAGAGGGATTGTTTTTTTTTCTGCACCTGCACCTTCTAGTGAATAAGCATTCAATCAATTAATCAATCAAAATATGCTTTATTCAAGTAGGCCTAGGTACAAGCACTTTCGAATTGTCAGGTACAGTACATTAGAGAAGTGTTTGCTGGGAGACATACAATATGATCCAACATTTGGTTGCGAGGTCGCACCTATGCACTGGGTTGCGATTGACCGTCAGAAATAAAACGCCGGTAAACTTGGTACAGCGAGATTGAGTCAGGAATTGTAGCAGGGCAGGAGCTTCTTCTATCTTCTAGCTTGTTTCGGGAACTGCGGGCTCGGACGGAACTGTAGTATGGGAGGCCTCTGCGTCTTTTATATCGTTGGGTTATCCCCACTACTGCACGGTACCTCCCCCGCAACCCGTTCTCCCGCGCGCACATTTCCCCCACCACCGGGCCATGCGCGCGCAGCTGTTTGCCATACTAAATTCCCTTCCGCATCTCGTAATATTTATTTTATTAAAAACACAATATATTACCAAAAACAAAACAATTATTATAGTCTAAATACGAGATGTTACCTCCTTAATAAATTAACTCGCCCGCACTCATCATTTTCTATGAACCGGCGTATCTAGGACCCAATAGGAAACCGATTAGGTCTTATAGACCATTGTTTATCGAATTATGGTTCCTATTGGGTTCTAGGTAAAGAAAACAACTGTAATTTGCATTTTTATTCGATAATAAGGTAAGTACGCAGGTAAGTAAATATTAAAATCACATAAGGAATCATAATTAGAACATAAAAAACACATAAACAAAAAACGAAACAAAATAACACAATCTTCTTATAAAAACATTCAGTAACTAATTAGGAGTCTACGTCTCGAACAATTTGTTGCAAGGATTAGGGAAAACCCAGAAAAACCTAATCAGATAATTAAACTTAAGTATAATATTATTGATAAAATCATCATTTTAAAAATTAAAATAAGTACCTAATAAGATAAATCCCAAATGGATTATCAATAAAAAAGAAAAAATAATGATCTAGAATGTGTCTAGAATAAAATTCTTAATGTCCGAGTATATAAAACAATTAAGATTAAAATAATAATAATACCTTAATAGGTATTCGTTAAAATAATTATGACATACATGACGCTATAATTTACATTAATCCCACGCGGCTTTATCATGCATGTAGTCTTGTGTGCTATAATAAGCTTTAAAAATAAATGTTCGTTTCACAATATTTTTGAATTTACCAATAGACAACTCTCTTATGCTGCTAGGAAGTTTATTATAAAACCTCAGACAGTTACCCATGAATGATCTCCTTATTTTTTGGAGCCTAGTAGCAGGCAATGCGAGCTTATGCTTATTTCTAGTATTAATATTATGAATATGACAGTTCTTCTAAAAGTGGGTAGTATTTTTATGTACATACATAATATTCTCATAAATGTATTGACAATGCACTTTCATTATATTAATGTCCTTAAACTTATCTCTAAGCGAGTCTCTATGGTTCATTTTATATATCGCACGAACAGCCCGTTTCTGCAGAACAACATAGTATTAATGTCGGAAGCACTGCCCCATTGTAAGATGCCATACGACATAATACTGTGGAAATAACTGAAATACACTAATCGAGCCGTTATCACGTCTGTTAATTGACATTAAACATTTCTTACAAAATATACCAAAATAATGTCTTAAAACTGACTTTGTTCCGGAAATATTTTCTAATTATCGATAGTTGTGAAAATGCCCAGGTACACAATAAACTAAATACTTAAAAATAGGGCAAGGCCCTAAAATTCATCCGCACGGGGCAATGTGCAGTCAATGCTTGCCGTATTACCTTCCTGAATCGTCAGGCTTAATTAAAGTTCAAATTCGAAATAATTATTTCGGATAACATGACCCATATTTGTTCGTATACAATAATTAATTTATTTCTAATTTTAGTATTTAGCGGGTATGGAAATTTAAAAAAGTCGTAGAACATATTCTAAATTGGACTTTTCAAGTCAAGACGCTGACTGTTTGGGACTGGGTCGATATATTTAAGGTTCCTCATATGTAAGCGTTGCTGCTCTGAGGCAGAAATTAACATTTAACCTGAACAAAGTGCTTACACCAGGTTCATTAGTAAGTTTATCCCTTGAGACTTGCACAATAAATATTTGAATTTTGTAATTGAATCATAAATATTATTGTAAGTACATCCTTGCTAAAAAGATCAAAGCTCAAATAATGTTCGTTTACGCTCCATCCTTCATATAGAAAATTAAACTCATCATCTCAGGATTTCGACCATCAGTGGAGCATCTTATCTTTATTGTATGATTGTATGTAGCGAAGCGACTTTAATACCAGTTATTGTTGCTGTTTTTTTTAATATAAGAAACTTTCGATTAAAATATTCAGCCAAGTCGAAGTCGAGGTATCTATATTTATTAGGCCCTTTGCGTACATGGTGGTGGCGGTGTGCCGAATATTTTAAACGTTTTTGGAACGCTCGTCGGCAGCGCGTTTTTCATTCCATAGAGGTGCATTCTGAATCGCGTGCGTAACAAAGAACAATCAGGCCGAAGCTTTCAGGAGGTGTCATTGTTGCCTAATAATGTTTCTATTTATTTCTATTTTTGTTTTGGCTTTAAGGAATTTTCAACTGAAAGTTAACATTGAGAGACCTAGTTTCGAAGGGACCCTAACCCCGGATCAATCGCATCGCAATGTGAGCCTGACACTCTCATCGCCTGTCTCCGTTTCGTTTTGCGGCAACGCGTGTAATGTATTCTACCCAGGCTAGAACGGACTATTTTGCACCGAATTGGCAGGAAATAATTTCTTAATCCTCACTTACTTTTACGGCAGTAAGGTTAATACAAAATGTTCAAAATGAAAACAAGATTTAATTATAAAACACTTCATTTCCCTCAGCAAAAGGCTTTTCCGTAATCAACTGCCAAAGTTACATTATATTTTTTTCCAGACATCGAACCGCAAATTTCATCGTTAATACAACTTCTAAAGCAAGAAGACTGATGTCTAAATGTCAATGCTATGAAAACGTCCGGTCTTAAAACGTTAAAAATAATAAATTCCTACTTCTTTTTAAGATTCCTCACACATGACTGACATGTCGTAGTAGCTGCCGCAGACTGACGAAAGGAAGGGGTAAAATAGTGACACACACTAAGCGGCAAGGGTTAAAATTGATCTATCGTTTGCTGGAAATGTATACCATACGATCTTACTTTAGATCCGGTCTTACCCGGGGGTACCTTATTGGCCAAGTCAATTTATTTGTTTTACGGATATCTTTATCATCATCATCATTTCAGCCATAGGACGTCCACTGCTGGACACAGGCGGCCTCAATAAAGTTTCACATGGGCCGGATAGAGGTGACCCGCATCCAGCGAGTCCCCGCAACCCTAACCAGGTTGTCCGACCACCTTGCGGTCGGCCTTGCGACTCTGCGCTTGCCGATACGGAGATCTTAAAGCATTTTAACCTCAAATAATCAATACGATTACTATTCTACAAGGAATATCAATTGGGCCGATATTTTTAAGCAGTGCAGTGAAATTGTAGAGTTGCCCAGATAATGTTTTTATTTATTTACTAAGCAAAGAGTCCGTTTCAGCTTGGACGAAAATGCTTTAGTATGTCTGTCTGTCCAGCTGTTCTCTTCTATAAGTCGATTCTTAACCGATTCTTGTGAAATTTTGTAAGCAAGTTTGAGATTTATAGGGTTTTCTTGTAGATACAGTTTTTGTTTCTTTTTCAAAATAGCGGCGATATATATATAAAACGGGTTGAAGGACTCGCGACTAGTAATAATGTTTTTATTCAGCCATAAAAAGTTATGGAAATTATACATAGTTTCCGTGGGACCCTAACCCTCGGATCAATCGCATCCCCAATGTGAGCCTGTCGCTCTCAACAACGCCTGTCCTCGTTTCGCGGCAACGCGTAGTTGCTGCGGTACAATCCTATTGTGCAGAAGCGATTAAAACAGAATCGCTATTGCTTTTACCAGCTTTCATTGTTGCTTGTCTGTCAGGTTTGAATCTTGTAAGTCAATTTTAATGTGTGGGGTGACTATGTATTTCAATGTGGATGTCATGACAATTATACTGTTCTTCAACAGCTGCAAATTAGGTATTCGTTTAAAACAAAATTGCTACCGAATTTCCTTGTTTACTGTTACTGTTGATTGCGTTTTTCCGGTTTCAGGTTAGACTTTAGGTTTTCACCAACAATGAAATGAGAAAAATGAGATATTAATTGATAAAAAGTTACAGGTATATGTATTTTTTTGTGGAAATTGCATCAAAATAAGCGCATGTGCAAGACACTATTTTGCCGAAAAGCAAAGGAACCATCCATTAATCTATAAAGTTATACATTTTACATGTCATAGGTACATTAACATCAGTTATATTCACATTTTGATAATTCACTTTAAATCACAACGTTCAAAAATTAACTAGACAACATTTTTGTACAATTTTTAAGCCATAAAACATTTATAAACTGGACTGCGAGTGTGTTCTTTCATACATTGGTCAAACGAAACGTAACGTATCAACCCGGGTGAAGGAGCACATAGCAGATGTCAAGCACCGTCGGTGTAATAGGTCTGCAGTCTGTGAACATGTCATTGACAAACCAAACCACTCAATTAAGTTTGATAAACCTTCTATCTTTGCCAAAGAAAAAAGATATTTTCCCAGCATGCTACGCGAGGCTATTGAGATTATGAAGCATCCTAATTTCAATAGAGAAGATGAATTGTCACTACCACCAGCTTGGGATCCTGTAATACATCTCATCAAGGAACAAGCGAGACACAGGACTGCAAAACCTTAATTTCTGAACGGTATAAAATATCTTATCTGTTTAAAAAGTAGTTTAATAGTCTGTGTTTTTAAAATATTATAATTAGTAATGAGGTAGACTGGGAGTTTTTCTTTGCAGCGTTTCTTTTCTCCTCAGTACGCCTCATTTGTGAAATGCTGTTTGGTAAATTATTAGAATAAAATAATTAAGCCCTTCTGGCACATGTGTAACTGTCTTTACAGCTTAGGTGCATCTGACATGTATGTACACCTTTATTTGTTTTTTCAAAAATGGGTAGTTTGCATAAATTGTAACTTTGACAGAGGAAAATACATCTTTTCTCAGTCCACCCGTGACTCTGGAAAGCTGGAAAGCTTCCGAAACGTCGGGAACTAAAATGAGATAATATACGCGATATAATCCATTAAATTGTTTTATTTCAATGAGTGTTTCCGCGATTATTATCGCGGAAACAGAAGAAAATATAATTTTGAAGCCAATTTATTACAGAATATTGTGTATATAGAAAAAAGTGGATAACTAGATTTTTGTTTTCAATAAATTCTGATCGAAAAAGAAATTGCTTCTTAATTTTACACCATTATTTTTTAAAG
Organism: Hedya salicella; assembly: GCA_905404275.2. Lineage (NCBI taxonomy): Eukaryota > Metazoa > Arthropoda > Insecta > Lepidoptera > Tortricidae > Hedya > Hedya salicella. The sequence continues at coordinate 3,274,586 of FR990101.1, read as the reverse complement.
AAATGATTAGAACTGGAATTATTTTACAATAAAAACCGAAGCTTACTCTAAATTTATTCCTCCAAACGTTCCACAGCAATATCAAGAAACCTACAGTCAGTATAACACGCGTCACCGTTCATGAAACCGATCGTCGTCAAGCATTCATGAAACCGATCGAATAGATAAACAAAATTACCGTCCGAGGCAAAACTGCTAACTGAAAAATTCAAAAAGCAAACTTCGCTGCGATAAGACCCGCATTCGATGCATTCACTCGGCAAACGATGTCGTCAATCGAACGTTCACCTATCGATTGTTTCCATTGCGATGTTTTTATTAAAAACTAACATTCGCCTGCGACTTCGCTTGCAATGTCGGGATAATAATCAATGGCCTGATCTATCTATTTAGCGTATAATTTTGACTTCGCTGTGTACTTCTATACTATGAAAAATGAAATGTCTGTACATTGAGGATTTTTTCAAAAAATATGTAGCGGTCAATTGGAGGTCACTAAATCGATTTTATTTTTGTTTTTTTTGTATATTTGTATCTGAATATGTGGCTTCATCCCGCTAAATCAACTAAACGTATTTGAACTATTTTGGGTACACGGGTAGCGATGTATTCACAGATGGTTATAGGATACATTTTTCGCGACCATGCTAAAAAAAAAGAGGGGTAATGACTTTTTCCCCTCCGTAAACGAAGTTGTTTCCTTTTACCTTTTAGTTTTTAATAAATTTATTATATACCACAAGGGGCAGAAAGGTTGTTGCGTAGCGACCGCGTACAGGACGACTCAATGTTGGAAGGCCCCTAACAAGAAGTATTGATGAGCTGGTGAAAGACGCGGGAGATAGTTGGATGAAGGCGGTGCACGATTGGTCGTTATGGAAACACTTGGGTCAGACTTTTGGGCTCCCACACATAACTGCGATGCTATGCGATATGACGCCGCATCGCAGGGAACTCCCAGCTATTTCCATTAGCTATCAGCTATCCAGCTCGCAGCGATGCAATGCCAATTCGCAGTTATGTGTCGCAGTCCTTTGTTGCTGTAGACGTCCTTCAGCTGATATGATGAACAACTTCGTTCGCGGACGAGGAACAAGCCATAACGCTCTTTTTTTCCTTCAGCGTAGGGTCAAAAGTATCATATAACTATTTGTATACCAGCTACCCATACCAGCTTCAGTTTTTATACTATGTGACCGAATAGTAACACTCATACATAAATTAAAAAATATATTTTTCGGTTCAGTGATCTTCAAATAGCCCTCTTCACTTATTTTTATGAAGATTGCTTTAACGTACAGACAACATTTTCACAAGTTTATAATAGTATAGATAAAGTTGATTATATGTGATCGAACGTAGTAATAGTGGTTTGTTTATTGGAGAATCATCGGAAAGATAGACATCGATACTGGTCGTATTGGATTTGCATAATTAATAGAGTTTGTTTTCTAATTCAGTTTCCAATCAATAGCAACATGATATTAGAAGCTAGAGCTTTTTGAAACTATAAAATCTTGAAAGCTAAAGCATATTGAAATAAAACAATTTAACGGATTATATCGCGTATATTGTCTCATTTTAGTTCCCGATGTTTCAGAAGCTTTCCAGCTTTCCATGGTCACGGGTGGACTGAGAAAAGATGTATTTTCCTCTGCCAAAGTTACAATTTGTGCAAACTACCCATTTTTGAAAAACAAATAAAGGTGTACATACATGCCAGATGGGCCTAAGCTGTAAAGACAGTTACACATGTGCCAGAAGGGCTTAATTATGAGAAAAGAAACGCTGCAAAGAAAAACCGCACCTTATTTGTTTTTTCAAACATGGGTAGTTTACACAAATTGTAACTTTGACAGAGGAAAATACATCTTTTCTCTGTCCACCCGTGACGCTGGAAAGCTGAAAAGCTTCCGAAACGTCGGGAACTAAAATGAGATAATATACGCGATATAATCCGTTAAACTGTTTTATTTCGATGAGTAATAATCGCGGAAACATAAGAAAATATTAAAGCACATTGTTTAGGGGATACGTAAAGTGGGGATGTTTTTTTTTATCCCATGGTAAAGGGTGTCGTTGTGTCGAGGAGAGTCGGTGGATGCGGTCAGTGCAGCATCGCACCCTGTGGCGAGCTATAGGAGAGGTCTATGTTCAGCAGAAGACGTCCGTGGCTGAAAGATAAAGGGTGTGGCTGGGATCCTTTAAAGTGCTTACTTTTGTTCGAGACAAGTGTCATCATTACCATTGTCATATTCAACCTAAAGACGTCTACTGCTGGACAAAGGCCTTCCCCAAGGATTTCTAACGCTTTCCCGCTATCTTGACCAGATCGTCGATCCATCTTGTTAGCGGCCTTCCCACTCTGTATTGTACTCATCCGGTACGCGATCGCTACTTGAGGTTCTACGAGCAATGTGCCCCGCCCCTTGCGACTTAAGTCTAGTAACTCTCTGATCTATGTTGACGACTTTGGGTCTTCTGCGGATCTCCTGATTTCTGATTCGATCACGCAAGAAAACTCCAAGCGTAGCTAGATCCATTGAATTTTGAGTGACTTTGAGCCTTCTTATGAGGTCTATTGTTAGTGACCACGTGTAAGTGCTGTGTATGTCGTCACAGGCATTTTAAGCTGGTTAAAATAAAAATACCAGCACCCTTATAATAGGTACTGCGGTATTTGGGAAGAGAATAGCTTCCTGAACGCTGCCTATCAAAGTTAGATTCGACAAGTGAGTTTCTTTTTTTTAATTAAAAAAATCACCTCTTTCTCGACGTTGGAGCTACCTAACTGAACTGTAAAGTGGCCTTCGTATCATGCTTCAAAAACTAAACATTCCATTCAATATTATGAAATTTACCATTCCAAATGTTTGATTTTACATGCAATTATGCAATTTTACATGCAAAAAAGACACATAAACCTGTTAATTTCTCGAAAAAGCAAGAAAAAATATGTTTCACACAATTTTCATTAATTTTAAATTGAAAATTAATCGAAAGGCGTATACGCCTGTAAAATTCCCCAATAGTAAGAAAATTTACGAAAACTTGTGAAATTGTACATGATTTCGATTAATTTCGAAAAATATTTTTTTTTGCTTTTTCGGGAAATTAACAGGTTTATGTGTTTTTTTTTGCATGTAAAATTACATAATTGCATGTAAAATCAAAACTATGGAATGGTTTCTGGGCGTGTGTTGGCAGGTTGTATTAAATTACCTATTTCTTTCGGGTTGCGTGTCGACCGGTCACACTCGTCGCGAAGGCGTCGCTAAGTCAATACACTTAAATGGCTTTTAGCACGAAATTACCATAATCAACGGTAAGTAACCCTTTCTTAATCTCGAATAAGTGGTGGCACGAATTTAATTTTTATATTTTGGTGGAACCTACTAATTTTTATTAGTTTTTTCGGGTTCCATACGTGACAAGAAAAAAAACACTTTTGTAGTCAAATAACGACTATGATAAAATACTATTGTGCAGAATTCAGGCCCCTATTTCACAATCGTGACAGTTGTCAGGTGACAACTACAATTTTATGTTCACGGCGATCCCCGCAAGCTCGAAACATCTTCTTACTTTATACGGAGCACGCAATGTACGTAAATTTTGTCATTGTCACCCGACATTTGTCACGATTGTGAAATAGGGGCCAGATTGTGCAGAATTGCGAGTAGGAAGAAACGAAATTGGCCTGAACATCGAATAATCCACGAATTGTTTTGAACGAATGATATATGAAACCGATTACAAGTTTCTATGAAAACGTGAAGAAGTTAAAGAGGTACGTATTTATGAGATAAATCATTCTTAAACCTGAGGGAAAAAAAAATAACATTACGACGATTGATTTCAGTTGATTTATTAATTTGCGTTATAAGTTGACTTTTAATGGACCCATTATCAAATGATTATATCATAGTCTCTGTATAATGGAGTCGAAATTATGCTTAAATAATAACACATGATTCCTTAGCAATAAAATACATAAATAAAGCTTTGTGCGGCTGAATGGTATATTGGCAACGTACGGATGAGGTCACTTCAGTAACTGAAGCCGCACCTGTGGCCACACCACACTTTCTTGTATAATAAAATCGCACACCATCTTACGCCACACCTATTCACTTATATTGTTGTACTATACTGGAAAATACTAGGACTCAAAGTTATACCAAAACAACTTCTGTGAAAGCAAATTTAACTTTCCCAGTATAGATGGCGCCTTCAAGAGCAAATAATTAACCAAACTAATCATTGAAAGCGTCTTATAACACGTCCTGCTTAATATTCCGTCGCTGCGTCTTGACTTGCTTACATTTACAGTTCGGAACTTCGGAGCTGCCGCAAACTGCATTGGAGATTGGCCGTAGACCTGCGGCTTAGTCCAGTCAAACATGCTGTCGAAGCCATCACAAATTTTCCCTTCTCGCTTAACAAACTCATCAGGTAGAAAACTTATTTATGTATGTAACTATCCTTATACAGTTAGCAGCCTCAAAAGTAGCTGAGCGTACTGGACTGCAGTAAAGGTACTAAAGTGTCCAGCTTTTGACGCTGATGGCTATAAATCGTAATTCATAGTCATCAGCGACATCTCCCAAAGCCGTTGCTTTGGGAGATGTCTTTGTTGACTGGAGTACTAGACTGGTCTATTTGCAGCTCACGTTGTCGGAATTGCTAATGCTACTAAGGTATTCTTGGTCATCATTACTGACCAGACGTCCTCTCTGATGAAGTAAGCTATATTCGCATTATGCCAAAATAGTTAGGTTTATTCCGGGAATCCCAGTGTTTTAATTATCAGTACAAGTCTTTTAAAAAGGAGGAGGGTTTCTCAGTTGTCCATATTTTAATCGACATACTCGTAGTTAAGTCTATGTGGAAAAAAAATAGTTCGAACGCACGAAGTCAAAGGCATACATAACACATGTTTTGTTTAAAGACATCAATAGTTGTACATTAGTGTGTAGAATATACCATATCGGTATATTTTATACTATACTATACAGTTGTACAAAATAAAATTTCTGTAGGTACATTGAAAATATGATCAAAAAAATATTGTAACATACTATTTAAAGGTATTGAAAAAAAATTGGACTTTTGTATGGTTGTAAGTATTGTTGTGGCTTCATCGCGCCAAATCAGCTAAACGGCAGCTGGGTATCTACAAACCGTTATAGCATATTTATTACCCGAGTTCGCTGAAGAAAAAAATATGGGTAATGACTTTTTCTCTTTCACGAACAAAGTTGCGGGCACCTTCTAGTTTAATGTAATAACATTTCAAATTGTATAGTAATAAACATAAAAGCTTTCGTCGTGCCCCGATCTCAAGGAGATATTCAGGCAAAACCTAGATGCAGCTTTAAAACTAAATTTAACGATGTTATAATTTTATTGAAGAAACATAGTACAGTAACAATTCGTTCGTAAACTAAAACCTTATGAAACTGAAATTGTAAAAACGAAATGGCTGTGTAAGATATTTTCAAAAAAAAAAGTTCCGTTTCATATTTTTAATGGCTATTGAGGTTCGTAATAAAAACATACTAAATTGGTAATTTTACCTTATGTAGTAAGTCTGTCAAATGGTCGACACTAACGCGCATAATCAATGGTTGATTAATGACTAACAGACCATGACAAAATAAGGTCTAATTGTAATACCTGAAGACACGTAACGCAAACATATTAATTTCATAAGGTTTCAAACTAATCACTTAAACGAAACTTGCTCCAGAAGCCAATAAGCGCTGCCAGCCGATTCAGAATTATATAAAAAAATCTGCGTTGAAAGTAATTGGTCCCTTTGAGGCGGCCATGATTTTTACGGCTTCAAATTTAATCAAGTCCTTACCGGTAGGGCTTGTGTCAGTTCAAGAGCCTTTTGCGTAGGTATCGCATTTCACCAAGAGATATTCATATGTTTTTCTCTTTATTTACTGATATAATGTAATGATAACCTTTGTTACAATATGAACATTAGAAACAAGATACAAAACTGCAAATAGTAAAATGAACATATTATAAAATCCCTAACCTAAGGGTTCGTCCAGAATTCATGCGAGGGTCTGAAGGGGGGCTTGCGAAAACCTCACGACTGATGACGTTGGAGGAGGGGGCGAACAAGGTGACCTCACGTGTATTTTTTTACTGTACCTGCAAAACCGAGAACAATCATATCTATAACTTAAACTAAGTCAGGTGATATCTGGATGAATCCTTAAGGTGAGTCCACATTTGTATCATTTGCCCGATCAGATCTTCGTCCCGTGGCATGATCGCGTGTCACAATCACGCGTTTGGACGTTTCGCCGATCCGATCGCTTGAAATCCATGTTGCTACGCGTATCACACACTTAGAACGGACAAGCGAGCGGCCACTACTTTTTATCCCGAAAATAATACCCTTATCCGCGATAAACGAATTTAAGGCGGACAAAGTCGCGGGCAGAAGCTTGTTTATAATATGCTTTTTTTTCGACTTTAAATAAAACAAAGTATAATCCAGTAAGACGATTATTTTGAATTCACTGATGTCGCACGAACAGCCCTACCGTGATTCCGTCAACATATGTCGCGCCACCGATATGGCAACAGATTTCCGATATCGGGTTCATATAATCGACACCGATTACTGCGAAGCCTTATCTTTGATTAATATCCGAAATTACGCGCCGGATGATGCATGCCTTTTTTAACGAGTTTATTAACGTCGAAATGTAAGCAGTAGAGGCGGCCGATAAATAATGTGGCAATTAAAAAATCACAGTGATCAGCCGTCTAAAGGTCACTGTGACATGAGGAAGGAACAATGTTACAAAATCGCATATCTCTTTCCTCCGCTTCTAGTTGTTCTTCCGGTTGCGACGCCGTATACACAATTTAATGTATTTTTAGGCAAAAGTGTCAAAAGAAATACCAAACGTATTTATGAATGTAAGCAACCAGTGTGACAAAATCACGGTAACAAGGGTTGAAGAAAAGGTTGGTTCCGCCGCAAGTGAATCATTTCCGTTTAATTTCAATTTGGTTTCTGGAACACAATATTTTAACACATTCACTATACCAGGAACCTGCCTAGAGCAGGCGCTCTGCTCATAGATGCATAGCCGATACCATACGTTTTTCAGTATCTATGGTAAATTACGTAGCGCTACGAAAAGCTTGGCAGCGAAAGTGTTAATACAAAAAGGTAAATAAATTGTAAAATGTATAAACCGTTTTTTATTCATATTTACCTCATTCTCATTAAATTCATAAACGATCTTATTTGAAAGAAGGTATTAATACACTGAAAAAAGTAACTTTAACGTAGCCTGCTAACTTTACAAAAAGACAGTCACAGCGATCGAAATGTAACATTTTCTCCCATCTCTAACAAGCAATTATAGCTACGGTTTGCAATACTGAGTACTTACGGTTGTTAATCACAGTTTTTCACAAAAAACAGCGATACGTACTGTATTTGTAATTCTAATATTTGAGTTTAGAGTCATTAGTCTGCATAATTATAATTGACAACAATTCTTTTAACCAGGTATTTTGCCGATGAAATCAAATACAGAATGAAAAATAAATATAAACACATTAATAATCGGTTTTAACCAGTATCAAGGCACTCTTATATTATATTTATGTACGTATCTTATCTTTATTGCGCAATACAAGAAAGTACAAATGACAGACTCAATGCCATAAAGGCATTCTCTAACGGGCAACCAATAGGTTAAACAAGTAAATAATTGGTACAGTATTTATTGGTGTGTCTATCAATATCAAAATTGTAGAAATTACAAGTTATATTATAATTATATACTATACCAACTATACCTACATAATACATAAATTTACACATATCAGATAAGGAACTTCTGGTATACATTTATTACACTCTCGTACAGTCCATAGTCCTCTATTGCTTACCGGTATGGGGTGGCACCTACGAAAGTAAAATTATAGTTCTTGCCCAACGTTCTATTCTTAAAGTATTATTAGGCAAAAATATAAGATTCAGCACCCTAGACGTTTATAAAGATGCTTACGTTCTTACAGTGAGAAAGTTATGTATCCTAAATTGTATTTTAAAAATTCATAAGAGTATAAAACCAGATTCTAGTATATTAAGAAAAAAAACAACAGTGTAATTAGGCAACCACACATCATTAGAACATCCTTTGCAAAAAGACAATTTAACGCATTATCTATTTATCTATATAACAAAATAAACCGAACAATTAATATCTACACCAAAACTGTTGGCGAGTGTAAAAGGCAAATAATTACATGGTTAAAAAGTTTCGAAGAAACTGAATCTCTCATGCATTAACACATTCCGCACATTCAAATCCGCATCACAGTAACAGAGTCTGTACTTAATCGCGTACCTATTTTCCTTTACATACATTACAACATATTCAATTTTTCCATTCGAAAAACTATGTTTAACTAAATATTAATAATACCTACTGTATTTATCACTGATTTCTTTGTTATGTTTGTCAACATTGTCTTACTCTTTTAAATTATAAGATGTTTGTATAAGATGACATCTTAAACTTAAAATTAGATACAAAATATTATATTATTTATTGTTAACTTTAATAAGACCTTGTACGACAGAGCGAATACCTCCTAACACAAGTGTCAAACTTAAAAGGAGGATTGTCATGTCACATAATTTGATATTCCATAACATGCCTAGGTAAATATTTTTGCTGCAGCACCGATGACTATAGCTTGACGAGTTCCTTTGTGACACTCCCATGGTCTGCGGGTGACGGGGGGAAAGATAGCGGAGGCGAGTAAGAAATGTGCGCGCGGCACGGTCTTGTTTTTTTTTGGCGATTGACTATAGGCTGAAGGACTTTCAAGACTTGGGAGCGCGGCAGAGTCATCGTGTCCCGTCACTTTATACCCAACTCCGCTTCCCCCCCCCCCCTTTGGGCCCGCAGACCATGGGAGTGCCACGAAAGAACTTGTCAAGCTATAGTGACTATATTTATATCCCTTTAATATTGTCAATTTACTTCAAGCTGATTCCCAGGTATAAAAGTATAGAAAACTAATTAGGAACCGTCAACAGCGCAGCGCCATTTAAGCTGGTGAGATGTTTTTATTGGATACGTCACTTATCGGCTTACGGGCAGCGAGGAACGGCGAGGATAAGCCAATTTAATGGGTGATATTATATTAAAGGATATTGTGACGACAAAACGACGAGATGGTATCTAGCCGGGATTCAAGTTCACATTCGTAAACGTGTTGGTAACAGAGTTGGGTGAATAGCAAGGGTTACCAAAATTCAGAAAGTCAAGCTATAATAGTTATTTGTTATGCAAGGATGCGAAGTTAGCAAAAAAAAAAAAAAATATTATTATTTGGCGCGAGTACCTGAATTGAAAGCCGAATAAGCGAAGGGATTTAAACTTGAACCGCGAGTGGCGTGAGTGGTTCAAATTCAAATAAAGATTCTTAAGCGTAACGAAGCTTTCAAGGCACGAGAAGCCAAATAAGTTTGCAGCCGTGCTAAACACACAGCTTTTCACCTTACTACCGTGAAGAAAATGTGAGATGTAAGAAAAATTGTGAAATTATGACAAACCAACTATTTTTTTATTTATAATTAGTGATAATGAACCTATACAATACACTCATAACAAAACAAACAAAAATTAGTACAAAAAAATATAAATTCGAACAACAAATAACTTTTCAACGCTAGCGAATAAAACAAACTCTTCGACGCAGATTTGGCGCTGTAAAAGGAGCTTTTCGGAGCGAGTGAAGTGATAAATTAATTTTCTCAAATATGCAATGAAATGTCGTCATTACGTGCGTTAAAACAGGCTTCAAAGTATCCCGTTTCGGGCGGCACAACCTTAGAGAACTGGAAAAGAATTTCATAAAAAATTAAAGGCTGCCGGGAAGCTATTTTTTTAAATTTTTATGTAATTATGGCGTCTGTGTCATAAACAGGCTAAACAGCTGAAATATTTTTTTTTTTTCTAGTGGCTGAACAGCCGTGTTAAGCACAACTCTGCTATCTCTAAATAATCGAGTTTGGATTAATCAGTATTAAATCATCTTATACCAAAACCATACTTAACATTAACCAAAAACAGAAATTCAAAAATTGTTATTAGTTACCGAGAACATGTAAATGTCAAACTCGTTTACCTTCGTTTTTCAACGTTTGAGTTGTACCAAACTCTTTTATCTTATAGAACGTATGTTATTGACTAATAGATGTTACAGACTGTTAGATGTTACAGGCTGTAACATCTAACAGTCTGATATATCTAATAGTCTGTTACATCTAACAGCCTGTAACATCTAACACTCTGTTACATGTTATATTCTGGATCATCTAACAGTGTCTGTAGCGTCTAACAGTCTGTAAAATTTTATAGTCTGTTACATCTAACAGTCTGTAACATCTTATACTCTGTAACATTTGACACTCTGTAACATCTTATAGTCTGTACCATCTTAAACTTTGTAACATCTTATAGTCTGTAACATCTAAGACTGCAACATTTTAAAGTCTGTAACATTTAACAGTCTGTATCATCTAACAGTGCGTAACATCTAACAGTCTGTATCACCTAACAGCATGTAACATCTAACAAACTGTAACATCTAACAGTCTGACACATCTTACAATCTGGAACGTCTAACAGTATGTTACAACTAACAGTCTGTAACATCTAACAGTCTGTAACATCTAACAGTCTAAAACCTCTAACAGTCTGTAAAATCTAACAGTCTGCAACATCTAACAAACTGTAACATCTAACAATCTGTGATATATATAAACTCTCTAACGTCTTACAACCTGTAAGATCTAACAGTCTGTCATATCTAAAAGTCTGTTACATCTAACAGCCTGTAACAAATAACAGTCTGTAACAATAAACAGTCTGTAACATCTATTAGTCTGTCACAATAAAAATTCTGTAATCTCTAACAGTCTGTAACTTCTAACAATCTGTTACATCTAACAGTCTGTAACATCTTATAGTCTGTATCATCTAATAGTCTGTTACATCTAACAGCCTGTAACATCTAAAAGTCAGCAACATCTAACACTCTGTTAGATGTTATATTCTGGATCATCTAACAGTGTCTGTAGCGTCTAACAGTCTGTAAAATTTTATAGTCTGTTACATCTAGCAGCCTGTAACAACTAACAGTCTGTAACATCTTATACTCTGTAACATCTGACACTCTGTAACATCTTATAGTCTGTACCATCTTAAACTTTGTAACATCTTATAGTCTGTAACATCTAAGACTCTGCAACATTTTAAAGTCTGTAACATTTAACAGTCTGTATCATCTAACAGTGCGTAACATCTAACAGTCTGTAACACCTAACAGCATGTAACATCTAATAGCCTGTAACATTAAATATTCTGTAACATCTCTCCGATGACCGGTTTGGCTCAGTGGGAGTAACGTTGCCTGCGAAGCTGAGGTCCTGGGTTCAAATCCCGGTAAGGGCAAATATTTGTGTGATGCTGATGAGCATAAATATTTTGTTCCTGAGTCTTGGATGTTTTCTATGTTCATAAGTAATATGTCTATTAAATATATCGTCATCTAGCACCCATAACACAAGCCTTATTGAGCTTACCATGGGACTAGTTCGATTTGTGTAAATAAAAATTGTCCATAAATATGTATTTAATTATTTATTATTATTTCTCTAACAGTCTGACACATCTAATAGTCTATTACATCTAACAGTCTGTGTCAACTAACAGTCTGTTACATCTAATTGTCTGTAACATTTTACAGTCTGTTACATTTAACAGTCTGTTCCCATATAGCCATGTTCGGTCGCAGAATCTTCAAAGCAGTTGCAAGTCACAACAATTTCGTAACTGTTACGGCACATTTCGACTGTGGTAGGTTTTGGTTTCTACGTGAAGTAATAGTAATACACAATGCCACCAGTAAGCCGCTAGTAACTGTGTGTTGTTGCTGTTTTTACGCATAACAGAAACATTTGTTTTCCGTTATGCGTAAAAACAGCAACAACATATACACTTTGCGTTTAGTTTGTAACGAGTGTACATACTTGGAATATTGTGTCAAATTACAAATTTTAATAATTAATGTTATGTGACTTGTCAAATGTCTTTAGAATTTTACCAATAAAAATCTGTATCTGTATCTGTATCTGTATCTGTGTAGTAACAGTGTGGTTTCTCTGTAACTAAAAGCAAACGCGAAGTGTAGTAATGTTACTTCAATGTTTCTGAGATAGTAACGATAAATGACAATAGAAAGGCTTCATAAAAACCAAAGGTTCTCAAACTGTCCCCATAGCTTGCCATTGTCATATGATAATTAAGTAATAAAAATTGTGTTTAATCATGTTTGACCCAAAGAAAGGAATACATTGTACCTTCTCAAAGTGTATATCCATTTGAAAGTATTCTATTTAGAATTAAAAACTACTACGTAAAGCTAATCAACTATTGGCTCAAGTAGCCAATTGCATACAGGAGTTAACAAAGTTAAATGTAGACAATAAAATGCAAACAGTCATATCCTGTAGTCAAATAAGAAAACTAACTAGAAACAGAATATTTCCTTCTGTTTCCGCGATTAGGACCCACTGAAATAAAACAAATACCCGTGACCATGGAAAACTGAAAAGTTTCCGAAACATCAGGACCTAAAATGAGATAATATACGCGATATAATCCGTTAAATTGTTTTATTTTAATTACTAGAAACAGGTGAAAACGTATTTACTACTGTCAAGATTAGTGAAAATTACTCGTTATCAAAAAATATTAAAGACAAGTGGTTTTAACCACCGATAATTATATCATAGCGATCAAATTCGCTACTTGTCTTAACGGAAAAACAAAAATCTTTGATAGAAATATAAAATAACAAATTATATAACAGTCTATAATATCAAAAAGTGTGTAACATCTAATAATCTGTAACAACGAACAGTCCGTAACATTTTATAGTCTGTAACATCTTACAGCCTATAACATCTTATAGTCTGTTACATTAAATATTCTGTAACATCTAACAGTCTAAAACATCTAACAGTCTGTAACATCATACAGTCTGGAACATCTTACAGTCTGTAATATCTAATAGTCCGTAACATCTAACAGTCTGTAACCTCTAACACTCTGTAAAATCTAAGAATCTGCAATATCTAACAGTCTGTAACATCTAACAAACTGTAACATCTAACACTCTGACACATCTTACAATCTGGAACGTCTAACAGTATGTTACAACTAACAGTCTGTAACATCTAACAGTCTGTAATATCTAACAGTCTAAAACCTCTAACAGTCTGTAAAATCTAACAGTCTGCAACATCTAACAAACTGTAACATCTAACAATCTGTGACATCTAAAACTCTATAACGTCTTACAACCTGTAAGATCTAACAGTCTGTCATATCTAAAAGTCTGTTACATCTAACAGCATGTAACAAATAACAGTCTGTAACAACAAACAGTCTGTAACATCTATTAGTCTGTCACAATAAAAATTCTGTAATCTCTAACAGTCTGTAACTTCTAACAATCTGTTACATCTAACAGTCTGTAACATCTAACAGTCTGTTATATCTAAAAATCTGTAACATCTGACAATCTGTAACATCTAACAGTCTGTAATATCTAACAGTTTGTATCATCTAAAAGTCAGTAATATCTAACAGTCCGTAACATCTAACAGTCTGTAACATCTTATAGTCTGTTACATTAAAAATTCTGTAACATCTAACAGTCTAAAACATCTAACAGTCTGTAACATCATACAGTCTGGAACATCTTACAGTCTGTAATATCTAATAGTCCGTAACATCTAACAGTCTGTAACATCTAGCAAACTGTAACATCTAACACTCTGACACATCTTACAATCTGGAACATCTAACAGTATGTTACAACTAACAGTCTGTAACATCTAACAGTATGTAACATCTAACAGTCTAAAACCTCTAACAGTCTGTAAAATCTAACAGTCTGCTACATCTAACAAACTGTAACATCTAACAATCTGTGACATCTAAATCTCTATAACGTCTTACAACCTGTAAGATCTAACAGTCTGTCATATCTAAAAGTCTGTTACATCTAACAGCATGTAACAAATAATAGTCTGTAACAACAAACAGTCTGTAACATCTATTAGTCTGTCACAATAAAAATTCTGTAATCTCTAACAGTCTGTAACTTCTAACAATCTGTTACATCTAACAGTCTGTAACATCTAACAGTCTGTTATATCTAAAAGTCTGTAACATCTGACAATCTGTAACATCTAACAGTCTGTAATATCTTACAGTCTGTAAGATCTTATCGATACCTCCTACGTATACTGGTACAAGTGCAGAATCATAATTTTACAGGAGAGCTGTTCAAAGGTTCCAATATCTGTAACTTTCTCATTTGATGACGTAACTTTTCAAAATTTTGTATTGGTTCTAAAGAAAATATTTTGCTTTCATCTGTATTCATAGAATTTTGAAATTTCTAATAGATTATGAGAAAATTGCAAATGCACTAGTATACGCGTATTTTACATGTCGTCGTTGTGTGATATAGCGACGTATACTGGTACCACTTGTACCAGTATACGTCGTAATACATCGATTCCTGATTGAACGATATTTTTATACTGTATATAAATAGTTCGATGAAATACTCTTATGGTTTGTAATGAAAAATAAGGCAGATGCTCTTTTACCACTTATTTACCTTCATATGTTGATTCATGAACTTTTTTCTCACTAACATCAATATACGCTAAAATTTGTATGTCACTTGTTTCAATATACGGCTAGTAATGTTTTAAAAGTACCATGTAAATTACAAAATAATAATTATAAATAACTTACATGTATGTACCATTGATGAATGAACTTGTATCCAAACACAAAAATGTTGATATTTTTGACCCCCGATTTTTGGTATAGGTACAGATTGTAGAAATAATTTCGCGGTTTCCGCGTTCAGACCTCTAACTTTCAATAAGCATGCTTGCTCATTAATTCTCAATTCATTCGACATTGCATTGGTAAAGCTTAAGTTTAAACGATTAAATTATGCATGGCCTGAGCCACATTTCAATATAATATGGTTCCTAAGTAACAAATTCAGGAAAGCTTTAGTCTCGGGATATTTTTCGAGAGCTCTTTTTAATCACGCTGTGCATACTTGTTTTGGATAACATTTTGGTCAAAATGCCTGTATCTAAGTATTATTATACATTAATATTAAATGAATTCGTCTGTTTAAAGTGCCTAATAAATAAAATACAATAAAAATTAATGTTTTTACGACGAAAGAAAATTTTACAAAGGTAGTTTAGTAATAACAAGAAGACGCCCGCAACTTCGTTCGCGGAGGAGAAAAAGTCATATACCCTCCTTTTTTCGACAGCGTAGTCGGATAAAAAGTATCCTTTAACCATCTCGAGATACCCTTGTATCAAAAATAGTTGAAATCCGTTCAGCCGATTTGGCGTGATGAAGCCACAACGACACATACAAACTTATAAAAAAAAATATTTTTCGAATCAGTGTCTTCTAAATAGTCCATTACAATCATTATATACCAAATAGTCCATTCAATGTATACATTTCATTTTTATAACTTTATAATAGTATAGATTACACTCTATGATAAGAAACTTCACACAAGACTGATCGAGTGCAGTCTTGTGTTAAGGTGCGTCCACATTTGTATCATTTGCCCATATCAGATCATCGTCGCGTGGCATGATTGCGTGTCACGATCACGCGTTTGGACGTTGCGCTGATCCGATCGCTCGAAATCCATTTGTTACGCGTATCACACAATTATATCGGAAGAGTGCGGCATGATTGGCGCGCCGACAGTGAGCGTCCAAGCAGCGCGATACGCAGTCATGCCACGGCAGGGTGATCGGATACGAGCAAATGATACAAGTGTGGACGCACCTTTAGGTTTCTTATTATTGAGCAAATAAAATATAATCATCACATTACTAGGCGAGTTATATAATTACGTATTCTTACTATATTATTACAAAGATTATCTTGATAAGTTTCCCGCAAATTACCTAAATATTTTTTCTTTCGAGAGTGGTGGTTTTTGGTGTGCTTAATGGTGAGTCGGTGTAATCCAAACCTGTATCAGTGCCTTCTGGAGAAAAAACCCTTTAATTGGATGGCACCGGTGTCATGCTTCAATTGATTCTCGAGTCATACTTAGGTCGGATAGTGGTGAGTTTATATAATGAATAAGTAAAAGTAAACTATCATCACAATATGACGTGGTTGACATCCTCGAAATAATGTCCTCAAATTCTTGTGAGTTTTCTTTTTGCAGACATGTTTTTCGCGAAGTCTCTAAAACTTGTATTTGACTTGTTTGATTTAATTTCATGTACATCTGCGATACAGAAATTATTTTATACTAAATTTGGTGAATCACAGCTTTGCTACAGAGAAGCATTACTGAAAAAAAAACAGTTACTGAAAATGGTTCCAATCTTATAGAATCTAAATCAATTTTCTCTAGATACTCTATTTTATCACATTTACATTCTGCTCCTGGAGGGAACGGCGATTCTGAGAAAAAAAATGCAGAATAAGCATCACTTATATCGATATACAAAGTGCGATAGCAAGTTACACATAAGAGCTTTGTACCCTGTACTGATACAAGTAACAAAAATGAAATAAAGCCGTTTTTATACACGATATTGCAGTATAAATATGTGTTTACAATTATATTATAAGCTTTTTTAAATACTTACCGCTCGAATCACGATGTTGTGTTTCACTCAAAATCATTGAAACGAGGTTTCTCCCGCGTGTTCGCTGAATTTTAAAATTTTACTACTTATTTTATAACTTTTAAGCAATTAAACATCATATAAGTAATGTGAACTTACCATAATTACTCAACTTTTGTAATCGTAGGTTTTGTATTAGACGTATGGCTCGTCATTCACAGTTTACACGGTCCGCACGCAGGGACGCCTAGCGTGTTTACTGGGACAACTGTCAGTTACACTCGACTTCCCTCGCCCCGCCAAAATATTGGTGCCGCGTATAGTGATGCAAGTGACTTGCACCACTATACGTCGCACTGATTAGCAAAGCTGTGTTAGATGCATTCATATACGTCACTTTATTTCCGAAACTAATAGGAATATCCGTACGAAATTTTTGTAGTAGGTAAATATAGAGATATTAATCACAAAAATATAAAAAACTAAAAATCTGGAAATTGACACTTGTACCAGTATACGTACGAGTAAGAGGTATCGTTAAAGTCTGTTACATTAAATATTCTGTAACATCTAACAGTCTGAAACATCTAAGTCTGTAACATCTTACATTCTGTAACATCTTACAGTCTGTAACATCTCACAATTTGTATAATTTAACAGTCTGTAATATCTCACAGTCTGTAACATCTAACAAAAAGGTTTAAGGTTTAAAGATATTTATTTTCAAAAAAGACATAGGTCACTTACATGAGAACATTAATTAAAGTAAAAATATACATGATCGTCCGTATCATAACTATTTACGCTCACTTAATGCATTACTCTGTAGTAGTACTATCAGTAGTGGTGTGGTAGTAGTATTCTAGCTATGAAGAATAACATGTTGTGATAGTTTTTTTTTTAATGCATTACATTTAATTAAGCTTACACTTTTTATTGTTGACGGTAACTTGTTATACAACTGTGCACCTTCAAAAGTAAACATTGTTTTTCCTAATTGGGTTCTTATCTTAGGTAGTACCAAAAAGCTTGCGCGACGTGTTGACCGTTTAGTTATCTGTTTTAACTTCGTAATGGATAAGTTAGTACGGACAGAGTTATTTAAGATTTTTCTTACAAGAATGCATGTGTTATAATTGTACAATTGTTTTAAGTTCATGAGTTTAGTTTCTTTATATAATTGTTTCGTTGGTGTTAAGAAATGGTATTGAAATAGTGTTTTTATTACTTTATTTTGCAATCTTTGGAGATCGGCTAGTTTTGTTTTGGCAGCACTGCCCCAGAGTTCTATCAGATACAGTAGGTGAGGTTTTACAAGTGAGTTGTATATGGTTTTACAAGTGAGTTGTGATGATGATGATGATGTATATGGTAAAGGGCATCCGACACGGAACACAACTAGCGATGCCTCGAAGCGATCCGGTTAACGACGACAGCTTAGCGCGTACGTGCTCAATCTGATGATTCCAACTAAGATTGCTGTCTATTCGTAGGCCAAGATATTTTTCATGGTTTTTTTCCTGTATAAATTCGTTATTGATTTTAAGTGGATGGTGATGGGGTATAATTTTATTTCTGGATTTAAAAATGACGTAGCAAGTTTTTGATATGTTTATTGTTAGAAGATTATACTGAAACCAAGAGAACAATTTATTTAAGTCTTCTTGCGCGTTCGATATTATGTCATCAAGTGTATCCAAAGTGAAATAAACACGTTTTGTCCGCGTATAATGATATATAACCGTGTAGTCCTATTTCTTGTACATTACATATATATTGAGAACAGCAGGGGACCTAAAATGGAACCCTGTGGGATTCCACAAGTTATAAAATGCTTTGAACTTTGTGAATCACCTAATTTGACTACTTGGTATCTGTTAGTTAGGTAAGATTGCAGAACTTTCAATGCAGTGCCATCTATACCGATTTGTTTTAGTTTCTTCAATGACTGACGGTATCGAAAGCCTTCTTAAGGTCGATGAATAAACCTAGTACGACCTTTTTACTGTCTATATTACTTTTAATTTTTGCCACGAGGTCGATTGTCGCTGTCAAAGTGTTGCTTTTGGGTCTGAAACCATATTAGCGTTCAAAAATAAAATTGATTGACTTTAAATAAGTATCTAAACGGCTATGTAGGAGTTTTACAAACATTTTGGAAAGTATAGGTAGAACCGAGATCGGTCTGTAATTCGCGGGATCAGGTTTTGCTCCTGATTTGTGGATTGGGGTAACTTTAGCGATTTTTAAGTGAATCAGGAAATATTCCGTTGTACAATAACTTATTCAAGCAATTTACTAGACTATTGCCAATTACATGTGTAATGTATTTTATACATTTTGTATTGATTCCATCGAGGCCAGTACTAGAATTCGAATCTAGACCAATGATTAATTTAACTATTTCAACACTCTGTAACATATTATAGTCCGTATCATCTAACAGTCTGTAACATCTAACAGCCTGTTATATCTAAAAGTCTGTAACATATATCACTCTGTAACATCTTACAGTCTGTAACATAAAATATTCTGTAACATCCTAACAACCTGTAACATCTAACAGTCTGTAACATCTCACAGTTTGTATCATTTAACAGTCTCTAATATCTAACAGTCTGTCTAACAGTCTGTAACATCTAACAGTCTGTAACATCTAACAGTCTGTAACAACTTTCAGGCCGTAATATTTAATAGTCTGTTACATCTTTTAGTCTGTAACATATAATATTTTGTAACATCTAACAGTCTGTAACATCTTACAGTCTGTTACATCTTACAGTTTGTATAATCTAACAGTCTGTAATATCTTACAGTCTGCAACATCTATCAGTCTGTAACATATAATAATTTTAACATGTAACAGTAACTTATGAAACAATCATTAGTATGGGTTTGGACAGTTCCTAGCAGGATAGCATCAAATTCATCGGGATTAAGGACATATGAAATGCACTACTTATTTAAACTTTAGAATCAGCGTAGTTGGGTAAAACGGTTGGACAGATAACAATCACTTTTGGTACACGGGTAGCTGAGCATTCAACTATGGTGTCACCATATAGTTAAGCATGAAGACGTAACTTTTAAGACGTTTATTTTGAAAGTGTTCCTTCTATTCCTGTTCCTCTAGAAAGCTAAGCCACGCTAAGCCACTGGCCAAGCTTAACTGCACGACTATTTGGATAGTTCACGCCATTTTTAAACACAAGAGGCTGACTCAGAAGAAAACCAAAATAGTTTTTTGCAAAGTCGCTTAGAAAATGAAAGCTAATGTTAACACAACTCCATTTATTTGACCATTTAAAGAGTGGTTTATACATATAATAAACGAAGGCGTTTTTCCAAAAGTGCTCTCTCTGTTCCCTTTCCTCAAATAAGTTAGCCCGTAGGTGACGCCCAGCTAAACAGCACGGATACTCTTATAGTTGTCATCACTTGATTGGCCAAAAATTTGACAAATCAGTCATTCAGTCATCATTTTAATCATTTATACACCAAGTTAGATAAACACAAAAAGGGAGATTTAACAAGTTACAGGAGTTAAAAAATACATCCAAGTGCGAGTCGGGCCCACGCACCCAGGGTTCCGTTCAAAATATACGCTACAAACGGCCGTATCTATGATAATCCAGTTTAAGCAAAGCCCTCTACTAACGACCGACGTACTAGGTACGACCCAACACACTATTAACTCCTAATCAAATTGTACGCGATAGATAGATAGACAGACATAAAATTATACTGTTTTTCTTTCTTTCTTTTTTTCATTTGTGAAAATCTTATACAACCTCGTGACAGACAGCCGGACACCGAAGTGTTAGTAATAGGGTCCCGTTTTACGCTTTGGATACGGAACCCTAAAAATTAAAGTAGACGTTTTTTCCAAAAGTGCTCTCTCTGTTCCCGTTCCTCAACTAAGCTAACCACTCGTGACGCCCAGCTAAACTGCACGGCTACTCGGATAGTTGACGCCACCTGAATGGCAGCCTTAGTTTGTGACGAAACTCGGACCTAACTTCGAAAGCGTTAATAGAGTTCGCTATTTCTGGGACATTCCAACACTGGCGTTCACTTACCTTTTGCCTCAGCTAAATACTTGTTTAGGAGAGAACTTTGCATTTGATGCAGAGCTCAATATTGTTAATTGGATCAACATTTTCTTGTTATTCTGTCCCGTAAGTCAAGATACAATAGTGACAGAGTTACATAGAAAAATGATTATAATCTAGGCTATTAACACGCTGACGAGATGGGCCCTTGAGGAAAAGCATTTGATACAGAATTAATTATTGGTTATTGGATCAACATTTTTCTTGTTATCCTGTCCCGTAACACAAGACAGAATAGTGACAGAGTTACATAAAAATGCTTATAATCTAGGCTATTAACACATTGACGAGATTTACCCTTGATAAATAGACTATATTGCCTATTTTTTAACCGACTTCCAAAACAGGAGGAGGTTATTATGTTCGATAGTTTGTATTTTTTTTTTATGTATGTTCACCGATTACTCCGCCAATTGTGGACCGATTTTAAAAATTCTTTTTCGAAAGGCTATTCTCCCGAGGTGGTTCCATTGCCACCAAGTTGGGATCTGATTATGGGATCCCAGGAAAATCGAGGGCAATCCTCAAATTTTATAGGCACTTATAACGTTTTTCATATATTTTCGTAAGCTATTTAAGTATTTGCATATGGTAGTCATCATCTCAGCATGCTGAGCTGATGACGGAAGTTACAACTCCTTAATAGTTAAGAGTTAGAGGATAACGCTTAAAAACATCATCTATTATATATAGGTAAATACGTTAAGACTGTTAGTCATATTCTTTTTAGTGTGTCCCAGAAGTCGTCTCCTTATCACCAATACAGGATTAGATGATGGAATACCAGGGGAATCGAGAGAAACCTTCAAATATTATAGGCACTAACAATGATCGGTATATATTTTTCTAAAGTTATCAGTTGTTTTCCTCTGGTTGTCATCATTTCATGCTGAGCTGATGATGGAAGGTAACCAACGAACTAAGGTAAGACTAACCAACTTTTACATTTCTTACTTCCTAAAACTCGAGATGCGTGTAAAGTGCCTCCTCAATCTTCCCATTCTGGGCTCTAATAAATACTTTATATCAGTACCGAAATCCATCACTAAAAAGCAAATAATAAAAAAAATTAAGTAAAAAAAGAACCGACTTCAAAATAAACTAAGCCATAAATAATATTTTATGTACGGTACGGACCACATTTGAATCACCTTTTGAAGTCGGTGCCAAACCTGAAGTAAATAAAGTTCTTTATTCAACAAAAATACGAATGACTATGACTAAATATATATGTAGGTAGATAATAACTAAAGGCTCGCCGCCGCGGTTCTTACTAGTAATAAATGAATGGTTTGGCACCGACTTCAAAAGGTGATTCAAATGTGATCCGTACCGTACATAAAACAATATTTATTGGGTTTTTAGTTTATGTTGAAGCCGGTTCTTTTTTTACTTAAAAAATTTCTTTTGATGACTTCATATCATTTGAAATAGCTCTAAAGAGTGACTCAGGAGACGTAACTGTGGCAACGAGGTACAGTTAAAAACATAGATTGACCCAATAATGATTTGCATGAATCTTTATTTCTGTTTTATTAAAAGTTTATTTATGTAACAAGTAGTTGAGATTATTTTTTCGCGTGGAAAGTTTTGGTCAAGATATAATATAAGCCATCAAACATTTTATTCTATATCTTTCTATGAAAACAGAATTTAACATGGAGTTCCTTTCCTTTATATGGCCGTGGTGTACTTTGACGTAAAAGTACATGTCGGAGCTCTCTGTCAAATCGCTGTCTGTATACTACCTTGGCCAAAAACCCTGTGTACGCCACTGTGTGTGTCTTTTTTAGTCACACAATACAATAACTTTTTATTGAAAACCACACAAAATGAGTACAGAAAGCAATACATTTAAGGAGAGGTAAACAACAGGAGGTCTTATCGCTAAACAGCGATCTCTTCCAGACAACCTTTGGGTAGTGGAAGACGTTGAGAAAAGAAACTGTATGGACTGCTATAGGAGAGAGGGATTTAGCTCGTCTTAATTCGACAGGCAAAGAGTTCTACAACCGAACAGACTGAAAAGTGAACGTATCAAGAAATAGACATACCATCACCTGAAGTCAGATATCTTACAGTTTCAAATGTGGGTCGTACTTTTTTCTCCGTTCTTCAATATCCTACTACATTATATACCTGATGTAAGTGCCGTCCGAGAGTGCTCCTGACTTGCCCAACTGCGGCGATTCGTGAAGTTTAAGTGGCCATTAACAAAGTTGTTTACTGCCGCCCCCTGGCGCTGCTCAGCCATTTGCCTCGTAAAAGAAAACTGCAGAAGACCAATTCATATCCGTTCATATTTCGACGACCGGTTTAGCTCAGTTGAAGTGTCGGTGCCTGCGAAGATGACGGTCCTGGGTTCAAATCTCAGTCAGGGTAAATATTTGTGAAATGAGCATAAATAAGTAGATCAGTATATAGCTAATACATACATATACCGACGTCTAGTGAGTACTAGACGTACATACATGCCTGTGCTTACATGCGACCAGTTCGATTTGTGTAAAAGTTACCCTCTAAAATTTATATTTTTTTTATATAATGTTGGCCCACGCTGCGCTGAGACTTATACTAGGTGATATCTAAATCAATAACTAAAATAAACAAAGAGAAAAAAAGGTAGTAATCATTTCATTGGGGTTGGATTTGCGGGTATGATAGAGAAAAGCATTATATATTTGCTTTTAACAGCTTAAAGTGTAAACGGTCGTTCAGTAACATCTATACTACCTACTCATTATAAATAAGTAAAAAAAATACGTCATACCTACATTTCGATGCTAGTGCGGAAAGTATGTCATTAGTTTACGAGTACCAAGACGCGGGACGAGTGAAGAATGACATTTCCGGACGTGTATCGAACGACGTTCTTTAATACAATTGCGAAAAAATAATAAAAACAACAAGTAAGGAATTGGAAACTTGAAACTTAAAACGTTTTTACAGTAAGAAAAAACGCATCTTCTTTGACAGGCGTTTCAGCAGCTATTGCGTTCCGTTCAGTCAACTTATTAAAAACGGTTTTTCGATATTTAATATTAAAAAATAAACGCGTTATAATGATGAACAGTTTAGTAGTAAAGTAAGAATATAGAGATCCAGGAGCTGGTGGCCAAGCCCAACATGTATCGGCGTAACAAAATCACACAGACTTCGCTTGTTCGGTCACCTACTACGAATGGGAGAGGATCGTGCTGCCAAGAGAGCGTACGTGGGACGACCAACTGGCCGCCGCCCGGTTGGGAGTCCCAGGTACCGCTGAGAGGACAGTGTCAGATGGCGTGCTCTCGTTTTGGAGGCCAAGACCCTCTTTGGGTCTCTGAGCCAAATTAGTTATTTAATAAAATATGAAATATATATATTTTTCGTATTTTTACATTAAATTAATAGTAGGTTTTTATGTTCATTACGACGTTTAAAGAAAACTAATATTAACACTCATCAATAAGTAGTCATGAATTGGAACAAATATGAATAAAAAAAAATGGAAATGTGAAAAGCGCTAGTTTGCGAAAACCAACTTTCCGCACGGTAAACAGCCTACGTAAAGTAACATTTTTTGAGCAACTGTATTAAAAAGGTTTTTTTAATAAAAATAAGTGATATAAGTGAAAACTATATCAAGGTCACTACGTCGAAAACATGTTTTTAATGTATTGTATGTAAACCATAGTGGCGGCGATGTGGTTCGCAACCCATCACGTCTCGGTCCCAGCGAGAGTGAAGAGTGGGCTATGGAGAGACGCTTTGTTACGTTAAATGTAAGGGGAGGAATGAATGATAAAATAGATGAAGTAGGTATGTCAGGTGATGGATGCGAGAAATAGAGATATTAATGAATTTGATGAAGCGACAGTTGTATGCCAGGACCGTAGCAAGTGGAAGGAGGTAGTCTCTGCCTACCCCGTGATGGGAAAAAGGCGTTAATTTATGTATTTAGGTATATGTATGTTTATATGTATGTTTTCTTGTGCCATAATCACGCCCAAACGGGCAGGTTTTAACTATTATTTTTCATGGGTATTCGGGTATCCTCAAAGGGTGGGTTCATTCATTCTATCTCAGACTCACACTATCTCAGAGATAGAGCCCGACTAAGCTGAAAAACGAAACCTTGCACGCCGAGCTTCTTAGAGGCTAATTTGGCCTTACCCTCTAGATGGCCGCGGAACTAGACTTCATTCGATATATCGACGCCAAGGATTCCGATAGTGGCTGTTGCAATTAGGGGAGTATTCTCAAAACGAGGTGATGCAACAAAACGCAGACTTTTTAGTGGTGAAAGCGCAAACCTGTGTCTTTGTAGGGTTAAAGCGGACTAAATTAAGTCGACCCCTATCTGAAACTTCTTTTAGGGAAGTTTCAACTTCAAACACAAGTTTGTTACGGCTCTCGATGACGTTATCCCGAGAAATGTTGGTGCGGCCAGTGTAGGAGGCATCACCCGTGCTATCACCCGCATAACAGTGAATGCCACAAATTTGCAGCATATTGTTGATATGCAGAAGGAACCGCGTGGGCGATAACACACAGCCTTGAGGGACACCAGCATTCACAGACGTGGATTCAGAGCACGCACCGTCAACTACGTCCTTTATGCATCTGTCTGCTAGAAAGCTACTGACCCATTCGCATAATTTCTCGGGGAGCCCATAAGATGGAAGCTTCGAAAGAAGTGCTTTGTGCCAAACCCGATCAAAAGCCTTCGCCATGTCCAAGCTAACCGCCAATGCTTCGCCCTTAGTCTCGATCGTCTGTGCCCAACGATGTGTCAGGTAAACCAGAAGGTCACCAGCTGAGCGACCTCTACGGAAACCATATTGTTGGTCACTAAGCAGTTGGTGGTCCTCTAGGTACCGAAGGAGCTGGCTGTTGATAATGGACTCCATTATCTTCGAGAACAGGGAGGTTATAGCTATCGGCCTGTAGTTGGATGGGTTTGAGCGGTCACCTTTTTTAGGGATCGGGTGCACCAAAGCTGACTTCCATGAGATCGGGACTACGCCAGAAGAGTAAGAGAGCCGAAAAAGACGCGTTAAAACCGGTGCCAACTCTGGAGCGCACGTCTTCAACACAATAGGGGGAATTCCATCGGGCCCACTCGACTCATGGACATCGAGGGAAAGAAGTGCTTTACGCACTGACCTATGGTGGAACCATAGGTCAGTGCGTAAAGCCATCCAGCATATAGCTATCGTGCCGCGGTATTGTCGGCTCGTGTCCCCCATCATCCAAAGTCGAGCTGGACGCAAATAGTTTGCCCAAGAGATCGGCTTTCTCCTTTGCGTCGTGGGCCAACGAATCATTTCCCATTTTCAGAACACACGAGTTCCCGAAGGGAGGCGCTCTAGTCTCTCGCCAATTCTGCCTATGTGCAGCGTCTTCGCTCTGGCAATATCCTTTTTGAAGGATCTGGAGGCAAAGTTAAACTCCTTTTTTAACGCGCTGGTCTTTACATTCCGTACTGTCGCTGCATTTACCCAGGCTTGGTAACACTCCTGCTTTCAGCGCGAAGCCTTTTTGCAGGAATGATCAAACCAAGGTTGGGATTTACCACCAACGGGGACTGCAGAGGATGGAATGAAAAGTTCCATTCCCTGAAGCACCACGTCAGCAATAGAATCAGCAGCAACTTTGGGATCATCCAGCGTGAAGCAAACCTGCTTCCAAGGGTAGGATGCAAAGAAAGACCGCATCCCATCCCAATCTGCCGACCTGTAGTGCCACACACGGCGGCTACAAGTTGCTTGCCGACGCGGTGGGCATGTTAGTGGCACCGAACCCCGGACGAGGCAATAATCCGAGGAGCCAAGTCGGGCTTCGACAGATGTTTTGTAGCCAGCCGGATGAGAAGTCAGCAGAAGGTCCAACAGGGAAGATTCCTGGCTTTTCACATCGGAGATTCGCGTGGGCGCAGTAACCAATTGTGATAAGCCATATGCCAGAGCAAAGCCGTAAACAGATCTCCCCGCATGATCGGTCTTGCTAGAGCCATTCGACGTGATGGGCGTTAAAATTGAAAAGTATCACAATCTCTGCGGATGGGATCTGCTGTTGCACGATGTCTGCAGCTATTTGAATCTGCTCAATGAGTCGGTCAGTTTCAGCATCACCGCTGTCGGACCTATAAAGGCACGCATAGGCGCGAGGATGGTTGTCGCTGTCGACACGTAGCCATAAGGTGGAGAGGTCCCTACCTTCAAGATTGCTGAGGCGGCGAGAGCTAATATCATCTCTAACATACACGCAAATCCCAACCCTAGGCACAAAGGAGTGTTTAAGACCGTACCCAGGACGAGAGAGGTAGGAGGTGTCCGCCGGAGACGATATCTGCGTCTCGGTCAAAAAGAGCGGTTTTGCCCCCCCTACCCCCCCATAGTACGCTACCATTAGGGGGGGTGGGGAGGTTGGGTGTTTTATTAATTGGCTTGTGACCGCTAAAAAAGTGCCTTTGAAAATACACCCCTGTCTGTCTGTCACGACCCTTTTTCTCAGGAACGCAAAGACGTATCAAGTTGAGATTAAGTCTGCGATATTTTGAAGCAGTAAAAAAAATAAGCTTATAAGTCAACGCATTCCAAAGATACAGTCATTAAAAAAGGTGTTTCCGTACAAATTGCTGGTAGTAGAAAACCTATAGGGTACTTCCAGTTTGTCCTAGAAACTTGAAATTTGGAATGAAGGTAGCTCTTATCACGTGAACACATGAAATAAATCTATGAACGAAATCGTAATTTTTATGTCTGTCTCTATCAAGTACCAATATAAAATGACCCTACACCGCGTACGTTTTGCTTAGGAGTAGGGCTCCTAGGCTTGTTATAATAGTTACACTGGATTTCCATAGATACGGACGTTTTCATCGTACATTTTGTACGGAATTCGGTGCGCCAATCTAATGAGCATTTGTTTTGGGGTTTGTTACTTCTGTATAAAGAAGAATGTCTTTTGTATTTATGTGCCAAGAATATGTATCTCATAATTTGGTATAAGTTTCTTGAAAAATATAATTTTAATGAACAATTTCCATAAGCTGATAGCACTCACCGATATCTTGCCCAAGACGTTTAATATTTTATGACGGGGCGAGTCTAGTCTCTGTTCCATTTGTGAATAATGTCATGTCTATGAGATATTGATGCCTTGAGACAGTAGTGACCTGGATACGGTGTTATATTATGGTAGAATTATTTTTAACACGTTCACGGACAGTAGTACGTCGAGAGACTAAATTGAATTTATATATTATTGTGGGAATTTAAATGTCACCAAAAGTGGAGCTAAGTCCACAGCCAACTATTTTTCATAGTACCTATTTATAGGAAGCAAATAACTCTGTGGCGTTTATTGCAAGTCGCTAAGTTCCCTAGTGCCACAGCAAAAGCTGCGAGGTCCAAACCTTATGCATCATATACATTAGGGGCATGACGTATGTTGTGACTTTGTGACACAACACGGCTACGTTACGCCTGTAACCGTGCTGCCATATTTGGAAGAAATTATATATAGGCAATTACATACATCTACATTCGTCACCACGGATCCACTGTGGTTAGCTGAACCAATGTGGCAGTCCATCCAAGGCCGTAATATATTTGATGAGCTTTATTTATAATATTTTCTTCTGTTTCCGCGATTATTACTCATTGAAATAAAACAATTTAACGGATTATATCGCGTATATTATCTCATTTTAGTTCCCGACGTTTCGGAAGCTTTCCAGCTTTCCATGGTCTTTGTTTCAGAGAGCCAGGGGTATCTGCGACGATCAACATCTGACTGCTGAGTTGCAGAATGTCAAACGTGCGCTTCGAGCCAACGAGCTCCAGATACCACGTTCCAAGCAGAATCCCAGTATGAAGAAACAGTCGAGCGTAAACCTGCCGTATTACCATATGTGAAAGGGGTCACAGACAAGATCGGAAACATCTTGAAGCGTGCTTCTATAAAAACATATTTCAAGCCGTTGAAGAAGGTGTCTCAATACCTTAGACCCGTGAAGAGTAGCACCCCTTTGCAGAGTGCAGGCATTTATAAGCTAGACTGCGAGTGTGGTCTTTCATACATTGGTCAAACGAAACGCAGTGTATCAACCCGGGTGAAGGAGCACATAGCAGATGTCAAGCACCGTCGGTGTAATAGGTCTGCAGTCTGTGAACATGTCATTGACAAACCAAACCACTCAATTAAGTTTGATAAACCTTCTATCCTTGCCAAAGAAAAAAGATATTTTCCCAGGATGCTACGCGAGGCTATTGAGATTAAAAAGCATCCTAATTTCAATAGAGAAGATGGATTGTCACTACCACCTGCTTGGGATCCTGTAATACATCTCATCAAGGAACAAGCGAGACACAGGACTGCAAAACCTTAATTTCCGAACGGTGTAAAATATCTTATCTGTTTAAAGTAGTTTAATAGTCTCTGTTTTTAAATATTATAATTAGTAATGAGGTAGCCTGGGAGTTTTTCTTTGCAGCGTTTCTTTTCTCCTCAGTACGCCTCATTTGTGAAATGCTGCTTGGTAAATTATTAGAATAAAATAATTAAGCCCTTCTGGCACATGTGTAACTGTCTTTACAGCTTAGGCCCATCTGGCATGTATGTACACCTTTATTTGTGTTTTTTCAAAAAATGGGTAGTTTGCACAAAATTGTAACTTTGACAGAGGAAAATACATCTTTTCTCAGTCCTCCCGTGACCATGGAAAGCTGGAAAGCTTCCGAAACGTCGGGAACTAAAATGAGATAATATACGCGATATAATCCGTTAAATTGTTTTATTTCAATGAGCTTTATTTATGTCACAGCAAGCAATTTTAAAAGCGGTGCTGTATGAAGAACGTCATAACTCAGTACTTTTAGCACTAATGGACCGCCCTAATCTTGGTACTGTCGAATTCGAGTGCTTCCCAGATTGATGCGCTGCCAGAGCTCAGGCAATTTACAGGACAAACATACAAAAAATAGGTAAATATAGCTCTCCGTTCAGTTCACTAACAGGCAAAGGGTAAATAGAATATATAACTCAAATGAGATAATATACGCGATATAATCCGTTAAATTGTTTTATTTAAATAAGTAATAATCGCGGAAACAGAAGAAAATATCAAAATATAGTTGTTTACTTTTTATTGTTCCGAATGCACTTAACGGAAAATGTATCATTGTTCCTAAACCGCCCAACACGATAAGACTACACGATGTCAAAATAGGTTTAAAAGTACCATGACAGTTCAATGATTATTGACAAGTTTCAGACTCTGACCAAGAATCCTATAGACTTGACAACCAAATAGCTAAATAGCTAGCGAACGAGATGGTCGTATTACAAATTACAATTGTAAGAATCACAGAGAGAAATATATTATTTTTTGTCTTTGTCATAGTTTCACTTTCCCACCGATACCACAACCGAGTTGGTGGTAAACAAATAAAGAAAACATTATTTGTAAAATTATCCGCCCAACTTGCATACATTGTTTATGGTAAGCTGTCAGCCATTTTTAAAAGTATTCTTAATTTAGCTGCATAACAGTTATGTTCGTCCCTTACGGGTGTACGCAGATGTCAAGTCTATAGGATTCTTGGTCTGAGATTACAGTACCTACGTGTAAAATATCACCAAAATAGGTTGGGAACCGCTCTACATGATTAATTAGTGAGTGGACGTGTCTGATGCATTGCTTTTACAATTCACATAGGCGTTAAATTAAGGCTGGCAACGGACCTATTGAAATGTAGCAGTTCCTATAAAATAAAAATAACAAGTGTTTTACAACTAGCTGGATCCTAAAATTTCATGTAATGATGTAAATTTAACGTTTACATTCGCATTTAGCCACATCAATCAATCGCTACTGAACGGTGAATGAACGACTTGCATTCCGTTCACCGCCAGAGAAATGTTACTACTGAACTTTCGACTATATTTTCCGAAATAGACTATTACTGAACTTTCGACGACTATGTAGGCCAAACCCTAATTTGGTGGTCTAATGGAACGTCCATATTAAAATGACAAATTATATTCCAAATTTTACTGAATTCTCGACTTAAGCGCTAAAACGTGATATTTCATTAAATTGAAATCCCTATCAATTCGCAAGCAATCATTCTCGAGTGCGAAGATTATTCTGGCTTAATTGCATGAGCAAATTCTCTAACAAGTGATAATTACAGAGTGCAGTCAAGTACGAGTACTAGTTGAACTGCATTTTGGGACTGAGTTCGGGATGGTTCTACACAGAAGTTACCTGGGAGTCCTTTGAAGCTCAGTTTGATTAGATTAGTGACAAAGGTAAGTGGAATGTCGAGACAAAGGGAGCTCGATAACTGTCCTAAAATCTGACTAAACAATCAAGCGTTAGCTGCTCTTACGAGTATTACGTGCCTCTTTCAGTTATGGAATAATGCAATAATGATCTTTATTCTGTAAATAGGCCGCAAAGGCACTTTGACAAGTCTGAGTCTACGACATTTCCCAACAGGAGACCACTGTTGGGAAGAAAGTCGAAACAAACTCAACAGTAAAAAAAGTAGTTAAAAAGACGGGTTATACAGATTTCCCAATATAGGTATTTTTTTATTACAAGCACCTCCAAATTGCCTATTCTGCTCAATTTAGTTAAATATCTTAACTGCAAAGACATTTATTTTTCTAATTTTATAATACCGACCACCGATCCAACCTGACGTCCGGTGTAGCTCAGCGGGAGTAACGCTGACTGCGAAGCTGAAGGTCCTGGGTTCAAATCACGGTAAGGACAAATATTTATGTGTTGGGCATAAATATTTGTTCTTAAGTCTTGGATTTTTCTTCGTATTTAAGTTAATATATTATCTACTTAATATATCGTCGTCTAGCACTCATAACAATGAGCCTTATTACCATGGGAACTGGTTCGATTCGTGTAAAAATTGTCGCATCATATTTATGTAAGAATTATTTATAAGAGTGTAGATACAAGATTTTTTGAGTGTGATTGAGTGTGAGTTGGACTCGCGCACGAAGAGTTCCGTACCACTGTAAAACGTTGTACCCCTTTCAGTTTTTGATTTAATATATTTTTTATTATTTGTTGTTATAATAGTTACAAAGTAATTAATAACATTAGTGTGAAAGTGGTTACGTATTATATTGTTTAATACTTAGAGCACCGTGAAACATATATAGTGGAGATTTAGGAATATGAAAGGTTCCGTCAGTACCCTTAGGGTACGGAACCTTGAAAAGGACCACCGTGAAGTAATTATTCTTTTCATATTTTGCATTATATACAGGGCCGGATCTACTTCATGGCTACTTGGGCTGCAGCCCAGGGCCCCCTAAACACAAAGGGCCCCCAGCCCCCATTGGATATTGCAAACTATTTTTTTTTTTAAATAAATAAACCATCAAGTAGTTCATTAACTAAGCGGGGTCTACTTACTAAGCAGTATTAAGCCCAGGGCCCCACAAATTCACGATCCGCCCCTGATTATATACTTGCTGATACATTTTGAGCAGTTTGTGCATAGCACTGTTGATTTTATTTTAATACTTATAAAATGACAACCGCGGGGTCAACGCGATCTCGAGTGACGTCTACGCACCGGTAGACGCAGCTTGGGTAGGCTTCCAGAAGGTGTACAGATGACCTGGTTAAGGTCACTGGAGTCCGCTGGATACGGGCTGAGCCAGTTGTGGTGTTCTTTTGAGCATATGTCCAGCACTGGACATCTTTTGGCTTTGTTTTTTTATAAAGAATTATAATAAGCAACGCATTGCTGGAATATATGAACGTGAAATATGATAGTAACATACTTTGCTTTTTAAATAGTGGTCTATATAGGTACAAAGCTAGCCTATCCTGAATGACCATGGCATGGCACGGAGTAATAGCCTGCCAATGTGATCAAAAAAAAATACCTTCCTACCTCGGTTAAAAACCCTATTCACGATACTGTTTCTAACTCAAAGTCACTCTAAACTCCAATTCCTAAGGTTAAATAAAATACGTATTACGCAGCCAAAGCCACAGGCTAAAGCTAGTAAGAAACAGTTGCTAAGCGCCCTCAAATTATCCTCTTGTCTAGACTAGTGCCACCTGAAACTTCTTAGACTGTTTAGGATAACGATCCAGTATAACCCAGTTTAGGGGCGGATATCAAGTAACAATTAGCGATAAATTAAAACTGAACTCTCTTCGGTAGTTAACACTAATTGGGATTTAGTTTAAGAGACCCTTACTATATACTTTGGTATTTGTATAAGCTATGCAAATGCCAAAGTAAATCTGTCTGTCAGTTACCTCTTCAGTTTTCACGTTTTAAGCGCTGAACCAATTTAGATGAAATTTCGTATGGAGATATATTTGAGACTCTAGAGAGTGGAAATTTGTATCAGGAATTCCATATTACTCATATATTATACTATCCATAGTATCCATATTTATTTGACAGCCACGTACGTAAAGTTGCGATAGCTCAGTTGATCAGAACATTTCTGCGTCAAAGAAGGCGTCGCAAGTTCAAATCCTGCTTTCAATTTAGTAGGTCGCATTGTTTTGTTCTTATACAATCGAACTCTGTGGTATAGCATTAATTTGAATAAAAATCGTGGTAAAATGTATTTCTGTTTTTCCTTCATTCGTGCCATGACGGAAAAGAAGCTTTTTTTTTATGATGTAGGAGGCAAACGAGCAGATGGGTCGCCTGATGGTAAGCGATCACCGTCGCCCATAGACACTTGCATCGTCTGAGGAGTCACAAGTGCGTTGCCGGCCTTTCAGGTGGGAGTACGTTCTTTTTTTGAAGGTTTGAAATTGACCAAAGCAGTAAAGAAACTATAACTAAAAATAGGTAAGGAAGGTTTAGACCTCATTTAGCATTCATTATCAAACCTTAATGATATGACTGTTTCAGGCTAGCCCAACAGGCTAGTGTTAGAATCTATTAGATTACAGTATCAAATAACAATTAGCGATAAATCAGGCCGAGCTGAAATCAATTAATAGCTTGGGACTATTTGAATTCAAGTTTAAGGTGCGTTTACACTTGTATCATTTGCTCGTATCCGACCACCGTGGCGTGGCATGACTGCGTATCGCGCTGCTTGGACGCTCACTCGGTGCGGCGATCACGCCGTGCTTGTCCGATCTAAGTGTGCGATACGCGTAGCGACATGGATTAGGAGCGATTTTATGAACGCCTAGCTACCCGTGTACCAAAAATTTTTGAAATCTGTTCAACCGTTTTGACGTGATGAATCCACAACGACGCATACAAACATACAAAAAATATAAAATAATTATTTTCTGATTCATTGACCATCAAATAGTCCGTTTAATTTATTAACCGACTTCCAAAAAAAGGAGGAAGTTCTCAATTTTTTTTTTTTTTTTTTTTTATGGATGTTCACCGATTACTCAGAAAATATTTGACCGATTTCAAATTTTTTTTTTTTGGTTTTATAGAAGGTACTTTCTAGTTGGTCCCATTCAATTTTGGTGAAGATCTGATGATGGAATCCATGAGGAATTGAAGGAACTTCTCAAATATTGTAGGCATACATATAGCGATTTTGGTATTATAAGAAACATAATAAGCACGTGCATTCAGAAAATGTAAATTAGTGAAGTGGAACTGATGCAGAAGACCACAGAATGCCATCGGAACTCCTCAATGATAAATGATTTACGGTTGGCGACAAAATATCTTGATTAATTTAGCTAAGCAACTTCATAGTCACAAATTTAAATGTTCCTGATGAGAATGGTACCATCGAATTGATTTGATGATGGAGCCGGAAGGTAGGCACCAGATCTATGTAATAAAATAATGTATCCTAGCCGTGATTGGGCTTGTTCGAATTGTCACGAGATACACTTTTAAGTAACGATTAAGTAAAAAGTGTAAACTAAATAAAATTTTAAACAAAAAAATTAAAAACCGACTCCAAAAAAAACTCAAAAGTAAAACATAACGCCATAATTCAGTTTCTTCAAATTACTCACAAGTAACCGTTTGTATACTCAATCTATACAATATATACAATTAATGTTATTTTGGAGTCGGTGTCATCGTGTCACAACTTACTAAAATCGTCAATTTTCAATATTTTACACATTCTTTATATGGCTTTATATTAAAAAGTTTTTGCGTGTAAAATTACATAATCGCATGCTAAATTACATATTTCTTAACAGTGTGGTAGACGAATGAATTCGAACTTGTGACACTTGTTTAAATAGCAATAGCGATAGCTTTATTTTTTTGTTTTAAATCTTCAGTGGACAGACATATCATTAAAAAAATATATAATAGTATAAATGTTAGTCATATTTAGAAATATAATATTAATTTAACTAATAATTATTAAATGGTTGGCTACATATGAAACGCTTACGCTTGACATTGATAACATATACCTTTGACAGACTCAGTCATATTTTTTGTCTTAAATTAAAACTCGGAGTTGACTTTGGCAGACGGGAATATGTCCGTATGCCATCTTCAGTATTTGAATGCTCAAAGATCTCGCCAAAAGTACAAAAGTAATACGAAAAATACTCTTTATCTTTGATGCCCTCAACACTCTTCACTCCTTTGTTATTTCAAAGATTACAAGAGGGGCATAAAATATGTTTTTGACGGCTTTGCATTTTGAGACGTATCAGATTGGTTTATTTGACAATCGTTCTGATTGCGGGAGGAAAAGACGTTTAATTAAGGCTTATCGGCATGCTTTTGCGTTTGAAGATTTTTGTGGTTTGTTTACTACATATTTACGCACCATATTTAGTGTATGAAATATTTTC
Organism: Hedya salicella; assembly: GCA_905404275.2. Lineage (NCBI taxonomy): Eukaryota > Metazoa > Arthropoda > Insecta > Lepidoptera > Tortricidae > Hedya > Hedya salicella. Next base: position 3,238,885 of record FR990101.1, on the reverse strand, counting down.
CTATACTATCCATACTAATATTATAAATTCGAAAGTGTGTCTGTCTGTCTGTCTGTCTGTTTATCTGTCTGTCTGTCTGTTACCTCTTCACGCTTAAACCGCTGAACCGATTTGGATGAAATTTGGTATAGAGATAGTTTGAGTCCCGGGGAAGGACATAGGCTACTTTTTATCCCGGAAAAATACCCTTATCCGCGATAAACGAATTTAAGGCGGACAAAGTCGCGGGCAGAAGATAGTTATATTATAGTTGTAAAATTAAATGTCTGTACATAAAAGATTTAAAAAAAAAATGCTTACAGCGGATTATTTTCAGGTCACTAAAACGAAAGATATTTTTTTTTTTTTTTTTGCATGTTTGTATGTGTCTTTGTGGCTTTATCACGCCAAATTGGCTCAACAGATTTCATTTATTTTTGGTACACGGGTAGCTGGGTATCCATTGATGGTTAAAGGATACGTTTTATCCGACTACGCTGTCGAAAAAGTGGGATTATGACTATTCTCCTCCGCACACGAAATTGTGGGCACCGTCTAGTATAATATAAAGCTGGTCACGAATTTATTTTATGTTATTAAATCTTATAAGATAAGATAAAAATTACAATACAAATTTGCTTATGTCAAAATTATACGAATTTATATCATGATCGTCAAAATATAAGAAATGATTAAAAATAAATAATGTCCATAATGTCAAAACAAGATAAAACAGTGAGAAAAAACAATAATATATATATATACTTATGCATGCCAATACGCATGCTTGTTTGCAGTCTTAATATCCCGAAAAGCCAAACTGTATGTTTATATATTTACTTGAAAACATTCTCCAGCCATTTTACAGTGTTTTGTATTTTTTTTTTATATGAAAAATATGTGCAAGTTTACAGTGCAAAACCCATACACTTACACATTAAAACAAATACAAAAGAATCATTTGAAAAGATTCGTCAGAATCCATTTTAGTACATGAAAACTCTATGCAATAATTAAAATTAATAATAAGTAAACTTTACGCCACTTATAATAGTAATAATAGCAAAAACATGATTAGCTATATATTTTTTGTGAATTTAAAGCACTGATAAATATACTACAAACGCAATTATATTAACAATACACTAGAACAAAAGAAAATCATAAGACAAAAAACTCTACCACGGAATCAACACATTTGCACGCAAACCCTGATAATGTGGAACAATTATTTAACTTGATAATACGTGGACTAAAAACTAAAAGAACCGCCATTACCATTATAACCTACTAGCTTCTGCCCGCGACTTCGTCCGCCTTAAATTCGTTTATCGCGGATAAGGGTATTTTTCCGGGATAAAAAGTAGCCTATGTCCTTCCCCGGAACTCAAACTATCTCCATACCTAATTTCATCCAAATCGGTTCAGCGGTTTAAGCGTGAAGAGGTAACAGACAGACAGACAGACAGACACACTTTCGCATTTATAATATAAGTATGGATGGATTTATTATTCCTTTCACTTCTTTGCATACTTTTATAGTAATCCCGTACATTTTGTTTAGAGAAAAAGTACAATGATAATTTAGTTAAGGACCTTATGTATTGTTAATGAAAGATAGTGTTCAATGAAAAAAACCGGCCAAGAGCTTGTCCGACCATGCTCAATGTAGGGTTCCGCAGCTGTTTATACAAAAAAATGCACTACAGATGAAAAAAAAACGATATGAAAAAAAAAACACTAACAAAAGAGCGTATCTTCCGGCATTTACGTCCTTTGGCTGAGAAGCGTAGTTTTTTGCCAATAACTGAAAAACGGTGTGTCCGATATGTTAGAAACAATTTTCTTTTGAAGTATTTATTAAGCTTTATATTTGTATTTTTTTTTTCATATTTTTTGAACATACTGTTTAGAAAATAGGGGGACGACGACACCATTTTTGCTACTTTCGGAGCGAATATTTCCGAAAATATACACTAAATCTATTTTTTTTTAAAACATTAAAGTGTTTTTAGAAGATCTGTCGAATGGGATGTGTAATGATCCCTCGAACAACAAATAGTATAGTTTCACTGTATAGAACAACGAATCATAGAATTTCAATGTGTATAATTGAAAAATTTAATAGAATAAACTTTTGATAGAATAACAATTAATATATTTTAATTTATTATAACCACGAATTAAATAATGATTATTTATTATACGGATCGGATCATATAATCCATATTTGGTATACTCCTCATTTTATATAACGATAATTTGTTCGAAAGTTGCCTGTTCAAATAGATTAGCAATGTAATGGTATTGGTTCCAATTTATCATGAAGTAATTTTCAAAATAGCATATTCATACATACTTATATAATAAGTAATTCAGATATGAAATAAAAATGATAATTTGTGCATATTTTTTTCACACCTTCAATTAAGTGTTCCTTAAATAAACCTCCTAACATAAGCTTCTTTATTAGTAGCAGTTCGGCCTTAGCGCTTCGCCGGCCGCTGCTGCGGCACGCTCGCTTCGCTCGCTCGGCTCGCGAGCTGTTGTGGTTGCAGAACTAACATAACCTAACCTAGTTTTACCCAACCAAAGTTTATATGCGACAAAAGAGGCACATTGTCACTTAAATATGAACTACATTATAGGGATTATATTATATTTCATTCTTATATCATTAAATTGTTCTATGAAAATAGTATTCTATATTAAGTCCGTTATATCAAATGCTAATTATAGTAAATAATAATCTACTAAATGTGTTTATAATACATAATTAATATTTCAAATGTCGATTCTATGAAAAGTTGTTATATCATTAGAATAGTATATCATTAATTGTTATATCGATTGAAATTATATTAAATGTTTTCTTCTATTTCCGCGATTATTACTCATTGAAATAAAACAATTTAACGGATTATATCGCGTATATTATCTCATTTTAGTTTCCGACGTTCCGGAAGCTTTCCAGCTTTCCATGGTTACGGGTGGAACACCACTAATATACGCGATATAATCCGTCAAATTGTTTTATTTCAATATATTAAATGTTGTTCGATAGAGTGAAGCGCACCCCTGTCGAATGATGTGCCACACATTGATATTTGCTGAATTTTTACACAAGACATGTATGCTCCAAATTTCATCAGTAATCGTCTTATAGCTTTTGAGTAAAATGCATACGTGACATACGGACGGACGGACATGACAAAACTACAGGGTGTCTCTGACCATGGGGCTTGAAATGCAAGGCTTAATTGTTCTCCCCAAACTGATCATATCTTGTTCTGCAACTTTTGAAAAACATCAATACTATTAATTTGATTATTTTCATACAAGTTAAATGTAATTTTCAATGTACGCAATCTAATGCTAAATCGACAGCATACTGATAATTGTTTACCTTAGAGACGTCAAATGTCAAATGAATTATGTCACGTCTACATAAGTTTGTAAACGAATTTACTCGCAAGTATCACTAAAGTTAGGATTGTTACGAAGTTATCGTTAAAAACAACAGTAAAAGCAATGTTTTTAGTAAGAGACTTAATTTATTGTTTGGAGTAATCACAACAAGAATCAATCATTGAAATCAAACTTATATATTAATATTTATTTAGCTTCTATCACTCTCGGTTCCGTCTTGAAATTTCAACATGCCTTCCGTCTCGTTGCATGCAAGTTTCGATTGATCTGTGAACCGATCGTAAAGTAGACAAACGAATCCTGCGAAACCTGGCAATGATCTTTTCTCTCATAACTTTCATCGTATGCAACTCTGTCGCATTGGCAAATCTGTCGGAAGTAACGCGTGGACTTTCTCTGGTTTGAAAGGGTGCCGTTTGTTCTTCTTTAAAACTTTATGAAATGCCGAGTGGTGGACTCTGAAAATTCTAGCTGCGACCCTTGTATTTGAGTGGGGACAGTCCGCAAAATAATCTTAAAATCTGCCTTGGACTCGTAGTGGCAAAGGGTTATCGCCCACTGCTTCCACCCGCATATTGCTGGTAATCAGCCGATCATCACTTAATTGTTGAACTGCGTTTACTATTACACGAGAGTTATGTGGATGCCTACACGATTGGGAAACCGTTCTCTGTAAAGTCTGAGAGCTCGGGCTCCATTTCCTCATGTTTCCCCGTACAACAACACTATATCTGTTAATTCTGATGCAGTAAACATTTGATTCGGAATTTTGTATTAACATTATACAGAGTGGGCCCTGTAACTAAAGCAAAAAATGGAAACATATATTCCTTAATCTACATAAAGTTATTACAAAGTGGTCCTAATGTTCCAAAGTTTTTAAATTAGGAGAAATAGTAATTTAAAGTTTAGATTAGCCATCAATGATTTTGCACATAGCGATACTGTCGCTTAACGGTCGTAAGATATCTTGGTACCGGGCATTTTGACAGATTCTTACATGTGTTACGTAGTATGAATTCTTTTTAAAAGGAAAATATACAAAAGTAGTCCTTATACCTACACTTTTAGATCGACAGTAGTACGTAGTATTTTGTGGACCATAAACATTATTTATGAAACAATACATTTGTAATTATTATTGCAAATCTCTGCAAAGGATTGGTTTGATAATGATTCAAACATTTTTGTAACTTTATGGTACGTTGACAATGTCAAGTTCGCAAAACAGATATTGTCAATTTAATAGCAATTCAAAATGCCACGAATAAATTATGATTCACGCGAGTTGTGCGACATGATTCTACTTTACGGCGAAACCAGAGGCAACGCACACCGAGCTCTAATGTTGTACGGTGAACGATTTCCCGATCGAAGGCAACCAGCCAACGGCCGAGTCATCACCAATGCCGTGCAACGAGTACGCGACAACGAGCCTGTGACTGGAGCAGTACGACCGGCACAAGGCCCGGGGGCGGTAGTTAATGTAAGATTGGCATTAGAAGAAAGAATAATGCGTCATTTTCGGCAGCGTCCTACGACCAGCACCAGAAAAGCAGGCCGTATGTTTGGGGTGAATCACCGAATTATACAAAAAGTTTAAAAAAGAGAAATCATCACCCTTATAAATTCCTTAAAATACAATCAATGTTACCACGAGACTACCCAGTACGACTTGCATATTGTGACTGGTTTTTGAGACAGGACCAAGAAAACTTGAACTTCGTGCGTAATGTGATATGGACGGATGAATCTACTTTTACAAATAATGGACAATGGAACCCAAAAAATACACATTACTGGAGTAGTAACAACCCTTTTGTTATGAGACAAACAGCTCATCAGTACCGCTTTTCTCTAAACGTTTGGGCTGCTATTCATGGACGCACAATAATTGGTCCAGTTTTTATTGACGGAACATTAAATACAGCACGTTTTATGCAATTAATCGACGGGACCGTGACAGGTTACTTTAATAATTTACCCGAGAACGTTAAAAATGAAACGTGGTTTCAACTCGATGGTGCAGCGGCACATTCTGTAGTGCCAATCCGACAAAGGCTAACTCAAATATTTGGTGATAGATGGATTGGTCGGTATGGTCCCCGAAGATGGCCGGCGAGATCTCCCGACCTTACATGTTTGGATTTTTTTCTTTGGGGAGCTGTTAAAGATTACGTGTATTCGGCGGAGGTAGACACGGTCGAGATGCTGAGGATAAGAATTGTTGAGGCGTTCGAAAAAAATCGAGAAGTCGATCTTGACAAAGTGCACCGTAACACACTCTTGCGTTATGAAGTGTGCAGAACAGCAAACGGTCAGCACATAGAAAATTTGTTTCATTACATAGGTAGAATTATTCTACCATCACATTCTGTCAAGCAACGGACCAAGACTGAAACGATTTAGTTTATTTTTTATTTTTTTTGTAGTATAGGTTACGATACAAATATCGAATAAACATGATAACATCACCTTCGCTTTTTAATCGTTAGTTACGTCTTTCAGTACACGTGGCAGTAAACACTTGAGACGAGTGGACATGAATCATGACATGATAGAGAAAATGAATTACCGAAATGAACTTATTATTGTATTTTGTACTAAACTGCAGTTAGTTTAACACTATTTTCTACGGTGGTGTGTCGCCTTTGATATTTATTTAATAATAGGTAGGTGTACTTATTCAAAATAAATTATTACATTCCTATCCCATAATAAAATATTCGAAAAAATTCCGGCACTCTTAACTGATTTGAATTATTTAAACACTTATTATGAAAGAAGGCAGTTGAACTTCTGAATTTTGTTACAACAAATGTTAGTATTGACCTACAAACTTCAAACTAAAGCTGGCCGCAGACGTACGGTTTCCGGATTCGGGAAACCCGAATGCATCCGTTTCACGCACATGGAAAGAAGACTGGGTAAATTGGCAATTCAAGTTTAAAGTTAAGTTACATGTGGTGAAAATTTGAACTAGCTAACGCATTGTAAATGATCATCGCATTCATAGATGGTGGCGCCACTATTTTAGTACATCGACTAACGTGTTTAAAATGGACGAAAATCAATTATTTAAGCATATTAAGGATATTTAAGTTGTCGCCATACGTTTTAATTAAATTAAAACCACGCTCATTAACTGCTGAAATCGCCATGTAATAGGAGAATTGACAAGGACACTCTCCGTGACAGTGAATGCTTGAAGTGACGAGTATCCGAACTAATTTTGTCTGTCAATAATGCTGCATCCATATAGTCGCCTGAACACGCGCGTAGAAGACAATATAAAGAAAAGAAGTACGAGTGTTGAGGACAAAAACATGTATTGCCCTCTTGCTTATACTATTTGGATTAGAGCAAGATGCGAAATCTGCCTATATTCAGACCATGCCAACTTAAATAGGCTTATTTCATACCAATGGTTTGGTAAAGAAAATGTTAGCTTATGCCATCAAAATATTCTGTTACCTTTCAAGCCACAGAATTGAGCGCTGTTGAATAACGTAATTAGGCTCTCTATAAATAAACTAAAGTTGTCTGTAGAATTATAATAGCGCCTTAAAATATATTGCCAAAATACCACATTCTTGATTTATCACATTACCTACCAATATACCAAATTTTCAGTACAGGGCATTCTGAAAACGATTTAGGTCCATGAGTACCTTTCAATTTTATAACCTGGTCAACTTGGTGTAACGGGAATGTGGTAAGCTAAGAGTGTGATATATTGATAACTAGCTTTTGCCCGCAACTTCGTCCGCCTTAATTTCGTTTATCGCGGCTAAGGTTATTTTTCTGGGATAAATAGCCTATGTCCTTCCCCGGGACTCAAACTATCTCCATACCAAATTTCATCTAAATCGGTTCAACGGTTTAAGCGTGAAGAGGTAACAGACAGACAGACACACTTTGCATTTATAATATTAGTATGGATACGATATTTTTCAAAATCTGGTATTTCGGGAATGCAGTATATAGCAACGAGCGAAAAAAAGTTATAACCCTCTTTTTTACTTCAGCGTAATCGGGTAAAAGGTGTGTCCTATAACCACCTGTGGATGCCCAGCTGGACGCTTTTATGCAATAATGTGTCGACCTATTAGGTTTTCTAATAGGTTGACACATTATAGCAAAACAGCGTCCAGCTAGACGTGCTATACCAAAAATATTTGAATCTGTTTAGCCGTTTTGGCTTGAAGCCACAAAAAATCCAAAATCTACATACTCTTTCTTGTGTTTAAGGTTCAAAATAGGCAAATTTCTTGGTCGACCGTACCATTGTACGCTTCACGTCGCTGTTTCACCTGGGTGAAGCACGGGGTATTTCACTAGTCTCTGTGCTCCAACTTTCTCATTTCTTTACTGTCATTGTGCGAAACAGCAAAGTGAAAACGTCATGCTCTCTAGCAACCCCACTATCTGTTTTAGTATTTAAGATAAATATACCAAAAATATGTACACAATTGGTACTTAATTTGTACTTATTTAGAAAAAATCGTACCTTAATAGATTCGAAATTTTTAAATACAGTCAAATGAATTTGGGGTTGCTGTAGAGCATTTTCCCAGCAACTCCACTGTTTTTGTATTGATTAAATTATAAAAAATAAATGTACGCTATTTGTACAGAATTTGTACTGACTTAGAAAAAAAACCGGCCAAGTGCGAGTCGGACTCGCGCGCCGAGGGTTCCGTACAAATTTTTACTTTCCATAACTTTATTACCCGGTACCGGTTGAGTTAAGTTTGCACCTGATATCTATAGCATTGCATACAAATCAGGTGCAAACTTAACGCAACCGGGTTGTTCAAAAAGGTTCTTTGCAAGTTAAAAAAAATTTGCTAGTTAGAGACATGGCTATAATTTTCGTGTAATATTTATGTTTATTATTACAAATTGTGAAAATTTCAAAATTTTCGATAGGTAAACTTCGGAGATAAAGGGGGAATGGTGTTTTTTTTTTTCACAATTTCCTTAATAAAACAAAAACTAATCACAATAAAAAAATTAAAAAAAAAAAACAAAAATTTGCAGGCCAAGCCCATTTGACCCAGTAGCTAAACTTAATTTTTACCCCCCCTCGTATTCGTCGTTTTTTTAGAAAATAAAAATATATTTTAAATATTTTCTCTGCAATACATGTTGGCTGACCATGTTTATAAATATTCCAAATTTCAAATAGTTAGCATAAGTCGTTTTTGAAATATGGCGCTTAAATAGTCGGACAGACAGATAGACAGACAGACGGACAGACAGACCGACAGACAGACAGACAGACAGACAGACATACAGACAGACGCACCATAAGGGTTCCTTTTGTACCTTTTTGGTACGGAACCCCAAAAAGTAGGTACCTGACTAGGTTCGAAAATATAGTCAAATGAATTTGGGGTTGCTGGAGAGCATCTCCTCAGCAACCCCACTATCTATTTTGGTATTTATGAATATATCAAAAAAATGAACGCAATTTGTACTTAATTTTTACTTATTTAGAAAGTAAAAAGTACCTTAGTAGATTCCAAAATATACTCAGTCCGCAAACCCAAATTCATTTGACTATATTTTAATAGCGACAAATTAAGTACACATATATTTATAAATACAAAAACAGATGGTGGGGTTGCTGGAGAGCATGACGTAGGTGAATGTAATTTTTTCCATCATATATTTTTGATCTTTTGTTCATTGTCCTCATAGTTGTTGAGGAGGCTGCTACATAGGGTAAATCGTCTATAACCGGCCATCATTCAATAACTAGCCACCTTATATTAAAAAAGAATTATATTTGTAGGTTAACAGAATTCATTTTAGTATAGGGTATTAATTACTGGCCACGTCATACTAAAACGAAGTTTCTATACCTATACATAGAATTCATTAGGGTTTTATATTTTTAGTATAAGGTGGCCAGTTATTGACGATTTACCCTACTCGTACATCCATGAAATAATATCACGCTTATTTTCCATAGGCAGAGATTACTTCTATCCGCTTGCTACGAGACTTGCATACCTCTTTTGCATCAGCAAACTTTTATTAAATTCCTGATACATGCTCATTGGTTTAGAGTACTGAGGCCATATTTCTCAAAGGTTTCATTTTCACTACATTTATTCTATTTTCTTGTGCTGCATTTGCTTTACCCAAATTCGCACTGCCATATACGATTGCTGCGATCAACACTCCCCTATGCACTGCCAGATGTGTCTTTGATACTTCTCTGGACTGTCCATAAGGTTGTGCAAAGCCGAGCACTGCTCTAGGGCACTCTTGGATCAGCGCGTATCGTCAGGATACTACCCTAACCACCGATAGCTTGAGATGAACCCAAAGTGGAATGTTGAATGTTGGTCTTGAGACGGAGAAGCTTAATTTACATAGTTGGATTAAAGATCAGACATAGAAGGCAGAAGAAAGTCAAACTCCTGGATCTATCGCGTATCGTCAGGATACAGCTATATTTACCGATACAAAAGGCTGTACTCGTGGTCACGGCGCACATTGTCGGGGCATTCTTTTCTCTGTAGCCCTAACCACAGATAGCTTGAGCTCTGCCCTGCCGTCGGTGGTACCCTAAGTAAGATTTATGTTCCTTATTTTACTTAGATAAAATCTTTATTCCGGACCATTACACATCTATATTTTTAAGATACAAAGTAAAAAAAGTCACATAGGTTTCCTGAATATCTATTCATAGCAATGTTGTTGTTGTCTTCAGCCACCGCAGAGGTGCAGAGCGCTTCATAAGCTTGCTTCGAATCGTCACAAGATACACTTTTAAATAACAATAAACTAAAAAGTGTAAAAGAAATTAACTTTTTAACAAAAGATAAAACCGACTTACAAAAAAACAATAGTAAAAGATTACTGCATAATTCAGTTTCTTCAATTTACTTACAAGTCAGTTTTATTTTCACTTATGTTCATAGCCAACTAGTAACACCGCTTTGAAGATTGGCTCGAAAAGGGAAATTTTAACGCATCGCTCGAGCACATAGCAAGGACAGGTAAAAAAAAGTATCAACTGAATCCACTGTCGACACCGGCCCCTCCATTTGTTTCAATGCCTATAGCAAATTGTAGTGTCTTCAAAACAAGCGCCGCCACTTAACATCCGTATTAATGACGCCGTTCTGCTGCGTATGATGGCGTAGAGTAGAAGTATTGTGGGAGTTATAACAGTATTCTGAATACATTTTGTACTGTATACGCAGGGCATTAAAAAATCGTAATGTGTAGCTGATCCACAACCGGTGACACGAGTCTGTTAAAAAAAAGAATTATTAATTAAATAGGTAGTTGTTAAAATAAACCAAATACATATATCTCTCCAGCGCTACCTAATGGACCTTAATGTATAGGTACATATTAAAATATTTAAATACATTTAAGTGCGTTACGTTAAAGCATTTCTAGCTGTTTATGTTTGCAAGCTGATAATGATGACATCTTGAATAAGGCAGATTTGAAGAATTTGAAGTGCCTGCATGAAGAAACAACAAACAAAACGTAATTTTTAGCCACGCATGTGCAAGTTGTATAATGAACTCCTTACTGAGCGCTACAGAAAGTAAACAGAGTTCCTAAAAGTCAGCAATGTCTGGGCGACTACTCTGGGTGTTGCAGATATCAATGGGTAACGATGACTACTTCTCTACCTTCCTCCTTCCCTCTACCTTCTACCCTTTTTTTTGCTTCAGTGTTTGCAGTCGGGTAAAAAGTATCCTAAGCTATAACCAAATGCATTACTATTTCCCCGTGTAACATGAAATGTTTGAAGTCCATCCAGACCAGACTGGTGAAGTCCCAATATACCTACACATACATACTTAACGTACAAACGTAGAAAAACCAGTTGTTTTATCTCTTATGTACAAATATTAAATATTTACATGTTTATAATACTATAGAGTAACACTCCCACAACATAGACGAATAAGAATGATAACTCATAAGTCATCTACAGAGCATGTTGAAAAAACATGCTAAGTGCGAGTCGCACTCGCACACCGAGGATTCCATACAAAATATACGCTACAAACGGCCGTATAGAGCCTGTTGACAGACGGATACACAGACAGACAGACAGATAGACAGACAGACGGACGGACGGATGGACAGACGGACAGACGAACAGACAGACAGAGACAGACAGACGGACAGTGGAGTCTTAATAGTAGGGTGCCGTAGGGGTAGGGATAAATCCTTTGGGTACGGAACCCTAATAATAGACCTACATACATACTTACCCACATACGTTTACACATACATACAATACACTAAAATAACTCAAAACCATGCTCTGTGTAGGGTTCCGCAGCCGTTCATATCAAAAAATGCACACTACAGATGAAAAAAATGCGATATGAAAAAGTGCATTAGCAAAAGAGCGTAACTCCACGGCACTTGCGTTCTTTTGCTGAGAAGCGAAGGTAACAACTTAAATAACAAAAAAAATAACTAAATCGGGATAGGTCCATCCGCTTAGAGGCTACGATGCCACAGAACGACACACAGATATGTGCACTAAAATACACGGTCTCTTAGAGATTAAGCAAAATACATCTCCCACATAGGCATGAAACCTAGTGAATGATTGTGTTAACTGCTACTGGTAACAATAACAACTAGTAAAGTGCTTATTATAATCATTGGCATCGGGATTTTATTGGTAACTAGCTTCTGCCCGCGACTTCGTCCGCCTTAAATTCGTTTATCACGGATAAGGGTATTTTTCCGGGATAAAAAGTAGTCTATATCCTTCCCCGGGACTCAAACTATCTCCATACCAAATTTCATCCAAATCGGTTTAGCGGTTTAAGCGTGAAGAGGTAACAGACAGACAGACAGACAGACACACTTTCGCCTTTATAATATTTGTATGGATGAATTATGGGGTCCCGTGACTCCTTTTGTGAAGTCGGTAAAAAAAAGATAGCCAATGCCACCCGGACCGTAATCGATTGACACCTCATTTATCGGTTGAGTAGTTAAGCGCTGCCCTAGGACATACATACATAGATTGCTAAAATCATAAACATAAAAAATCCCAAAAATGGGGGCTTCAAGCGGGCATTTCAGTACTAGTAACAAAATAAAACCAATTATTGTAAATGTATATCGCGACATAAGTTTACTCAACATGTAGATGTTCATGTTGTATGAAAAATTTACGACTTTCAGTTTCGTGCGGTGTATGATACCCCTTCCTTTTGGCTACGTCGTAGTCGGGTAAAAAAGAACAAAAATACCCCTTCAGTGATTCTTATCGCAACCGATAGGTTAGTTTCAATAGTATTGAATTCAAAAGTGGTAATAAGTGCTCATACTTAAAAATTTTCACGTTTCTTTAATAGGAGTAAGTATTCGTGAACAACTGCTTCCAGATGATTGTTTGAGTAGTCAACTAAAAAAAAAAAGGAATGAAAAACTACGTAGGTAAGTAGCTAGTAAATAGTCTATAAAGTATTTAAGCGATTCATCTGATTTATTGTACTTTCATACTTGTCTAAAAGTTAATAAGTGGCAATTTTTAGTAGCTGAGCTGCCTAGAATTGTAGATACCTTTAGCTATGGTGATAATATATGAATATTACAAAGTTCCTAGCTCATGAACCTACTTTATATTCAACTTATCTAAGTATTAATTTTATATTTTTATATACCTATCCTATCATCATCATCAACTCCGCCGAATGATGACCACTGATAGATAAATAAATTCCTTCCTCATCCTCAAGTATCTTTACAATGATCATTTCTTACGCAAACCACATCCAACAGCTTCCCGTGATCCTCCGTAGAGCGCCTTCCTACGTGGGCACTTCTATCCGACGCATGACATCCACCGCCAATCGGTTTTACGTTGTGCAAGTTTAGCAATTTGACTGTTTAACTTGGAGGCTTACTATGGGCCTCATAAGAAAGCTCAACGGTTGCCATAAAATTAATGAAGCCTTTTGAGAATCGTCACAAATCACAAATCCGCAGGAGATCCAAAACGTGACCATACTAATGAAAAAATATAGTAATAATACTCTGTACCGAGGTTACGATATACTGTAACAAATCACTTTTTAAGCATGAAAACCTAAGCCAACATCGGTTCATTCTTTCAAGAGATATGATACCACAGATAGACACACAGATACACAAATACACAGACACATAGAGACACAGAAACATACATCAAACTTATAACTCCTCTTTCCCCCCGGGGGTACAAAACGGGGTTTACATTACGCTTTCTATTTGACCCTACTGCATGTTCCAGTTCATGTTTTCCATTTGAGAATCTTCGCGCTCCTTTGACTATTTGTTCTATAAGCTATAAATATGTCCAATGCATTGTGTAGGTGTACGGTTAATCCATACAAAATATAAACCTGTTTAACGGTGTTAGATGAGAGGCCTTTCTTTTAAGTTACAACTGATATTTAGATCCATGTGAACTCTTTCATATTTATTACGGATCTCGAAGAGTGACATATATGTAAGGTTTTATCATCATCAACATTATCATCAATTCAACCCGTAAAAGTCCCTTGCTGTACGCTGTTTATGAATATTAACCCTCTTAAATAGGCTATCTGTTCAATTTGTGGGGCGGTGACCTACATTGTGTCTTTCGGTTTATGTTTCCAAGGAGAACCTTAACGCCCTAAGTCTGTCAGGCAATATTTTATTCCTGAAGAAAAAAGGCCTCGACGAAAATTAACACGTTTACAAGGAGTCGAACCTGAGATTGCTAGCTCCATAGGCAGAGGTTCTTCCAAGATTCATCTGTAAACTTCGTAGGCTGAGTACGTTAAAAAAATCGGGTGCAACTTCTCGTCTGCTTAAATGTACTCATTCTCGGGCGCCTTACATATAAACGTTAGCTACGGAAATAATATTATGTAAGTTATGGTTACCAATAACGGCCGTGATTGTACTGCACAGGGATGAAAATGCCGGAAATGTAAATGCAATGCAAGCTCAATGCAAAATTTCTCAGAAATTGTTACTGCAGTCTATATTACTTTTTCAAGAAATTGATTTTTAAAAACAATTTGGCAGTTTCATTTTAAAATGACAGTTGATTGTTCTGTAGTGTCAAGATCAAATTTTGTTTGTTTCTTTTTAAAGCCCATAGACTATAGCTTGACAGCTTTTTTAAATGCTACGGTTAGATTAACGTCTAAATACAATGCATATCTAATGCAACAAAAACGCAACTTGTTCTACTGCACACTAGAGGTCGCGGCGCTGTGCAGGTGGCAACAGACCGCGGATAGACCACCCTCCATACACATTTGCCCATCCTCCTTAGCAGGCTTGCTACCGTGAACATCAAAAATTCAATCATCATCTTTCTCTATCGATCTAGCATATTTGATTTAAGAGCGATAAAGAAAGATGTTTCGAATTTTCGATTCGTAATGTTCGCTCTGCTCTGAACGGAAAAGGTAAAAAATCGAACGTCTGCGCCGGATATCTGAATTCCCAATCCGGAAACCGTATCAGGAAACTGTATGTCTGCGGCCAGCTTATTTCGTCGATTATTGTGATAGTTCATAGAAAGGAGTTAATTTGATCTTTCAGTCCACTACGCTATAAAAATTTTAATATTATTATCATGAACCTTCACAGACATTCACGCAATTGCTAATGCTAACTTTTTGTTGTCGGTACATTATTTTCTTACCTACATATCTATTGACAGTGTACGTCAAGTTGATAAGATAAATCAAAGTTATGCAATGCAAAACGGCAACAATTAAATAAATTACAACGCACATAAAATATATTGGTATGTGATACCTACGACGATAGAAGAGCAAATACAAACCGAACGTAAACGATTATCCTTCGGTTAAATAATAGCCGTGTTACTCACAACGCAGTGCAACGAAAGTCCGCCCACCAAATATGGTTCTGTTTGTGGTCGCAGTGTGATTTTCACAGACATTCTTTGAAAAAAAAGGTGAAACTCTCTCTAATTTTGAAAATGTGCACACATAGTATTTTATTACATGCCGTATCGGAACGGAGTCAACTGGAGCACAAACCGTACCACCGTAGTTGTGACTGAGAAACAGAAACATCTTTACAAACTGTTGAGCGTGCAATTTGCCTTGTGAAGTGGTTACCCAGTAAGATAGGAATACCTAATTATTATCAGTGAATTTTTTTAGTGAATTTTTTGTTGGAACTTCTTAATAAACAGTAAGTTACGTTATAATTAAATTGTATAACTTTTATCCTTTCGTCTCTACACCTTAAAGCTAATTGATAAAAAAAATAGTTACCTCGTGTTGAAAAAAGCAAGTTTAACTGCAAACGTTTAAACAATATTGATGTGTTTAATACATTTCATAATATTATCGAAAACGATCGTAAATGTCACTGTCAAGTATTTCGAATGAACACAATGTTTGTAGTACATTGCTTGCTCGATTAATTTTGTTAGAAAATATTTTTTTTTTGTTTTTCATTTTAATTAATAAAACCATTTGGACGTTATTACTGATTAGTTAAATGGTGTATATTTTAATTTTTTGCTTTACTTACAGGGCCCACCCTGTATATATAGAAAGAAATGGCAGTTCGAGACTTTTGCCAACATCAGTTTTAAAGATATATTAATAACAACACAATTGGTAAATTACACTAAAAAGTCATGATTTCATCTTATCAATGACAAAAACGATAAAAATCCGTATTAACATTAACTAAATAACATTTCTTTGACAGAAATACGTCAATAAAAAACTTTTGACACCTTTGTATTTTCAAAGGCGAAAAATTAAGATAAACCTCTTTATGGCATATTAGAAAAAAGTTTGTAAGCGGTATTGAAAATTGTTATTAAAAGGCCCCCGTACCAAGGTAATGTTACCTTCGTACTACGAGATAACATTATCGCAATTTCCGATACACTGACTTAACGATTAAACTTTGAGTTCTAATAAATTATCCAAATTATCGTTATTTTTAAATCTCACAAAAGAAAATTAGATCAGAGACACACTGTATAAAGGTTCCGTTTTTGCCATTTTGGCTATGAAACCCAAAAAATTAAATTGAAAGGTTGATAATGTACTAAAGTGAAATAATATTTAACTCTAGTTCAAACATTAAAAAGGGAACCAATCTACTACATATTGGTATCCATGCCTGTACATACGCATAATAGTAAAATCTAATTATAACTTCGCAACGCTAACCCAAGCTTTCGATTCACAACAACAAGGGCCTTATCGAATCAATCACAAATGCATGGAGCCGCGCGTTGCCAGAGGCCGTGTGAAAGGTCCTTTATGACCGTGTTTGTTCACCCACATTGTTACAAGCTAATGGCGATTCAATTATGATTTGATCATGTGTTGGCGGCTTTAGTTTTTGTTCGGAATTCAATTCGTGCGATGCTTCAGGCGCTTTCAACGGCCGTCCAAATAGTCGGGTAATTTTATTTTTTATACTGGCAATCGCTCCGATCTCGGACAATTGAATTTTAAAGCGCATTTACTATTGTAAGCGACGCTCGTAAATATTCATTATGAATTTTGTACGAGGAAATAATGTGCATGCTTCAAAATATACAGAATACCTATAGACTGATCAACGCAGACTGAAATTGTATAAAAAATCCACGCTCTCGTGAATGAGCGTGTTTTACAGTGACGAAATCCGGTTGAATTCGTGGTAATCTAAAACGTATGTAAATATGCGCGGTGTGTGCCAAAACGCACTTATCTCTTTAGGCAATCTCTTCCAGCTTACTGCACAAAGTGACATCAAGCTATTACTTGATAAGACACAAAATAAAATTAACAGATATTGGGTATTACAAAAATGTTCAAGAAGAGACGGTGAATATTTATTTTTGGATTGTGATTTTGTTAAACTTCCAACGTATTTCCAGTGTATAATATTCTACATTTGCAGCATGGGTAGACCCCCATGAGGTGGACTGATGACCTTGTGAAGGTCGCTGGACCGATCGCAGTGGCGTTGTTTGGAACAGGCCTTTGTCCAGCCGCGGACGTGTTACGGCTAGTGGTGATAAAGATATCCCCAAAGGCCAATCAAATAACGCTGATCATATTTTTTGTGACCTGAAGGTCTCTCTGCTTACCATGTTTAATATTTCAAATTTTGCCGTTATATCAAAACATGTGCCTCTTCTATGTATAATTAGACCTTCTAATTATTTCTCGTAATTTCGCCCGAAGTGTTCTCACGTCGTGGAATTCTAATTAGTGTTGATTATTATTGAACAACGCACGTCCTAAATTAATTTTAAGATTCTGTTCGTTCCTAGTTTAGGCTCTAAATTACAGGTATACAATACAGAGCGTGTATTTTATATGATCATAAATTTGAACTAACGATAGCTTTCAGTAGTATTAACAATTATCTCAAAAAATTTCAACTCTTGATTAGCTACTAAAGATGGCATACAGACGTATTCCACCCTGCCAAAGGATATGAACAGTCCTCGATCAGTTTATGTATACGATAAATTGTTAGTGTGTGTGACTTTTTGTTTGTAGGTGTTTATATTTTGTACATGCGCTTGTAGAAACAGGAATATTTCCGTAGTGTGCTATAAATATATGTAAGTGTTTGCGTTGATAAGCGCATAAAAAATTTGTTCGGTAGTGAGACGGCTTGTCATCACCAGTGGTTTAATATCTAAGTACAATATATGATAGATAAGATATAAAAGATGCAGCTGTTTAAATATAGACCTAACGCATAACTAAGTCTGTTCCTGAAGGTATGGGAGCGGTACAGTCACCAGAATCAATATCTGCCATAACAAAGCGGGTGTAAACATCTGACACGTCCTAACAGCCCTAGAAATAGAGTCGTGTCAGATATTTATGCGCACTTTGTTGTGGCAGATATTAATGCTGGTGACTGTACGGGAGGGGTTGATTCATTTGTTTACGGAACGTCAAACGGCGCGTAACTTCAGTGCGCCTACCGTGAGTTTGGCCCGAGCGAGTATCCAGCGCTCGATGACGGTCTATCTCTTTCGCACTAGTAGCGCGTGCGAGAGAGGTGCACTGACTCTCGATACAAGATACTCGCTAGCGCCGATCGTAAACTCAGCTCTTGGTAGGCACGCAGTTGGGCGTCAGGCTAGTATAGCGACGGTTAGGACACGTTATGTCATATCACTTGACACCCCTTCCGTACCGGGACCCATACCTCAGGAACAGACTTAGTAAAGCGTTAGACCTGTAACTTAAATCCTGGTCAGGCGCCATACAATTGTCTAATATGAACCGACGTCCTATAAGGTTTCCACACTACAATTGTAAAATATTGTAAAACCCTCAACTGTAAATGTGCGCTTTTTTTCATTGCTGTTATGCAAAATACTGTATCTTTTTTTATCATTTGCAAATTTTGTTTAATTTTAGTCACGTGTAGAGTATTAATAATATATTTTATTAATAACAATGATAGAAGGAAAGGTTCACTGAAAACCAAGAATGAGCTAAGCTACAAAAATCAAATAAAAGGGAAAGTTGACATCATGGCGTATTGGGGAGGGCGATTCATCAGCTACACCCACACGAGTTTGACTCTAATTTTATGATGATGAGAGAGTATTTAAAAAATAAAGTTTTCTCGAGCAGCAGTGAAATCCAATAACGTCGTAAGTGAAGGACTTCAATAAAATGTCAATGATATCGATTAATTGATGATAATTGCTACCGTTACATTGCACACCGAATTAATGTAGAAAATAAATTATTATTTTCCAAAAGATATCAGACTATGTTCATTAGCATTTATACTGTTTGCGTTTAAAATAAAAATGGTATACACACGCTGTTTAAAGTTCATCGCCTTCTGATTAAAAAAAAAATAAAATAAAAAAAGAACCGACTTCAAAATAAACTAAAATGCCATAAATAATCTTTTATGTACGGTACGGATCTCATTTGAATCACCTTTTGAAGCGGTGCCAAACCATTCATTTATTACTATTAAGAACCGCGGCGGCAAGCCTTTAGTTATTATCTACCTACCGTTTCTTTATTTATTTAAAAAAAAAATGTTTTGCTTTTTAGTGATGGATTTTAGTAGAGATATGAAGGATTTTTAAGAGCCCAGAAAGGGAAGATTGAGGAGGCACTTTGCACGCATCTCGAGTCTTTGGAAGTAAGAAATGTAAAAGTTGGTTAGTTCATTGTACCTTTCATCATCAGCTCATCATGAAATGATGACAACCAGAGGAAAACAACTGATATGAACAACTTTAGAAAAACATATACAAAACATAGTTAGTGCCTATTTGAGAGTTTCTCTCGATTTTCCTGGTATTCCATCATCTAATCCTGACTTGGTGATAAGGAGACTACTTCAGGGACACACTAAAAATAATATGACTAACAGTTTTAACGTATCTACCTATAATAGATGATTTTTTTAAGAATTATCCTCTTACTCTTAACTATTTAGGAGTTGTACCTTCCGTCTTCAGCTCAGCATGATGAGATGATGACTACCATGTGCAAATACTTAAATAGCTTAAGAAAATATATGAAAAACGTTATAAGTGCCTATAAAATTTGAGAATTGCCCTCGATTTCCCTGGAAACCCATCATCAGATCCCAACTTGGTGGCAATGGGACCACCTCGGGAGTATATCCTTTCAAATAAAAAAATAATTTTTAAAATCGGTCCACAATTGGCGGAGTAATCGGTGAACATACATAAAAAAATGAAAATTAAAAAAAAATACAAACTATCGAACATGGAGGTTATATGTTCGATAGTTTGTATTTTTTTTATTTTTCATTTCTTTTTTTGGAAGTCGGTTAAAAATCAGCCCACAATTTGCAAGCATCTATACTATTATAAAGTTGTAAAAATAAAATGTCTGTACATTGAAGATATTATAGAAAAAAAAAACTATTTGGAGGAAACTAATACGATCATTTATTTATGGATTTTTTTGTATAAAATATGTCGTTGTGTCTTCATCACGCCAAAACGGCTAAACGGATTTCAACTACTTTTGCTATACGGGTAGCTGGTCATCTACAGATGGTTATAGGATACTTTTTATCCGACTACACTGAAGATAAAAACGAGGGTTATACTTTTTTTCCCCTCCGCTGACGAAGTTATAAGTGTCGGCGTATGATCAAGAAGTTATTAAAGTTATGGTAGACTTTACAATAGATAAGTATGGTACTTATGTCAATGAATATGTATGCCAGCAATGCATTTACTTCAAATAATATTTATGTTTTCAGCTGCAGCTTCATACGTATAGGTAAGTAGAATATTATTTTCAAAACATGTTGAATGGTTGAAGCATGATTATATATAACAAGTTACTAAAAGTTCTAAATAATGTGAGCACAAATAAATAAATATTACGTTACAATTTATTTATTTATTAATAGGTTTGCCAACAGATACAACACAAAATAAAATTATATTGATATAATATGGACATAAAGATAAGAATGTTTTTCCAATTACAGGCAAACACAGCATGCTTTTTCTATAAGCTAGCTAAACAATGTGAAGTGACTGCTAGTACTTATTATACTACAGATAATATTATACTATCTGTATGATATTAAATCATAGTTCTGAAGAAACTTCTTAAATTTATTAAGTGACATAGCCAATAAGTCTACCCTAGTGTTCTTATACATTCTATTATGCTCCTTACATATTCTAGGGATAACACTATGAGATCCAAGATTGGTCCGAAAATTACTTAAAGCAAAAGGACGGAAATTAGCTATGCGCAAATTAGATCTAGGTACCGTAAATTCAAGGACAATCTATTAACCCGTTTAGAATTTTGAACAACAAGATCTGATCAGAAATCCCTCGGCGACTTTCCAACGATGGCATGTTGAAAAACAAAGCCGTTCCTTATAACTCATTAGAGAAGGGAGTTTCCAAAGTTTTGAACAGAAATCGAAATAGGCCCAAGGTAAGCTCAATAAGGCTTGTGTTATGAGTCCTAGACGACAATATTTTAATAAATATATTTAGTTATATACATAGAAAACATCCAAGACTCAAGAACAAATATGGATGCTCATCCCTCAAATATTTCACCTTACCGGGATTTGATGAAATAATGAAATAATGATCTTTACTCTGTAAGAAGACCGCAAGGGCACTTTTACAAGTCTACAGCGTTTCCTAAAAGGAGACCACTGTTGAGGAAAAAGCCGAAACAAACTCAACAGTCAGTAAATTTTTCGAAATAACTCTTATGAATGTACCATCTTGTAATGTACCTATGAAAGCAATAAATAAACTGATAACTGATATCTATTACAATATTTCTACTTAGCTTTTGAAACCCAATCCTCAGCTTCGCAGGCAACGTCACTCCCGCTGAGCTAAACTGATCGTCGAAATAACAATATACGTGTTATATTCAGAAATGCAGTTCCATAAAATATTATATTAACTAGTTAGTTAATATCATATTTTTTACCATAATCAGTCTACCTCATAAATATTATCATCACCCTTTTTTCATAATCAGAGATCGCAAACAATTTTCAAACGCACGGTTTCGCAATAAAAGTGAATTGTAAGCCAATATTCCACCTTAATAACATCTGTGTGTTATGAAGTAGGTAAGTAATTACCAGAGGCCGTTAATGAAATTTCGTATGCTAATTGACTAAATACAATTAAGGGAGGCGGGCTAAGATTGTGTGAGTGCTTTCGTGGAGCTTGTTTCCGGGGTTAGAGAGACTGGAATGAACTGGTTATGTAATGCTACGAAGTTTGAAATATTTTCGCGTATAGTAACACTATTTAAGGGAGTTGCCAGACTTAAGTGGCAGTGGGCAGAAGACATTGCTTAAACCATGGCTGTTAGGGTCGAGAGGTTTTTAAGTGGTGACGAAGTATCGAAAAACGCCGCGTGGAAAGGCCCCCCAAAAAGGTGAGGTAAGGTGAAGTATTTATTTCTTTTCATCAGGCATTTGATTAGTTGAACTAAAATTGTACCTCAGAGAATATTTATCCATAGCAAATTACCTCAATTTATGCCATATCTAGCGCAAGCACGATGGTGCAATGGTGAGCATCGTGATAACGCCTCCTCTGCGCTAGGTTTTTGGAATAAAAAACACCATAATCTTACTGAAAAATATAAATCTTAGAATTCACTCATAGACAATTCACAGTTTACGCCAGTGGGTCTGGTGGCATAAAGATTTGCACGTATACGTAATACGTGTGAGCCCTTGTTTTCATAAAAATCTCACGGGGCATGGTTGCTAGTCGAGCTTAAACTTTACCTCAGAGAATAATTTTTCATAGCCAATCACCTCAATTTATGTCACATCCCACACAAGGGCGCTGGTTTAATTAAGCGCGAGCCAGTTAGCAGGTGGCAAGTGCCGAGATACGAGTAACGTGTAGCCTACTGCGCTAAGCTTTTGGAATAAAGTTACAGTAAAACCTTATTGATGTTTATAAAAGTATGGATTTCGCACAGGACTTCCTTGTATGATGTGGGAGTGGATTTAGCAAAACAGTAAAAAAGATTAAGTATAAATTTCATGTGGTATAGCTTAAACTTTACCTCATTGAATAATTATTCATAGCAAATTACCTCAATTTATGTCACACCCAGCCCAAGCATTCTGGTCTAATTAAGCGTGAGCTATAGAGCAGGTGGCGAGCGCCGTGATAACGTGTAGCATCTATTGCGCTCAGTTTTTGGAATAAAATAACAGTAATATTGATGTTCATAAACTTCATGAATTAGTGGCCTATTAGTGGGTCTAAAAGTATAGACTGCACACAAGACTTCCTTGTACGATTTGGAAATGGATTTTGCAAAACAGTAAAAAAGATTCAATAGAAATTTCATGTGGCACGGCTTAAACTCTACCTCATTGAATAATTTTTCATGGCAAATTACCTCAATTTATGTCACATCCAGCACAAGCACGCTGGTTTAATAATTAAGAGTAAGCTAGTAGCAGGTGGCGAGCGCCGTGATAACGTGTAGCTTCTACTGCGCTCAGCTTTTGGAATAAAATTTCAGTAAAACCTTATTGATGTTTATAAACCTCATGAATTACTGGCCTATTAGTGGGTCCAAAAGTAGGGACTGCACACAGGACTTCCTTGTATAATGTGGGAATTGATTTTTTAAAACAGTCAAAAAGATTCAATAGAAATTTCATGTGGCAAGGCTTGAACTTTACCTCATTGAATAATTTTTCATAGCAAATTACCTCATATTATGTCACATCCAGCACAAGCACGCTGGTTTAATTAAGCGTGAGCTAGTAGCAGGTGGCGAGCGCCGTGATAACGTGTGGCCTCTACAGCGCTCGGTTTTTGAGGTAAGCCTTATTTATGTGCTTTGGCATTTTTGCTCGTTTAGTCGAGACACTCTTAATTATTCTCCCTATGCTAATTTTGCTTGTTGACTTAGTGATATGTATTTAAGTTTTTTGGGGCCGAGTGAAAGTTTAATTTTACTGTACGTTTTTTCAAATGCCTGACATTGAACTTTTGAATTAGAACGAAATAATAATGTTAATTATACTAAAGCTTGTAAATAGACTTTCTAGGTTAGTGTTAATCTTATATAAACTAAGAAAAGTATAATTCGGTAAAGGACATGTTACATAATAGGACAATATCTATACTATTATAAAGTTGTGAAAAACAAATGTTTGTATGTGTCGTTGTGGCTTCATCACGCTAAATCGGCTCAACGGATTTCAACTACTTTAAGTACACGGGTAGCTGGGTATCTCCAGATGGTTATAGGATACTTTTTACCCGACTATACTAATGGAAAAAGAGGGGTTATGACTCTTTCCCTACCACGACCGGAGTTGCGGGCGCCTTGTAGTGAATAATATAACTAGATTTTACTATATTGTTTATCGTGTTTAAAATCTACGGCGATTTTTTTGATCAGAAAATTGGGTTCAAACAATACATGATTGCAGAGAAAAAGGTTTCTCTAAAATCAGCGAGTTTTATTTTTGTGATCAAGTGTTAGTTATTATGTATGCATCTTTTGCTTGTGTGTCCTAACGCTCTCAGTACTGAATGTTTTTTCCCACTGCACTATTTTCATGCATCTCTGTTTGACCCTATGGTTAACTGGTAGAGAATGCCTTTTGGCATTATGTTCGCCATTTACACTTTTGTTTTGTGCAATAAAGTTTAAATAATTAATAATCCGTTCTATAAAGAACTAGACGGTGCCTGCAACTTCGTTCACGCAATAGAAAAACTAATAACCACCCTTGTTTTTAACCACCCATCCATCTGTGGATATCCAGCTACAAGTGTACCTAAAATAGTTGAAATTTGTGAAAGCGATTTGTCGCGAAGAAGCCACAACGTCACATACAAACATAAAAAATAAATAATTCTCGATTTAGTAACCTCTAAATAGTCCGTTGCAATATTTTCCTTGAAAATATCTTCAATGTACAGATATTCCAGTTTTAGAACTTTATAATAGCATAAAAGAATTGAATAAGTAGACAAAAACTTGTTCAATAGGGTACGTGCATGATTTTTTTTATCTCTTTTCTTAACTTAATATGAAAATACCGTAAAAACGATTTCAAAATGTTAAATTAAAATTTAAATCGGCCAAGAAATACGCAAGATATAGGCATTTTAAACTACTAATTAGACAGAGAGGTCATAGTGCACTCCGGCCATATAAACTCCATATTAAATCTGTTTTGCTAGAAAAAGAGATAGAATGAAATGTTTGATGTCTTATATCTTGGTTATTTTTATAGTTATTAAAATAAATATTTTTTTCTACTGTTTGTTACATGCGTGAGCTTTTAATAAAGCAAAAATTAAAATTCATGCATATTCCCTATTATCAATACGGAAGTTTAGTACCGCTGATAAATTAATAAATCCCCTTTTCGTATGAATTAGAGTATCAAGTCTATAATTGATAATAATTATGTCACTTGTGTCAATTTTAACCAACTCCTAAAGAGGAGGAGGTTCTCAAGTCATCGGAAATTTTCGCGTTACTACTTGTGCCATACAAAACACATAAATATGTAAAACGAAACGTTGACATTGCTCTGGCAACCCCGGAGCTGCGCTCCTGGATCGGGCCTCTTTCCGTCTTATAACATGTAAGCTATATGTACTGTATTATTTTGGAATTAGCAAATTAAATTACTTCATTTATTTTGAGTCTATAATTTCACTAAACACTACTACAAGCCTTTCTTATGTTTTTGGAAATAGACACGCAAAGCCATGTAGGTAGCAAAAAAAGAACGCTGTTTATAGTTTTAATATAAATATTAGTAGTTACTGATATAGATTATCTTTTAGCCCTACCATCACTAATTATTGCTACAAAACATTTATTACTAACAAACCATTACATCAAACCAAGCCTAATTCACAAATTACCAAGCAAAAGGTTCTTACCAAAACAAAATATTATCTCTTCCAAAGAGCGAATCAGGAAGGCCGGTCACGCGTCGGGCGTTTGCCAAGCTTGATGACTTCATGCCCTTAATGATGGACGAACAAAACAATATCATGCAACGGAACCAAGGGTTATGATTGGACGATGAACGACTGGCTTTCGTTTTTATTGGATTATAAGCACTTAAGGGGTTGTTTTTATGTGAGTTTCACGTGTGAAGAAATAGTTATGGCTTGCGTTGGTTAACTTAGTGTTGGATGGTGAAAAGTGGTTTCTGTTTTTGAAGATATATTTTTTTTATTATTTTTAACCCATAATAACGATCTTAAGTGTAATTTGAAATTATAAGAAAGGATTAATATAAATTATTTAATTAAGCTTAACTATAGATGTATTTTTTCAAAATACATCTAATAAATAATAAATAAAATAAATAACACAGGGACAATCTTACACAAATCGTTCTAGTCCCAAACTAAGCAAAGCCTGTTCTATGGGTACTAGGCGACGATACAATATAGATAAATTATAATACTTAAATACGTAGAGAACATCCAAGACCCAGGAACAAATATTCGTGCTCATCACACAAATACTTGCCCTGGCCGGGATTCGAACCCGGGACCGCCAGCTTTGTAGGCCGTTGTGCAACCCACCGAGCCAAACGTATCCTCAAACATCTTTGTTTCTATAATAGACAAAACAACAGAGCACTACCTATATTATGTTTAAACCCTTTATTTCATACTGTATATCCGAATATAGGGTACATAGTTTTTGACCACTTTTTTTTAAATCAAATTTTTAAGTCTATAGAACGGCACCGAGGCTTGAATTGTGGTTTGTTTTTCGTTTTGCGAAATAAAGGGTTAAGACCTTTTTGTACTACAATTATTTACAAATAATAAAATTATATTATATTCTATACTATTCTTATGCAACCAGACGCTGTCTGAGGCTCTGTCTGCAGCATTATACTATATTACTTGTCGCTCGAAACGTGGTCCGATTTTCACGCGTTTTTATTATTTGTAAGCTGTATTTTTTGTGGAGGTTTCAGGCCATGTTTAATGAAGATCCGATAGTTGGATAGTATTAACTAGAAAACTGCTATGAGATTCAGACATATTTAGATTATAGTAGCGGATGCTCACATTGTTAAAGCCGAGTACTACTCGACATGTTTGCCCTTATCGGGATTTGAACCCAGGATCTTCAGCTTCACAGGCAACGTTGCGCCCGCTGAGCTAAACCGATCGTAATTTCTATTTCAAGCGGCTACATACAAAAACTGAAAAACATATGAAGAGTTTTCAAGAACAACTAATTTCCTATCTGTATGAAAACTGCGTTGAACCCTTTTTCGTCCATGGAAACACCTCTTGCGGTTTCAAAGCTTTACTTCGTGGCCGGCGGCCATTTTGAATAGTCGCCAGTTTTAAATAAAACCGGTTCGAACCGCTTTTGCGGTAACTGCTACTTGTTAAGATTAAATTATGGACCACTTTGGTCTCATTTTGTGTTTTTGTTCTGGAATTAGAGAAATAGTTTTGTCGGAGACTTGAGTTATTTGCGAAAACGAGGTCAGTTTTGAAATAACTGGCTACTTGAAGGTTCGCTGATTTTAGCGTTTTAATTTTAATTAATTCACTATGAAATATTTAATGGATGAGATCTAAATTCGAATAGAATTAGGTATATATTTGTTTACAAAGCTAGTTAGTGATTTTGCTTGTAGCAGACTTCAAGTTAAGACTTTAATTTAATAGTTCATCTCTAACCGAGATCACAACATATTCTAAAAGAAGTGACCACCAATCACAGTTCAGGATTTTGCCAAACCTTGCGACATGAATCTGACAAGACTGAGGCGCTGGCTGACGTTTTTTTATTTTCAGAAAACCCTCACTGCCTACGATCAGTATTTAACAGTTTATTCGCATTCCGTCCCTTTACAGGTCCTTCAAAGTCCTTCAAACGGCCCCGTTAAAACTCCAGAATCGTTTAAAAAGGTTTGCAGATACGAAATCGCTTTACAGCTCAATACATCAAACTGTTAAACTAAACATTCCAATACAAAGGCTTTATCGGTCCCGTAGAAAGGTTCCATTACGATTCCTCGCACCTCGGGCAGTAATCGTAAATAAATCCGGGGCGCAGTAAATCCGACGCGTGACTGCACTTGACCTCTTCTCTAACGAGGTTATTGCAGTATTTTAAAGTACTATCAAATTGGTGTAGCAATTGGAATATAAAGACCCCTCGAAACAACGAACACGACCGAAGGCAGAGCAGGACCTTAGATAGTGACGTCCTTTAGGTAGGCCTGTATTCAGCGGACTTCTATCCGCTGATTACAATTAATGCCTGCCTGTCAAGTAAATATCAACCACAAAAGATGTACCTATCCACTATTTTACTTAATGCATTTTGTCATAAGATTCAAAAGTCACACAAAAATTGTATGTCTAGAGATAGTTAATTTACATTCTAAATTTCTATTAAACCTTGACTAAAACCAAATTTACAGACGTAGTGAGATAAACCAGAAAAATTAGAGCATTTCACCCATTTTAACTATATTACTGCTACCACCGGCCATTGCAAAAGTAGAAAAACAACCGCAACAAAATCTTCAACTTTCAGCCTTTACTACTAGCAAATCGCAGGTCAATACCCAAACAAATTTCCACAAAACACCCCCATGAATAATCACACATCGGCCTTGCAGGGAAAAAACTAATTTGTCATTGAGACACTTCAATAGTTGAGAAATGCGGGTAAAGTTTCGCTGGCAACATTTCCAGGCAACAATTTTGTAGCTGGCAACCGGTAAGAGTACGGAAATGAGATCTTAGATCTTGCAGACTGGTTATTTAAAAAGTAAATGTGAAATGCTGGAGCACAATAATAACGTTCCCGATACAGGAACAGGGAATATGTCGCCCGCTGCCAGTAGAAATCGAAACATCTTTATTTATTTGGTAGCAGCAACTTCGTTCGCGAAAGAGAAAAATGGCATTAACTTAAAAAGTATCATATGTAACCATTAATTGATGCCCAGACACACCCATGTACCAAAATTTTAAAAATTCGTTTAGCCGTTACGACGTAATGCAGCCGCAAAATATCCATTCCCGGCACATACATACAAAGAATTCAAAAACAAATATTTTTCTACTTAGTGTCCTTATATTTTTGATATCTTCAAGGCACAAACATTTCATTTTTACAACTTTATAATAGTTCAGAAACATTTTCGCGGGTGCGTAACGATGCCTATAATTTTTTTTGAAATAATATTAGTCGCAATAACGCTCATTTGATATAACTATTAAATCATATAACAATATTTAATATATTATCATCTAATATAGAATCATCTGCAACCGAAGCCCATTTGTTACTTAATGTTAATTTTAGCAAATGCAATGTTAGCTTTGAATTTAGTCAAGTAAATTCAATAGAAGTTATTACAACATTTAAGTCAGTGCATTTAAAGAAAACAGAGGATTTATGGGGGACTTCAGTAAAAATTGTTCATCATATCATAGATTCAATTGCACCGTATCTAGCCTTCATTTATAATAATTGCATATCAGAGGACGTGTTTCCAGATCTTATGAAACTTAGTAAAGTCATACCTCTTTTAAAATCAGGTGACTTGAGTGACTTGACTAATTTCCGTCCGATATCTATACTACTTGTATTAAGTAAAGTTTTCGAAAAATTAATGTGGATAGATCTGCTGGGACACTTCAATAGAAATAAACTGCTTAGTGGTAAACAGTTCGGTTTCACAAGGGGACGTTCCACGGCTGATGCAGCATCTGTACTCATTAAAAATATTTACAACATCTGGGAGAAATCTTGTGATGCAATTGGAGTTTTTTGTGACCTTTCTAAGGCATTTGATTGCGTTGATCATGGAACACTCATTTTGAAATTAGCACATTATGGCCTGTCTTTAAATGCCTTAAGCCTTATGTCTTCATATCTCAGCAATAGAACACAAACAGTTGTTGTAAATAGAACCCAATCCAGTGGAGCTGCAGTTAAGCTAGGAGTGCCACAGGGCTCTATCTTAGGGCCATTTCTATTTTTAGTTTATATAAATGACTTACCATCTATAGGAGAAAATCTTTGTGATATAGTACTATTTGCTGATGATACATCATTAATTTTCAGAGTTGACCGGAAAGCAACAGACTATGCCGAAATTAATAGTGTATTAGTTAAAGTACTTGACTGGTTTAATATTAATAATCTGCCATTGAATGCTAAGAAAACGAAATGTGTTAGATTTGCTTTACCGAATGTTAGAGCAGTGGATTCTACTATATCGCTCAATGGTGAATGTTTAGAAATGGTGGATAGGGCATTATTCTTAGATATAACACTGGACAAGAACTTGCAATGGAGTCCCGATTTAGCAGTACTTGCAGGTAAATTAAGTTCAGCAGCTTACGCTATTAGAAAAATTAGACAATTGACCAATGTTGATATCGCTCGCTTTGTATATCATACTTATTTTTATAGTATCATATCATACGGTATTATGGTTTGGGGCAAAGCAGCTGTCATACAGACTATATTTGTGTTACAAAAAAGAGCGATTCGTTCTATATATAACTTGAACTCCCGTGACTCCTTAAGAGAACTTTTTAAAGACATCAACATATTAACCGTAGCGTCCCAATATATATATCAGAATATTATTTATGTTATAAGGAACCTAGACTCTTTTTTTAATTCAGATATCCACATGTTAACACTAGAAATAAAAACAAAATCGCTATTAGAAAGTTCTGCGTTCGTAAAGTAGCCAAATCATTCGTAGGCCAATGTATAAATTTTTATGATAAGCTACCAGATGATGCTTTAAAATTATCGTTTCCAGCTCTTACTTTAAAGTACTTAAAAGAGTCCCTAATGGCAAAGGCTTAGTAAAGGGTAGAGGACTATTTAACATACAAACATGCATGGCCCAAATCTGAAACCAAATAATTTACTTTTACCGGTACACGGTTCTTATAAGGTGGCATATCAAACGTATGTAAGTTGTATGAAATAAAAGATCACTATTTTGCTTTTCTATATTCTATTTTTTTTTAATTTTATAAGTTTTGTTATGCTTTCTTGTAGAACTATGCATTGAGTTTATTTAGGATAGACTAAGTACAAATATTTTAATAGATATGAGTTATTTCGAAAAAATGACTTGACTGTTGAGTTTGTTTCGGCTTTCTTCTCTTCAGTGGTCTCCTCTTGGGAAACGCTATAGAGTCAGACTTGTAAAATTGCCCTTGTGACCTACTTACAGAATAAAGATCATTATTTCATTATTTCATTATTGACATATGATATAATTATCTTTTGTTATAATGATCATTTGATTGAATAACATTTAGTATAACATACATTAAGTAAAATGCATATTTCTAATAATGAACATATGATATAACATGCTTCTTACATATTAACATATAATATAATTATCATTATATATAATAATCATTTAATTGAATAACATTTAGTATTACATACATGAAGCATAAAGCATTTTTCTTATAAAGAACATATGATATAATATACTTTTTACATATTAATATATAATATAATTATCATTTTATATAATGATCATTTGATTGAATTACATTTAGTATAACATACATTTAGTATAATGCACATTTCTAATAATGAATACATGATATAATATACTTTTAATATAATGTAATTTAAACGAATATTTTCGAAGATATTACAGATTTAAAATGCGTTAAAAGGGACATAGCGGTTGCAGCGGTACCGGCCGGGGGGCCGGCGGAGCGTGCCTATAAATAGCGCTTCGAAGGCCGTGCTTCGCCCTTTAGCACTTTATGATTAGCAGCAATTGCACGCGTTTATGGCAGCTACCTATTTAATATCAGCATTGCACCTGTGCGAAGCCGGGGCGGGTCGCTAGTATGATATAAAAGCTTTCCGTAAGGTTTACCTACCTATATATATATATATTTTACTATAGCAGGAATACAATAGTACGTACACAATACAGGAATTTCAACCTTAAGGTAGGTCCGACTTGGGTTAGGTTAGGTACGACGACGAGCGAAGCGAGGAGGAGTGTTAGGTTGAACTGCGACCCTAACGAGCGAGCGAAGCGAGCCAGACGTGCAAGTCTATATCAAGTGAAAAATAAACCAACCATTGCCAATTTTACCTTAAGGCAGGTCCGTCTTAGATTAGGTTGAACTGCGACCCTAACGAGCGAGCGAAGCAAGCGAGCCGCGGAGGTCTATTTTGAGTTTAGCCTTTTGTACATAAATTATTTTTATATCTTTTAATACATTATACCACTGATGCTTATAGCATATATTTATACCAAAAATCTTTATACCCATTGAGCATTATACACCTTAAAATTATCAATTTAGTTGTTATATCAAAAGTTTATACACACCCCATATGATTGTTATAATGAATAAGCGTTATACCATATGATTGTTATAATTAATAAGCGTTATACCATATGATACTTATAATAAATAAGCGTTATACCAAATGATCGTTATAGTAAATAATCGTTATAATGAATAAGCGTTATACCATATGATAGTTACAATAAATAAGCGGTATACCATATGATGGTTATAGTAAATAAGCGTTATACCATATGATCGTTATAATAAATATTCGATTCACCATATGATCGTTATAAAGAATAAGCGTTATATCATATGATAGTTATAATAAATAAGCGTTATACCATGTGAAGGTTATAATAAATAAGCGTTATGTCGAATGACTATATCAAACGTTTATTTTATGTAATGAGTGATTATATCCTTTGAAATTATATCAAATGTCGTTATACTGAATGGAAATATATTATTTATTTTTAATACCGAACATTACACACCCCATTTTCACCTTATAAAATTGCCTTTGCAAGTTTCTCTCTGCAGTTTCGATCGATAGCCATGCATCATCTTTACTGACCAAAATGCACCATTTCTAGATGAGTTAATGTAGTCAAAGATGGATGGCGAAAACAAGGGATGGGGTTACGGCCGGTAAGTAAGTCTATGTTCATTCTTATGGTCATAATAATGCTAAAAATTACTGCGTAATACATGAACCTCCACTGCTGGATACAAGCCTCCTCAATAGATTTTCACAAGGAACGGATAAGGGCGACCCGAATCCAGCGAGTCCCCGCAACCCTAGCCAGGTCGTCCGACCACCTTGTGGGTGGCCTCCCCACCCTACTCTTGCCAATTCGCGGTCTCCACTCGAGAACCTTTCCGCCCCAGCGGCCATCGGGTCTTCGAACTGTGTGCCCTGTCCATTGCTACTTCAGTTTGCTTATCCTGTATGCTATGTCGGTGACCTTGATTCGTTTACGATCTCGTAGAGATTCCGAGCATATAGCCCTTACCATAGATCGCCGAGTGACTTTGAGCTTCCTTAAGAGGCCCAAAGTCAGAGACACTTGCCCAATTATCAAGACGGAAGTATACTATGTACTTTTCGCATGTAGTAGTGTATCAAGTCTGTAATTGATATGTAACTTGTGTCATTAGAGACCACGTCTTGGCTCCGTAGGTCATCACCGGTAATACGCACTAGTTGAAGACTTTAGTGTTTTATGGCTGAAATGATGATGACAACAACCTCACATCGACTCAAAGTAAGGCAAAACTTAGCTTTACACCAACTTTGACAATATTTAAATAAAACAATTTAACGGATTATATCGCGTATATTATCTCATTTTAGTTCCCGACGTTCCGGAAGCTTTACAGCTTTCCATAGTTACGGGTGGACTGTTTTATTTCAATGAGTAATAATCGAGGAAACAGAAGAAAATATTTTGACAATATTATTTTTTTATAAAAATAAATCAATTTTCAATTATATCGAAAATTTCAGTGCAGAAGAATTAAATTACTGTATTTCCAATAAAAACTGAACAAAAATAAACCAAATGTATTCGCCGAGGACAATGTTCCATCTAAAAAACCGATTCAAAGTTGTTTAAGCCGACCATTGGTTCTGATAACTGTAGCCTCACTCTTCTAATTCATAGAAACGAAAGAGATGCCTTTAAAATTATCGTATATCCCAGACCCCGAATACAGTCGGGTCAAAGCAATTAAGAGCGTTGCTTTATCCAAATTCTTCCATTTCAATTAACAAAATTAGTCTAAAACGATGATAAAATGAAACGTTTTCTATTATGAGAAAAAAGGTGAATTTTAATTATCCCGCTTGAATTAAATCTCGATTATTAATTCATTTGAGATAATATGCTGCATTTGATTATACACTTTAGGAAAATTCACGTTTTAATCAACTATTTGAAAGCAAGATTCTACAATTCTCTTTTTAAACTAAACATATTTTTTTGTAGCGATTATCTCCTTATTGGTTTCATAATTTTAGGTATGTTTTTTATAAGATAAAAAAAACATTACTTTATGGGATAATTTAATATACCCCTCATATGAATTTATCTCATAACGCGATATTTCCAACCATGACACATGAACATGAAACTGCGTTGAAACGTATAATAAATAAAGGAACACAAAAAATATCACGCTGGACGCATCATATTTATATTAAACTAGCTTTTGCCCGCGGCTTCGCCCGCGTACTAAGCGTAATTTAACTCAAAATTGTTGTGTAACTTCGTAAATATTGTTTAAATACTGTTGCGTTACTTTGTAACATAAATATAGTATGTAAGATGTCTACTTCTCTAAGAATATAGATTTTAAGATTTTGCACTACCGTTTCTGGGTCCATGTGATACTTTGGTATATTTTATAACACTTTATAATGACCATGGTACTCAATAAAGAATATGAATATGAATATGAATTTTTAACCGTCTACAAAAAGGAGGTTCTCAGTTTGACCTTTGTGTAGGTAAGTATGTTTGTCCGCGATTATCTCGCGTTTGGCTGAACCGATTTAGACGCGGTTTTCGAAAAAAGTATTTGTTACGTTATTTTTAAATGATTGCAATAATTGTTGAATGGTTACGCCGGCAATGACTTGCTACTACTACGAGATTATGATTAATGCAGATTTCTACTCTTAAATAGAAACTTTTGCCCGCGGCTTCACTCGCGTCATATTCGTGGTAATTTTGAATTTAAGAACCAGCTAAGAGCATGAAGGACCATGCTTAGTGTACGGTTCCGCAGCCGTTACTACAAAAATAAGCACTACAGACCAGCAAAAAAGCTTAATCTTCATGCGGCTTACGTCCTTTTGTTGAAAAGCGCAGTTTTTCGGCAATATCTTAAAAACCGTATATCCGATCGTATTGAACACAATTTTCGTTGAAAGTTTTTATTAAGTTTGACGTTTGTAATTTTTTTACGACTTACGGTTTAGAAAATAGAGTGAGGGGGGACGACACAAAATATTCCCTAACTCATTTTTTTTCTTAGAAGCCTCACTGCAGTGTTTTCACTACCCAAAGGTTGTCTGGAAGAGATCGCTGTTTAGCGATAAGACCGCCTGTTGTTTACCTCTCCTTGAATGTATTGTTTTCTGTACTCTGTTTTGTCAGGTGTGCAATAAAGAGTTATTGTATTTAAACTAATTATCGAAATATGTACCACAGATTGATGTTTGCTAAAATAAAAATAAAAACACTTTCCGTAACATGTATAGAGTGCCCCCCTAGATATTTTTTTTATTTGTTATTTAATTATCAAACTAAGTAGCGGCTTATACATGACACCTATTCTCTCAATTTCATCAATATACATCTTGTAGTTTTTGAGTAAAATGCCTGTGACATACGGACGGACGGACATGACAAAACTGTAAGGGTTCCGTTTTTGCCATTTTGGCTACGGAACCCTAAAAACCGGGACTTTCCCTGCGCAAAACAATGAGTATAATTCAAGATCCCGTTAAAATGTAACTTTCTTGAATAATAAATAAAATAAATAAATAAAATAGTGGCCTCTCCTACGTTCCGGTGCAAAGCATCGACTTGCAACCTAATGCCGTTACAAAGT
Source organism: Hedya salicella (assembly GCA_905404275.2). Lineage (NCBI taxonomy): Eukaryota > Metazoa > Arthropoda > Insecta > Lepidoptera > Tortricidae > Hedya > Hedya salicella. The sequence continues at coordinate 3,202,977 of FR990101.1, read as the reverse complement.
TTGCGTGGTCCGTCTGTTACAACCGATTTTTGATCGAAACTACCGGATGTAATTTGGCACAAATGCTTTCAATGACAAGAATATTCATGTCCACAATATAAACTTCAAAATCGATGCCATTTTTGTAATTAACGTCCCCAAAAACGATATTTTGACATTTCAACCCCATCGCACACCAACACTGAGATGATACTTCACGTCCGCTAAATTGAATTTCAAAATCGGTGCCGTTTTTGTAATTAACGTGCCAAAAAACCATAAAAACGACATCCGTATTGATATTTAGGCAATTTCAACCCCGTCACACCACGGTAGATTTCAAAATCGATGCCATTTTCGTAATTAGCGTCCCTAAAAACCATAAAAACGACACCCATATTGATATCTTGACATTTCAACCCCATCGCACGACAGGGGAGATAGTATTTCACGTCCGCCACGTCGGATTTTAAAATCGTTGTTGTTTTCGTAATCAGCGACCGGATAAACCAAAGAAACAATACCCAAGCAGTTATGGTTTTCAGAAGTACAGGCAACACTAAACTTTAGTACAGGCTGCGCATCCGGAGCGTCGAGCAATCCTCAAGAGCCGTCCAGTTTTGATAGAACACCATAAAGACCTAGGCACTAAAACTCTTTATAGTCCGAGCTAAGAAAAACAGGCTAAATTGAATTGTCCAAATGAAGGACTGGAGCTAAAGTGCCCTCTTAATTACAAAGTATATTGCAGCTGAGGAAGTTATTCTTTCTCGGAACTGTTCTTGGGCCTGTTTTGTTTTTTCTATTACGAAACTCCGACTGAGTAAAAGTTAAATATTAAAAGCGGTTATTTTTAAGTCTACGTTCTTGGTTTCGATTCTGTTCCTTGTTCGGATTATAACGAAGATATTGTAAAATGTTTTTGAGTAGAAGACTACAATAGTACCTATGTTGTTAAATTCTCCCTTGCAATAAACTAAGATTTTTAATTCTTTGATTCTTGCACGATGATAAATCGATTTTAGAAGATACCCACGTTAATTCCTTTTGCATATAAAGTATTCAAGAAGGGAGTGAAAATATTTTTATAGGGTTGGTAACACGAATGTAATGCCCCTAGCATTGCAAGCGTTCATAGGCTGCGGTGACGGTATAAACTCAGGCAGGCTGTAGGCTTGTTTGCCACCTTAGTAGCATAAAAAAAATTATCAGCATCAGACTTCAACATAACATGAAGTTTTTAACAAATACGTACTTTGTCCAAAGTACGTGAGAAACAAGCAGAAAGGACAGATTACTTTATTAAGAGTCCCCGGTAAGCCAGGTTCTCCATACAAACATAGTTACGCTCTCATTTTAAAACGAATAGCTAATTTGCTCTGAAACTTTGTACTTAGAATAATTTAAGGCATGTGCAAGGCTGTAATTAGTTTATGTAGCAAATTTCAGTTTTTCATACAAAACTTGTTTTTTTTTTTAAATATATTTCAAGTTTTTGCCGTATTTTGTTTGTTTTATAAACTGGAGCAATATAAACTAATTACATGATATACTTCATTTCATTGTATATGCAAAGTTCCATTATAATCCAACACGTAGTATTAAAATGAGAACGAAACTCCGTTTGTATGGGAAGGAGAAATTCGGCCGAGCTTGCGGGGGACTCTTAATCCTGAGTAGAAAATGCTGCTGGGAAGATAGTGATCATTGTCCATTGCAAGAAGATTACTCCAGGATATAATTACTAAGCGATAAAGTATGATGAGAGTAATAGCAGTTTACTTAAACTACGATATTGCTGTTCAATAAATAAGAAGTTTCAAATTAAAGTTGCCAAAGAATCTCATGAAATATCAAAATATCTTTTGCTGATCCTGTGGTGTATGCGGCCTTAGTATTGCGACCAATACGCTGGTCGGGCGACTGTCAAACGTTGACGTTGTCTAATAAATGGTTTTGTGTGAAATCCCTGTTTTTCCTGATCTCCAATTCCAATACCTTACAGTACCTTAGAATAGCAACTTTCCTCAGAAAACTGCAACCAGGTAACGAGAAACAATTAAAGCTATAATCAGATGTCGGCGTTTCAATCACCATCTGCGATTGGCAAACAAGGCTCTTCAGCAAATACAATTACTTACTTAGAAGCGAAGCTCCGTCGACTTTCTGAACTCGGACTGAGGACTCTAAGTTCCATGTCTGAAGTGAGCGTTAGAAGTTGTAATTTAATAGGCAGTCGACGCTGGAACGATGTGGTTAGAAGCGTGGCAGCCGATTCGCTTCTGTTGTTTTTTAGTTTAGTTTCCGCGATGGTTTTAAGTTTGAAGCAGACTTGGTACCAATAAGATTTTGTTTTTCATGCCTTGAGAAATTTACTGAATTTAGCAAGGAGTGTTTCGATTCTACAAGATAAAATGACACGCTTTGTGCTATCCGGAAGCGTAACATAACATGTCACGTATGCATACTGCCATATTTAAAGTCTCCATGCTCTCTGTACTAACAGAATCCGAAGACTAAATGACAAAATTTCGCTCCGCTGTCTGTCTGTATTCCACTGGGCTCTAACACCTTAACCGTTAAAGCTTGAATTTTGAATATTTTACAAAATGTGTCGAGTGCTATAACAGCAAAATTTAATTTAATTAAAAATTAAACGTGTGTGGTGCACCAGTTTAATGTTCATTTGGCCAATTTTTTGTAAAATACACTTTGCTAAGTGTCTATCTACAATCTAATCGTAGCTTTTTTTCTATAAGTCATACTTTACACAAGCTCTACGAAAGAATCAAACCAACGCTATAAGTATATATTTTTTTACTACGTGAGTACTTTATAGACAAAAAACAGACCACTTCTGTACACTTGTACCGATTCTCTACAAGTGTACAGCTTGATACTGAATGCTTCTGAAGCTTTCAGTATCAAGCTGTGCACAGTCTATCTAAGAGCTATTAAATTTTATAAGCTCTGATTGCAGATCGGACTCGGCATCGTTTTTGCATATTTAAGACCCCGAGTAATGGAGTTTACCTGTTACCTTTAATGTTTTTAAAATGTGAATCTTGCCTAATGAAAACCGAATTTGTTGAAGGTGCCTGGGATAATTAATTTAGTCGTTTACTAGATTTAGCTGATAAAATTGAAAATTGTTTTTCGGACATTATGCCATTTCTTAAATAAATCATATTTATACGCGATTAAGTTGTGTGTTTTGTTGTGTTGTGATAATGAGTGGGAGATCGTGTAAGTTTAAATCAATGTTCTTTAATTGGCTTGGATTTTGATTGAATATGTAGAAACATTTATTGTTGATAGAAAAATAATTATTTAGAATAAAAGACTTTGTGTAGGATTAATACATTTTTGAATTTGTGCATAATAAATTTTGGTTCTGTTAAAGGATTATTTATTTTATTTAGTATCATAATTACAAAGAAAATAAACACTACATTTAATAGCATCATTAAACCAGTAGGTTTGTCTCGATGCTTCTTTCCACAGTTAGATAAACATTACAAAACTAACATAAAAATACACTAATCTAAACTCTCAAGCAGAATGTAGTAGCAATTTTTTTAATAAAGTATTTTATATCAATTTCAAGAGTGTCATAATCGTACTTGTATAATTATAAAAAATATTGTCTATCAATAAGTTATATTACAATATTCAGAGAAAAACTATCTCAAAAAATGTAGGCATACAAATCATTCTTTAGGAAGAATCTAGGTTGTGAAAGTACTTTATGAAAAATTCAATATTCATCTTGGCTGAAACAAAAAATATTTATTATAACTTCAAGGTAGCGAATAACTTGTTCAAAGTCCCAAGTCGAGCGGAATAATTCATTACCATCGCAACTAAAATCTGGAGACAACTCCCCAATTATTTCATATTTAATTCCTCTTCCTGAGAACGGAAGTTGCACGGTTTAAAATTGTATTTACACAAGGGATTATTCTGATAAGTCTATTCTTAAAGGTATTTTAGCCACTAAAATGCCTTTCAATATATATACGTGTGAGACATCACTATATGTCGAATTCAGCAATGTGCCCTGTTCAAAGTAACCGTTATGATTACATTTCTCTAACCACAATAAATCATAAACTATTTGTTTATTTTAGTAAGAAAAGAACACAGAAAACACAATAATGCACTATAACATGATTTCGGTAGGTGCCTCGAATACTTTTGGATTGCCTGGGAAATCTTTTGGGTAAGGTACTCACCGTAGCGGAGGTTTGTACACCGATTGTTCAGCCGTCCCGCCAGAGATGCGATAAATCCCGAGCCTCAGCGCACCATGGTCCGCCTATCTCCACGGCCATTACACAACAATAGTTAAAGACATTTCTGCATAGCTGACTGCATCTTATGTGCCTAATCTCCTTCGCCTCACTATTAGAAACTATATAGTACATATAATAATAAATAAAGTAAGGTTATGAAATCATAACCTTACTTTATTTCTTGTTATTCTTGTTAAGTTATCGCTGGCATCCGTATTGAACTGTGTACATTGTCTTGTTGTTTCTCGCGTCTCTTCTAGATTAAGTTATGTTTTGTATTGTGTTAATGAATCCACTGAAAATCAGCGTCTTTGGCACCTTGCGCCGCGACAAATGCCGAGTGGTCTCCTTTTTGGATAAACATCTATATTGTAAATGTTTCCCTAGACTTAATAACTTGTGTATGTTGTTGATAAATGTAATATTTTCAAATAAATTTTCATGAAGATGGAGCACACAGTCATCATTTATACTCGTTATCATTGTAATCGTGTCTTTTATTTTACCGGTTTTATTTACAATTTTGAATAAGACCGCCTGATGTCTACTTTTATTGTAATCTTCTTCGTTCCCTTCATCTCCTGATTTATTTTCCTCTCTTTCATCTGTACGTGTACGCAATAAATAGTTTATATCTTGTATTGTGTGCCACAAACACGTATTTAGGATTATTTCCATCATATGAGTATAATAATAAAAAATAATTAAGTGACGTTGCCATACTACTATCACCATCGCTTATTAACTAGTAATTGTATGCAACCATTTAAAAAAATTGGAAACTCGATGGCTGGGGCATTTATTTTAAATGACATAACAATAATTTCAAATGACACTCGAAAAAATAAACTATCTCACTAACTAATTAATCTAAGATTTCCTACAGGACGCTGACTTGCGATACGGTGCCCTTAAGGCCGGCTACATTTCCCCTGATAGGATGGTTATGCTGCTTCTTTGACAGAAGAATAAGCCGTCTCTGTGGTCTCCTGTACTGTTTTTATTTTGGGGCCCAAAAAGTTTACTGCGTCTGTGGTTTAAAACGGATTCAACTAAGCCATTCCGAATAAGGCTCCAGGGTGTGACAAAAGGCGCTGGATCGCTGAATCTTAAATTAATATACTGTCGGTGTCTGGCAATAAACTTGGCTGGCTTTTATGAAATTGTACTACTGTCCGTCAAGTTGTCTACTGGGTTATTCTTGAGTAAATCAGGTGTTGCGATTTTGACTTTTTATTTTTAAACTAAATTAAAAATTAAAATGTGTTTTCTTCTGTTTCCGCGATTATTACTCATTGAAATAAAACAATTTAACGGATTATATCGCGTATATTATCTCATTTTAGTTCCCGACGTTTCGGAAGCTTTCCAGCTTTCCATGGTCACGGGAGGACTGAGAAAAGATGTATTTTCCTCTGTCAAAGTTACAATTTGTGCAAACTACCCATTTTTTGAAAAAACACAAATAAAGGTGTACATAAATGCCAGATGGGCCTAAGCTGTAAAGACAGTTACACATGTGCCAGAAGGGCTTAATTATTTTATTCTAATAATTTACCAAGCAGCATTTCACAAATGAGGCGTACTGAGGAGAAAAGAAACGCTGCAAAGAAAAACTCCCAGGCTACCTCATTACTAATTATAATATTTTAAAAACAGAGACTATTAAACTACTTTAAACAGATAAGATATTTTACACCGTTCGGAAATTAAGGTTTTGCAGTCCTGTGTCTCGCTTGTTCCTTGATGAGATGTATTACAGGATCCCAAGCTGGTGGTAGTGACAATCCATCTTCTCTATTGAAATTAGGATGCTTTTTAATCTCAATAGCCTCGCGTAGCATCCTGGGAAAATATCTTTTTTCTTTGGCAAGGATAGAAGGTATATCAAACTTAATTGAGTGGTTTGGTTTGTCAATGACATGTTCACAGACTGTAGACCTATTACACCGACGGTGCTTGACATCTGCTATGTGCTCCTTCACCCGGGTTGATACACTGCGTTTCGTTTGACCAATGTATGAAAGACCACACTCGCAGTCTAGTTATAAATGCCTGCACTCTGCAAAGGGGTGCTACTCTTCACGGGTCTAAGGTATTGAGACACCTTCTTCAACGGCTTGAAATATGTTTTTATAGAAGCACGCTTCAAGATGTTTCCGATCTTGTCTGTGACCCCTTTCACATATGGTAATACGGCAGGTTTACGCTCGACTGTTGGTTTCTTCATACTGGGATTCTGCTTGGAACGTGGTATCTGGAGCTCGTTGGCTCGAAGCGCACGTTTGACATTCTGCAACTCAGCAGTCAGATGTTGATCGTCGCAGATACCCCTGGCTCTCTGAAACAAAGATTTACCCACTGTAGCAAGTTGACAGGGATGGTGGTGAGATTTGCCATTCAAATACCTATCTGTATGCGTAGGTTTCCTATATACAGTATGACCTATGTAGCGTGCAGGCATTTATAAGCTAGACTGCGAGTGTGGTCTTTCATACATTGGTCAAACGAAACGCAGTGTATCAACCCGGGTGAAGGAGCACATAGCAGATGTCAAGCACCGTCGGTGTAATAGGTCTGCAGTCTGTGAACATGTCATTGACAAACCAAACCACTCAATTAAGTTTGATAAACCTTCTATCCTTGCCAAAGAAAAAAGATATTTTCCCATGATGCTACGCGAGGCTATTGAGATTAAAAAGCATCCTAATTTCAATAGAGAAGATGGATTGTCACTACCACCAGCTTGGGATCCTGTAATACATCTCATCAAGGAACAAGCGAGACACAGGACTGCAAAACCTTAATTTCCGAACGGTGTAAAATATCTTATCTGTTTAAAGTAGTTTAATAGTCTCTGTTTTTAAAATATTATAATTAGTAATGAGGTAGCCTGGGCGTTTTTCTTTGCAGCGTTTCTTTTCTCCTCAGTACGCCTCATTTGTGAAATGCTGCTTGGTAAATTATTAGAATAAAATAATTAAGCCCTTCTGGCACATGTGTAACTGTCTTTACAGCTTAGGCCCATCTGGCATGTATGTACACCTTTATTTGTGTTTTTTCAAAAAATTGGTAGTTTGCACAAATTGTAACTTTGACAGAGGAAAATACATCTTTTCTCAGTCCTCCCGTGACCATGGAAAGCTGGAAAGCTTCCGAAACGTCGGGAACTAAAATGAGATAATATACGCGATATAATCCGTTAAATTGTTTTATTTCAATTAAAATGTGTTTATTTTTTAGCGGTTACTCACTTCGTCAAATCTGAGTACTGTTTGACATGCATCGGCGCGCATTACGAGGCGGGCGACTTGGTAACCAATGGTTGCTCTTGACTAAGGTCGTCGTAATGGACCGAGACATGTCAAGCAGTACTCGATTTTTACAAGGTGCGTAACTACTCACGTAATTAAATGGAACGACATTTAATAAACCTACGTTCAGCAGTCGACTTAGATATGCTTATAATGATAATGATTATGACCAATTGCATTATTAACATTAAATATTTCCTTAAATTATACATAATATTGTAAGACTTTTATTGACTTGGTCAACGTCAACTTTCCTCTCGAGACACAAAATATTCAATGTAACACAAAACGCCCTCTTCATTTGCAATTTGTTAAAAATACTCCAGCCCTGAACAAAAAACTCCTGTTAAAATTGAAACTTTATCCTCAATCGAGTTAATAAAAATGCCCAAGAATTTTTAATATACCCCGAATTTGAGCAGACTCCAAAATATTTCATTATAAAAATATTTCATTACCCGTTTAACGAAAAAATAATGATGAAATACAGAACAATTCTGGTCCCCATTGTTGAAGTGTAATCATGGTAACAGTTTTGTTGTAAAGGTTATTTAATATTTAGAACTTCATAATTATATTCCAAGGCTAAACGCCTCTTGCCCTGACATCCTACATAGTCTTCTGTCAAAATCTGAACAAATTTTCATGCATTTTTAGCGGGGGGTGAGGTGAACACGTACAGCACACTACAGAAACACTCCTATTCCCAGAAATGCACACAATTAAAAGAAATCACCAAACGAAAAAACACCCACACACTGGCAATTTACCGTATAAACTAAGCGGAAATTTCGCGATTACTTCGGCAGAGGGGAATGTATTTGTATGGCATCTCTATTAGTTAAATACTCTAAGGCGAAAAAGGATGAGTGTCAAAACACAATTTGAGAAATATCAATGTATTATGACATAAAGAAAAAAAATATGAATCTTCAAGTCACGCACGCAATTTCAGAATCCTTATTTCTTACTATTATAAAGTTGTAATAATTAAATGTCCTTACATTGAAGATATTAAAAAACAAACAGTGATACTGACTATTTGAAGGTCATTGAATAGATTTTTTTTTATTGTATGTTTAGCATGCGTCGTTGTGGCTTCACCACGCCAAATTGGCTAAACGGTTTCAACAACTTTTTGGATCATGCGTAACTGGGCATCCACAGATGGTTAAATGATCTTTGTTTACCCGACCACGCGGAGAAAAAAAAGGGTTATGACTTTTTCTCTTCCGGAAACGAAGTTGCAAGTTTCGAATGCCTTCTAGTAGAAAATAAACAAACTTTCACATTTATAGTAAATTATGTCTGTAAATTTATCAGCTTTGCCTCAAGGTGAACTGGTAAAGAATGCCCTATGGTATTAAGTCCGCTTTTTGTACGATAAGTTTTTCTTATGTGCAACAAAGATTTAATAAATTAATAGTATTAGTAGAATAGTGGCAACCCAGACGATACACCAATCTGACGTCGTGCTCATGACGTGTTTTATTCTTGCGACCTAGCTATTGCAGAAAGTTTATCTCTGCTCTATTGGACCATATAGGCAGGATAGTGTTCACACAAGTCCGTAATTGTCAACTACCTGTGTGGATTGGCCTGTCATCGCAAATCGCGGCCACCGTGACGGATGACTGATGGACGTTCAAATTGCACCCCGACTTGTCTCAGCTACCGATTTTGATGGAACTCTAACGTTCTTTGTGAGCGCGTTCTGTGTGTTTTATGTGAAATTCTTATGGATTTTTCTATGAAACCTCGGTTAAAGCATTAAATCTGAATTTCCGCCAGTTTGGAGGTATACCAAAGTAAATACAATTCTAATATTATACTTTGTATCTGATTATGGGCCGCGTTACGGAGAAATAAGTATTAGCCATGACTCGATCTAACTTTTTGCTAAGTTTCATCGAACTCTATTCAAAGTTATCAATACCTAACGCGTTATTGACTATCAAACATCCAATTAATTATACACTTATTCACATCGGTAGTAAAAATAATCAGTAAGAAAAATTATCTTAAATATTTACTAGAAGATGCCCATAACTTCGTTTGCGGAGGAGAAAAAGTCATAACCCGTCGCTTTTCTTCAGCATACTCGGGTAAAAAGTAGCCTATAACCATCTGGAGATACCCAGCTACCCGTGTACCAAAAATTGTGGAAATCTTTTTAGCCGATTTTGCGTGATGAAGCCACAACACATACAAACATACATAAAATCCAAAAAAATATATTTTTCGTTTTAGTGACCTCCAAATAGTCCGTAACAATCACTTTTTTGAAAATATCTTCAATGTACGCATTTCATATTTACAACTTTATAATAATAAAGATAACTGTTAAATCAATACGCCTCAGGGATTGTGCATTTTCCGGCAAAAAGTAGCACTTTTCGTTGGTGATGCTTGAAAGCAGAACTACCCAAAAATGCAGACTACAAAACTTAATAAAGGTACAGTTTGCAATGTTTTTGCTTAAAGCTTCTACTTATTTTCACCTGGCCTTGCATTTCTAGGTTGATTTCAATGAAGTTTTATTAGCTTCACGCATCTTACGGCTGCAGGGTATTTCTGGGAGCTTAAAACCACTAACTGCCGCCAGTAACTGACTGATACAGCATAAGCTGCTGAGAAAGACCCCAGTAAAAGGACTGTGAAGTGCAAAGTTGCAAGTTGCCGTTTTTTGTGTTTTTTTGTGCCTACGCGGTGAAAAAGCATAGACTTATGAAGAGTTTGAGAGAAGGAATTAACGGAAGAATTATTTGCATTACAATATATATAGCAACGGAGTCAAGAAACAGTATTTTACTTGTATAAATGTTACATTTTAATTTGAATATTGATATTTTTGACCGATGATTTCTGGTATTCAGAAGGCAGATTGTAGAAATACTCAATCCCATCACAAACATAAATGTGAGCTAAGTTCAATATTATGATATATACTTACCTTGTTTGTTAACTTCAACGACAAAAGAAGTAAGATCTAAATGGGTGCAAAGTTCAATCGTCAGTCTTGAAATGTATTTATAGCAACATAAAATATTTTGTAACAACTTAAAATATATTTTATATTAAGTCTCTAATATTGTAATGTTTTTGCAGTTGGTGTGTAATAAAGAATTGTTGTATTGTATGGTATTGTAGAGGTAATATCCTTTCTTCTTCTAACGCTGGGTATTGACTTGGCTAGTTTTCATATGAATTTACGAAAGGCATCGATCAGCATATAGATGTGTGTATTCTAAGCCAACAGGTTCAACATTCTAAGGTCAACCAACTAATGCTCTTTACTTTAAATCGTTGTAAGTTTAAATCAATGTCACGATTCACACTCTTATTAATAACAAAAAAAATCGACGGATTTCTTTTTTTAGGGAACTTTATATGCAAAATTACAAAACCTTATTATAGGAATTGGACATTTATTGTTAAGAATATTTACTAATAACCTATAAATACTTACATAATTTTTCAGCGTTGCGGGCATATATCACATATTTAAAACTAGAAGATGCCTGCAACTTCTTTCGCGGAGGAGAAAAGTCATTACCCCTATTTTTTTTCTGTGTAGACTGGTGAAAAGTATCCTATAACCAATGGTAGAGAACCACCTACCCGTGTTCCAAAAAAAGTTGAAATCTGTTTAGCTAATTTGGCGTGAAAAAGCCTACATATATACAAAATATACAAAAAAAATAGTCCGTTACAATCTTCTTTTAAATATCATCAATGAACAGACATTTAATTTTTACAACTTCATATTAGTATAGATGTACCTATAAATAAATCATTAATTTTACAGTGTTTTGGGCATACATCGCATACATATTAAAAACTAGCTTCCCCGCGACTTCGTCCGCCTTAACACGTTCGGCGGCGGTACCCAAATTATGGAATGTACTTGAATGACAGTAAATTTCTCCATACAATATGAAACTACGGCTATAGCAGTTCTGATTATTTACATTGATATTTTTCCTCTACCCAGGTGCGGTAACGGTTATAACCGTGCTACGGTAAGACCCGTACTGGTATATAGAATGAAAGTTTTAGTTTTAGCCTATGTAACTACGGTTATCACCGTAACTATAATTTGTACGGCTTGGCCATTCTGGACATGCAGCTCCTGATCATCTTCATGACTGGCTCCTGGTTCTGGACTGATTTGTAGAGTCGGCACACCAGATGTTTGATCTTGATCTGTAGTGATACATCCGGGAGTCTCCGTGCAACGGTCGACAGACAGAGGCTGTGGCTGAGACACTAATTCAATTTCAATGCTAATATGTTCTTCGAGGATATTCACTAATGACGCTGAGTCTCTCTGTTGTAGCTCATTAGCACTAGAAAGTTCGCACTCACCATTCACGCTGATATTGTCGTCGAAACTCGGAAGCACCGCTGATTCGAGCTTTTCTTGTTGTGACCTATCGAAACTTGAAAGTACACGCTCACTGCACTCGCCAGCAACAATAGATGACATTGACTTGTTCATTTCATTTTGGGACCCCTCGCTATCATCAGAATAGGTATTATCCAAGGTCGTGTTAGCAGCTGATGGCATTCCAATAAACTGGCTGGTATTACTGTCGTCGGAACTTGATATTTCGTCATAATCAGGTCTGTAGTCTTCGTCTGAACCGAATTCACCATCATCGCTAAACGGTTCATGTTCTGGAGTAGATTCGGGGGTAGACACTTCGTCTAGCAGCCGCCTGAGTCGCTCGTCGTCTTTTTCTCTGTTCATCTAAAAATAACAATAAAACTCACTTGTAGCTTATAAAAAACGAATATTCAACAATAAATGACTCTAAAAACCTATAAAACAATACTCTGCATTCAAGGAACTCGCAAGCAATAAACTCGTAAACTATACCTACTTTGCATAGCAGCGCGTAGCATTTCGTGCGTCCGTCGTGGGCCGCGCGGAGCGAAGCACTGGCGCGGGCGTCGAACCGGTTCCCATACAACGACAGCGGCAAGCGCCGTACTACGTCTGTGTGTATGCGTTTGCATCTGTGTGAGTCAGGGTCAAACTCGAGTTTGAGCATTACACTTTGTTTCGACGGTAGTGTCATCGTTGTTGTACCCTACATGACAGTAAAAATTTGCGTCGTAGTAATAGTATGGATTTTGTTCGGGAAGGTCCGTAGTGACTTATAAGCAATCGCAAATAAATACTGCGTACCCCGTACTGTCATATAGCGTGGTTCACATTTTACGGTGATAGCCGTTACCGCCGCCGAACGTGTTAAATTGGGAATATGCATGAATTTTAATTTTTGCCTTATTAAAAGCTCATTCATGTAACAAACAGAAGACAGAGAAAAAAAATCGAATAACTATAAAAAATACCAAGATATAAGCCATCAACATTTCATTCTATCTCTTTCTAGCGAAACGGAATTTAATATGGAGTTTATATGGCCGGCGTAGACTATGACGTAGCAGTACATGTCAGACCTCTCTGTCAAATCACCGTCTAATTAGCAGTTTAAAATGCCTATATCTTGCGTGTTTCTTGGCCGATTTAAATTTAAATTTCACATTTTGAAATCGTTTTTACGGTATTTTGATATTTAGTTAAGAAAAGCGATAAAGAAAATTCATGCATGTACCCTATTCGTTTATTGCAGATAAAGGTATTTTCCGGGATAAAAAGTAGCATATGTTCTTCCCCGGGACTCAAACTATCTCTATTCCAAATATCATCCAAATCGGTTCAGCGGTTTTTGCGTGAATACATACACACTTTCGCATTTATAATATTAGTATGGATGATTAGAAGGTGCCCGTAAAATTCGTCCGTGGAGAAGAAAAAAGTTTCTTCAGTGTAGTTGGGTAACTATAACTATCTGGAGATACCAGCTAGTTAGCTACCCGTGTACCAAAAATTAATAGTTTAAACAACACTAGAAAAACACGCTTTACAAGACTCTTCTAAAAAATCCAAACACAGCTATGATACGACGTTCAATCATGAAGTTCCAGTTCCTATCTTCCGGCTCCATCATCAGATCAGTCCGACAGTACCATATTATTGTATTGTCATCAGAACTACATACAGCTGCCAATTTTCATGACGCTACGAGTCTTGGAAGATGGTTAAATTAGTTACCTTAGATTCCATTCGGTACATAGTTAGTTACATACAGGTCGACGTAATAAAAGCGTCTTAAAAATAGTTATAATCCCGACAGTCAACCCGTGATCATTTAAAGCTGAAAAGCTTCCGAAACGTTGAGAACTCAAATCAGATAATTTACGCGATATAATCCGTTAAATTTCTGTTTTTTAAATATTATAATTAGTAATGAGGTAGCCTGGGAGTTTTTCTTTGCAGCGTTTCTTTTCTCCTCAGTACGCCTCATTTGTGAAATGCTGCTTGGTAAATTATTAGAATAAAATAATTAAGCCCTTCTGGCACATGTGTAACTGTCTTTACAGCTTAGGCCCATCTGGCATGTATGTACACCTTTATTTGTGTTTTTTCAAAAAAATGGGTAGTTTGCACAAATTGTAACTTTGACAGAGGCAAATACATTTTCTCTCAGTCCTCCCGTGACCATGGAAAGCTGGAAAGCTCCCGAAACGTCGGGAACTAAAATGAGATAATATACGCGATATAATCCGTTAAATTGTTTTATTTCAATGAGTAATAATCGCGGAAACAGAAGAAAATATTATAATCCGTTAAATTGTTGTATTTAAATAGTTGAAATCCGTTTAGCCGATTTGGCGTGATGAAGCCACAACGACACATACAAACAAACAAATAATATATTTTTCTATTTAGTGACCGCCAAATAGTCCTGTACAATGATACAATCATTTTTTATGAAAATATCTTCAATGTACAGATATTCATTTTTACAGCTTTATAATGGTACAGTATATATGACTAGAAGGTGATTTCAAGACGGAGGCGTGAGGGATTCGATTCACTCCCGGATATGAAGGAGTGACAGCGCGAGAGCACTGGAAATCAAATGCGAATGCCTTCGATATGAGAAATGGGATTCGGAAGGAAATGTATGAGGATATTTGTTTTATGACTCACTTATAAGCTAGATTTGGAGTTTCGAAAAATTCAATCTGGTTTGACAGATATTGGGACGAAATCGCGATTGGCACAATTTAGTATTTTTTATACCGTCACTAGAAGGCGCCCGCAACTTCGTTCGCGGAGGAGAAAAAGTCATAACCCCTCTTTTTTTCTTTGGCATAGTCGGGTAGAAAGTCTCCTATAACCATCTGGAGATACCCAGCTACCCGTGTACTAAAAATAGCGTGATGTCACAACACATACAAACATTTTATTAATACAACTTTATAATAGTACTAGCTTCTGCCCGCGACTTCGTCCGCCTTAAATTCGTTTATCGCGGATAAGGGTATTTTTCCGGGATAAAAAGTAGCCTCAAACCCGGGACTCAAACTATCTCCATACCAAGTTTAAGTGTGAAGAGGTAACAGACAGACAACAGACACACTTTCGCATTTATAATATGAGTATGGATTTTGCACAAAGGTATAAATTTTAGCGCCACCTGTTAGTTTAGCAAGGTACTCGATACTCGTGGGCTCGTGACACATGTTTGAGAGAAATTTGCACCTCCTAAGTAGCGCGATAAGATTCAGGTGCAAACTTATCTCAATCAAATATAGTGGCTACCCCCCCCCTTTTAAGGGTTGAATTTTTATAGCCTAAACCTGGCCGGGGATTTTTTCGACCGATTAGTAAAGTTTGCATCAAAATCTGTTCAGCCGTTTTCACGTGATGCGCGCACAAATAAACAGATAAACAGACAAACAGACAAAAATTCTAAAAACTGTTGGAACGTGTTCTGTTATCGATTTTAAGTATCCCCGGTCAATTTTTTTTCGAATATCTTCCATGTACAGACTTTCGACCCTCTTCAGCTTTATTATATGTATAGATGTTAGAGTTAAACTCATACTGTATTAGTCGTAACATCATTTGTAATAATATCTGAATCCGTTATATTTTCAGGACCTTGGGAAAGGTCATACTGTAGAACCCATCAAAGGTTTGCTGTGTGAAAATCCTGAAAAGTTAACGGTTTCGTAGAAAAATGCAATTAAGACTAACGAAAATTCAGAGGAACGTTACATTATGACTTTCAATTTCATGGCAGCCAATATAGACCTGTATATAATAAAACTAATAGGTATAGTCAACAGCAAAAGTCATTTTAGTTACTTGTCACTTTCACTACTAACGCATTCCAATTGTCGCAGTATTGTTACATGAGTCCGACAAAGTACTAAAATGATCATCTACTTTTGCTGTTGATTGTACAATAGCCTATTCAATGAAAGAAGAAAATACAATCATTGCACTTAAATAAAACTCAAACTGGTCGTCCACCATTTTCCCTCCAAGATTTACACAATTTTCAAATTTGAATTAGCCTTTTGACTTTGTCCTAAGGTTGTCGTGGGTAAATTCCAAAAATGAAAAGTATTTCCTTATCGAATACGCCTTTCATTAACTTCAATCTTATTCAACAAAAAAAAATGTTTACTTTTAAAGCACCGTCCAGCTTTTGCCAGAATATCTCCTCTTCCAAAGTATGACAATTGACAGTCCTCTTGTTTTAATGGTCCTTGGTATTATACAATTAAGGTACGGGCAGACGTGCTCATTACTAGTACGAAATCATGCAAGTGCTCATTAGTAGCACGTATGTAACAACATAGCTAGTAATGAGCAGATTATTTAGAGCATGCTAGAAATTCAACCGACATTTGATTTTCGCGCATGCTACCTGAGGCACAGATAGAAGGGGGCGTGCTCCGAGCGTGTTTGAACAGTCCGTATATTTGCTTTGAGCTTGCTTATATATGAGTATGCTTAAAACCAGCAATGCTTATTGCTGGCAAATGTGAACAGTTGCAGAACATGTGAATTTTAAGCAAGCTTATGAGCATGCTTTTTTTAAACAGGTCTGTCCGTACCTTTAATTGTGACAATTGATTGCGGAACCACTGCAAAAGAGTGCAATCCTGAGTAGACGCTCCGCCCGGTCCCTGGTCAACCGTCCACCTCATCAGGGGCAGTCCCACGCTGTGCTTTCCTAGTTTTGGTCGCCATTCCAAGACTTTATTGAACCAGCGGCCATCCGTTCTCTGGGCTACATGCTCGACCATTATCACTTCAACCGTGCAATTCTGCGAGCTCTATGCAAATATTTATATGTACTTATATGTGTGTGTGCAAGGGTTGCCACCTGATACACGTGGGGAGCCATTGAAACTTTGAACAAACATTGGCACTCGATTGTTTCACGTCATACATATTAATTTCAGGGTTCATTTCAATATCAACAAACGGAGTCAAACAGCTGAACACAGCGGGACGCGGTTGGGCGCCTCTGACTAACGTGTACGGGAGTGGCAAGAGGCATGCGATTTCTATAGTTGACGCGCACCAAGTGCCTTTCAGACAAGTTTGAGAAAGAAAATAGATATAATTGTGTCAAATAGTAAGATTAAAAAAGAATTTCTTGCCGAAGCCGATTTTACTTCAATTGTTTATCGTTACCGTTGGGTTTCAATAATCAAACATTTAAAACACTGCCTGATTGACTCTTAACAATCTAATCAGATTGTTAAACGAAACTTCAAGTTCATTTGAAGAAAACCCAAACCAGTTTGGTTGACTTCAGACCCAATGTCGGTTTGGACCGACTTATGAAGGCGAGTTGTAAGATCTGTAACATACACTCATTTCTAGGCCGAAATAAATCAGGCGAAGTTCCATTCAAACAATAACAATCGTGGATAACTTCAGTTTAAAGCTTTTACACACCTGATTACTGAAGGATCTACCTTAAGCCTACCCAGTTCAAAGTCAGGTTCTAAAAAAATCAAAACGTGATTGACAAAATATGACTGTCCAATTTACGCACTTTCTACATAAGTTGTTAAATAAGTATTGTGTGTGTCTAAAATATAGTAGTTATGTGTCTGTGTATTTACAAATACTGCTTTGAAAATTATTTTTGTTTATTTAGACCTCTCATCATCATTATCATTTCAGCCATAGGACGTCCAGTGCTGGGCACAGGCGTCCTCAATAGATATCCACATGGGCCGGATAATTGCGACTTGCATCCAGCGAGTCCCCGCAACCCTAACCAGGTCGTCCGACCAAGTTGTGGGTGGCCTTCCCACGCTGCGCTTGCCAGTAGGCGGTCTCCACTCGAGAACCTTTCTGCCCCAACGGCCATTTAAAATCGGCCTCTCCAATTACGACATTCATTTGGGATTTTCGGAGCTTTCAACATTTTCTTTCTTTAAGCATGAACCGACGCGTGCATGTGTATGAAAGGTATAAAGCAAATCTTTAATAGCAAATCGCTTCCGCTTACAATTGAGCCATACAAAATTGACAGGTAGACGCGTGTCGCGTACAGGCATCTCCAATAATTTTATGCATGAATTTCGCCCGCAAGAGAGATATAATATTTAGTATAAAGAGACATCGGGGACGTCTTGTAATCCGTGTGACTCCGGGAAGTGATTTTAGTACCTTGTACGAAGCTAGTCCCGATAGAGAATGTCTATCATTACAAGTACAGTACGCTACTTTAGAATAAGAGGACAATTCCCTTGGTAAACTCAATAAGGCTGGTGCTATGAATATACTGGACGACACTATATTTAGTACATTATATACTTATTAGGTACTTAATATTATTTAACAGAAACATCCAATACCTACTGAGGAACAAATATTTATGGTTATCACACAAATTATTTGTCACGTCCAGGACTATCAGCTTCCCAGACAGGGTACCTTTATTTTAAATTAATAATAGATTTTATTTTAAATTGTGAAAAACAAGTGAAAGTCCCGGATGTAATTCCTTTATGCCGTATCTACTAATCAATGTAAGAGCCAAACAGGAATTTTATAAGGTGCAATATTAACAAAGCTGCTTAAACTAAGCTAAACCCTATTTTATAGATAGACTTGATTGGCCTAAGTCTTACAGGCTATGGATAAGATATAAAAATAAATACATACAACGTATCTGAAGTGGAAATCGTCACTGCACACCAAAAAA
Source organism: Hedya salicella (assembly GCA_905404275.2). Taxonomy (NCBI): domain Eukaryota; kingdom Metazoa; phylum Arthropoda; class Insecta; order Lepidoptera; family Tortricidae; genus Hedya; species Hedya salicella. Next base: position 3,184,287 of record FR990101.1, on the reverse strand, counting down.
ATATCATTTTGTATCAAGCTTAATAAGAATAGGATGTTTATTTAGCAATTTTTTTTTATTGAAGGTCAGATGGGGTGAGAGAAGCGTTGTAAATGTGATACTGAAAACATATGTGTCAATGGAAATAGAGTCGGGCCAATTGCATGGATTCTCTTTCCCCACGAAATAAATTGTTAAAAATGTTTCCCTTGCCCCACCTGACCTTATTTAAAGTTTAGGTTAGGTTAGGTTAGATTAATACGATACAAAAGTAAGTACACATGATGGACTTGCCAAATGACATTGTCTACTAGCCAACCATAAGACCGAACAGATACATTAATTGGTTGCAGTGAGAAAAGCATTAGTACTGAGTGCGTTAGGTTTAAGAAAAATAAGAAAATAAAAAGATATGAATATATGGTGTAACAGATATGATAATACAATAAATCATACACCAGAAGGGATTGAAAGGTCGCATTCGACTTTGCAAATAGATGGTATACAAATAACAATCAGATATGACTATTTAGGTATTCCAGTGGCTCAAAAGTAACAGTGATATCACTTAAATATTGCTACAGTAGCAATAAGTTAGATAATTGATCGCACGTTATTCGATTTACGCATATTGTTTTATGATTGTAGGGATTGCTTTTAAGTGTCAAATCCCATACAAAATGAACAGTCAAACTGACGTAAGCGCCATCCAATTGCGATACAACAGTCATTCAAAAATCCAAAAGTGATTCAAAAGAGATCTGTTATAATTGCGACTTCGATTGCAGCAGCTACTGCATGGAAGACGGATAATATTCGAGCTTTTGTTTTAGCAATCTCTTTCTATGATAACATACATACATATAATCAAGCCTTTTCCCCAACGGCAACGGGGTAGGCAGAGCCTACTATGATAACAATACGTTCTATGATAATCTTCGATATTGATCAATGAAATATTTACTTTCACGAATTATTTTGTATAGTTTTGACTTATTAACCTTTTCCTCAGTACCTACTCGTATAAGCCTTTTGTTAAGTCTGATAAGAATCATAATGAGCACAACCAGAAATATTAATTGTTGAGTAGAAAGCAAAAGTAAGAATGAACTGATGCATATTTTTCTAGAGACTCGTCATAACCAATATTTTCCATCGCTTTTAGGAAAATATTGGTTTCTATCAAAAGTCATAAAGTTTTATCTACGTTGCAAGTTTCAATATCGCTTCATCCACCAAGTTTTTATTACATCTGAGTCCAAAGTTCATGATAATACACAAATCCAGACGTGACATTAAGACTCAAGATCAAGGATAAGACGCGATCGGACAGCGCTAGTCTCCAATGGAAAAATGAAGTAAGAATATTTAATACGTATAGTTTTACTGCTCTTCTGCTTTGAAACTACATTTAAACCAATGAATCGGAAAAGAAAAGGAAAATGAAGAAATTACGAGTATTTTTCCTTCGTCGTGGTTTTTGAATTTCTTAGTTATCCTTAAATGAGTCATAAATTCATTAGTGCGCGTTTTGGATTGTGAGTAAAATATAAATAACATAATTTAAATGTATTATTACCGCACAAAGTTTATCATTTGAGTTCCCAAATCAGATTATATACGCAATATAATTAGTTTAAATTGTTTTATTTATATGAGAGATAATCGCGGAAACAGAAGAACAATGAGTATAAGGGGGTTATTGCCTAACAAAATTTTGACAATTGGTTGTATCCGAATCAACTGTCATAGCCCATACAAAATCATGACACTTGATTCTGATTCCGAGCGTCAAACGCGTCGGGCGCTAGGGGGGCTGTTCTCAACTTTAAAACAAAAAAGAAAAAACAGGATACCGTAAAGTAGTAAATTTAAGATCGATAAGAAGCCTTGGGCAGTATATGCATGGCATACCTATTTTGTGTTCCTATCGTTTCGCCTTATGTTAAAATTCGTATTATCCGAACTGAATATGGTACCAGTAATTCTCATCCATAAATTCGAAAGTTTGTTACGTTTGTCTGTATTCGATTATAGATAGTAACACTGTGACGACACAAAATACATGCACCATTTTTCTCTCAAACGCGAAAACTCCATTAATTGACGATCCAAATTGATTGTAATCAAAAGAAAATAGGCGGCTTGGGAAATCAAGATAATTATATGAGAACGTCTGTGAAAATGGCCTCTCTAAATTTAAGGCGGTTGCAGCAATGATCAATCTGACCTCCGGGGAGGATGGGAAAAGTTAAATGTTAGCATAAATTGTAGACATTAGCAACGTTGCGCTAGAATTCTAGATATTTGCCGCTGTTTGGAAGATACTCAGGCTCTCTACCGCTAGACCTATCCGAGTATTTTTGTTTGACATAGGTAAGCGTCACTCTTTTCATTAGTGCTGCAATAGTGTGTTTTGTATTTTGCCATTGTAAAAATCATATACAGAATATGTTGAGACTGTTCGACGAATACTGAAATTGTATAAAAATTCACGCTCTCGTGAATGAGCGTGTTTTACTGTGAACAGCGGTATTGCGATTGCGATTGGTATTGCGATATAAAAAAATAATAATCATTAAGCCTCTTTGACGTGATGTGGAAATAAACCTAACCTAACGGTATATGTAGGTTGGACATGAAATTTGCAAGAAATACCTGGAGTTTTTTCTGAATTCCTGTAATCATGACCCCGATTCTTTCTGGTTTTTTTTTATTACAGTAATATAGACATATATATGTATATCAATGCAGATTAATGAGCTAATTTTTAAACAACTAAGACAAATACGCGAATGAGAAATGTGCTACACATTGAGTTCGTAAGAAGAAAATAATCAAAGGAAGTATATTCGTATAGTGTGTGATAACTAATTTGGCATGTTTTTTACGGTTTCTCTAAATGGTCCGTCTGTATGTTTTTTTTGCCTGAGTTATGATCATGATTTCGTTTGTGAAGTAACAACAAAATATAGTTACTTGTAGTGAGGGCATTGTAGGCTAGATGGAGCCTAACCAACATATACCTACATTATTTTAATGACATGCCGTTAGTCTCTATTTAGTTTGCGAGCGCAAAACAGACTGGATAATTACCAGAGTCCATACGCAATCGGAAACAGTAATGGCGGCATTACCAAACCGCTGTCTAAGCCGGCACCTGCGAATTAATGACGTGCTGAGTCAACTCAGGGGTTAATTGCTCAGTCCCCGGGCACTCATCAAAGTGGTCAAATAGACTGTTTGTGCACCGTGTCTGCGGGATTGTGTGCTCCATCGCAGAATGCTGCATCTATGATTGTTAAATTTGGTGGCCGGCCAAAGTTGACGCTGTCTAATGATGTCCATGAAGGTTGCTTTGGTGGTTGGTAGCTAAATACGTGATTAGGAAGACGCGTTTTGAATCTAGTAGGTACAAGGTGTCGTTCTAAGACTAGACGCAAAAAGGGGAGTGGTATCAGTTTCAAACCTTTGTTTCTATTTGTCTCTGGATCAAAGGAACCTGTAAAATGCGTATACCGATTTGCCATAATTTCTTTATTACGTAACAAGTTTTCTTGCAGCAGTTTAGATAACTCTAAGATGAAGGATATTTTTTTGTTTTTTTAATTTTTAGTTATCTGTAGCTTATTGTTCAGTCCCCGGGCACTCATCATAGTTGTCAAACAGACTGTTTGTGCACTGTGTCTGAGGGTTTTTGTGGTCTATCAAATGATGATGACGAGTATGTGTGATTGTTAAATTAGGCGGCCGGTCAAAGTTGACGCTGTCTGGTTATGACCAGAAGGTTGCGTTGGTGGTTAATTGGTAATACTTGATTTGTTAAATAAAAGGGTGCCATCAGTTTAAGAGCTCCTTTGTTTTCTGCCTCTGAATCAAAGTTATTTAGTTGTTAAGTTTCCAATTATATAGTTGGTTCTCTTGCAGTGGTTTAAAGATTGGTTGACAGATTGGCTAGCTCAACGATGTCTATTTATTAATTTTTTGTAATTATTGTAGCTAACTGTTCATTTCACTCAGGGCACTCATCAAAGTGGTCAAATAGACTATTTGTGCACTGTTTCTGCGGGATTGTGATGCATCTATGATTGTTAGATTTAGCGGGGCCGGGCGAAGTTGACGTTTTCTGATGATGCCTGTAATAGTTGCGTTGGATTTTGGTAGGTTGATTGTATTTGTTGTTTATCGGTTGTTTGTGTGGTCTACCACTTTCAGTTGTACCTACGTATTAATAAAAGTGGGAGGCAAAGAGAGACATGAAAGTAAACTTTGTCTGTATCGGTATATGTGAGTTTGTAGAACTGATTAAAATATAGTTTCATTATTATAAAGCGGCATTCAAAAATATGAAATTATAATATAAATAACCCGTACAATGTCAAGCAGAAACGATACGAATTAATAAAACGATGTAAAATAATATATCAACGTTATAAAGTGTATATAATAAATAGTCAAAGATATAATAATTCATCCGAAGAGATCTTCATTTACGTATTAATAAAAAAATAAATCACAGTGATATATTTTTTTTACTAGTAATTCGTTAAATAAATGTATACCACCACCGTCAATTGAAATTGAAATCATTTGTTTTGCAAGAACACACACAGGTGTTACAAACATAATTTACATATCTGTTGCCTCTGTAGGATCAATTCAATATCAACCAGACGGTATGCTCTATCACAATTGGGCATGTATAATCGTATGCTAACTTTAAAATAATGCTAGTCTTATTTATTCAAACTGTTTTTCAAGATATTCATTCTACTTCTCGAAAGGATCCTGTTCCTGCCTCTTTGCAAACGTTTCTATTTTTATATTTTCTGTCAATGTCCGTTTTTTCAAATATTCAGTGTCTGTGAACTGTAAATTGTTCATCTTTATTTTATCATATTTTTATTTTTATTGCATGTTTATACATGAAAGTTTGGTCCTTCGAGCCGGATTCGCTTCAGCGCCTTACCTAGCGATAAGATGTGTCAAGCAACTTCCAAATGAATGCGACGACCACTCAATCGGCACAATAATTGAACACGACTTCTATGTCGACGACTTGCTGTCTGGAGCAGAAACAATAGAGGAAGCTACCAAAATCTCCAAAGCAGTTAATGCTCAATTATTATCTGGTTGCTTGGAACTTAGAAAGTGGAGATCAAACAATGAAACTGTTCTGAAAAATCTGTCCGAAGTCGCAGCTGATTGTCAATACACATTTAGCGAATCTCCAGTCTCGAAGACTTTAGGTTTATTATGGAATAGTCAAAGGGACACACTCGGCTACAAAGTGTCGCTTTCTACAATCGGAAAAGTTGTTACAAAGCGCACAATTTTGACCACAATCTCACAAATATTTGATCATTTGGGTCTAGTGTTACCGACGGTCATACAAACCAAGGTTCTATTGCAACGATTATAGCTCCAGAAGCTGGATTGGGATGATACAGTTCCAAGCGACATTGCAAACGACTGGAACCAAATTGTTGAGACACTACACCATCTCAATTCAAAGGCAATTCCCAGACACGTGTTGCTTAATATGCCACGGCTAGTAGAAATCCACATATTTCGCGACGCATCTGAAATGGCGTATGGAGCGTGTGCATACGTCAGATCAATTGATTCCAATGATACAGTCCACTATCATTTACTATGCGCAAAGGCTAAAGTATCACCATTGAAATCTACGACTTTGCCAAGGCTTGAGCTGTGAGGTGCGTTAGTAGCATCTCGATTCTGTCAAAAGATTCAGAAATCTCTTAGGCATACCATTGACAAATTCGTGTTTTGGTGCAACTCTTCTATTGTGTTTGGTTGCCAAACCCAGCCAAACAACTTAAAAACGTTCGTTAGGAACAGAGTATCAAAAATACAATAAGTTACTGCTCCTTTTACATGAAGATATATTGCATCTGAAGCAGACCCGACCAACGTTCTTTCTCGAGGCATTAGAGCAGATGCAATTGAAAATAACAAGCTATGGTGGCACGGACCTGCCTTTCTGTTGTCAGGAGAACAACTTTGGCCTACGCATAAATGCATCAACCATGTCGAACTGCCGAAACAGCGAATAGTTTCGAACGTTGTAAACAAACCTCAAAGACGCAAAAAAAAACAGACATTGACAGAAAATATAAAAATATAAACGATTGCAAAGAGGCGGGAGCAGACCCTACGTGTGGGATCCATATCCCCACGCAAACCTCTCACAAATCCTGTCCCTCACGAGCCTGTGACTCAAGGCGAGATAAAAACATAATAATAATAAAAAGTTTATTCAATAAAAAAGTCTTATCGCCAGTATCATCCTCTGCCAAACCACATGGCGGTTTATTGGCAGTTGAGGCTCCATATATTTTAACTACAAATAGGATATTAATTTTGGAATGTCCATTAAGATTATGCATTATTTTATGTCCTCTTTAAAAAATATATAAATTTTCACACCACTACAGGCAAGGGTCCTTTTACAATGTACATAGTTATTAAACTCTGGTAATTGAATATCAAAATTGTATCTTCATAATCTACTCAATCTATTGCTACTGGACAAAACTGTATTTAGTTTATAAACGAAAATGCACTCCAAATAAATGTAAAGAGATATCACCGTCAGTATTTCATCTTTCACAAATAGTGAACAGCAATGTTCCAGAGGCCTTACCCTATCGACATACCTATAAGAGCCTGTTTTGTAATATGAGAATACGGTATACATGAACACTATTCCAAACTTCAAAACCATACCGTATTAAACTTTTAAAATATGCGACATAAACTCAGACACCATACGTCAGATCCAATAAACCCCATCATAGGGGTGATGGACGTTATGGGCCTGTTCTGGTTATGTTCATACCTTAGCAGATTTCATCAGACACGATTTTAATTAGGAGCTCATTAGCAGACCCATTTATTTTGGCTGTTACAGTCAGTAGAACGGCGTTAGTACTGTGAACTCGTATACGACACAGACAGGCTGTATTTTAGAAATAGTACCTATGTATTTAAATTGTCTCATACCAGTTTTTTGTTAGTAGGACTTTAACTAGATTTTAAACAGTAAATATCTAAAATTCCACTCCGCCATTTTTGTTGGCTCTGCCTCTGAGCTGCAAACCCTTACAGTACTATAGCTTGGCAAATTCGTTCGTAACACTCCTGAGGTCTGCGGGGGGGAAAGCAGCAGGGGTGAGTAAGAAATGTGCGCGCGTCAGGGTCATTGTGCTCCACCGCGCGCACTCTTCATACCCGCCCTCGCTATGTCTTTCCCCTCCCCTCCCCTTCCCCGTCGCCCGCAAACCATGGGAGTGTCAAGAATGAATTTGCGAAGCTATAGATATTCAAATACCTTATAATAGGCGGGGTTGTATAGGCCCAGCTTTGGCGCGTATCTCCCCCTTGCACTCGCCGTTAGATTGTCCAGAAACTATTTGCCGCCCTCTATTAGCTTACGCACGGCCATGAAGTCACCCGGCGATGAATACTAATTCTGGGCCACGTGCTTAGGACGCCGTTTGGATGCTCTTGTGCGCTTTTAAGTGATAAGCTTATGGCGGATTAGCTTTTGAAGACAGAATTTTTTTATCCAAATTTCCAGTGACCAGAGTTACAAACTTATTTGATTACGGTAATCATATATTTTAAAAGTAATGTGGCAATGAGCAGGGCACATGGTTCGAAGATCCGATGGCCGTTGGGGTAGAAAGGTTCTCGAGCGGAGACGGTGTACCGGCAAGCGCAGCGTGGAGACACCACCCGCAAGGTGGTCGAACGAGGTTATTAGGGTTGCCTCTAACCAGCCCATATGGAAATCTATTGAGGAGGCCTGTGTCCAGCAGTGGACGTTCTATGGCTGAAATGATGATAGTATCTAATATTTATTACATGAGTATAATATATCTAAACCATACTTATGATCACAATCGTAATCAAAAAGCTTTATGTATTTATCATTATCGTGTTTAAATATTTAAACAATGCAATGAAATATAACGTACTAGCTTTTGCCCGCAACATCGTCCGCCTTGGGCTCGATTATCGCGGATAAGGGTATTGTTCTGCGATAAAAAGTAACCTATGTCCTTTCCCGGGACTCAAACTATCTCCATACCAAATTTCATCCAAATCGGTTCCGCGGTTTAAGCGTGAAGAACTTTCGCATTTATAATATTAGTATGGATATGGATAGTGTGGATTGGCCACGAGTCTTGTTAGTAAAAGCGTAATGCAGAAATGAATATACCAGGCGACCATGGTTTCAAATTAGGAGTATTCCTCATTTTAGCCCAACTGTTTTCTGATCTTAATTTTCCAATGATTTTGTAAAACTGAATAGGGGATAGGTTTTTTTTAAGTTTCTACAATTTATAAGTAGGTAACCGGAAGTAAGGATAATTGTACTAATATTACCAAGGAATATATATAAAAAAAACATGAGAAAAGTGATTAACACAATAGACAATCTCATATGAATTGTGCCAAGTCGTAATAGCCATATTGTATTAATATGATTGCTTCAGTTATTAGCATTTATTTTGCCCGCTCTTACGCGACGCGACGATGGATGAATATTCTATTGATATTTGCAGGGAACAGACAAAACAGGAACACGAGACTGTCCCGGTTTACACGTTGATTTGCATCCGTGCCAATTAAAATATTTTTGTTTACAATGAAGGGTAAAATGTAACGACGTTAAGTCTGTGGTCATGTTTTTGGACAGACTGAGGTTAATTATCACGATAATAATGGGGTTTTTTGGAGTTGTACCTTGTTTACTCGAAAATTGTTTCATCGAATACTTCATTTTGTCGACATATGGTTTATAGAAAGCATTTCCTCTGAAACTGTTAATGATTTGGGATTAAAACAAACCTAACCAAACAAAACTAACGGATTCGACATAATGTTTTTTTTAAAGATAATTAAGACTGTAGGGTTTTAGGGGTAAAAGTTTTCGAGTGAATGAGAGTTATATCAAGTAAATAAAAATCAGGGACAATCTTACACAAATCGACCTAGTCCCAAACTAAGCAATGCTTGTACTAGGGGAACCAGGCGACGATATAGTTAATATATAAGTCAATAATAATACTTAAATACATAGAAAACATCCAAGACCCAGGAACAAACATTCGTGCTCACCACACAAACACTTGCCTTGGCCGGAATCGAAGCCAGGACCGCCAGCTTCGTAAGCCGTTGTGCAACAAACTGAGCCAAACATCTTTTCAAATTAAGTATTCTTGGAAACGTTTGTCGATGAAATGGTTAATAGTAAACCGGGAAGTAGGTTAAATTTAACTTGCAAGATTCCACCCAAACATACATTAAGTTAAATAAAGGCAAAAATAGATGAAGTTGAAATATGTCCAGCCGTTTAGGCGCGTGCTCACAAACACACATACCTACAAACACACACAAAAAAGGATTCCTAGACCTTAAATTACCCCGTTTCATTTTTTTTTAAATATCTTCAATGTGATGACAACTTTATACTAAGTAGTTAGTACTAACTTAGAAATAAGTAGCCATGAAACACTTTTTCCTGGCAGACGTTCGGTGGTCTCAAGCAATTAGCCATTATCACATCCAGTATATTTAGATCGCATCAATTTCCAAAAGTTCTTGGATATAGCGGGTGCTGCCTCTGTGCACGTCTCACAATATCAAATCAAATCAAATCAAATCAAAATATTCTTTATTCAAGTAGGCCTAGTTACAAGCACTTTCGAAATGTCAGTTACATGAGAGTGAATGTTTGCTGGGAGAAATACAATATGATCCAAAAATTGCCACAAGGATTAGGGAAACCCAGAAAAACCTAATCAGATCATAAGTGTAATATTATTGATAAATTCATCATTTTTAAAATTAAAATAATCAATAAGATAAATCCCAAAAGGATTGTCAATAAAAAATAAATAATCTAGAATGTGTCTAGAATAAAATTCTAAATGTCAGAGTATATAAAACAATTAAGATTAAAATAATAATAATACCTTAGGTATTCGTTAAAATAATTATTCATATACCTACATGACGAATACGGGCAGGAACAGCATCCACGCGTCGTACCCCTTACATTTAATTAAATTGTCTGCCTCTACGCGTTGGCTTCGGCTCTAAGCTCGACTCCAAATGTCCGGGACACTATTGTCCCGTGAGCGGGTACGACATACATAATACTATTCTTCGAATCAATTAGTAAATGCGATGTACGTAACAAAAGTTTAAGTTAGCACGAGATAATAGAATCCACAACTGCATGGCAAAACTTTGCTTGCGGAGGGGAAAAATAATTATAACCCTCGTTTTTTGAGCGTAATCGAATAACAAGCATCCTATAGCCATCTGTGGATGCCCAGCTACCCGAATACCATTAATAAATCGTTGAAATCTATTCAGTAGTTTTGGCGTGATGAAGCCACAACGACACATATAAACATACAAATAATCCACATCAATATTTTTCTATTTAGTAACCTCCAAAGAGTCCATTACGGAAAATATCTTGAATATCTTTGATATTTCATGTTTAAAATTTTATAATATCAGTATAGTCTAGACAATTCCTCATAATTACGACCCTGTAAATATAAGTCCGACTTCTGTATCAATCCGCCATAATGATCCTCGTCTCGAAAAAACTTTTCCCATTTAAACTTAACAGTTTTTATCTGCCCCAGTCACGAGTTAAAATAAAATTATTTCAAAGATAATAATACGATAATGGACTTTCCGTGTAAAGGTTACGGTCTTAATCGCTCGGACCGCATTTTAGGGTTCCATCCAAAAATGATATACTTGACAGACTACTCGGCCCGAATTCGACTAGGCACTACGATAGGTATCTCCAATAAAACAAGAACTCAGACATATCACGGCATTTCAAAAGATATCAGAGGCGTGACGTCCATATAAGCCAATTCCCCCCGGGTTGCCTAAAGCTTCCATTAAGCCTTTGATTATACTTATAACCATAACCACCTCTTTCTTTAAACATCAGTAAATGAATATCCTTTAGCTTCTCTTGTAATTTGCCTGACACCACGACTTTGAAGGATATTTACCATACTGTTTGATTATATTTCAGACATACCTTATTTGCTACATCGGTTTGCCTAGAGTAACGAGATGTATTGTTCTATACAAAACTCTCAGCTGTCATCATCGGCGAAACGGAGCTTGCTATCATCATCATTACCAGCTAAAAGACCTGGACATAGGCCTTGCCCAAAGAACTCCACCATGACCGGTCAACCTTTACCAGGTCATCAGTTTACTTGGTGGGGGGCCTCCACGCTACGTCTTCTGGTGCGTTGTCTCCGCTGAAGAAATTTATACAATCGTTGTATAAAGAGAATATGGTAAATAACTTCATGTCTTCATGTCGACATTACAATTCTAGATAATTGCTGAACTTAAGGATGTGTTCAGACGTACCAAACACATATACACGAAAAATCAGCGACAAGAAATTGTGACGCAGCGGTTACGTGTGAATAGTTGCGTTGCAGCTTCTTGCAGTCGCTTCGATATGGTTGGACCGACCACTGGGTTGCGTTTGACGGCGAAATGTGGGAATAAAACTATTTATTTTCATATACATTATCGCCTGACCACGTGGTTCTCGTTGTCTTGTGGTTGTGGGACGTCTGCATAGCCCCTTAGTGACGGTGTGCGTAATATATTACCTACTGTGGATAGAACTTACAATATGTGATGGGCCTTATAAGTTGGCATTGAAAAGACGCGTGGAACGTAAAACCAAAAAGCAACATTCCAAAAAGTGAAGTGGTGACGCGGCGACGTTCACGTGAGCACAATTTATTGTCACATCTAACCAAGACACTATTTGACGAAAAAGAAAAGGAACCATAATTCATTAATCTCACTATTTAAAATACCCCAGTGCTTGAAGACGAAGATCTTCGCATAATGCGTGTTGCCAGTGATGACCTACAGAACTGAGACATAGTCGTTCACAATAGGACTCATCCTTATGTTTTAGTTTTTTCATCCTTTTGTTTTAGTCTGCGGCTTAGAGTCACGCAACGTGGAATGGAAAGGGCTATGCTCGGGGTTTCTCTTCGTGATAGAAACATAAATGTGGATATTCGCAAAATAAGTAACCGACTTAGCTCCCAGGATTGCATTATTGAAGTGACAATAAACGGGCCATGTAACCCGGAGAACGGATGGCCGTTGGGGCAGTAAAGTCCTGGTGTGGCAACCACACATAGGAAAGCGCAGCGTACGATGGCCCCTAGGTAGACAGATGACCTCGTAAGGATTGCAGGGAGTCGGTGGGTGCAGTCTGCGCAGGATCGCACCCTATGGCGAGCTATAGCGAAGGCCTTTATTCAGAAGTGGACGTCCGTGGCTGACAGATAGATATTTAGATAGACTCTCTCCTTTTATGTTTATGTTAATAGTTAAATATTTAATCGAAGTGTCTTATTCCTACTGGACCTGAAAATCGGCGCTGGACCCGTGTCAGATCGCAGCGGTTCTCCAACTTTTGAATTTAAAATATTAGTAATTACCTACAGAATACTAACTGTGCAATGTCCTCAAACCTGACCGGTTTCTATTAAAGTTCCGTAGCCATTTTAGCAAATTTATAGTTTCGTCATGTCCGTCCATGACGTATATTGATGACATTTGAAATATAGGTGTCTCGTATAAGCCTCTACGTAGTTTGATAGTTAAAATAACAAAAAATAATATTTGTAGGTGGAGACACGTCATGCATGTCACTGAAACTGTTTTTTTTTAGCAAATATCAATGTGTGACTCATGTTTCGACAGTTCTTTTACAAACATTTTAAAGTTTCTAAAAACATGTTTCGAAAATAATTGCTCTTTTTTTCTTCTAAAGCCTACATTCAAACATTTTTCAGAAATTACAAAGATTAAGTTGAATACTTTCAACAAATAAAATTCAACGTGATCGGATATACCGTATTTCAGTTATTGCCAAAAAACGGCGCTTCTCATCAAAAAGACGTGTATGCCGTGGAGATATGCTATTTTGCTACTGCCCTTTTTCATATAGTATCTTTTTTATCTGTAGAGCATTTTTGTATGAATGGCTGCGGAACCCTACACTGAGCATGGTCCAACATGCTCCTGGGCGGCTTTATTTCAATATCCGTGGTTATTGTGGAATTTTGGTAATTGGAAAACTTCGCCCAGATGACTGACAATGGATTTGAGTCCAAATTCCGATGCGATTGGGTAATCGGCAAAGTTTAATGAGTGCGACTCGCGTCTTATAATTGTTTGAGATCTTAATTACGCAGGTTTCGCTTTTATTGGAAAACTTTCCCCGAATAAGTTGCTGTTTTTCTTCCAAATCTGTCGATGAATATTTCCTACGCATTGCTCTGTTTAGACTTCTTTCATTTAAATTTATTATATCCAATTTCACCTTATTTTGTTAGTTTACACGATTGATTTGGCCCGTCGACCTTTTTACACGCGTAATCAGTGCATGTTTTAAGGCTTTATTATTGTTGTCACTACGGATTAGGGGAGACCGGGTAAGGTTTATAGGTCACATGACGGCCATAACAGAAAACTGAACGAACGAATAAGTTCATCGATCTTTCGACATCGGTTCATAGTCCATTATGGCCATTGTGACCTGTATCTCAACTTTACCCAGTCTCCCCTATGATCTCTTTAATATTCTCTTCTGTGTAGTTCTACAGGCGCTTCAACCGCTATCATTTTCCTGTCCATATATTTAAGAATTGAACCAAAATAACATTAAAAAATATATAAGGATGTAACGCGAGTACAGTAGTAATATCTCCAAATACCATCATACGTTTTCACCAAATTTTTACTTTCATTTTGGTTTATTTCTTCAGAATACGCGACAGGAAAGTGATAGCGGTTGAAACGACTGTAGAACTAACCTTCTGTTTCCACATTTAACTTATTTAAATAAAACAATTTAAAGAGATTATATCGCGTATATTATCTTATTTAAGTTCCCGACGTTTTGAAAGCTTACCCGTAAAGCCTTTGTGTACAGTCAGTATCAAGTACTCTGTAACATCCAAAGCGCCAAATATATCGTCACGTCATATCCCTTTACGCTTATATGGTAATAAAGACGTGTTGCGATGTATTTGGCGTTCTGCATGTTATTTGATGCCGACTGTACAATATACTACCCCGTACTATAAAAAGTATATTATATTGCAATTCGTGCACTTCGAGAAAACAAATAACGAACCGTCAGGAGCTCATAAATATTATACGCGATGTAATTTGTTTGAATTGCTTTAGTTTTTTACAATATTGATACAAAGTTATCAATAATATTGGTACAATATTGACGACACGTTTGGCTCAGTGGGTTGTACAACGGCCTACGAAGCTGGCGGTCCCGGGTTCGAATCCCGGCCAGGGCAAGTGTTTGTGTGATGAGCACGAATGTTTGTTCTTGGGTCTTGGATGTTTTCTATGTATTTAAGCATTATAATTTATCTACATATTATGTATATCGTCGCGTAGTACCCATAGTACAAGCTTTGCTTAGTTTGGGACTAGGTCGATTTGTGTAAGATTGTCCCTGATATTTATTTATTTAAAGATCTAAGTAGAAAAGAAAAATTAATTGCGATCCACTACAGTCTAAGCCGGAATCGAACCAGCGTCTCTGTTATACCGGAACAGCGTCCTAATCCATTAGACCATCAGGCCGCTTGTGATTCACACCGAATTAATCCTCTACCTTCGGTAACGATACGTTACTCACGACCTTATGTATTATTATTTTTTGGAAGGTAAACCCTTATAGCACCACTCTATGAACATGCGCTTTCGCAGCATTCCTTCAAGCTGACCTGCCATTTCAGTAGTGTCAAGCTTACGGGCGAGATGGCGCTGTGATCACTGTAGTGTGTATTTTTATCTTTTAATGTAAAAACATCACATTTTTTTTGTATAATATTGATACAAATATCTTATCATAAAAAAAAAGAAAAAAATATTGCGATCCACTGCAGTCTAAGCTGATTTTTTTTTATTTTGATGAATATAATATAATGTGCGAATAAAAAGAATCCGGTCACAATAACAATACCTCATCATTTTAGTTTCACTGACGTCATAATACGTCAATTCGTCATTAATATGTCGTCGATAAGACAGGTTCCATAGTAAGCTTCCTTGTCTAAATAGGTAATGTTCTTATGGTTGAGAAATATAGTGACGCTAGTGTATATATGTATTGTAAGCTGATCAGCGAGCTAATGCACGACAACTTAATCAGATTTAACGCCTGAACATGTGGATGCTTAGTAATTTTCACATAATACACAATAATATAGCCCTAGTGAATATAAATATTAAACAAGTTGAAATGCCATCGAGCGGGGCTCCTTAAGACGTATTAGAAAAACTGTCCAAGTACGAGTTCGACTCGCGCACCGAGTGTTTCGTACAATATACGCTACAAACGGTGGTCGTATCTATTAAAATCCAGTGTTAGCAGAGCCCTTCTTCTAAGCAATATGCACACGGTGTATAATCATTTTACATACTGACATAGACAGACAGACATACAATTATACTGTTTTTAGTATTTGTTGTTATAGCGGCAACAAAAATACATCATCTGTGAAAATTTTAACTGACTAGCTATCAGGGTTCATTAGATACAGCTTGGTGACAGACGGACAGATAGACAGACACCGCACTCCTAGTAATAGGGTGCCGTTTTACCCTTTGGGTACGAAACCCTAACACTGAAGCAACTGGTTGAAAAATTCGATGCATGAACGCGGGGCATCGTTGGACCAATTGGTAGGTCACGTGGGTTCGAATCTCCCTCGACGAGGACAATGTCTATTAGATATCTTTTTCCAAATATTTGCTCTGTCCGTGGATTGTCTTTCCACGGAGATTTGGATGTTTGGGCGTTCTTGGTTTAGGTTACAATATTTCAGCTTATTAGGGTGGAAGTTTGCTGGGGGTTGATAAATCAAGCAGTTGGGTAACTGAGTCCGTTGAATTGGCCACCTACTAATGAAACAATATAGGGATAAATGGGCGTATATTGCACCCAGCCATAATTTCCTGTAATAACTTTCACGACCGTGAACCTAGATGACCGCTCTGCTTATAGTTTTTTTTTTCTTCGAACCCGGGACCTCCAACTTCATAAGCCAATGTACAACAAACGTATCCAAGCATGTCATCAAATTGCTTACTGGCCGACAAGCTGTATGTGTGAGGACCACATTTTAGGCAAGTATTTTAAAGCCTAATTCAGTTGAACACGAACATTATTCATACGATTTATATGCCAACGTTCGTGTCACAATGGAAACAAATAAAATTAACCAAATGAAATGCCTTCACTACTTACCAAAATTTGGTCCACACCTGTATGCTTGTTAATCACCACCGTAATGTAAAATAAATTAATAGTTTAAAAAACGCTAGAAAAACACGCTTTACAAGACTTTTCTAACAAATCTAAACGCAGTTCTTATACGATGTTCCATCATGAAGTTCCAGTTCATATGTTCCGGCTCTATCATCAGATCAGTTCGACAGTACCATATTATTGTATTGTCATCACGACTACAAACAGCTGCCAATTTTCAGGACGCTACGATCTTTGGAAGATGGTTAAATTAGTTACCTAAGATTCCATTACATAGTTACGAAAAAATAAGTAGTTATAAGGTAATATAGTTACTAACATAGTTTTTAAGTTTTTGTGTTTTTTGTAACTAACAATCTATGGATCTCAGGAATCTGAAAATAAATAATTTTTATTTTATTATTATTTATTATAGTTAGTTACATACAGGTCGACCTAATAAAAGCGTGTTAAAAACTCCCTCGTTAAAATCTAGCAATCCTTCATCAGTGACGTCATAGAATCCATAACTCATTCACCTGCCACAGAGATAAAAACACGTCTTTATCCATGTAACACCGCCTGTCACGCCGAATGGGCGGGGGTTTGATGCCCCAAAACCAATGGGCCCATTAGTGGAGCGCCGAATAAAAACGGTTCCCTTTGAGACCGGTCATAGGGCTAATGTCGCCCTTTGCAGATTGACCTCAATGACCTTTGCGTAGTTTGAATTTTGCTTGTCCGTGGTTCAAGCGTGATCTTTTTAGGATTTCATACGAAAAAGGTAAAAAATAAACCCTTTTTGGTGTGACTCTGTCTGTCAGTCCGTTAAAGCTCCATATCTTAGGACTACTTATGCTATTCATATGAAATTTAGAATAGTCATAAAGATGGCTAGCCGCAGTATACTTCAGTAAATTTCGTGTAATATTTAGGTTTATTTATACAAATTGTGAAAATGTCAAGATTTTCGTTTGGTAAACTTCGGATATAAAGGGGAGGGGGAGGGTGGAATAGTGTTTTTTTCTTACATTTTTCATCATAAAACAAAATCTAATCAGGATAAAAAAAAGTTCGAAAATGGCACATCCAGCCCTTTCATATGATACTCTATTTGACCCAGTAGTTAGTCTTTTAATTTCATATTCGTCGTTTTTTTAGAAATTAAAGATGTATTTTTAAATATTTCCTATGCAATACATGTCGGCTGACCATATCTATAAATATTCCAAATTTGAAATAGATAGCGTGAGTAGTTTTTGAGATACGGTGACTTAATAGTCACACAGACAGACAGACTGACACACAGACAGGCAGACAGACAGACAGGCAGACAGACAGACAGGCAGACGGAGTCGCACCATAAGGGTTCCTTTTGTACCTTTTTGGTACGGAACCCTAAAAACGAATTATATAAAGATATCAGGATAACGTAAAAGCAATTTCTATCATATCACAATTATATTTTTAAGCTATCAACACTTGTTTGCATCTGGTACGAGTAAAACAGTCTCGACATGAATATCATACTCGTATGTAATACTATTATAAAGTTGTCAAAAAAGCAATATCTGTACATTAAAGATATTTTCAATAAAATGATTGTAACGGACTATTTGGAGGTCACTATATGAAAATATATTAAATTTTATTTTTTATAAATGTTTGTATGTGACGTTGTGGCTTCAGCACACCAAATCGGCTAAACAGATATACATTTTTGATACACGGGACCTCCAAATGGTCCGTTACGTTTTTTTTTTTGAGAAAATAATTAATGTTAATGTTTTACAACCTTACAATAGCATAGAATATAAAATGTTTGATGCTAATGGAGCTGCCATTGCTTCAGCAATTTAAAATCCGTTGGCTTGTTCTTGAACTACGATAGTTTAACTTATGCACAAATGAGCCGAGCCAAATGGACGGCAATTTTCATATAAACGGTTTTCACGAAATGTTGCGTGAATTTTGCTATTGCACTTCACCGGTCAAGGGTGAGTTGTACTCGTGCACATTTCGCTCACTGATAATCAAAGTGACACTTTACAAAATCTAAAATCATTTAAATTTTGACGTTTTGCGGCTTAACGAGAAATTATATTTTGAAGCAATTTTATTTTTTACGTAGTCGCAAATGAAAACCATTTGCCATTACGTCACTTTGCCATTTTATTTGTTTTCCAAAAAAACACACCGTATGTACCTTGAAATCTTAATCTTTTATGGGATTACTTTGTTCTCTGTCCGTCCGTCTGACCCTTTTTCACAGGGAATTCCTGGAGGTATGAAGCTGAAATTTATATCAAATAAGTACAAATCTACAAGCATTGTAAAAAATTAAACTTCTGAACGGAATCAACAGATACAGTTGTTAAAAAGGCGTTTCCATACAAATTGTCGTGGAATTAAAACCTTTATATAGGGTACTTCCTGGTGTCCTAGAAACTTGAAATTCGGTATGAAGGCTGTTCATATAGCACAACTAACGAAAACAACTGAAAATATATATTTTTTTGTGTCTGTCTGTAGGATGAAACTATATTTTTTTAAGCCAGTCAGTTTTTTGAAAAGCGGATTTTAACAGACGGTACCTAAAGTTAATTGATAAAAAAAACAATTGTCTTTAAGGTTTTTTAAACTCAATATTTGGTATAATCTCGTAACCAATTTAATAATGTATTATTAAAGGACTTTTTTAATACAGTTGCTCAAAAAGTGCTTCTTTACGTAGCTTAGCGTGCGGAAAGTTGGTTTATCTACCCACATATCATTAGTGCTCTAAAATGCGTTCAGAAACCGTAGGAAATGACCAGCATTATTACAAACAATTTTACTATGAGAACTTTCTTGGCTGTAGTAGTAGGTAAAATCTGTACTGTACGAGTAATGTGTATTTCAGTATAGATTTTTGCGATTTTTGTAACGTTATGAGTTTAAATTTGGAACAGCTGTCAAAACTCAAGTAGATCTCAAACAGTTATCGATATGAAACGTCATAGCAGTATGTTTTTTATATAAACCACACTACATCTGATCTCAAGTGATATGAGAATAAGGACTTCATTCGTTTCTCTATGATTTAAAAAAAATACATTCGTTTTGACGGAGGATCAAATTGCCGCCATTAATGTTGTAATTTATTTGTTGATTTTTTGCTCTTACGAAAGTTGAATTGTGAAAAGTTGTTTTTAATTTACATTTAAGTTGAAAATATGAGTAGAAGTGACTCCGAGAACTATGTGAACACTCCGCCGGATATTGTAAATGCAGCCACGATTGCAACAAATAACTTGTTGTCAGAAAAATCGATAGCCAAATTTAGTACTAGTAAAAAAGTATAAAGATTTTTTAGATTGGAGAATGAACAAACGCACGAATTTATCTGAATAAATAATTTCTTTCCTTCTGTATTTGTTCAAGTTTATTTTTTATTGCATTATTTTAATATCTATGGCCTATTGATATTTTACAGGTAGCACTAGTAACAATGCAGGTCATTTCCCTACGGCTATTTCTGAACCCATCTTAGAGTACTTATGACATGTGTGTAGATAAAGTAGTGTATGCATCTGTACATAATTAAGCCTTAAAACACTCGTGTGATCCTATTATGAAACTCGCTAACGCTCGTTTCATAAAACCACACTCGAATTTTAAGGCCTCTCATTGTGTAGCAGTTGCATAAACTACTATTTCCGAACTAGTGCTTTTCACTCTTCCATTTTTTTTTTGTTCCTATTTATGACTACTTATTGATGAGTGTTAATATTAGTCTGATTAAAACGTCGTAATCAATACAAAAACCTACTGTTAATGAAGAATACGAAAAATATACATATTTTATTGTTAACCTTTTCATCGTTATAACACGTTTATTTTTTTAACATTGAATATTGAAAACCGTTCTTAATAAGCTGTTTGTATGGAACGGAATAGCTGTCGAAACGCCTGGCAAAGAAGAAAGAATTTTTGTTTTACTGCAAGTTTCGAATTTATTACTTGTTGTTTTTCTTATTTTTTCGCAACTGTATTAAAAACGTCGTTCGATACACGTGCGGAAATGTCATTCTAAACTGGTATTCGTTAAGTAATGACATAATCTCCGCACTAGCATCGAAATGTACTATCTTAAAGGGATAAAGTAAAACTGTAATTATTAGAAATTCATACATACGATAGTCTTCGATAACACAATTCAGCTTGCTAAGGTATTAGAATATCAAATGATGCCCGGAGCTAATGCATGGTGAACGCTGATGTAAACGTAGTCGCTGAACGCTGGAAATGAAAACGGGATTTTAAAATTCGATATGAATTCTCAAGAACGAGAGCAGGGAATATATAAATAGTAAGATAGCAAAAACTGCTATCTTACTATTTATATATAATATGAATTTTTAGGGTTCCATATCCAAAATGGCAAAAACGTCATATCCATCCGTCCGTCCATCCGTATGTCACAGGCATTTTACCCAAAAACCACAAGATGTATATAATAGTAAATTGTTTGACAAGGGGCTAAAATAAGCCATCATGATACGAAGTGATTATTTGGACGAGCTCACGAAGTGAGCGTGGACAAATATGTCTGAGTGTCATAATGGCTTTTAGCCATGTGTTACACTCTGCTTTTCACTTCGACTGCGAGAAAATAAAAAAGACTTCACATTAAAATTGTATATTTCATGAAAAACTAAATGAACAGTTTGAGCAATTCTATCAGAAAGTTTGTAAGTAGTATGTAGCTGGCCGGAAGTTTTTTTTTTAGTTTTATAGAAATTTGTATGGGGTTATATGGCTTTCTTTTAAACCCTAGGGGCTACATTTACTATTTTAGTCTCGCTTCGCGAAGCTAATATGACGTACTTTCTGAGCAGGAGAAGTTAAAATAAAATTTGGAGTTTAGATGTCTTATTTATATATAATTAAAATTCTAGTATTTCATACGGAAGCGCTGGACGTCCTCAGACGATTCTGCGAATATAATAAGTATATGAGAATAAATATTACAGGACAATTTTTTACACAAATCGAAAAAGTCCCGCGTTAAACACATTAAGGCTTGTGTCATGAGTACTAGACGATATATTTAATAAGTATATAAATTGTCTTATATATGTCGCTGGCAAATAGTCAAAACAGAGATTTGATCAAATCTCTAAGGGATATGACCAAATCACGCAGGATGTTAAAATGGTGAATCAATTTTATCATTTGTCTACAAAAAGTCAGTCATTTGATTAAATCCCTGAATCAGTTTAGTGAAATGACGAAATCAGCCAAAGAAGGCAACTCGTTTTGCCATTTCATCAGATTTTGTTTAGTGATTTAATAAAATCACTGAAATATGTCAGTGAAAAAACTTTATCATATCACTAAACGTGAGTCATAAGAGACTTTATGATATCACTGAACTTGTCTAGTGAAATGATAGAACGAATTGACTTTGCAAGTTCGTTTCGTCAAATCACTGGCGTGTTTCAGGGATTTATCAAATCACTAAACAAATCTGGTGAAATATCAAAACGAGATACCTTTTTTGGCTGATTTCATCATTTCACTAAACTGATTCAGGAATTTAATCAAATGACTGACTTTTTCTAGACAAATGATAAAATTGATTCGCCATTTTAATATCCTGCGTGATTTGGTCATATCCCTTAGAGATTTGATCAAATTTCTGTTTTGGCTATTTCCCTGCGACATATGCATAGAAAACATCCAAGGCTCGGGAAAAATATAACTATTACCGGGGTTTGAACCCAGGACCTTCAGCTTCGCAGGCAACGTTACTCCCACCGAGCCGAGCTAAACCGGGGTTATTTGCTGGGAAACAGTGCAGTTGGGGAAAATGCAGGAACTTCAACAGTGATCTTCAGATTTTAGGCACGATTTCATGATGAATATCCTCAAAACCCCAACGCACCTTAATAAAGTGCGCTATCCATCACAGTAGCTACATCAGCACGACAAAACCGTCTCGTATCGAAATCAATAATGTGCAACTGAGACTTTGACACATTCGAGAGCCAAGCGAAACCAAACCTTAACCATAAAGGGTAAAGGTGGGTTCTGGGGGACAGTTTGTCGCGAGGTAATTGAGCCATCCATCATAGGATGATAACTGAAAGATGTATTTGCACGAATTGCTTCAGAATTAACCTGGTTGATTGATAGGAGTGTGAGTACACCTGCGGTGGGCAAAGAAATGGCAGAGACTTTGTGTTTTTAGGGTTCCGTACCCAAAGGGTAAAACGGGACCCTATTACTAAGACTTCGCTATCTGTCTGTCTGTCTGTCTGTCTGTCTGTCTGTCTGTCTGTCGGTCACCAGGCTGTATCTCATGAGACGTGATAGCTAGACAGTTGACATTTTCACAGATGATGTAATACTGTTGCCGCTATAACAACAAATACTAAAAACAGTATAACTTTATGTGAATCTGTCTATATAAATAACCAATATAAATTGATCGAGCACCGCGTACATTTTGCTTAAGAGTAGGGCTCTGCTAACACTGGATTTTCATAGATACGGCCATTTGTAGCGTATATTTTGTACGGAACCCTCGGTGCGCGATTCCAACTCTCACTTGGCCGGTTTTTTGATCTATCAAATGCTTGGCTGTTGAAAGTCTCGAATGATTAATTAGTATTTAATCATCATGTTGTACAAATAAGGAGTTAATACTTTCTACGATTCTCATTCGAAGTATCAACCCTGTAGACCAGATTCCTGTTCATATAATATGAATAACGCGGACTGCAAATTATTCAATCATACCCGAACAAGCAAGCTAAATAAACAACTTTTTATACGTTCAATTGAAGTTATTTATGAAATCAAATATGACTATTTCAGTAACTACTCGTAGTATATTATTTGATCAACTGTGTTTGAAACGACTAAAAATAAATAATATTGTACGTTATATGTAAAATTGCTGTATTTCATCATAAAATGTTCATGGATACCAAAGCTGTTATTGTGTAAATATCAGTGATAGTGGAAAATGTTTTTTGAATATAAACGGTAAGCATACACTAATTAAATGAAGTAGTGGGTTTTGGTTTGGTAATTTCCGAAATATATTTTGTAATTCATCAGGAGCCGCGCACGATCGCTTGCCACTTATTTAAAGTCAATTTCTTCCAAGTAATTTCCACCGTCTAATCCAGAGAATCAAAATGCACATGAATCTAAAACCGGCCAGCGAGTCGCAAACACATTTAAGATTAAAAAACCGAGACGAGAAAAGTTTCGATTGCGAAAATGGAGCCACGGTTATCTTCCCAGACCATACTACTTTTGAGTTATGTTCGAGGGCCGCGATCCCGCGGAATTACAATGCCTTCTGCCGCATTATAAAATTAAAATTCGCTGAGCGAACGCCGAGTTACGTATAAATAAGATCTTCCACAATTTGCGAACTCCAAAATCCACTGCTTAATTATATTTTCTCTGCCCTTTGTGAGTGGCGTTAAGTGGCAACGTTGTTTTTAATTGCGTTTTTTGAATGGCTTTATTAGATTTTTTTGTTTTCATCGTGATTTAAGAAAGTTTTTTGTATTTTAGACGGTGAAATTTATAGAGCTAATTCGTTAAGATAAATTAACACGGCGTAGAAATAAAATGGAGTCACATTTTCTGATACATTTTTAGTAAAGTTTCTTATTTGTAATATCTTTTTTAATGTGGTCGCTTTAATCAAGATACACAATCATACAAATTATAACATTCAGGTACTGAACAAATAGTTCTGTCTGTAATTCGAGATCTCATTAAATAAGAACGTCTATTAATTTCCTTACCTAACATTTCATGAAACGGAACAAAGATTTTGTTTCGTTTCAAGAATGCACGATTATTTTTCCAATAGTTTGCGCTACAAAACAAACTAATTCCTTACGTTTGATCAAAAGTTATATGCGAAGTAGTTATGTTGACATCTTTTTAGCGGAGAAAACCGCTTGCATCTTAAGTTTTTACTAACGCAATTTGGACACTCAAGAATAGTATCCGAATTTAGTAAGTTTTTTTGTTCACTATTATTGATTTCACAATTCTACCTCTGTAAAGCGTTAATATGTGATATCTTTATTCCAATTAAGTACTGATCCTATTTCAAATATATGCGGAACAAACAGCCTCCAAGCGATTGAAAATTTACAAATGGATTGGGTTTTTTTTACAAAATAACCCAAATAACCGGCGGCAAATAACCTAACTCGGATTGCGCTCAAACGAGATCCACACATTTTAATCGGCCTAAATTTAAAGCTTACATAACTGCCCACGCAATCATCGGCTTTAACGCCGAGCAATCCCAATAAAACCGGGTCGATATTCGTTTGATAGCAGCTGATTCGTACGAATTTGACATCCGATCTGTAATCAGGCCTCAAAGGTCTCAGAATTAGTGGGTAGAATCGGAAAAAGAAAAAACCCTTTCTTTGTTTTCTAACGAGGGTCAAGATTTGCGGCGTGACGTCGCGGGAAGGGAGTGGGCTTTGTTCGTTAAGGATTCTGTATAAAAATTAAAAGGTACATTGAGGTTGTACTACTTTAACTGGTTTCACAAAATTGTGTTCCACTTCTTTCTCTGATTTATTCAAATATTTATATCGATAATGAATACAGTCTGGAAAAAAAAACGAATAGTAATTTTAATCTCAAAATCTGATTGAGCAAACTTATTACGAGACTACACTTACAATTTATAACACTTCGAAATTGCATAAGCAACGATGTAGATATAGATTCAACATCATCATCATAATTTCAGCCATTGGACTGCTGGACACAGGCCTCCTCGATAGATTTCCACATGGGCCGGATAGAGGGAACCCGCATCCAGCGAGTCTCCGTAAGACTAACCAGGTCGTCCGACCACCTTGCGGGTGGCCTTCCAATGCTGCGCTTGCCAGTACGCGGTCTTCACTCGAGAACCTTTCTGCCCCAACGGATATCGGCTCTTCGAACTATGTGCCCTGCCCGTTGCCACTTCAGTTTGCGTACCCGTATAGATTAGATTTCATAAAAACCTTTACGCAGATGAGCGTAAAACGCATGGTATTTTATAAATAGTTAGTTGACTTTTTTAACCGACTTCCAAAAAAGGAGGTTATATGTTCGATAGTTTGTATTTTTTTTATATATATGTTCACTGATTACTCCGCCAATTGTGGACCGATTTTAGAAATTCTGTTTTTATTTGGAAGGATATACTCCCGAGGTAGTCCCATTGCCACCAAGTTGGGATCTGATGATGGGATCCCAGGGAAATCGAGGGCAATCCTCAAATTTTATAGGCACTTATAACGTTTTTCATATATTTTCTTAAGCTATTTAAGTATTTGCATATGGTAGTCATCATCTCATCATGCTGAGCTGACGAGGGAAGGTACAACTCCTTAATAGTTACGAGTTAGAGGATAATTCTCAAAAACATCATCTATTATAGGTAAATACGTTAAGACTGTTAGTCAGATTCTTTTTAGTGTATCCCTGAAGTAGTCTCTTTATCACCAAGTCAGGATTAGATGATAGAATACCAGGGAAATCGAGAGACACCCTCAAATATTATAGGCACTAACAATGTTTTGTATATATTTTTCTAAAGTTATCAGTTCTGTTCCTCTCTGGTTGTCATCATTTCATGCTGAGCTGATGATGGAAGGTACAATGAACTAACCAACTTTTACATTTCTTACTTCCAAAGACTTGAGATGCGTGCAAAGTGCCTCCTCAATCTTCCCATTCTGGGCTCTAAAAAATACTTTATATCACTACTAAAATCCATCACTAAAAAGCAAAAAATAATTTTTTTTCAATAAAAAAAGAACCGACTTCAAAATAAACTACAAAGCCATAAATAATATTTTATGTACGGTACGGATCACATTTGAATCACCTTTTGAAGCCGGTGCCAAACCTGAAGTAAATAAAGTTCTTTATTCAACAAAAATACGAATTACTATGACTAAATATATATGTAGGTAGATAATAACAAAAGGCTCGCCGCCGCGGTTCTTAATAGTAATAAATGAATGGTTTGGCACGGACTTCAAAAGGTGATTCATGAATTGCACCTAAAGTCGGTGCCGTCACATAAGTACCAAGGCATACATAGACTGAAGTACAGGCCTGGATACTTAAATCAGTGCACCGACAGTACATATTACCTATATATTATAAAGTGTGTTTGTTGGTTTATCCTGTTCTCACTCTTCAAGAAAGTATGAAACATAGGCCGCAGAGTTAATAGACGCACGGGTAGATTGCACGGGTTCCAAAGAAAATCCAAAAATAGTAATTATCCCCTTTCGCCCTTTATGTCAGGTAGTAAGTACCCTTTCGTTTTGTTATAAGATCGCCTAGAGTGTGGAACCCTGGCGTTGTTTAAGGAACACGTTTTCCTGTCCGAGATTACTGTTGCTTCGCGTTACCGCGAGACGGAAATGAGCGTAAGTGAGTGCTTGTTCTGTTGACTGCTAAGCGATACACGTCAGTGTTGAGCACCAGTGTTATGAGTAGGTTATCTACAAACAAATCTTCACATTTTTGCATAGATTCGTAACGACGATCATATTTGTTACGTATGGAAGACTCACGAAGTGGGCACGGTTGATAGTTCAATATTTTAGTACACAATAAGTCATTTCATTCGGTATCTCTATGTTTCTTTGATATAACATTGGTGCAGTTGGTAGGATTGGCATCTAGTATTTATGTTGAAGTACACTTTATACTTCGGATTATGCGAATTGATCTAAATATTACGCTTGAAATAAATAGATCAAACATTTTTTCGGACGGTTAATCATCTGGAGTACGATTTTATATATATGTACAAGTAAATATCATGATTTCAAGAAGTTTTTGTTTTAGAAAACTGGACTTTTCATATATATAACCCATATTGACCAGAATTTTGAGATCATGATATGAAACATGTATAGCGGTAAAGAACAATCCAAATTAAAACTAGACAGGACCACAAAAACCTAGACCGACGGTCGGCAATTGATTATACAGTTAAAAAAGAATTGGCTACAAAGAGGCCAAGATCAAATAAAGGGGCATGTTGGCATGACTACTCCGCTTTGTGATTAAGAATATGTTGAAAAATAAGAAAGCTGACAAGGCTTAGATCAATATTTCCTCGTCTAATAACTTGAAATGATATGCCACGTGCCAGGAATTCTCCAGCTCACCGCAAAGCATGTTTATTTTTCTTACAACGTAAATGACGAGTGCTATACGTCCTGAAACATTGAATTTTTAACTTCAACTGTGCGGTGTCTTGGTGGCGCAAAATTCTAAAACCACGTCCGCGGAGCGTGACTCCATCTCGGTAAGGCTGCGGATACAGTGAATGTTACCATATGTAATCAACAACTTAGTGTCGGTAGCCATTTAGAATTACAAGAAGTTATCCATATCATCTTTAGTGGGGTTACCGTAACTAGTTGAATAAAGGCTGTTCGTACCTAGTCGCATAAAGCACATTTCCACGCAATGTCACTTACAAGACATTGCTGTATTTGTCCTAAGTATTTCAACGTCACATCGTTGCGGCTTAAGCATCGGCAAATTACGGCCGAGAGCAGGATAGTGATAGACTGGCTATAGTCAATGGCAGAAATCGTCAGCTGGCAGACATTGTTGTAGCATTGAACAAAGTCAAATAAACACAGGTCGCCCCACGGTCACGCTTACTTTGCCAATTTTGATCGTGCCCAAACTCGTTTTACTCATAACAAACCTACATACATTATCAGAGGTTTGGCTTAATAATAGCGCACCTTACTAACTTCCTACAAATTTTGAGTACCAGCCAAGGTATATTTTTTAGCATTAATATTTTGTCGATTTTTTGTAACTGAAAGTCCTGGGTTATAATTCCGGTAAGGGCAATATTTTTAGTCCATTTCGTTATAATTAGATCTATTAAATATAACGTCTTCTTGTATTCATAACACGAGCCTTTTTGATCTTACCAATTTCGATTTGAGTGAGATTATCCGCTATCATTTTATTATATATTTATTTTGCTCACATGGAATCCCAACTGAAACAAATGCTTGAAGATATTAGTTAGCTATAAGCCTAAAACACAGCCGATGACCAACAGCGCAAAACTTAGGATAATGGTATACAATATGTTGACAAATACATTTAATTGGGCCAGACAGTATTCTTCGAAAACTGTCCAAAGAGATCGCTCGACGCATCGTCCAAAGACATTGACGCATAGCTTCTGGTCCATGAAAGCGTTAATGAAAAGCGACCTTCAAATATCAATAAAACGCAAACTTTTCGACATGTGCATCCCGCCTATTCTTACCTATGGCGCCCAGATTAAAGTTGAAAAGTCCAGACACAACGTCTTCAGCGAGCAATGGCACGCCGCATACTAGGTGTTCAAGGAACTGATCGTATCGTAAACACCGTCCTGTAATCCAGAACCCATGACTCAAATGGGATTGGACAGGGCTTGTATGCCGAATGGATCCATAGCGGTGAGTAGGGCTGAATCCCCAGTGTGGCTATCGGAACGGAGGCAGACCGGAAAAGAGATGGCGGGTTCATTTGGACGCATTTTGCAAGGGCTGGTGGGAGTATGCGCTCAATGAGCTGAGTGGAGGAAGAAGTAGGCCTTTGCTCAGCAGTTGGACACTTCACAGGCTAATAAAAACAATTAAAATATTTATTTACTAGAAGGCGCCCGCAACTTCGTTCGCGGAGGAGAAAACGTCATAACTCTCTTTTTTTCTTCAGCGTCGTCGGGTAAAAAGTATCCTATAACCATCTGGAGATACCCAGTTACCCGTGCTCCTAAAATAGTTATGATCCGTTTAGCCGATTTAGCGTGAAGAACGCAACGACACATACAAACATAAAAAAAAACTAAAACAAAACGATTTAGTGACCTCAAATAATCCGTAACATTTTTTTGAAAATATCTTCAATGTACAGACATTTCATTTATACAACTTTTTAATATAGATAATCCGCTGACCTCGCCACCAAACCCCGCCCTAACCTGTATCCGACTTCGTAAAAGCCGTCGTAAGCGACGCGCTTGAATCGCGCAAATTCCTGTGCTTACAAATTGCAACTCACAATCAGACGCCATTCACCACTGTGACGAATTCAATCCGACTTCGTGATGTACATTTTTATGTGCATACAAATTATGCTCGATATTCAAATTAATATGATTTGCATAGCGGGGGATACTGCAGTATCCACGCGTGTTTGCGATGCAACGATACCGACAATGACGTCAAGATTCATGCATATAATGCATATCGATGTTATTTGCCTATACATTCTTGATTTTGCATCGTATCAATGAAGTAAATATCACAGTGCCCGACAACGGCCCGATAGTTGGCACCTTCAACCTTATTTTTTAGCAATTATGGTGACTAACTTAGTATCAATTAATGGCATTAGGGTGTTAAGCATTGGACTTTATCAGATTGAGTTTAATGGATTATAGTTCCTTTGCTTTTGCGCCAAATAGTTTGGGCTGATGTGTCAATAAATTTTGCTCATATGCGCATACTGTCATGCAGTTTTCACAAAAAAGTATGCAAATACAACAAACCACCATCAGCCTGTATAATTCTCAAATGAGCGAAAATTGTCACATCTAACCAAGACTCTTTTTTGCGGAAAAGCAAAGGAACTACTTATAATGCATTAAAGTTATATGGAATTCCGCAAAGTAACGCCGAATCTATTAATTATTTAGTAGGCAATAATGAGCTCGTAAACATCTACATTCCACGTTTCATCTTATCGCTTTAATTACGAGTATCAATAAGCCACCATGACTAATAAGAAATTTTATCATAGAAACTAAAACAGCGAAGTGACCAACTTTAATAGTTCCGAAAATCATTCATAAGTTTTGATCAAATCCGACTTTAAACCTAACTTTTTTTTTTTTATTACATTGGGTCGAGCAGACGGGTCGCCTGATGGTAAGCGATCACCGTCGCCCATATACACTTGCAACACCAGAGGAGTCATAAGAGGCTTTAGATGAAAATTTCGTGTCTTAAAAATCTATAGATTGCAAATAATGAGCCCTGATAGATGCATCTTAGAGAAATACTCCGAGTACTAGTATTACAAGATACATACCATCATACAAATGTAGTGAAATACATTACAACCAGTCTATCACTAGAAAGCAATAAAGCAGGCACCTGAGCGGCGATGAGCGCGACACATATTGCGTACGTGGGGCGACCCTCACGCGGTGTGGAGACGTTATTTGTTCCAGAGGAGGCGCGATTGGCGGGAAAACGTTCCGAGTCTACACCGATGTTGACATGCTGAATGGGCAATTTATTGGCCCGTAATACAGTCTTAATAATCCTTTAGGTTCACTTTGTTAACATTCCCATTTCGTCCACATTCGATTCCCAAATCGTCCACTTCCTATGTCGGCGACATTATTCCATTAAAAATGGTATGTACAAAAAATATAAATTGGTATAAATCGATTAGGGGGAGTGAGGGCACCCCGATACGCTTATTTATAATTCGTATAAAAGAGGTTAGAGTTAGAGTTATCATCCTTCAGTTTTACATGTATGTATTTCTTACCAATATAATCACAATTTTTTGATGGTAAATTTTCAGAAAAATGGAATTCGTATGAAACTACCCCATATACGGGGTACATTGACATAATATTCAATTATGCATACTCGTATATAATACATACAAATATGTTTAATAATAATCACCACTTCAAACACGTCTATAAATTAGGTTGAACCCGTATTTACATACCAATCTAAGTTTAATTTATTATTTTCTACAAATCAGCAATGTTTTTTTAAATATTGTTTTGGATTCAAAAACTAAAACAATGCATTTTTTTATAATTCAATTAATCTACAGTCTATGTATAATAATTTACAGTCTAATCGTAATCTGACCACAAGTGACCAGTTTTTTTGACATATTTATTTCATACATTCTCATGTCATAGTGCCCCAAGGCATAACGTAATATGACAAAATACATAAATGGATTCTGTACAAGTATTTTGAGCTCTTTTCATATTCATGGACACATAATACAGTTATACTAGTTTGGGACATTGTCTGTTCTGCTGAATGACTAATTATATTTCTTTCGATACATCTAATATTAAGTGTTTTAATACGGGTTGCGAATAAGTGCCTTCTGAAAAAGCTCCATCTTAAACCCTTTATCTTCATTTTCCATCTAGTGAGATCGTAGATAAACGCAAACCTTACTTTTAACAAAAAAAAAATACCCTAAACAACATTTTAGAAACTGTCCCGCTATTATTTAAATGCTCTTAATTTGTCAATATTTAGTAGCGATCATATAATCAATCCTAATCAACCAACAACATTGTTGAAAGCATGACGAAATCCCTGTAAAAGACCTACTTATTTCGCCCGAGACTTATTAATGGTTTTATGAAAGCTCAAACAATGCATCCTATCTACTACTATCGTATATTCTGGGAGCTACTAACCCTGGAAAGAGGGTATTGTCTTCAAGAAAAAGAATTCACATGGATTCCTTTAAAATACAATGAAGTTTTAAATAGAGTCTGACCGAATGATTTTTGGTCGAAACTGAATTTCGGCTATTGATACAGTTTCTGCCGAAAACGAAACGTTCGTAAACATGGTAACTAGAGTCTTAGATGGTAGTTTACATTTTAGACATGGGTGTCACACTGAGCATGGTCTGACAGACCTGACTTTGAGAAAAAAAAATACAGGTGTTCATACATTTCAGATGGGCCTAATGTGTAAAGACACTACAGATGACAAAATTTCGATGTGTAAGAGTGCACCAGCAAAATTGACTATCTTTATGGTACTTTTTTCTTTTACAAATATCATGATAATAATCACAATTTTTGCAATTTATTAGTGGATCACTCCACTAGCGTTATTATTATAAACAAAGATCAGAAACAAATGAAAAAATTTTTCGACGATACTGGACTTGAACCAGTGCCTTGAGCCAGACCGGGGCAGCACGCTCTACCATTTTTCATTTGTTTCTGATCTTTGTTTATAATAATAACGCTAGTGGAGTGATCCACTAATAAATTGCAAGAACAGATGACAAAATTCGTCGACTGCTGGTGTGGACGATTAGCTCAGATGGTAGAGCGTGCTGCCCCGGTCTGGCTCAAGGCACTGGTTCAAGTCCAGTATCGTCGAAAAAATTTTTCATTTGTTTCTGATCTTTGTTTATAATATCTTTATGGTACTTACGACGTCTTGTTCAGAAGCGCAGATTTTCGGCAATAACTCAAAAGAAAATTAGTATTATCAATTAAACCTAGTGTACTCGTGATTGTACTTTTAGTATAGAAACCTTGTGATCCCTTGTCTAGTATTTGATTCCCGTGTGTAGTTCCTTTTGTACCTCAAATCGTGTGTAAATATCGTCTTCAACTTTTCTAAATTGTGTTATTATTTTGACTGAGCTTTGTTGATGTATGTTAACACGTCTCTAGCAGTGCTCGGTAAACAAACAGCATCTCGTAAAAATTAAATGCTGCAAACTTTGATAAACTAGACTAGCCTGACTAACTGAGAAGTTTCAATTTCGGTTTTGGTCGATTTTCACCGAAACCGAAATCAACAGAAAGTGGCCGAAACTAAAAACGAAATTTCGGTTACTCACTAGTTTTTAATAAGTTGAGTCGGAGAGCATTTGTCATTGTTGGAATGCATTAGTAGCGGATTGAAAAAGTTCCATAATGCGCAGATCTCGGTTTTAAACTGAAAAATGGATATGAGATTACAATTCCAATAAGATAACAAGGATCTCAGTCTTTCTTAGAATATTCTAATTCGTATAAAAATAACGGTACAACTTAAATACGAATTATTTTGTGTAACTTTAATTTTAGAATGTTTCTACATTTTAATAAAAAAGTTAAAAGGAAAAACCGGCCAAGAGCAAGTCGGACCATGCTCAGTGTAGGGTTCCGCAGCTGTCTATATAAAATGCACTACAGATGGAAAAAAATACGATATGAAAAAGTGCATTAGCAAAAGAGCGTATCTCCGGCACCTACGTTCTTTTGTTGAGAATCGCCGTTTGAAGAAATCTTCATAAAAATGTTTGTAACGGACTACTATCACTGAAACGAATGATATTTATTTTTATTTTATGTATGTTGTATGTCGTTGCGGCTTCTCGGATCTACAGATGGTTATAGGATACTTTTTACCTAACTACGCTGATGACAAAATTAGGGGTTATGACTGTTTTCCTCCGCGAACGAAGTTACGGGTACTTAGTACTTAATAACACATATCAAGAATACACGTTTTTCATTGCTTGTAGTGTTAAATGTAAATTGTGAGATTCAGTAAAGTAATATATCTCATGTTTTCACGATCCCGCCAATCGTCTACAAAGTAGCAATGAAAGCAAACTCCCACTGAATAAAAACATAAAATTGTAACAAGACCCGTCTATCTTTTTATGGCGTTCATAATCCAGGGTTAAGTAAGAAAGGAAGGTCTTTCCTTTGTGAATGTTCTGCAAAAAGTAATGTGCAACATTCGTTTTTTGCGTTACCAATAAATAAGTAATTTTCAAGCTCAGCACACAATATTTAATGCCTAGAAGTAAAAGTATTTGAATGAGACCAGATCTTACTTATACTTTTGTAAAGTTATAAAAATGAAATTTGCGTACATTGAAGATTACTCAATCAAAAAATATTTGTTTTGAGTATGCGTCGTTGGGCTTTCATCACACCAAATCGGCTAAACGGATTTCAAATATTTTTGGTACACGGGTAACTGGGTATCTACAGTAGTTATAGGATACTTTTTACTTGACTACGCTAAAGAAAAAACGAGAGGTTATGACTTTTAGTCCTCCACGTACGAGTACGAAGCTGCGAGCATCTTATAGTAATAAATAAGTTCGATCATTGGAATAAGTGATCCTTTTTTTTGTAGGCATTAAATGTCTACATACTTATCTGAAACTAACCACAAATACAGTGCTCTAAAAGAAATGAAAAATAGAGATCGGCCTTTCCACCAAGTAGTGAAAATGCATTGAACTAATAGCTACTTAGGCGTGACGTCATCCCTAAGATGGGGTACCAAAACGTATATGGAAAAAAAAAGTATTGGTCTTTTTGGCCGTCAAAAACTGCGCTTAATTACAATATTGCCGTACAATTTTACTATTATTGTTTTACTGAAGTTAAATTATTCTGAAGTTTTTATTTGATTTTGGTTAAGATAAATTATTATTACATGACAACACATTGGTATTTTTAAACGAAAATAACTACAGTATATTGTAAAATTTCACATGAGTCATCATTCATATTTCTAATAAATGGTGAGAGCGCCGTATCGTAACTTTTATTATGAGGCGGTGTGATTGTTCGTCGGTTTCTTGGTGTCTCCTGTACAAAGCAACTAGCCATCTAGAACTACGGTCATCGAAATTTGCTCCAAGAGTTGCTAGACTTAAGAGGCAGCACATTGCTCGTAGAACCGATGGCCGCTGGGCAGGATGGTTCTCAAGTGGCGACCGCGTACTGGATGACGCAGCGTGGAAAGGTTCTGATGAAGATCGCGGGAAACCGTTGGATAAGGGCGGCGTACGACCGGTCGTTATGGAAATCCTTGGGCGTGGCCTTTGTCCAGCAGTGGAGACCTTGGGCTGATAAATGATGATAATGACGATAATAATAGCAGCTAACAATAAAGAAGCAGATCGAAGTGTTTTTTGCATAAAGTTAGGAAATATTGATTTAAACTGACACGAGTATAGTTTCTAAATTTTGAAGTTTGTTTGATTTCTTTCAATATATTTTTACGGACCCAGATACTTAAACAAATCAAGTTTTCTTATAGTTATAATGTGAGATATAATCCGAAGAGTTGATAATTTAATATTTATCCCAAAATATGAAGTTCCTTAAGGTTGCATAACACTGTTGCAAAAAGACACTGAAAAAACCGATAAAATTCAGAAAACTTTATATAATCTCGATCACGTGAGTTAAGCCAAAAAAATAAGTTGTTTGTACTTATATTTTTGAGAAATGGATTTTCTTTTTCTAGTTCTTGGCTGAGCCAGTAATGTCATCAAAAAGTTTGTCACAAAGCGAAATTTTAACATAATCTCATTACCTGCGAAGCAATACGCCCCGGCCCTTAAATAAAATGTAGCACTTTCATCTCATAGAGATTTAGTTTAAGCTTCAAGATTTAAGCAAAGGTCCTTTCAAACTTGTCTTGGATTTCAAACCATTTACAAATCTAAGGATTTTACGCTATTTAGCCTCAAAGTAACTAATTTAAAAACTAAATCTGATCAACATGGCTGAGCTGTGTTTGAGATTTATCGAATTACAAGTTTCTTTGATACCGATAACATTGCTTTAATAATTGACAGATTTTAAAATCGCGTATACATTCTGTTTGTAAAAGTGGGCTTACATTCTCGTATTTGATTGTTTCAAATAAATGTCCCCAAATAAAATTACAAAGCAAAATATATCTTGTTGCGTTTTTCTTTAAACAATAAATTTTTTGGTCAGCGGTTAACTGTGATAACCATCAAATTGTTAAAATTGCGAAAATCGTCATAGAAATAACAATATGATTTTCGTAAATAATGTTAACAGGTATGAGATATTTTAAGGAAGGGCTCTGTGAATGATATTCTGTACGACAATCTGGTAGAAGTCAAGTATTACCTACAGTCACTTCGTCACAGTCGCAGGGTTTATGTAAAAAATCGTCTGTAAAATACTATAGTGCGTCACCTAAAAGAAATACATTAGCAAAAGAAAAATTTAAAGGACTTGCACCCATATGTCTTTGTTAGAAAAAACAGACGACAGAAGACACTACCTTTGCATCAATATTTATAAATTCACCGTCTCGCTTATTTCACAGTCAATTCCAACGATATTGTCTATTCCCGAAGTAATCCAGTTGCTGCCATTGTCTGCCGAGCATCGACAGAAAACTGGCTTACCGGTGCGAACCGAAACACCATAATGTTATACCTTCTAAACAGGAGTTGCAATACACTGACAGGTATTGAGCTGTTTTTGATTTTTATATTGATGAAGCTCATCGGCAAAGTAACAATATTTTCAATGTGATATACATACAAAGATCAAAGCCCAAAGAAAAATGCGATTGCCCTCAATAAATGAAAGTAAGTACGGGGTTCAAAGCGGATGGATAAATTCGAGGCATACAGGACAGTGCTCGCTTGTGGAGAGGCTGATACGTTGGACGCGTAATTCAAAGTAACCGGGATCGATTCCTAGTGTGACCACGTGCGAGAGCAATCGTGTTTTTCTTTGCGCTTTGATCTACGTATCTACATAATATTACAATTGTTAACAATGTGGTGTTAAGTTTCCCACATTAAACAAAATTGGTGTTTGGTATACAATATTGTAATTGTTGCCTTGAAGCTTATTAGATATTTGTCCAAGAATACATACGACGGGAGTGGATCCCATGACCCTAACTTTACAAATTAACCATCGTTTATTTCACAGTGAACTCCAGCGATATTGTCTATTCCTGAAGTAATCCAGTTGCTGCCATTATCTGCCGAGCATCGACGCAAACTGGCTTATCGGTGCGAACCAAAACACCGTAACGTAATACCTTCTAAACCAGATATACGAATAAACTAGTATGAGTGTCTGAGCCTCTGAACTTATCTTCATAATGGATTAAATCAAGTGAATTGGTATAGCTAGAAGAACAATCATTTGGGTCTATAGTAAAACTCTGGACCAGTAATCTAGAGGTAGGTACTGGGCTGTACGACGCTTGTGTTGATTAAAAACTTTTAAGCGAGTGACCTCCGTAGCAGCCAATATTAGAGATACTACAAAGTCTAACGCACTGAAAAAATCATTAGGTTGATTAACCTCAACAGTCTTTTCATTTTAGTAAAATAAAACTTTTTCAGGAGATACAGACGACGAGAGCGGGCCCCATTACCCTTGTATCAATATTTACAAATTCACCGACTCGCTTATTTCACAGTCAATGCCGACGATATTGTCTATTTCCAGTTGCTGCCATTCTCTGCCGAGCATCAATACAAACTGGCTTACCGGTGCGGACCGAAACACCGTAATTTTAAAACCGGAGATGCAGATAAACTGGTATGGAGTGTCTGTCTGAGCCTCTGAAGTTATGTACATAATTAATTAAATCAAGTTAATTGGTATATAGCTAGAAAAATCAATAATTCGGGTCGATAGTGAAGCTCTGGACCAGTAATCTACTGGAAGGTCTGAATAATGCTTGTTTTGCTTAAAACCGTTTAAGCGACAATGACAGCTAATATTGGATACTACAGAAAAACTCATTAGGTTGATTAACACAACATTCATTTTTGTAACCTAAAATTTTATCAGGAAATACAAACGATGGGAACGGATCCCATTACCCTTTGTCAATGTTTACAAATTCACCGTCTCACTTATTTCACAGTAAAATTCAGGGATATTGTCTATTCCTGAAGTAATCCAGTTGCTGCCATTGTCTGCAGAGCATCGACACAAACTGGCTTACCGGTGAAAACAGAAACACCGTAATGTTAATACCTTCTAAACCGGAGATGCGGATAAACTAGTATGGAGTGTCTCTATTTATCTTCGTAATGGATGAAGTAAAATGGATTGAGTCATAGCTAGAAAAGTTAAACATTTGGGTCGATAGTGAAACTCTGGATCAGTAATCTAGAGGTACTTTATCTGCACTACTAATCAACGGCCGTTGATTAGTAGTGCAGATAAAGTTGTTTCTCATAATTTCATAAGCCATACTCATTATTTACCATATTAATCATATGCCAGAATCTTTGTTTCCCGTAATATCACATGCCATAATGTCATTTGCCATCCATCTTAACTGTTCGAATTGTACAAAATGGAAAAAGCGTCCAAAACCGAAAACTGTAGGTTAGGTTAGGTTTGTAATGTGACCAAGTATAGCGGAGCGAGCGAAGCTAGCGGAGCGTAAAATTGCTTGCATGCATTGCTTGCAACTGCGACAAAATGGAAAATGGGTCCAAAACCGAAAATTGTAGGTTAGGTTGGGTTTGTATTGTGACCAAATATAGCGGAGTG
The DNA here is from genome assembly GCA_905404275.2 of Hedya salicella. Taxonomy (NCBI): domain Eukaryota; kingdom Metazoa; phylum Arthropoda; class Insecta; order Lepidoptera; family Tortricidae; genus Hedya; species Hedya salicella. The sequence goes on along the minus strand of FR990101.1, from coordinate 3,145,729 downwards.
TCAAAATGCTTGCATGCTTTGCTTGCAACTGCGACAAAATGGAAAATGGGTCCAAAACCGAAAACTGTACGTTAGGTTATCCTGTATATACGTGACCAAGTATAGCGGAGCGAGCGGAGCGTCAAAATGCTTGCATGCTTTGCTTGCAACTGCGACAAAATGGAAAATGGGTCCAAAACCGAAAACTCTAGGTTAGGTTAGGTTTTTATTGTGACCAAGTATAGCGGAGCGAGCGGAGCGTAAAAATGCTTGCATGCTTTGCTTGCAACTGCGACAAAATGGAAAATGGGTCCAAAACCGAAAATTGTAGGTTAGGTTGGGTTTGTATTGTGACCAAATATAGCGAAGCGAGCGGAGCGTCAAAATGCTTGCATGCTCGCTTGCATATTTGCTTGCTTGCCTGCTTTGCTAGCAACTGCGACATAATGGAAAATGGGTTCAAAACCGATAACTGTAGGTTAGGTTAGGTTTGTATTGTGACCAAGTACAGCGGAGCGAGTGAAGCGAGCGGAGCGTCAAAATACTCGCAAACAGCGAACTATTGCTCGAGTATGTAAACAATTGACACTAAATATCAGTTGCAAAATCCACTGCATACCCAACAACGTGTTAAAAACACTTACCCTCACCGCAATACTGAACAATTCTCAAGCGCCTGCAGAAATGTAATAGCAAACGCATAGCCAGGATGAATTCGGAAAGAAATAATATTTAGTATGACGTTTGAATATTCTATGAAATAATAATATTGCACTTAATTATATGAAAAACAATACGTACAATACGTATGGCATTCGATTCATTCTGGCATCTAATATTCGTGAATACAAGAGTATGTCAAATAACTTATCTAGTAAATGAAGCATTCGGGCCCAAATATTCGCGCAAATGAAATACGAGCAAATAAATATGATTGCATATGTATGTCGGACAAACAATAGATAACCGCACTGTTACGTCACAGTGCACTCCGGCCATATAAACTCCATATTAAATTCTGTTTTAAAAGAAAGAGATAGAATGAAATGTTTGGAAAGGGTAATTTGCGTCGAATAGTACTCGTAGGTATCTCTCACCCTTAAGGCACATCTTTACTACACGCAAATATTTAAATATAAAAAAAAATCTTATTTCTTTTGTAACTGAATGTTATACCAATGTACTCCAATGAGGCACTAAACGCAATGGTTAAAGTCTATCGTGTTAATCGTACCCACTGTGTAGAAACTTGTTATTTTAATGCGATTAGAAAAACACCGTACCTATAATATTTAAATTAAAAAAGAGAGTCATGAAGTTGTAAAGTTTCAAAGTGGCTCATCAATTAAAGTCCGTGACCGTACCACTATGTGCTTCACATGACTAGTTATATCAGGGATGAACTGAAAACGGTGTAATGCATTTTTTCAGAATAGCACTCCAGATATATACGCACATAATTCATAGCACATTTATTACACTTGAATTGACGCGTAACCGTCTGGATGCTTGCCAAAGAGAAGGATTTGCCACGTCAACTACTCATCAATGATTATTAATGTCCCATGTACACGATAAACCAACTCTGGATTAGGGTTATAGAAACAGAAACAAGACCATCACTTACACCATAGGGTTTATATAGTGAAGGGTTAGTCATGTAAATTGAGAATAATTAATAGGAAAATTTTGCAAAGATAATGTTATTTGGTCACATTTGCCTAGTTTGTTCGGGCACCCCTGTATATTTGAAATATGTCTGCATTTTCTGAATTTAATTGTATCGCGTAATTATTTCAGCAAATTTGCTTACACGACGATGACGAGAATTGATGATTGGCACACGCAAAAACGCCGTAAAAACGGACAAGATTGGCTCATGTATACTAAAATGGGAAGTACATTAATTACACGATACAATTATTTTCTGAAAATGCAGACATATTTCAGTGCACAGAAATTAAGACTACATGAAATATACAGGGGTGCCCAAACAAACTAGGCTAATGTGACCAAATAACATTATTTGAGCAAAATTTTCCTATAATTATTCCCAGTTTAAAATTATTTATTATCGTGAGGAAAAAAGAAATGATCTGAATTAACCATTTATGAAATCGAAAGACAGTCCCTAGGCTGAGTTTACTTTAGTCGAATTTATGACGACTTAGCTTTCCGTTATGGTGAAAAATAATCATGAGACAACAATGACGATTGAAATGAGAGGCTAAGACGCTCAGAGATTCGGCTGCTTACTGCATATCTACAGGCATCTACATATAATTGTTTACCTAACTTTAAGTCCTAATTTGTGTGCTCGCAGCATTCTATGATTATTAATGAAATAGAAGTTGTTTGCTTGTGCTTAATATATTAAGTAAGATGTCGGTCGCAAACTAAAATGGTTTATTTAGTGATTCAATGACAAAATGGCATAGTAAATTAATTGGGATGTCGACTATACTCCATTAATAAAATAATTTTGATACGAAATGGTAGTTTCTATGATCGAAGACTCCTCTGGTGTGGCAGCTGTCTATGGGCTACGGTTATCGCTTACCATCAGGCGATCCGTCTGCTTTTTGCCCCCTATAACATAGAAAAAAATAAGGTTTTCGATTTTCTCTGTTTAAATTGGTGAAATTTACCAATATAACATTAAAAATTTTGAATATGATTATAATGATATTTTTTTTGCTTTTTTTAATTATGGCTTATTTTGCGTCGATGTTTCACTTTGACTTAGTAATATTATTTCCGGGGTGTGGGCCAGGAGATCTGTAATACAGGTTTATACCTAGTTCAGACTCCAGTCTCTCACAAAGGTTATTGTAAATCATTTGTAAATTTTGCTTGTAAAATTGTCCTTTGTGAGGTGAAAATAAATACATTTATTATTATTATTATTTATTATTATTTTTTAACACAAATTATAAAAAGTTGATGCGGTGCAGTCAGTACCTACTACTATACGGGCGATTGTGCACTACAAGTAATTTTACCGTCAGGCAGTCCGATTTTTCACAAAATAGTTTAAAGTTAACATGGGACCGTAAAAAATCGGACTGCATGACAGTAAAATTCCATGTAGTGCACTATCACCCTTACATTCGCGGGCTTCCGCAATAACCGAGACCTACTAAGGGCGATTGTGCACTACAAGGAATTTTACCGTCCGGCAGTCCGATTTTGCACAAACTAGTATGGACAAACTAGAAAAATCGGACGCCCATAGTAAAATTCCTTGTAGTGCACAATCGCCCTAGGGCCAAATCCTATTATACATGTTCTCGGACTATAATATACATATTATACGCAAAACAAGTACTCGTATACGCGATTAAGTTTCAATTTGTAATAAGAACATGCAAACCTGCTAACTTTATACTTAAATTATTTTTCCAAAAAAGGAGGAGGTTATATATTCGATAGTTTGTATTTTTTTTAATGTATGTTCAGCGATTACTCCGCCAATTGTGGACCGATTTTAGAACTTCTTTTTTTTATTTGAAAGGATATACTCCCGAGGTAGTCCCATTGCCACCAAGTTGGGATCTGATGATGGGACCCTAGGGAAATCGAGGGCAATCCTCAAATTTTATAGGCACTTATAACGTTTTTCATATATTTTCTTAAGCTAATTAAGTATTTGCATATGGTAGTGAAAAGGTGATTCAAATGTGATCCGTACCGTACATAAAAGATTATTTATGACTTTTTAGTTTATTCTGAACTCCGTTCTTTCTTCATTTTTTTTTATCTACTTACACACCAAACAAAACCTGACTTTAAAGTCGTTTTTTTTTTCAGTGGAGTATCTGAATGTACACTCTTCGCTTACCTGGATGAAGTTTTTGTATTACCGGCAAACAACTTTGCAATTTCCGGATATTAAATGTTCCCAATCATTTCTGGCGAAATGAGGTAAGGGCGTCTTTTTTAAGAGTCATATATTTATTAGAGCAAAAAATATTTCAGGTTTATGATTGAACACAACTTTGTTTTATATTTTCTTCTGTTTCCGCGATTATTACTCATTGAAATAAAACAATTTAACGGATTATATCACGTATATTATCTCATTTTAGTTCCCGACGTATCCTTGCCAAAGAAAAAAGATATTTTCCCAGGATGCTACGCGAGGCTATTGAGATTAAAAAGCATCCTAATTTCCATAGAGAAGATGGATTGTCACTACCACCAGCTTAGGATCCTGTAATACATCTCATCAAGGAACAAGCGAGACACAGAACTGCAAAACCTTAATTTCCGAACGGTTTAAAATATCTTATCTGTTTAAAAGTAGTTTAATAGTCTTTGTTTTGTAAATATTATAATTAGTAATGAGGTAGCCTGGGAGTTTTTCTTTGCAGCGTTTCTTTTCTCCTCAGTACGCCTCATTTGTGAAATGCTGCTTGGTAAATTATTCGAATAAAATAATTAAGCCCTTCTGGCACATGTGTAACTGTCTTTACAGCTTAGGCCCATCTAGCATGTATGTACACCTTTATTTGTGTTTTTTCAAAAAATGGGTAGTTTGCACAAATTGTAACTTTGACAGAGGAAAATACATCTTTTTTCAGTCCACCCGTGACCATGGAAAGCTGGAAAGCTTCCGAAACGTCGGGAACTAAAATACATTCCGTCGAATTGAGAACCTCCTCCTTTTTTTTGGAAGTCGGTTAAAAATGAGATAATATACGCGATATAATCCGTTAAATTGTTTTATTTCAACAACTTTATTTGTACAGCTAGCTGCAAAAAGACATACACGATTGGTCCATTCGAAAATATTTTCTCGCAACTCTTTTAACAGGTACGAGAGTCCAACGAAGATGTTTTTGAACAGACTAATCATGTATATTTTTTTGCAGCCAACTGTACACAAGGAATATTTAAATTGGTCATTGTTAACATGAACAATATGCTATTTTATAACAAATCAGCTCCTTTCAATATTTTGTAAGCGATATATATATATATATATATATATATATTTTTTTCGTTTCAGTGACATCTAAATAGTTTGCTACAATCTTTTTTAGGGTTCCATACCCAATGGGTAAAACGGGACCCTATTACTAAGACGTCGCTGTCCACCTGTCTGTCTGTCTGTCACCAGGCTGTTTGTATCTCATGAACCGTGATCTACTAGCTATCAGTTGAAATTTTAACAGATTAAGTACTTCTGTTGCCGATGCCGCTATAACAACAAATACTAAAAACGGTATAATTTTATGTCGGTCTGTCTATGTCAGTGTGTTCGATCATTTTATATTGGTGAATATAAAATGATCGAACACCGCGTACATTTTACTTAGGAGTACGGCTCTGCTAACACTGGTTTTTTATAGATACGGACGTTTGTAGCGAATATTTTGTATAGAAACCTCGGTGTGCGAGCCCGAGTCACACTTGGCTATTTTTTATATCTTCGATGTACAGATATTTCATTTTTCCAACTTTATAAATAGTACAGATATTGTTTATTCTGTGCTTCTAGCACATAGGTACGTGGCATTTACAGTCAGCGTAAAATAGTGTGTAAAATACATCTTTATTACCATAGGCACACAGATCTGTGACGCTATATTTGGCGCTCCGGCTGTTACAGACTATTTGACGCTGACTGTACGTGGTATAGTGGTCTACCACTATTGATACAATTTGTTGTGCTCCTATTCAAAATCACAGAATGACCGAAATAGGTTTGCTCCCAAAGACCCGTAATTCGGGATATTTCGCTCCATTTAACAATTAGCAGCCGTTCCATGTTTGACGTGTATCGTAAGCGAGCGTTTATCGAGCCGTGTAGAAATTCAATATTTGGCTTAATGATTATTTTTGGGACACATTACAGTATTACACATACAGTATTTTTAATACAGTTGCTCAAAAAGTGCTACTTTACGTAGCTGTTTAGAGTGCGGAAAGTTGGTTTTCGCGAACTAGTGCTTTTCACTTTTTTTTTTAATTTATACTTGTTCCAATTCATGACTACTTATTGATGAGTGCTAATATTAGTTTCCTATAAACGCCGTAATCAACTTAAAAACCTACTCTACTATTCATATAAGAACAGGAAAATATACATATTTCATATTTTTAACCGACTTCCAAAAAAGGAGGAGGTTATATGTTCGGTAGTTTGTATTTTTTTTTATGTATGTTCACCGATTACTCCGCCAATTGTGGACCGATTCTAAAAATTCTTATTTTTTTAAGGATATACTCCCGAGGTGGTCCTATTGCCACCAAGTTGGGATCTGATGATGGGATCCCAGGGAAATCGAGGGCAATCCTCAAATTTTATAGGTACTTATAACGTTTTTCATATATTTTCTTAAGCTACTTAAGTATTTGCACATGGTAGTCATCATCTCATCATGCTGAGCTGATACGGGAGGTACAACTCCTTTATAGTGAAGAGTTAGAGGATAATTCTTAAAAAAAACATCTATTATAGGTAGATACGTTAAGAGTGTTAGTCATATTCTTTTTAGTGTGTCCCTGAAGTAGTCTCCTTATCACCAAGTCAGGATTAGATGATGGAATACCAGGGAAATTATAGTAGGTTTAAAAAGCAAACCACATTTTATATAAATAACATAAAATATATTATAGCAGAGTATGCAGTGACACAAGGGCATAAAAAGAATATTCTATCAAAAGTACAAATCTGACAATGTCAGTTTGGTTGTCGGCCAGGATTAGATACAACCTCTAACACGCCCTCTTAATCCTGAGCGACTTCCAGCATGTCCTGCACAAATGACCTATGCTTACAATTTGGCAATGCCTTTGTCAATACATCAGCAGTCATTTGTTCAGTAGGTATGTACTTAAGCTCTACAATTTTATTGTCCACGGCTTCACGAATATAATGGAATCTGATGTCCACATGTTAACTACGCTTATGGAAAACCGGGTTCGTGGCAAGCTTCGCCGCTGACTGGTTGTCACTGCACAGGGTTACCGAGTCAGTCTGTCCCGTCATTTCACCCAAAACCGCACGTACGTACACCGCTTCTTTGGCAGCTTCAGTCAAATACTCCGCCTCGGTGGACGAAAGTGCGATACAAGATTGCTTGTAACAACCCCAGGAAATGACATTCCTACCTAGTTTAAAAACATATCCCGTATATGATTTACGGTCCGCTCCGTTAGTCTAATCAGCGTCAGTAAAACCATATATACGGAATTTGTTGTGCTCAAAACTTTTTCTGTACACAAGACCTAAATTCATTGTGCCTTTTAAGTAGCGCAATACACGCTTGGCCGCAGCAAAATGTTCCGCTGTGTAACAGGTATTATACTGACTAAGAAAACTTGTAGCAAATGAAATGTCAGGTCTAGTGGTCACAGACAAATACATCAGGCATCCTATCAGCTCCTGGTATAGTAGCCTACTATCGCAAGTAGCATTATCAGAAAACTTAAGACCTACATCTAAGGACGTCCTAGCGATCTTGCAGTCGTTCATACCGAAACGTTCTAGTAGTTTTTCGATATAGTTTTTCTGACTCAATTTCAACTCGCTACTCGTACGATCTACCTTAATACTTAACATTTGTTTCACCTCACCTAAGTCCTTAATTGTGAAGTTAGATTAGACCCTTATCATCATAAGCACGTTCCAGTGCATTCCAAGCATCTTTTGCTGTTCCCTCCGACATCAAGTGTGAAAAACATGACATTTCAACGCTCAAGCAAATTTTCGATTTCGCTTTTTCGTATTAAGTGGTGAACGGTATTGGTCACATATATACCTAAATAGTGTAGTTAATAGATATAAATAACTATTTTGTGATGACTGTTTGTTTACCTCAATAAAAAAAAAAAAAAAGTCGAACTCTCACCTCGGCCGTCGTTGTGTCATCCTTACCGTAACCAATTATGCAGTTCCATAAATTATCGTGAATCAACGCATTCTTCATCACAAATTTCCACTCGACGTAATTTACACGTCCGCGTAACTTTTCATGTGAAAAATTATTGTGCGTATATTCCGACATGTTTATATCACAACGTTTCAACTATTTACGCTGGTCACATAACCTATAGTAGGTTTAAAAAGCAAACCACATTGTACATAAATAACATAAAATATATTATAGCAGAGTATGCAGTGACACAAGGGCATAAAAAGAATATTCTATCAAAAGTACTAATCTGACGATGTCAGTTTGGTTGTCGGCCAGGATTAGATACAACCTCTAACAGAAATCGAGAGAAACCCTTATATATTATAGGCACTAACAACGTTTCGTATATATTTTTCTAAAGTTATCAGTTATTTTGCTGAGCTGATGATGGAAGGTACAATGAACTAACCAACTTTTACATTTCTTACTTCCAAAGACTCGAGATGCCTGCAAAGTGCCTTCTCAATCTTCCCATTCTGGGCTCTAAAAAATACTTTATATCACTACGAAAATCCACCACTAAAAAGCAAAAACTATATTTTTTTAATTAAAAAAAGAACCGACTCAACCGAGTCATTCAAAAACCATTTCGTGAAATAGATTTATTAAACCGCTTGGAACTATCAGATTTTAAAAAATGATTTCTGGGATGAGTTATCCGTGTTTTTAATTTTGACTTTTATTTGTCCTTGCCAAAGTACAACAGACGTCAGTCCGCAGTGGCACCACTCGAAATATCTCCTAGGCAAATAATAGTAGATTGTTTAACAAGTGGCTAAAACAAGCTATTATGACACGAAGTGATTATTTGGACGAGCTCACGAACTGACCGAGGACAAATATGTCTGAGTGTCATAATGGCTTTTAGCCACGTCTTAAACACTCTGCTTTTCACTTCGACTGCGAGAAAATAAAAAAAGACTTAACATTATAATTGTATATTTAATGAAAAACTAAAAGTACAGTTTGAGCAATTCTATCAGAAAGTTTGGCCTATCTGATCAGGTTGGTTTGTTTGTTTTTACCCGACTGCGCGACGCAAAGGAGTGGTAATGCGTTTATCAGTCTATGTATGTATGTATGTATGTATGTATGTATGTATGTATGTATGTATGTATGTATGTATGTATGTTTGTTCCTATCTGGCACTCTAGAGACCAAACGCCTGGACCGATTTTGATGATTCTTACGTCAATCGATTTGTCTTAACTGTCCAAATGTCACTGAAGACATAAAAATGATGAAAACTCAAAATGGCGATAATGAGATGCCATATAGTGAAAAAGAAAAAAATGAAAATCAACGTACTATATCGAATGGGGTATCCATGAATAGGGATTTAAAAATCATTATTTAGTATTTTCTTCTGTTTCCGCGATTATTACTCATTGAAATAAAACAATTTAACGGATTATATCGCGTATATTATCTCATTTTAGTTCCCGACGTTTCGGAAGCTTTCCAGCTTTCCATGGTCACGGGAGGACCATTCATTGGATTTCCATGGTCCTCCCGTGACCATGGAAAGCTGGAAAGCTTCCGAAACGTCGGGAACTAAAATGAGATAATATACGCGATATAATCCGTTAAATTGTTTTATTTCAATGAATCATTATTTAGGTTTATTTTATCATTTTTAATTTAGAATTACCAGTTAGGAACTATAACCATTTAAAGTTGGCTAGCAAGCCGTTCTCACTAAATTTTCATTTCATGGTATTGTAATAAATCTGTGCAAGCTTCTCAATAACCCCCAAGATAAAGATTGCGAAATTAACTGACTTATAATTTTAACTAAAAAGTATTAAAAAAAAAAAAAAAAAACAAAAACCCGACTGCGTAAAAAACTAAAAAGAAAAACCAAGTCCAGTACCCCAGAAATTTGTTAAGTAATACATGATCGATACTCACAATATAACAAATAAATTCTAATATGGAACATAGCGATTTTAAACAGTCGGGACCCATTGTTGGGAAGATTTGCATCGATCTAGATTTCTAATGGGTCCCGACTGTTCAAAATCGCTATGTTCCATATTCATATTAGAATTTATTATTTGTCATATGGGGTACTGGACTTGTTTTTTCCTTTTTAGTTTTTTACGCAGTCGGGTTTTTTGTTTTTTTAATTACTTTTATTTTTTAATTATTCGTAAGGAATATGTAGCTGGCCGCAAGTTTGTTTTTCCACTGTCATAGAAATTTGTATGGGATTATACGAGTATGGCTTTCTTTTAAACCCTAGGAGCCAAATGTACTATTTAAGTCTTGCTTCGCGAAGCTAAATTGACATACTTTTTGAGCAGGAGAAGTAAAAAAAAATAAACGCATTTGAATGTGAAATTAGTATCTTAAAATAGCCTATATTAACGAAAAACTATGCAAGAACAAGTACATTTCTTTTGGCTCATCCCAATTGTTTTTTTTTATCGAAAACATTCAGACGAAGAAAACACAAAGAAAACATGTCTTGCTTCACATTTAATACTCATTTCATATTATTGTTATGAGAACCCAATTAAAGGAAAACATTATTTCTTTCAGATAATTAACTTGTACGATTTGGGCCACAAAATATGTGACGATGTTCTTTTTGTAGTATTTATTATTTATTTAAACCGATGCAACCGACTGGAAGATAATTAAATGTCGTCATATTTATACAGATTTTTTTTTCAATCATTAGTATTAAAGAAAAAACCGGCTAAAATAAGTATGAATTGGACTCGCGAAAGTTCCGTACCACTGTTCACAGAAAAAAAGTGTCTATAATTTGATATCATTAATTTTGTTTGGTGTTACAGCGGCCACGTTATGTTCTGTAAAATATATTCTCTATTTCGTTTCAAAAGTTATGTCTTTGATTCCAGAGCGTCAATATAAACCGATTCGCACCGGGTTGTTCAAGGAAGGGTTCTATACCTATCTACCTTATTCTTTAAAGATGAGTAAATGAACATGCTTCGGCTTCCTTTGTAATTTTCCCACGCCTGTGATAGACTGACTGCAGATGGTTAGTAATAGGATACATTTAGTGCCTTTTAGCATAGATAAATAAAGCAAGAGAACTGTCGATCGCCATATAAAAAACGGGTTCTGATATTTACAACGCCATCTATATTTTGTATAAGAACTATTCATTGCAACCATTTTACTGTGTTCGCGTGATAGTTCCTTAACTATTGCATGTAGCATGACTGTGTTTATTGTAGCTGGTTACGAACTAATTCTTACTGTTATACGTTTCTCTGTTCAATTATAACATTTTTAATGTTTAGTTTTAAAGCGCTATCTAGTTTTACTATCCCATGCCGGTCGGTGCACGAATCAAATCAATAAAGGGTCTATATCGGGTGGTATAAAATTGTTGGTCCATTGTTATGTTGCATTGTTAGTAGTATTTAGTAGTAGTACTTATCTTCGAGTAACAAATGGCATAAGCTTTGTTTGGCACATTTTTTTATTGCCGATATTGTTGTTCCGAATCGGGTGTCCTAAATATTATTTGTCTTATCGTTTATTATACACGGTGATCAATCCAAATGGGTCAGTATGCAGAAGTCAGAAACTATGAGAGATAGCGAAATCTGTTCTTAGGAACCATGGCGCCAATTTTAGATTTAATAATAGTGGCATTCATTTTTTTTCAATTCATACATAACCGAGAATCGAACCTGGTCAAAATCTCTGTAAACAATTTTATAAATTCTGCATATTTTTTCGTTGTTATTGTTGATGGTGTGAATCATAAGTCACAGGGAACACATTTTTAATGGAATCTTGCTTAAACAATTGAAAGAAAAACTCAAAAATAAGATAATTATTTTATTTAAGTAAATGTTCAATATGTAGCCATTTTCCTGGATGCAAAAAATTTAATGCCATTATTATTAAATTTTAAATCTACGCCATGGTTCCTAAGAACAGATTTCGCTAACTCTCACGGTGTCTGAGATTTTCCTACTGACCCTTTTGGATTGATCACCCTTTATAGTGCCTAAGATTCAATCGTCGAATGATTAATGTGTAAAGTGATATTACTAATATTTAAGGTTCTAAAATTGCCAATAATATTTCTCTGATGTAAACCTGTCTCTGATTATACGTTAAATGTAAAAAGATTTTTTTATTAACGAACCTAAGCAGGCTAAGGAGTGTTTGTTTGAAATGTGTTTTTTTAATGGTGGGAGATGTGAGCGTGCCACTCTGAGAGGCATAAGGTAACTTACAAACCTAACCAGGATAGAGTCAACATAACTTAAAGGTGATCTTTTAATGCGGGGGGATTTGAGCCAGTCGAGAAAGCCCCGCTTCGCAGGGCTTCTATTTCCGCTCTGAGGGACACAAGGTACCTAACGAACCTAACCAGGCTAAACTAAGGGTGATTTGAAAGTTTTTTACTGCTGGGGTTTTTTCTTTGTAACTATATACCACTCCTACCACAATTTAATTGTAGCCATTATAAAGATGGGCAAAATAATTCTTAGGATAACTAATATTGCGTTTTAGGTGTTCGAGTTATCAATGTTAGGACACACACGCTTTTGCGTGTGCTCAAAAATTGTATGCCATTCAACATTTTATGTCACACATTCTCGGGCAAAGAAATTTAGGACAATCATGATTATGCGTAACGACAGACACGGGATTGATGGTCCTCTTGTTTTATTTGTCCATGCTGTTTAGTACGAAACCCTAAAACTGTTTTATAAGTCCCCGTCTTATCTCACCTCTATCCTTTCCCAACTATCCGCCTCGCTCCAAACTGCCAGCGTACAATACTACCTTAGAGCTAAACTGTGGTCTTAAAACACACCGCAGGTGTATCATAAATCCTCGACATAAGGGCACCGGTCCATACACGCTCACCAAGTGGTTTATAAGCCCAATAGATCCTCGCTTATCGTGTGTGCGCGGGCCTTATTTATTGCTCTCCACTGACTAAGTCATTCCACAAGACGTTATGGAGTTGTTTGGTTCATCCCCTATTTTTATGGGTATTTGGTAGATAAAGAAGGTGTCAGGGTGAATTTGTGATAAAAATAGTGGATTGTTTTTCCGTGGCGGAAAATATTCAATTAGGTTGAACATAAATCGATGCAGGGAAGCATTTGATTGTAAGAGTTACGGTTGGATTAGATGATGCGTCTCTTATTTAGGTCCATTTGAACATGCTCAGTTAGTTATTAAGAGCTGATTAGTGATAAGTGACAAACTAAAGTGGCAATGGGCAGGGCATATAGTTCGAAGAACCGATGGCCGTTGGGGCAGAAAGGTTCTCGAGCGGAGACCGCATACCGGCAAGCGCAGCGTGGGAAGGCACCCGCAAGGAAGCCGGATGACCTGGTTAGGGTTGCGGGGACTCGCTGTCCGGTCACCTCTATCCTGCCCATGTGGAAATCTATTGAGGAGGTCTGTGTCCAGCAGTGGACGGCCTATGGAAATGATGATTAATGATTGTGTCTGTCAATGTCGATTATTTGATCGTTGTAATCGTTAAGAACTATCAAGAAAGTATAGGAAAAACGGGTAAAAACAAGAGAAATCTTTTCAACACACTTGCTCGCTGCGGCCTTTATTAGATCGTTATTATGGTCATAATATACTTTATTAATCACGTGTGCTTTCGCATTACATAATTGCGATAGAGTATTTTTTTTAAACATTAGAATGTGCCGCAACTTCGCTCGAAGAAGAAAAAAAGTCATAACCCCCTTTTTTACTTTAGCGTAGGTATCGTATAACCATTTGTGAATGGCCAATGTATACATTTTTATAATAAGCTACCAGATGATGCTTTAAAATTACCGTTTTCAGCTCTCAAAAATTACTTAAAAAGAGTTCCTAATGGCAAAGGGGTTATAGGGTAGAGCACTATTTAACAGACAAAAATGCATGGCGCAAAATAGAAACCAAACAATTTACTTTTACCGGGACACGGTTCTTATAAGGTGGCATATCAAACGTATGTAATTTGCTTTAAATAAAAAATCATTATTTTGCTTTTTTATATTCTATATATTTTTTTACTTTTATAAGTTTTGATATGTTTTCTTGAAGAACTACGCACTGAGTTTGTACTCTAAACATATATTTAGGATAGGGTAAGTACAAATATTGTAATAGATAAGAGCTATTTCGAAAAGAATACTGACCGTGGAGTTTGTTTCGGCTTTCTTCTCCTCAGTGGTCTCCTCTTGGGACACGCCGTAGAGTCACACTTGTAAAAGTGCCCGTGCGGCCTGATCATTATTTCATTATTATTATTTCATTATAATGCCAATTTACCCGTGAGTCTAAAAAAAATTGTAATCCGTTTAGCCGTCTTAGCGAGATGAATCCATAACGACACGTACAAACATACAAAAAATAAGCCCCCCACCCCCACAAGGTGAACTGATGACCTGATGAAGGTCGCTGGGTGCGGGGGGTGCAGGACCGTTCATGGTGGCGTTCCAAGCGGGGCGCCTATGTAGCAATGGATTCCTGATGATGACGTAGACCGATGAAAGTTGAGTTTTTTTGATTAATCACTATCTGATTTCTAGCTATGCCATACAACATAATTATTTCAAGAAAATTAAAAGCCGGCAAATGAAGGAGCTAATCGGCAGAGCCGCTAAGTGAGTCGAGCTTCGCTCTGTATTGAAGAGTCCTCGCTACCACAATACGTACTTATATTAATAGAGATGCCTAATTCCGACGCATTATGGATTGGTCCAATTTACCAGCTTTTCACTGGAAGGCAAGGTTTATTGATTACGTAAGTGTTGATTGAATTGTTTTTTTGTTATTGAATTATAATCAGCGGATCTTAATTAGAATAGCATACATTTATACGGAACTGAGTGAGTTTAATGATAAATAATAGCTACATTATATTGCTAATTCGTTCTGCTAGCATCTTAGCTCTGTCAAGTTAGCTTTTAACTTATAAATTTTAGAAAAAGATCTAAACATAATTTCTATAACTGCATTATGATCTCGACAGTCAGAATCGATATATTAAAAGAGAAGAAAAGTAACAAATTAATACTTTATACGTTTTTTTTTTTTAATCAAATACTTGTTTTGATACGATACGCGTTACGCTTAAAGGTGCGTCCACATTTGTATCATTTGCCCGTATCAGATCATCGTCGCGTGGCATGATCGCGTGTTACGATCACGCGTTTGGACGTTGCGCCGATCCGATCGCTCGAAATCCATTTGCTACGCGTATCACACACTTATATCGGAAGAGTGCGGCATGATCGGCGCGCCGACAGTGAGCGTCCACGCAGCGCGATACGCAGTCATACCACGGCACGGTGATCGGATACGAGCAAATGATACAAGTGTGGACGCACCTTAACGTAACGCTTCTCTCAGATACCACAGACGAACAGTTCAACCGTTTTTATGCCGGTAGCACACCTCCGCCGCGAAATCGCGAAACGCCATACAGAGCGCGCGAAACTAAAGCGGAACTTCCTTGGGTTTGACGTTTCGCGGCGGAGGTTTACTACTGGCATTACAAATTTTCCGCTACCACCTGTGACGCAACGCACAGAGAGAGCATTAATTCCGCAGGATGCTAAGTGGATGATATGCGGTAATTGCCGCTGCACATCGGGAGCAGAGTATGTGTGTTTAATATACATACTGAGCCGCGATCATAGTCTAAGTGTTTCATTAAAAATGTTTTGTTCTCCGATGTGAGACGTGTTTGGTGTGATTGACGCGTGATGTAAATGATGATTCAGGAAAGGATGTGTGGATTATTAATGTGTGGGTGCCTCTGATTATCTTGTCTTTAAAGGGAGACGTCTGTCTCATGACAATGTTTTGTGTAGGTATGTATTAAAGCTTCATGACAGAATTTTAGCCTTAGAACAGAAATTAGTGCATTAAGTTGTATGCCTCTATTAGTATTAGTCTCCTGGCATAAACCACTAATTCTAATTCTAATTCTAATTCTGATGGTAGTGGCTATTCCAGGCTAATACAGCCTCCGTATCATTGCGAGCATAACTGATCTATGCAGCAGCATAAACCACTAACCCTTTTCGCCGAATTCTTCATTTTCCAATACTCAATTTTCTCTGAAACCAAAAAAAAATCTGTATAAAAAAATATATGGAATACCATATATATATATATATAGGTTTGGTTAGATTTATTTTTTGAAATTTCCGAAAAAACTTTGGTTTCAGAGAAAATCGTCAGTTGTAAGATGAAACAGTTAGTAAATGAAACATAACATTTTACTATTCCTTTAGAGAAGTGGTGCACTATAGAAGGATTTTTTGAATTTTTTCTCTAAGAGGGTAAAATGGAGGAATTACGTATAAAATGTAATTTACAAAGGTGAAAGTAGAATTAAATGGGAAGGTCCCCAACAAGATGGACCGATGATCTGGTGAAAAATCACAGGAAACCGTTGGGTAAAGACGGTGCAAAACTGTTCGTTATGGAGTTCCATGGGAGAGACCTTTGTCCAGCAGCGGACATAAAAAACGTATCGGCCCCAGTGTCTATCGGTTCTACGAGCTAAATCAGTTATTCTAGCTTTTCTAACGGATATCTTCACTCCTGATTCGATTTGGCAGAGAAACTCAGTGTGCCTTTGAGCCTTCTTAAACCCACCCGACCACGTTTCAGACACATGATACATGTTACACACACATGCTGCCTGTATTGTATCTATATGTGTAACGTTGCTGCTAATCCCACTCAAGTTAATCTATCTCAGAACGATTATGCTCCGTTGAGACGCAGACATTTAAAGCCGAGTTCCTGCTAAATTATAATACACCAAGCAACGTAGTATTGCTACCGGATTGATAATAGCTAAAGGGTATAACAACCTCCAAAAAAAAAAACCTCTTTTGATATTAATGAAAGCAGTGTGCAAGCGAGAAAGTAAACCGCGGGATACTAGCAATTATTGCAACCACTGATGTGCTCAACAAAGTGAACGGTTGCGCATTACCCTTGAATATCCATAGGGTTCTGTAACCTTTCTAGTTGGGAATGTTTGTTTGCAAGCTTTCTAATACAAAACTGTTAAAACGAGCTGACGTATCGCCTGATGGTAAGCGATCACCGTCGCCCAAAGACATCTTCAACACCAGAGTAGTCACAAGTGCGTTGCCGGCCTTTTAAGAGGGAGTACGCTCTTTTCATAAAGGTTTTAAGGTCGCTTCGTTACTTTTTAAGGTGATAATACTCTCTTCTGTTCGGTAAACATTGAGGAACTGGGTGTGGCTCTTGCTAAGCAAGGCCTTGCTAATTGCGCGCGTCCATATCGTACCAACATCCTCACTTGCCTTTAAAACCAGTATTTCACTTCATAACACTTTCAGATAATAGACCAGTCTCAAGCGAACGATTCCCGTAGCCTCTTTATGGCCCTTACTTTAGCTAGAAATAACGTAATCCAGGTTTAAAAAGCAGTAAATACACATTAGTTGCAAAGCTCTTGTTACATTTTCAATTCGGTCGCGTATTTGCAGTAATCGTTATTGTGATAGCTAATTAGGAGTCATGCGACTGGTCTATCTTAGTTACGCTTCAAAAGGGCTCATGTTACTAGTAAAATCGGGGCAGTTATATTCATTTGTGCATGCAGTGGTATTATGAGCCGCTGAGGTGCAGTAAACAGTGAAAATCGTGGAATTAAGGGGTGAAATACAAAGGTAACACTAATTAAACATGTTTGTGTTTGCAGTGGCAAATTACTTGCAGTTTGAGTTGGCATACGACTTTATAAACCAAGTTTTTGGGATTGCTTTTTAAACTAAACTACTTAAAACTAAAAAGTACAAGAATGAAATTCTATGTTTCGCAGAACATCCTTCTTTCTCGAAGTCCGTTAAACATATTTACAGTACGATTCAAAGATACGATTGCTTCCAGTTTGCCACTCGGCATTCGTCGACCCGTATCGGAGCAGATCGGAAGTATAAATTACACGAAATACATTGCTTCATATCCGCAACATTATTATGCACTGAAGTCTAAAGCATCAATGTGCATCATCTGCCACAATAATAAAAAGATTATTAAATTTTGAATAATATTATTGTATAAACGAAATTAGGAGAAACAATTTCGGCAAGTAAAAAATATGCGAAACAATGCTTACGTCATACGTTATTCGGAGAAAAATAGTTACGTGACAGAACAATATGACCAAAAATTTTATGCCAAATAAATAATATAAATAGACCCTACTATTGTATCTCTGTTTGAATATTGATAAAATTTCACTACTTAGATTAAATTTCTTGTAATTAATCAGACCTGAATGTTATATTAGTGATATTAAGCGTACATCAGTCGTGAGAAATATCTAAAACTATAATATTCTTGTCGGTAATACGAACTTCGACGATTAAGACTGAAAAAATGCCGAGTGGTAAACTCCAAGTAATGGTACTGTATCATCATTGGACGTTGGCTTTATCTCTGTTCCTCGACACCGATACCCATCTACCACCTCCTCCATTAAGCAGAAAATTTAAATTTAAAATATTTCCAAATGTAAACCTAGCTAACGGCAAAAACTCCCAATAAAACCTACAAAACCTGAACCATTTCGCGAAATCCCAAAATCTTCTTTAACGATCACAAATGGTCCTTCGAGCCGGATCCGCATTAACAAAACAACATTGCATAATAAACGAAATCTTTCATTAAGGGGGCTTTTTGTCAGTTCGGAGCTAACTCCGCGAACCTGACACAGGCTTCATATTTAATTTACACCAGCATTATGATTCCAGGGCCGGATTTCGGCCGGCCGTTTCGCCCGTTTTACAACACCCCGCGGAGTCGTTTGGGCCGGACTCTGTAATACAGTGTTCCATTTATATCTAATTTGTGGTTATGGAGCATTAAGGATTGATTATTATGTAATGTGCAATTGAATTTGGAATTCGATTTTCAGATGTTTTGAAATTTATCGCCTGGTTTATAGACTGGTTTAACGGTCCCATTTGATGTTCTAATGTTAGTTTTGGGTCGTTTAGTGTTGGCTCAGTGGTACTTAAATGTAAGTTTAGACATCGTTTAGTTGAGTTTAACATTTTTAGACACTATTTCAATTCTCTAGGTCGCAAATGTGTTCATAAAATTACTTTATATTTTTGGTGCGTTGCTGGTTCATCTTTTATGCAACTACAACGTTCTTAAAAAGTATTTGGTAATATGAAATATGGGTTGAATGATCTTAAAATTTTAATGTCTGTTAGCACATTGCGTCAAAGCGGCAGCAAATCCAAAAGTTTAGGGAAAGATTTTGTATGAAATATTTAACACTCCATATTTCTTTACTGTCGACTGTTGGAAAAGGAAGTTCTATTATTATACGCTATTTCATCCTTGGTTGAGTAATTATCTGGTCGACCAACCTTCCTCATAATATCGCAAAAATCTTGGCAATCTGTTACTGGCAGTTCATTATTTGAAACTATTCTTAATATATCTATTCTAATTTTCTTCTTTCACATTGTTTTCAAACGATTTCAACGGATACAATGTTTCTTTCGAATTCAACTCCCTAACCTGATTTTTCGGTTTAGTTATCTCCGAAGCCGTGGGACCGTTCAGACTTTCCGTTTAAACCTTCTATTGAAATAACTGAATGGCGAAACGTACAACGCTGTTAATTAAAAGTTAGCACGCCTGATCAACTCTTAAACGAAAATTGTCGAAATATTTTTAGCACCTCTTTTTTAAGTATATTTTAAAAAGACCTTTGATGTAAAGCGTTGCTGTTGCGCTTTTATTTTATGAATTTGAAATTAACGTTCTACGTTCCGCGTTTGTCATTTGTTTTTATTGCAAAATGGCATTCTATTTTTGAAATTACAATCATGTATCACCAAGGATTTTTCGAGCATCCGTACAGTCAAGGGCACCAATATGTATACACCAAAAAGTTTCATAAATATGTATAGGTCTTATTATTATGAACGTAAGGTTTATGTATATAAGTACATATTTTGAAACTGTTTGTGGATATTTATCTCTGCCCTTTACTGTACCTTTTTGATTGCCGCCCGTTTTCAAAATGTAACATCTACCTACACTGAATCCTTTTCAGATTAACACATTTTAATTTATCGGTTCGCCGCGTATAAAGAACCGCTCAAAAACATTTTCAGACACCAATACTGATGTAGGTGATTTAAAAAATACGTATCACCCGCTCTCGAAGCCTCCAAATTAATTTTCAAAAGGACATCGATGAGCCGAACATTTAATTTGTGTAATTGAAACACTTGAGAGTACTCCGTTGAAAAAGGTCGCAGTTTTTGCGCTAAATTAATATTGCTGGGATAATTTTGAAGTTTCGCGCAAAATTGCGAAGGCACTTGGTATTTTAATTCGAGTTGGACCGGCTCGCATATTTGACGGGCATTTTGAATTTCCCCGCCTTGCTAAATATTTCCTGGGAATGAAGTTACAAAAAAATTCTGGACTACACAATCCCGAGCGGATTTTTAAAGGTGTTTTGTAGGAAATGCTTTTGTCACAGTGAAATGAACATAGTTCGCTTGCGTTAAATTCTCAAGACTTCGAAATAAAAACACTTGAAAAATTATCCAACAGGAAAAAGTTTCGTCAAAGGTGTCGTAAAATAATTATTTTACCTAAGTAAACAATGAATAATAAATAAAAAGTGGGTTTAAAGCAAAAAAGCTACGGATACTAAAGAAAAACTTAAACACGATAATTAAATTTTTCGCCAGTTTTGATGATATCCATTTATCAAAAATGCGCTAATCTATAAGGTTTTGCCCATTCCTCATTTTCATATATTTTTCAATTCCATCCATTAATGAAAAAAATTGAGTTATATTACACTTGTATAATTACAGTCTTAAATTACAATTGTAAAAAATACAAAGGTAGTCCAATCCAACTCCCCAGCGATTAAGCTCTAAGGAAAACAGGAAGACGATGGCAAAAATTAAACAATTGAAAATCATATTTAAATTATATCAGAGTTCAAATAATGTCACAGAGTGCATAAAATGAGACACCGATAGATTTTAGAAAAAAACAAATAAATAAAAGGCTTGCAGTGGGTGATTCCACGGGCGTTTTAACCGCCGTCAGTCATCATCATTATCATTTCAGCCTTTGGACGTCCAACGCTGGACATAGGCATCCTCAATAGATTTCCACATGGGCTGGATAGTGGCGACCCACACCCAGCTAGTCCCCGTAACCCTCACCAGTTTGTTGGACCACCTTGCGTGTGGTATTCCCCCGCTGCCGCCGTCATCGCTCCCTCATAAATATACACACAGCAGCAGACCTTCATAATATCGAATATCGATATAATATAATCGTATAGTTCTCGTAATTTAACGCATTATGATCCATAACCACCCTTTGTACCAGTACAAACTGACTCAGTGCAAACAGTGACGACCGGTTTGGCTCAGCGGGAGTAACCTTGCCTGCGAAGCTGAAGGTCCTGGGTCCAAATCCCGGTAAGGGCAAATATTTTTGTGATGAGCATAAACATTTGTTCCTGAGTCTTAGATGTTTTAAGTTAATATATCTATTAAAAAGGTATATATTGTCATTGGGTCTTGGATGCTTTCTATTTATTTAAGTTTTAATATTTATCTATATCTTTGGAACCGACTTCCTCAAGATTAAGCAAGCCCCAAACTAGTGCTTTTTAAAAAAATCGTTGCGCGAACTCTTTATTAGCAGAACTGCAAACTCTTAGCTTTTCTGATTAGCTTTTTTCATCTGAATTTATGTACGCATATATATACAAGAAGATGCCCGCAACTTCGTTAGCGGAGTAGAAAAAGTCATAACCCGTCGTTTTTTCTTCAGCGTAGTCGGCTAAAAAGTATCCTATAACCATCTGGTGATACCCAGCTACCCGTGTACCAAAAATTGTGGAAATCTGTTTAGCCGATTTTGCGTGATGAAGCCACAACAACACATACAAACATACATAAAATCCAAAAAAAAACATTTTTCGTTTTAGTCACCTCCAAATAGTCCGTAACAATCAATTTTTTGAAAAATATTCAATGTACACACATTTCATTTTTACAACATACATAATAGTATAGATATTATATGAATATGTATGTATCTAAGTATTGATGTTTATAAATTATGTCTGTGAATTAGTTGCACCGCCCCACAATTTATCTGCTTTGCCTCAAGGTTGACTAGTAAAGAATGCCCTATGGCATTAAGCCTGCCTTTTGTACGATAAGTTTTTATTTTGTGCCATAAAGATGAAATAAATAAGTATGGTCACCCACCCATAGTACAAGATTTGCGTGGTCGATTTGTGTAAGATTGTCCCTGAGGTATTTATTTATTTATTTATTGTCACCTACTAGCCCTAACATAAGACTTATTGAGCTTACCATGGGACTAATTCGATTTGCGTAAAATTTTTCTGTAATTTATTTTTATTTATTTATAAATATTTTTTTAAACTAAGGTAAAGTATGGTGGCGAGAATAGTTCTCCGGGCGCTGACTGTACACGAGTCACTTCAGACTCGAGGATATGTCCAGTACGGTCTCGTGGACATCATTATTCCTCCTCGTTATTTGTAGTGTCCCGCTGTCCGCTGCTCTCAGAACACACGAGTCGTAATAGAAATGATGACTAAATTCTTTTCATTAGTCATGTAGATTAATAAAAGATATTTTAATGGAGAAGTATTTTTTTGACGTTAACAAAAAATAATCTAGATACATTGAGTCAAAATGTATAGTGACGTCACGCGGATCCAGTTTATACTGACGTCACAAGCCCCCACCCTAAACTTTTATGCAAATTATCTCAGTTTGTTTATAGATTTGAATAAATTAATACTTTAAATAACACTAGAAAACACGCTTTACGAGACTTTTCTAACAAATCCCAATACAGCTATGATACGATGTTCCATCACGAAGTTCCAGTTCATATTTTTCGGCTCCGTCATCAGATCAGATCGATAGTACCATATTATTGTATTGTCATCAGAACTACATACAGCTGCCAATTTTCATGACGCTACGATCTTTGGAAGATGGTTAAATTAGTTACCTTAGATTCCATTACATAGTTAGACTGGCTATAATATCTTTACCCCACCAATTTTAATTGTTTTATCTGAGCTTTGGTATATGGCAACACTGAATAGTCTTAGGAACAATAAATAAGTCACTAACACCACATAAAATATTCTCAGTGCACTTAAGAGGCTGCTAAAAACTAAATGGCTTCATAATATTTTCTTCTGTTTCCGCGATTATTACTCATTGAAATAAAACAATCCACCCGTGACCATGGAGAGCTGGAAAGCTTCCGAAACGTCGGGAACTAAAATGAGATAATATACGCGATATAATCCGTTAAATTGTTTTATTTCAATAAATGGCTTCACTTGAAAATTATTTTAACAAAAACCATATTGGTGTTATTCAAAACTACTAAGATTGGTTAATCTTACAAGCCAAAGACTTAATGCAATGTAAACATTGCCGCTCTTCAGCGATAATCGCTTTTTGTGCTCTACAGCATCGAAGTTAATGATTATGCGGAAAAGCAGTTCCCGCTGACCACTTTTATATGGTTTTCCCATAGTTAAACCATTATTTTTTAAAAAACCAAAGCACGTAAGGATAAATTGTTTCTTAAGACACATAAACAACTTGACGTCTGTGACTGATACAAAACATTGCCATATTCAGTTTTTATATATTTGACAGTTCATTTGCTTGGAAGAGAAAAAATGTTCCGACTCTAGTTACATACAGGTCGACCTAATAAAAGCGTGTTAAAAAGCAAAACTATTATTAGCTAACTGATCCGCATCATGCCTATTACTTTTCTTTCTTACATTTCAAGTGTCTTAGTTGTCTTCGAGATAGATATATTATGACGATGGTTCAGATTTCAGGCCAGATTTTTTTTATGTTATAGGGGGAAACGAACATACGGATCACCTTACTGAAAGCTATCACCGTCGCCCATAGACATCTGCAACACCAAGGGAGTTACAAGTGCGTTGCCAGCTTTTCAGGTGGGGGTACGCTCTGTTCTTGAAGGCTTCGAGGTCGCATAGGTTATGGTAAGTGCAAATATTTATTACTGAGTCTTGAGTTGAGTTTTAATTTAACTAATTACTTAAAGACTAATGATTCTGTCAGCCGTAGACATCGCGAGGCTCTAATCCCCCATATCTTCGCTTTTTAGACATATTTCCATAAACTGAACAAACAAAAAAAACATATCATAATTACTCAACCTTAACCTGCTCACAAAATGTCACCAAAATCGATTGAGAAATGCGACCTATAGAGGAGAACAGCCGGACAGACATACGAAAGCATTTTTGTCCAAGCCGAAACAGAGACGTTTCGCTGATTACGCTCGCTCGGTTAAAAATGTTGTCTAAATCCTAGAAGTATTGCTGAATTTAAAACTATGTTTATTTGGGTTAGACTGCCAATTAAAAAGGAAAAGACATTAATAATAGTCTAAATTAAAATCCTCGCACCTCCTCTCTGACAGTCTTTCATTTCAACGAACGATTAAAAATAATTACGAGAAGACGTGGCAGTATGGCCTATGGTCTTAGCCTGTCCGAAAACGAAAAGGAAAAAAATCAACGAACAATTCAACGCTTCAGTGACTTCCATCACATCCATGGTCGAATGCTAGTAAGGTAGCGAGATGACATTTTAAACTCACCAAAAAGAAGACTAGCGTACAAAAGAAAAAAATACAACTAAGGCGTTCAAAAATGTTGGAATCCCGGATTCCGGAAAGAAAGAAGCAGCCCTCAGTTCCAAAGCTTTACAGATTCCGTGTTTATACAGTATTATCAGATATTTGTGCTCATCACACAAACACTTGCCTTGGCTGTGATTCCAACCCGGAATCGCCAGCTTTATACGTCGGTGTGCCGCGTACTGAGCCAAACGTGTCGTCGAAAAGAGACCCTTTTGTGCTTATAGTACATTTGTGCGTTAATCGGTTACTGCGCAGTCAAGCTTATGCTCAAGAAGTTTGCCGGCAACTGTATCATTTATTTTGCTCCTAAGACGTCACGTAGAAAGGCTCCTAACACAAGTATTAACTTTCGGTAATTACTTAGTCTCCAACACAAAATCCCTACAAAATCGAGGCGACAGATGTTTCCAATCGAAAGAGGGTCCTTCCTTGTCACGTGTGACTTCGCCGAAATTTTCCTGCAATCTCAGACACCCGTTGCCCAAAGACACGAAGTCTGTTTTCCTTTACCTCCGTTCGTTTTCTACGTTGTTTGAGTAGGGTGTTTACGTAAAGTGAGAGACACCGGACACAGCGGGACGCCTATTTCCGAACGATGGGATTTTGCATTCTAAATGTCATTGGAAAACTCGTATGTAGAAAACGAATTTTCTTCCAGGCGAATGCGACTGACACCGATAAAATTGGAAGGTTAACACTTGCCTTAATATCAGCGGGAGATGTTGAGAAAACTCTGGCTTTAGCTTAAGATGTCGTTCTTGAACGGCGCAGCCTTGAGGTTTGAAATAACTATATCTAAATTCAACTAAATTTCAAATTAACTCTGCAAATTATAACGAACTATTATATATGTAAATATCATTTTTATTTATATTGCACTTCGTGTAATATGGTTTGGGTGATGTGCACATTAATACATGAGAGTATTGTTTATCCTCTGTATTACTTTGTAACTACTCTAGGATAAGAAAGGAACTCGTCCAGAACAATATAAGTAAACAAAACAACAACCAGTTATCCTCTCTCACACTGTCCCTCCGTGAGTTTTGCCAGCTCCTCCTCTTGAGCAACCTGATTTGGATGTGTGGCGTTTCGCCACAATGGTACTGTAAGGCATGGCACAATCCCACATCACGAGACTTTGAACATTTTATTTAAGCATATCAGTGAATTCATTGTAGACATGGGTAGTTCGTGAATGAATGATTCAAATAAAATACCTACTTCACTTGTGTAACGCCGTCATTCACTAGCTCAGATTCATTAACATCAATACTTCAGTAGTTTAGTTTATCTATCTGTTCGGTTACTTGCTCACTCGCTCAGAGACAACAGAGTGAAGTGATAGATAATTACCACACCTACTCACAAAAAAGAAATAATTAGCTTTTTCCACAATAGATTCTAAGGCACATAATGTTTATCAAACATCTTCGTACCAAAAAGCGATTGAATTTCATTTATTAAACGTGATTTGATTAGTTCCGTTAAGGAATGAAAGAAAATACATACATCGTACTGACATATTTCTGTATAAACTGAAGTAAATGAGTTTGCTGAGATACTGAACTAAACTGAACTAGTGAGCTAAATGTGTGATATACTTCACGGTGACCAAAAGAAGTATATCATTTTTTCTTTTTAGTGACACATTGTGCGCATGACTAATTCAGTGATAATAATTGTGTATGTAAATGCTTTGCATAGCAGGATCGTAAATGTCAAAACCGCCATGAAGGAGGAACTCTGGCCGAAGGAGGTCGTATTCCAGCGTGTCCGCGGCCGGTTAGTTGAGACCCAGAAGTTTCATCAACTCGTCACAGGTCGCCGATTTAACTTGCTAGTGTTTATATTTATATTTAGTATGTAACCATCCGATTATGCAGATTATTTGGGAATTATGCAACCTTATAGGTCTAGCTAGCCTAACGCCGTCCAGCAGGTAGCTCCTGATATTTCCACTGACTTATCGGAGTGACCTTGATCTTATGAGGATTTCAGGCCATTGCCTACCTAAGCTGACACATTCCATATATATATTAGTTCTTAAACTATTTATCTATGGGCCACCGATGCCTGAAATGTGAATAAGAATAATTGATAAACATTCACTAAACCGAACTTAATAATTATGCATTACGCTTAAAAACCGGTGGGCAAAAGGGCGTCATGAAGAAGATTCAGCTTGGAATAGCAGACGATGGACTAGGAAGAAGAATTTTTTTAAGGTCGTTGGAAGCTAGTGGATAGAGAAAAATGCTGATGCTTTAGAAAGCAACTTAAATTTATGATGCCGTTGAGGTTTTTGAAAAAGACCTCTGGTCAGTAAGTGGACATTAAAATATCAACTATTAACTCATACATCCTTTCAAACTAATACAAACAGGATGATACACAGCTATGGCGACCACCGGGTTTATTCCACAAAGCTCTAACGAACTCGTCTTTTAATTAAATTTTTGTTTGTTCCGGCCGTAACGTTTACTAACAGGTCGGCTAACACTGACAGTGAAAAATGAAATTAAAACTGGCAACTATTCGCGTTGTCTGCTCGCATATATTCTGACAATGTTGTGATAACGAGTTTTGGCGCAAACATCACGGTTTTACAATCAAGTTTTTTGGTGGTACGTTATTATTGCATTTTGCATTGTTGTGGATTCTTCGGTTGTATATCCATACAAAAGCGTCGCCAGCCGATGGCCCAGGGGGGACATGATATACCTATTTCAATAGTTCACATTATAATGTACACTTTAGGGACACAGAGCTCTTGCTAAACGTTTGCGTATGGCATGCTTATAGCCCGGTAACTTCGTTCGTGACACTCCCACGGTCTACAAGCGGGGGGGGGGGGAAGTTTCCGGGCTATAGTAACGCGTCTCGGCCCGGGATCTCGCTCAGCTTCGCATATGATAGCTGTACTATTCACACGCCACATCAAATAAATGTAGTTCGTATATACCGAGTCTCTCTTCGGCGATCCACGACCTTGCCACAACACTATTATGTACTACGCCAACTAAAAGTTAGTCCTTTATCAACACATCAATAATTCTTCTCCGAGCATAAGCTCAAAAAGCTGCCGCACTTAACAAAAGCATAAATTCATTCAACAGTGCCGATTGCAACCAAATGTCGCTCGAACCGTCCAGTAACTTTTATTTTATTTGCTGACGTTATCAGGGTATTGTTTCATTGACTATTACAGAAAACGCGTGCCGAGTCAAACAATGTTACGCTCGGCAACATGGAATCAACGGGTGGCAAAAAACAGGCCAGCGTCGACTTTATAGGTTTGGAAATAATGGTCAGAATGGCGTGAAATTAAGAGGAGTTGTTTACCTGTGAAGGGGGAAATAGAGAAATTGTCACGGGCGGTTGTCGTTTTGTTGTGCCCGTACTCTGCTGTAAATTAATTTGAATTGTTTAAAGCGAACAGTTTCTGTGCTTTTGTTACGTGTGTTGTAAATATTGATATTGACACTTCTATATTATACGTTCCTACGGTAAGGGAGCGAGCGGTACGGTGACAAGGTGACGTGTTATGACGTGTCCCAACTGTCTCACTATATACATTTACCTGCGTCTTGTTATTATTATTTTTAGTATACGTTTTTGTTCACTATTCTCGGACCTATGACTATGTATAGGGGAGTCGCGTGACATATAATCACACATCTCTCTCAGCCTGTACTGACTGAAAAGGGATACTAATTGGAAGGTAATACTTGAGGCGCAGTTGTGCTAGTAGTGTCTGGTCAGGTTTGAAGTAACGTAGATCAAAATTCAAGAATTCGTAGTGAGGTGTCATAACATAAAATTATCCGTTGCCTGTTTAAAAAAAAACATATTTTCAATTTCACCCTGGCGTAAAACTTCATAAAGATCACGGGATACTGTGAAATGTGCTGTGGTATTTGGTGTCTATTTCACACACTTTTCATTTTGTTTTAAAGGAGCAGTCCCTTATAACGAACCTAGTGATTGGACAAAGACATCCGTCGGTTTAATGCAATATGCCTACATTTTTTTTATTGTTCTCTATAATCTCTAGAATATTATAATTGTACCTATATATAAGGTCGCTTATATTTAGATTCGAAAATAGATAATAATTTTGACGTTCACAGCTAAAAACACCTAAAAGTAATGTTCATAAAGCCTAATCGGGTCTATATTGGAATCCATAATATCCATTCCATTGACCTGTTTTTAAATTCCGTAAAAACTTTGGTCACAATAATCTTTTGTCATAATAAAGTTTGCCATAATATTGATTATCCTAATATTAAATAATCCTAATGCTAATTTGCACAATTTTCTGAAGTATACTAATGATCAAGTGCCTTAAAAGTTACATATCATAATACTGGTTGCCATAATTATCATATGGCCTAATAGTTACATATCCTGAAACATTATATCCAACTTGCATTATTTTAATGCTGTATGTACGAGATTAGGCTTTATGAACATTACGAAACACAACTTACGAAAGCTATTTTCGTAAATTAGGCCACATTGTAAAAATATGATTGTTGCCAATTCAACGCGTTAAAACACCCGCTTAAAATAACATAATTACGTTCTTAAGCCTAAAAAAGAACCTTGAAAAAATGTTTAACGTCATTAAACGTGCCCTAAACAGAGCACTTCCACTTTGCCCAATTAATACAATTTTCACAATTGTATTTTTACCAGATGTAGAATAAACGTTTCCCGGCCCCATTATCTCCACAACCGCGGGCGTTAATTTGAAAGAAATCTTTGTCTCTTAATTTTTTCTTAAAGACAGCTCACTAATTACTTTTTTATTTTTTGGCAGACAAATTAAAATCTTAATTTTGTAAAAGTTACAACTTAGGGTAGGTACCGACAGCTGCAAAAAATATACACTTTTATTCCGTTGAAAAAATATTATCGCTAGACTCGAGTCAACATAAACTTTATTAACGTGATATTGTCAAAAAAGTTTGTGACTTGTAAAATAGGTAATTTACTAGCAGATTTGTGATCATCAGTGGTCGTTTTGCTGAAGCGATCATTCTATTGTATTGCGCTAAAAATTTGGAAAATTCCAATTTTAACGGTGAAACGTTAGTTAATATTGTCACCAGTAACCCTAATCTATCATTTCGGTTGAAATTTGCCACACACATGGCACTCTACCATGATCTCTGCACCAAAAATGCTACCAACAATCATTGGTTATGATTTTATTATTTTTGTTTTAATGATGAGCGCATTTACATTCTATCGAGATATTTCTGCATAGTTAGTTATCATAGAACTTAATAGCAATACCACTAGGTAATTTGACGTCTAAAAAAAAAAGAACATCGGCTTGCAAAATAGAATTCCGACATATTAAAATATAATAGGGTACTCATATTTATTTCTATTAAGTTAGTAATTATCAGATTTAATTGAGTACCTACATTATTAATTAGATACATTTTTTCTTCTTATCTTTAAAGTGCCTCTCCGACTAGTGAAGGTTGGCCGTCAGCTCCGCATATTTTGTCTCGGTCTTTGGAGAGGTAAAAAAGCTTTTTCAAATATTTTTTTCAATTAAAATTTCCAAACGTTTGACACTCGTGAAACTTTCAAGCAAAAATATATAATATTAATGATTAACTGATACTTACAAAACTCAATCACCATTACTTCAGCAATGTGTGCAGTACAATACAAGTAGTCATTCAATGTATTAAACCAACACTATTCTCGTAATCCTCCAAATAGCCACAGCCTTGGCTTAAATTGAAACACTAGCCAGCGCCTATACTAATCTAAATAGCAACAGCAACGAGCCATGCTTGATTGCCATTGAAACAATTCCTAGGCGCGAAGTGCACGTGTCCCAAAGGGCGCTGACTATTATCAGAAGAAGGCCCGTTTGATTCGTCTTGCCAAAAATTTAAAAATACATTTTTAGGCACAACTCAACCTTAATTAAGTAGAGATTTTTGTGCCACATTATTTCACGGTTCATTAAAGAGAAAAAAAATCTTACTGTACATAATGAGTAAAATGTAATAGGAGGACACATTAATAACTCCATATATAAGAAGTACACAACAGGTTACTGATTCTTCCAGTAACAATCTACCAACACTATAATCTACCAAACCGCCAAAGCGGAGTTAAATTGAAACGCCGGTCAGCGCCTACACAATTCACATAGCAACAGCAACGAGCCACGCTTGATTGCGAGCGAAACAATTCCCAGGCGTGAACTGCACGTGTCGCGGGTCACACATGGCGCCAGATAAAAACTTGTTTCAAAAAGGCCCGACTAATTCGTGTTGGTAAAGGTTTTCACGAGATCGAAAAAGTAGTTTTTTTCTGTATAACTTATGCAACCAGATATTTAATCCCCTTTACTGTCTTGTGTATTATCGATTACTGTAGCCCAATAGCATACATTTTACATGGTTTTATTTTCTATTTTTATGCGCAAACTTGCATTGAAAACATAATTAATAAAATCCCTACTTTAAACAGTTCATCAAATATGGCAATATTTTTGCGAATTATAAAAGGGCTTCTTCATATAAATCTAGGACCCCTGTTATTTGGACTTATGGTCAATGACCTTGAATGTGTGGTTAGGAATGCTAAATGCCTTCTCTACGCGGATGCCTTAAAATTTATTTACAGAATTAAACAAGTCAATGATTGCCAGACATTCCAAGAGAACATTGCTGATGTGGTCCGATGGAGTGTGGTTAACAAACTTCACTTCAATGGGTCGAAGTGTTGTGTATGCACTTTCAGTCGTTCAACTGCTCCCACTTGTGCACAATACTTGTTAGGTTCGGAGCCAATTAACAGGGTTTCTTCTGTTAAAGACCTGGGTATAGTGTTTGATCCTCATATAACTTTCCACGATCACATTGGGGCTCTTGACGCCGATGGTTTTCGTAAATTGGGTTTTGTTATGCGCAGTGCCAGAGAGTTTTACGATCCGTCTGTTATAAAAAAATAAAAATAAAAAAAGAACCGACTTCAAAATAAACTAAAAAGCCAAAAATAATATTTTATGTACGGTACGAATCATATTTGAATCACCTTTTGAAGTCGGTGCCAAACCATTCATTTATTACTATTAACACAAATGACACGCAAGAATCGCGGCGGCGAGCCTTTAGTTATTGTTATTACCTAAATTTCGTTATAGTAATTCGTATTTTTGTTGCATAAAGGACTTTACTTCAGGTTTGGCACCGTCTTCAAAAGGTGATTCAAATGTGATCCGTACTATACATAAAAGATTATTTTTAGCTTTTTAGTTTATTTTGACGTCGGTTCTTATTTTATTGAAAAAAAAATATTTATTGCTTTTTAGTGATGGATTATAGTGATATAAAGAATTTTTAGAGCTCAAAACGGGAAGATTGAGGAGGCCCTATTGTAAATAAATAAGACCAATTGTAGATATCACTATTGTAAATAAAATCTAAGTTATAAGAATTGGCTACGTCAAAATGGTTAAGTCCAGTAGCTTGCTGGCTAAAAATGAATACGACTAACAGTCTCAACTGACCTATAATATTTAAAGAATTATCTCGCAACTCAAATTGGCGTAGAATCTTGAGTGATGTTGAGACGGAATATATCCGTCTCTGATGGATTAGTGAATGGAGCTATGGGCGTAATAAAAAAAAATGGCCGGCCCTAAGACGAGATCAGCTGGAGGACGGGGAGCTCCCGGAAACCGTGTACGTAAAATTTGACGATGAAACTGTTGGTCTTAGGTTAAAAGATAGTGACGGTTGCATACCCATACCTCCATCAAGTACTACGTTTCAAGCGACAATGGGATACGGAGATGTGGAGCGTCGTATCTTACTTGCAATGAGTTAATTAAATAACATTGGTTGAGTCATAAGTAGTGACTGGTGGCTTGTGTCTTCATCATCAGTTTTTCTTCACCAAATGATGACTTTCGAGTGTAAATGGTTGTTCTACTTTAATAAACACCAAAATCGCTATAGATGTGCCCATAACATTGCAGGAATTCCTTCGATTCCTCATCGATCTCATCATCAGATCTTCACCAAAATTTTATGGGATCAACTTGGAGATTCCTACTCTTAATCGAGAAAATCATTTTTAAAATCGACTTGCGATCCGCGAATTAAATAACACTGGTAGAGCTCACAGTGGTAACTGATGGCTTGTGTCTTCATCATCGGGTTCTCTTCACCAAATGGTGATTTTCAAATATAAATGCTTAAACTACTGTAATAAATACCGAAATCGCCATACATGTGCTCATAATATTTGAGGAATCCCTTCGATTCCTCATCGATCTCATCATCAGATCTTCACCAAAATTTTATGGGATCAACTTAGAAAGTCCTACTCTGAACCGCAAAAATAATTTTCTAAATCGACTTGCGAACCGCGAATTAAATAACACTGGTAAAGCCCTCAGTGGT
The DNA here is from genome assembly GCA_905404275.2 of Hedya salicella. NCBI lineage: Eukaryota > Metazoa > Arthropoda > Insecta > Lepidoptera > Tortricidae > Hedya > Hedya salicella. The sequence goes on along the minus strand of FR990101.1, from coordinate 3,112,614 downwards.
AACTGATGGCTTGTGTCTTCATCATCGGTTTTTCTTCACCAAATGGTGATTTTCAAATGTAAATGTTTAAACTACTGTAATAAATACCGAAATCGCCATAGACGTGCTCATAATATTCGAGGAATTCTTTCGATTCCTTATGAGGCGTCAGATCTTCACCAAAATTTTATGGGACCAACTTGGATATACCTACTTATGAACAAAAAAATATTTTTCCAAATCGTCGTGTAAATGACGGAGTTCCTCCTTTTTTTGAAGTCTGTTAAAAACAGCTATATAATGCTCTAGTAAGGAGTAAATTGGAGTCCTCCGCTATAGTCTGGAACCCTTGCCAGTCTTCCTACAGCTTGCTTTTGGAAAAAGTCCAAAAAACATTTTTGCGATTTTTATACAAAAAAAATTATGGACACAATCCATACTTATCTCCTACAAAGATTCTTCTCGGAAGCTTGGGATTCCATTCCCTAGAAGTGAGGCGCAACTTGAGTCTGCTTACCTTAGTCTGCGGCGTGCTGCGAGGAGAGTCTGATTGCCTCTAGGCACTAGCTCAAGCTAGTGGATAATTTAGTAAAGTTATACGTTCCGGATGTCCCTCGAATTACGCTTAGACCCCGTATGCGCGCGTTGTTGGCCGTGCCTGCAGCTCGTACTGTGTCGCACTGGAACTCACCGCTCCTCCGCGCCTTGACACTGCTCAATGCACTTCTTGTGTCAACACCAGAATGCGATTTGTTTGCGTGGCGATGGACGTACTGCGTGTTTGAAGTACTGTGAGTTGATGGATGACAGAATAACTAGTGTCCCTATCTGATTGTTAGCTTAAGTTTACATTTAGTTTCACAGTGTATTATATCTAGTCTGTAATGCTGTGTGAATATACTTATAAATAAATAAATATGATTCGACGTGTCGGAACGAGAGGATGTCAAGATTTTTGATGTTGGACACGATACTAAGTTTGCTACTGTACTTAATATTGCTTCCTCTAACAGGATGTCAATAAGTATGCATTATTTATTATTTGGATAATACACGTACACTTATTTTATGTACAACATAAACATTATTCAAGCGACAAATAATAAAATTGTACATTACAGGTTGTAACGAGGCGCATTACGACTGGTTGCTTATAAACTGTCTGGCTATGGCGCAGCTTTTCAAAATTACTCTTCTGACAGAAAATTCAAATATATTAAAATTCCACACTTGAACACACGCTCGAGATTCATTCAATTCTGAACTTCGGACCTGATGGGATGTTGGTCTAAGTCTCTCACTCATTAACAATGTTTTAAATCCTCAAGCCTAAATGTAAGTCCTTTATTCCTGAATCCTGATTTTAGTGCTTTGAGTGACTATTATTTGAATATATATAAACTTTAATTTGAATCTAAAACCATACTGTTGATCCGTCGCTGACACCACGTCTTAATTTATAATAGGTACTAGGCACGGAAACGTAAGGTAAATAATACTATGTAGCTAAAGACTGTCTGTGTTGTCCTCAGGTGCCTTTCTTTTCCTTTATTTAATACCACACTATATCCTGCCCCTGGTCTCGTGCTCCTTTATTCCGGCTCCCGTGACAAGGTAACTATAATATGAAAGAAAAATAAACATCATTAAACGGAAAAGCAGTTTTATTTTGATCATTACAATACAAACGTATCATATTAATATCAATAATATGAAGTACAACATTATTAGAATGACATTTGACTACGAAATCGATTAGGTACTCAGGAACAATTTGAAACGACGATGACACAGATTTTTTAAATAAATCTTTATAAGCAGGCAAGATATTGCATAAGTACATTTAATTGGTGTAAGATTAAGTTGGTATTAATTTCTATTCCAGTTTTTTGTATTTCGATTACGAATAAGAAAAGCGAATAATAAATAACCCAATAATGGCAATTTTCACCCTGAACTAATTAACTACTATTTAATCTTATACTACAAATGAATCTGATATCCAAAGGATTTCTAACGCAATAATAACAATGATATCATTATTATAAATAATTTGACTGATGAGAATAATAAAGCTGGTTCGTGACGATGTTTCAAAAAATCATAAGGAAAAGGATGACGATGGATGGATTGATGATGATAGTAATGTAAATCTAAATTCTCTTATAGTAAATTCCCTGAGGTGCTTCGTGTTCATATAACTCTTCAGGCTTTGGTTTCGGCACGTAGGGATTTTTGCGAGGGTCTGCATTTAGTCTGAAATAAAAACAAATGTTAGTTCCTTAAATATATTAACACGTTGGCTGCCAGTGACACAACGTTTTGATCAAAACATTGTTACTCCTATGCCGGCGACACACTTCCGTGAATTTATGTTTGAGTACCAGTGACACAAGGTTTGTGATAAAAAAAAATCTTACTTTTGTCGGTGAGACGCTTGCGTGAATTTATTTTTGAGACTTTCTCGGCGAATTCGTAATACTAAAATTTCAAATTAAACGTACAGTAAACTTGTGTATGTTGACGCAACACACAAGTTTGTGATCAAATATTTTTGCGTGATTTTAAGTTTTAGTGCCAGTGACACAGCGTTTGTGATCGAAATTTAATATTGGCCGGCATAGCTTAAGGCTTAGTGGATCGTTGCCGGTGCCGAACATGTTAACACATAGTAGACGTATAACAGTGAAATGTGTTTCGTAAGTGTTGTAGCCATCAGAAACAAAAAACTGCGCGATCAACTGAAAATAAAAAAACAATTCATTGAAATGTTTCCGGGGTTGGTCTTCATGTTTGAGTACTGTGGGGGTTGTACCTGGAATCGATGATCTGCTTTCACCAGTTTCTGTACAGCGCGTCTCTCATGATCATATAGAATTTAGAGGATGACGAGTCTTTCACATGATCGGTGCATCCTGTTGGCGAAAGAACCCGTGATCTTTTGCCTTCGATGTTACCAACTACGACACGGTTTTCCAAACTTACGTCGCCTCTACCATTAAGTTTGTAAATAAATATAAATGCAAAGTCCGTGACAGATAGTGACAACATGAGCATATTCGAAGGTATATTCGCCCGTTAATAGCCAACAGAGCATTGATAAAATTAGTAGTTTGCGCCGGAGAATCCCGAAAGTTAATTTTACTCTTAAACCTTTACGGAAAATATTCGTTACGCCAGTTTTCCTAGATATAATTTAGGGTATTATCAATATGACGTAGGTATAGATGAAGCAATTGTTAAAGAAGTATCAACAATATGGAAAAACGAAGATAAACCAGCTGAAGACTTACTTATAATGTTCTATGGCCTGGCCACAGTCGACGTTGTACCACCAGTCGCAGGCAAACTTTTCCTGGTCGAAGAGAGTGCCGTTAGTGCAGAGGAACGAGGCACCCTGGTGGCCCTCTCGGCCGTCGTGGCACACGTGGTACGCCTGGAGAAAGAAAGAAAACTTTTTTTACGATCCAATGTTTTTTCTGAAGAAAGTCAAAGGTGCTACCAATTTTAATGTAGTTTGTTTTGTTTGATAGCTGGCTTCACTGCGATGAATTTTAGGTATATTTTATCAAACTTGGTTTAGCCGTCGAAACAAAAAATGCTATTATATTGAACAGCAGGTTTTCTTCTAGTGTTGTGATCCGAAAAATTGTAATAGGTGTTTGTCGGAGGTCGGTCTCAAGGTTTTGACTCAAATGCGTGCACTAAAATGTGATTCTTTTATTGAACAGCTGGTTTCCTTGAAGTGGTGTGATCCGAAGATTTTGTGGGTAAATTGTTATAGTTAGATTATCATTGAACATTACACAAGGCAATGATCTTAACATAGTCTTATGCTATGGTACTTTAAATTCTTATCTGAGAGCTAAGCAGGAAGGCTAGACAACACTTTTCTTCATCAACAACTTATTCTCATGATGTTTTCGTAAATTGAATTTGTTGGATAGGAATCAATTTCATACGAGCCTAAATTAAAAAGTGACTAGGATTCTTTAATGTTTAATTATATACAAAAATATAAAAAGATACGGCTGAAAAAACCTGCAAGCCACCAAGACCACATCAAAACCCAACGCAATTTCTCAACATTTCTTGCTCGTTAAGTCAAAAAACACAATTAGACGTAACATATTTAGGGGCAACAAGTCCAGCCACCCCCAAATGTTCCATGTTGTTTTAAACCGTTAACTGTGCCCGCAGGCCAGCACTTGGTGGACCTTTTGTGTCTGCGCTGTGTCCGAATGGATAATTAATCTGTACCCTGGGGCCAGTTGCATAGGCCCAATGCAATATCATGCTTTGTTTGTACAAATAGGGCTGGAACTGTTTGGACGGTTCTCAATTTAGAATTTATGCGTGGAGAGGAAGATTCAAAGTGGGTTGTTTGGTTCTACCTAGACGATCGCTTGATGGAGCAGTTATGGTAAGTAATTGGGTTTGTGTAGTTTTGAAGTAAATATAGGATAGCAATCCGCATTGATTGAAAACGTCGAAGATGTTGATAAAACTTCGTCATATTACGAAGCATATGACAAAACTTGTCAATAAATAAATAAATAACACAGGGACAATCCTACACAAATCGACCTAACCCCAAACTAAGCAAAGCTTGTAATATGGGTACTAGGCGACTACATTATAATGCTTAAACACATATAGAAATCTTCAAAACAAATTTTGAGCGTATATAAATTAAGAAATAGATCTCCAAAATTAATCATGCTAAACTTAGGAACCAAGGTGTACAACACACTTCCTATATAGAACTAAAAGAAATTGATAATATAACTTTTTTCCTAAGAAAACTGAAAACGTGGCTCCTCGAGCACTCATTTTATGACATATTTTTTTACAAATTAAAATACAATGCAATATAGTATGGTCATAAATAAATATCAATAATAAATTGATTACCTGACATCCAGTTTCTACATTGGCGTACATCCCAGGGTGGACCGGCACGTGGGCACAAGAGAAGCCAGTCTCGGGCACCTGATGGTATATGGGGTAGTCCACGCCGGGGATGCCAGGTACGTTGCGAAGGTCCTGTGGCTTCTCGTGCTCGCGCAGGGGTTTCCGTACCACCGCTTGCTCGTAGCGGATTGGGTAGGGCTCGTATCTCTGAAAGACGAATGCTTTGAGTATACGAGATCGATATTTTCAAACTTCGAAGGCAAGGCAATCAAAAGATAAAGTCATTAAGAGAGGTGTTTCTACACAAATTGCCGTGAACTGAAAACGTAGGGTACTTCCACAATTGTCCTAGAAACTTGAAATGCGGTAAGGACGTAGCTCTTATAGCACAACCGACGAGGTAAATCTGGAAATCTAAATTTTTTATGTCTGTCATTAGACAGACACGATCCAAGATACGATAGTATCTTGGAATTGTAATGTATTTTTTTTAACCAGGCTATTTTCCGATGAAATCAAATAGAGGTTAAGAAAATTATGTAACCACATTTTTTAATTTATACCCATTAAATATTAAAAAAATACCATTTCAAAAGTATCTCATTCTTATGGAGCGTAAGTAACAATTCCAGCTATAAGATAACAGTTAAGCATAGAAAATTATACAGAAGCCTACTAAGGCGGATTTAGTACAGAAATTGTAGTGATATAGTGTTCTTCTTCTGACATTTATTCTCTTCTAATAAATTCATCTAGACAATCGTATGCTTCATGCACATTTTCGTAAATATTTTCGTCAACGGTCAACGAAAATATTTAGGTTAGGTTCTATTTAGGTTAGGTTCTATTTAGGTTGGGTTATATTTAGGTTAGGTTCTATTTAGGTTAGGTTCTATTTAGGTTAGGAAGAAAATAAAAGAACAAATAGGTCTGGATTGAAGGTGAAGTGTTATCAAATACAGATTGTTCGATATGATAACAAAGACTTATTCGAACTCCTGTGACCCCAGAGCTGGCGTGTTTCTCAGACAAAGGCTCAGTTTTGCTGTGCCGTGCGGAAAATGCCGCCAGCATCTTGGAATCACTTCCGCCAATGAGCAACCTCGGGTAGGTGGCTAGGTGGGTGGGTTCATCATCATTTCAGTCATGGGACCAAAGCTGGACTGAACTGCTGGACACAGGCCACCTCAATAGATTTCCATGAGCCGGATAGAGGCGACCCGCATTCAGCGACTCCCCGCTACCCTAACTAGGTCGTCCGATTGCGGGTGGCGGGGGCGGGCGGTCGGTGGGTTACTTAGTTCGTTTTTTCATAGTTTTTATTCATATGTGTTTAGTTTAGTATGTTCTATACATTTTGTGCATACCATGTTTAGTATAATAAAATTGAAAATGAAACATTTACCAATTACGGACAAGGCATACCTACTTGTATTTAAATGTCGAAAAACACTATCCGTTTCTAACGCCTGTTAACCTTCCGTCTGTGTCATCTTTTTGCATTTATGCTAAAGATATATTATGTTATTTTACTCAATAAGAAATATTCGTGAATTTTTGCTTTATTAAAAGCTCATTCATGTAACGAACAGTAGATAAAGAGATTTTTTCGAATAACTATAAAAATAACCAAGATATAAGCCATCAAACATTTCATTCTATCTCTTTCTAGCAAAACAGAATTTAATATGGAGTTTATATGGCCGGAGTGCACTATGACGTTACAGTTTAGTCGGACCTCTCCGTCTAATTTGTAGTTTAAAATGCCTATATCTTGCGTATTTCTTGGCCGATTTGAATTTAAATTTTACATTTTGAAATCGTTTTTACGGTAATCTGATATTTAGTTAAGAAAAGCGATAAAAAAATTTCATGTACCCTATTCGGCACAAATGAAACTTGAACTCATGACTTTTTTGGAAGCTTACATTTTATAGGTTAATGGAATATATACCTATGCCAATTATTGGGCCAAGAGAGTTCGAGATTTTTATATTTGCTTCAAACTAATATTTGTATAAAGTTTTAAAAATGAGATGTCTGTGCATTGAAGATATTTTTATATTAGTGATATTGATTATCAAATAATAGTTTTATTTTTTGTATGTTTGTATGTCATTGTGGCTTCATCACGCCAAAACGGCTAACCAGATTCCAAATATTTCTGGTACACGGGTAGCTAGCCACAGATATATAGAATACTTTAATCCGAATACACTGAAGATAAATGAGGATCACAATTTTTTTTTCTCACCCGCTGACTTTTGCGGGCTTACTCATATAAGTAAAACACTTGAAGACTATTTATAATCTTAATATAACTAATTACTTTCACAAGCACAGTACAATTGAAAGTTGTTGGATGACGCCATCTTGACAAGAGAGAGATTAAATAGTTATGTGACACAAAGCATTGACGCATAGTGTTGTACTTAACACTCATTATTAAAATAAAGTTGCCATCGCCACCAAAGTATTATGTGCAATACCCAAGCAACGTATGTAACACCTCTTTCTAAAAAATCTGATTGTCTGTTGCTTGTATTTCAATATTAGATTAGCCTAGATTGGAAGTAACATGTGACTGATGACCAAACATCAATTAATCAATTACACTCACGAAATAAAATAAAAGAATTATGACATTTAAGGTAACTTAATTTAAATCTTAACACACTCATTATAAGTATATAATATTACGTAAGAGCGACATTTAACCTGACATGATATTAATCACAAGATGACATTGACTTACTTATATAACGGTTACGTATCACAATTAACTTTCTAGTTCAGACAGACAGTTATAAGTTATAACTAGTTCTTTAACAGTCATAATAGGGCGCTATAACAGTTTTATGCAACTGCATCGCTCGTTGATATCGGTTTTGTTCTATTCCATTGATGAGCTTTTAGATTTGTGATGTGTAATTTGATTTTATCTGTACTATTGCAAATTTGTAAAAATGAAATATCTGTACCGTGAAAATATTAACATAAAAAATTGTGATACTTGAAGGTCAGTGAACCGATTTTTTTTTTTGTATGTATATTTGTGGCTTGATCACGCCAAGACAGCTAAGCAGATTTCAATTCTTTTTGGTGGTGTAGATGGTTAAAGGGTACTTTTTATCAGAATACGTTAAAGTAGGTAAATACTCTTATATTGTTATCTATGTTTGACTCTTTGTTTTCCGTGAACGAAATTATACATAAAAATAACCATTTCAAAGTCAAACACATCTGTCTGTTTAGCCTAATGGTTGACTGGTAGAGAATGCTTTTATGGCATTAAGTCCGCCATTTGTATATGCGCCTAGGTGGACGGATGACCTCGTAAGGGTCACAAGGAGTCTGTGGATGCGGTCTGCGCAGGATTGCACTCTGCGACGATCTATAGGGTAGTGTTCAGCAGTGGAGGTCCGTGGCTGATCTAATAGATAGATAGATAAGTGCCTCTTATACTAGCCCATTTCTTTTCTACTAATCCTAGGGTGCATTTCTACAGAAGCAGAGCTATGCGAAATTAATCAAATACATTCCACAGATTCACATTAGTTTTGGCTGGTTACAACAGCAACGCTGCCAAATATATATGTAAGCATTACGTCAGGACTTGCTGTTGCTGTTTTTACCTACCTACCTCGGGTCCCACGGAAGACCAGCGCTGCGATATTACCCCGATGTCGCAGCATCATGCTGAGTCGTGGCATTTTGTTACGGACACGGCAGCACCATTGTGTTGTATGTTTATATTAAGTGTTATTGTCAATCTAGATTTAAGGTAATTTTAATTGAATTATTTCTTTTAAGCTTTCGTCTTGTAATGGTGTTATCTTTCGCTGCTACATGTGATTTCTTTATTTGTTTATTTATTTCTTTCTATTTGGATTAAAACTACGTAGTCGCTCGACGATTTATACGATTGCAAGGCTATTCTCATATAGTTTAACTAAATTATCATTATATTTTCTTCTGTTTCCGCGATTATTACTCATTTTAATAAAACAATTTAACGGATTATATCGTTAAATTTATTTATCGTAATAATCCGTTAAATTGTTTTATTTCAATAAATTATCATTTTCATGGTTGCATTTGTATTTAATATACAAAGTTTGATTTATATAATTGTGTTTTCTTAAGTTTCATCTTACTAATGCGCACAGTACCCAGTTCTTATTTACCCTTACATTAGAGAAATTTAATCCAATTTCAGAGAGATGCACTACTTTAGTAGCAAAATAAATTTTTGACAAAAGGTTCATTTTTGACAAACTAAACGTGTAATACACAATTTAAGATCATTCAGTTGGGATTGTCAAAGAGAATAATAGTTAGCACAGAGATATCACTCCATAGAAATGGTCAAAATATCGTAAGTAATACTTGACTATTTTATTCTGATACATAGCCATACCGAGGTTTACCGTTCAATCTACTTCTAACATTAATCACGGAAAAATTGTCGAACTAATTAGTCGATTACAAAGTTTAGTTGTCAGAAATCAATCGGCAACTAATTGAGTTGTAACTAAACTAGTTGCACTCTATACAACTACGATTGATCAGTCGTCGTTTTCAATCGTTAGTCGCAAATGTCACAATTAATTCTGGTAATCTTAATCGTTAATCGTTAGTCGATTACATTTTGCCCAACTCTGATTGATCAATCTCCACTTCAGTTGATACGCTCCCTTAAGTCCAATACAACGCGATCTACTCAGCCTAGTAACACACCAGACGCTAACCGAAGCATGTCCAGCGTGTTCACTCTCATTCAATTTGTAAGCACAAGATTTCGAAAGTGATCCCTCTAAATAACTAGTCCTACATCCAGACAATTGCAAAACAGACCTTTCGAAAAGCCCTGCGCCTGCGCCTGTCACGGCCGCCCGGCGTTGCGCAAGCGACGCCGAGCGTTTTGGAACTGTTCCGATCGCCATATCACTTTTAGTGGTTTTAATCGATGAAAAAAAGGTTTAGTTGAACTAGTATTTAATTTTCAATTTACAATAGGTACCTACAGTTGGCTGATAATATATTGACTATATTTGAAATAAAAACTAGTACTTGGTATCGTATCTTAATTTACTCGATTGAAAATCGCAGATACTAAGACTCCGGTGCAATCTTGTTTTTATACATTTTTACATTAGTTGCACTTATTTATGTTCACGAGAAACGCAAACACGATCGGGACGTTTTATTTAGTTGTAATGTTTACTTGCTTACTTTTATTTAAATCATACCTCGATGGAAATGTATACCAACTTAAAAAATAAGACATTTTAGTATTAATTTTTAAAAGAGAAAATTCAACACTATTGCAATTTAATTGCATTTCTCGTCACTTATTAATTTCGATCATTTAACTAGTAGGGATCACATTCTCATAATCATACACATAATCCCCACACATCCTTTTTATATACTTATCTAAGTATACTAAACTATTATAAATTTGTAAAAATAAAATGTCTGTACATAGGATATATTTAAAAAAAAACATGATATGGACTATTATTTGAAAGATATTGAAACGAAAAATATGTATTATAATTTTTTTGTTGGTTTGTGGCTTCATCACGCCAAAACGACTGAACGGATTCCAACTTCTTCTCTCAACTTCCAATTTTAGTTTACGGGTAGCTAGTTATCCTCAGAATTGGTTATAGGATACTTTTTACTCGACTTCGTTAAAGGACAAAGAGGGTTGTGATTTTTTCTCCTCTGCTGATAAAGTTGTACCTTCTAGTAGATTTTTATTTTTATCTATGTTTTTGATAACTTTTTTAAGTATTTTTTTTTAATGACTTTAATTTTGTATTCCATAATGCAATATAATATGATACATCGAGCTGATCTAATGATGGAGCAGGACGATGGTCATAGGAGCTCTGTAAAAAAAAAATGCAATTCTACCCAGTTGGAGCTCTTTAGAATCGTCTCGGTGAGTAGTTAATGAATTTTCAAAGCAAAGTACAGACGGCAATAAAATATTGTCACAAGGATGAATTTTATGACTGAAAGTTTTGTTTTAAGGTGATGTTATTGTGCACGTCTGTAGAAACAGGAATATTTCCGTAGTTTGCTACAAGAGCATGAGACTTTGTTCGGTAATGCAGCCCGCCATTTCCAGTGGTTAAATGGTCCTTGAGGATATGCAAATTTATTGTCACTTTACAGCACACCTTAACAACGATGCTTCAGTGGCAAACTACCCATCGCTGTACAAGTGCCCTCTCGAGGAAGAAGGTAGCACACTCCAGTAACCAATATTTTTGTTGGTAACAGCATAAATTAATATCCGACGTTTAATATAAAAGTTGTTCAGAGTCAGAACACAGAAAAACTTCATGGTAGGTAAGTATTTTATTACGCGCCTCGAAACTTTTAATTTTCTTAGTTATTACTTCAAACTTAAGACTCTTGATTAAAATAATGAATTTCTACCGTGTTTGTTGATGTTTCTGTACTCGCAAGTTTCAGATCAGGTTAAGGGGGCTTGACGCAATTTTACCGAAGTTTCTTTACGATTATGAAGAAAATTCAACTGTGGGACATCTTATCTTTGAGCAAAAGTTTCTGAGAGCTGAAAACATTATTTTCTATAATTAGAAATCAAACGACATTGTTAAGACTAACTTTGTACCTATTTCAGCTTATTTCAAGCACCTAGTTGATAAAGTATAAATTTTTAATTTGGATCCCTTACACAGTGTCCATGTTCTCTCCATTCTAAAATGAAACTGGTATCCACTTCTTTCAGAACCAACATAGTCTGTTGAACCAGTTTATAATGATCTTTATTTTGTAAGTAGGCCGCAAGGCCACTTTTACAAGTCTGACTCTATGGCATTTCCCAAAAGAAGACTACTATCGAGAAGAAAACCGAAATAAACACAGCAGTCAGTATTTTTTTCTAAATTACTCTTATATTTTACAATATTCGTACTTAGCTTATCCTACATATATGTCTTGAAGTATAAACTCAATGCTCCAAGAAAACATTTTAAAACTTATAGAAGCAGAAAAATATAATAGAAGAAAAAAGTAAAAAATGTTTTTGGAAACAACTTACGTATACTTTTGATATGCCCTGTCATAACCGTGTCCCGATAAAAGTAAATTATTTGATTTCTGTATTGGGCCATGCATTTTTATCTGTTAAATAGTTCCCTACCCTATAATATGGCTTTGCCATTAGAGACTTTTTATAGTACTTCTTGAGGAAAGGTAATTGTAAAGGTTGAATACGAAATTAAAATATGACATCCTAGACTACAGACATTAAGTAGTTACCAGGCCCCCATTTCATAAACATAACAGGTGACAGATGACAACGACAATTAATGAAAAGACCTAACTTGCTCCGCAAGCATATTGTTTAAAAAGCGTGTATTTTTTGAGAATAGTGGCAAAAACTGGTTTTTCGTCGTAAAAATAACAAAGTTTGATGGCTTTTATCTTGGTTTCGGTGTCTCTTGAAGATAAACTGAAACAGTATATTGGTAAAGACGGTCGCTGTCAACATAAAGAGATATATACAACACGGAAAAGCGAAGAGCTGCAGATCGAAGGTCATTCAGAGCTGTAAGCCCCTTAAGAAAACGAAGCCAAGGGCGAGACCTATGAAAACGAAGAGTTTATACGCGTCTAGGGGTCATAGTATAGTAGCGACGAGTCGACAGCCCTGCGTTCGACGATGACGCACATTTTATTAATGCTATATAGCAGGGGCCTGTTTCTCAAAAGCTTGTGACTTGTATTACAAGCGGAAGTCTCTTTCCAACAATATGAATTAAAAAGAGACTTTCACTTGTAATACGAGTACAAGTAACAAGCGTTTATGAAACGGGCCCCTGGTCTGAAAGTCAGTTCTAAAACAAACACAATTAATTTGACTGAAATAAGGAAAAACGCTACAGCATTAGACTTTACTTCTTTTATGACGTCAATGTCTTATTAATTTTATAATATATTTTTTCTTTGATAGACAAAGATTTAATAATGGATAAATATTTTCTATGTATATAAGTAAATATATCTATTAAAATATCGTCGTCTAGCACTCATGATACAAGCCTTATTGAGCTTACCATGGGACAAGTTCGATTTGTGTAAAAATTGTCCCGTAATATTTATTTATTTATAAATAAAACATAATTGTATACACGTAACGGAGCCAGCCCGTATACGAATACCTTGTTAAATATAAATTTTTAAACACACTAGTCTCTAGAAAATATTTATTGTAGGTAATTATTTATTAACCAAAAATCTCCACCTCAGCACGCATTAGACACGAAGCATTAATAAATCCCGACGACCTTCCAAGATTCATACACCCTATAAAAACACTTCGCTTATAATGAAAGCGGCACCCGAGATCAAACAGGGCTACTCTCATAACTCAATAAGAGACTCAAAAAACCCCGTCCGAGGTGAGAATTTGTAAAATTACCCTTGAATACCAATAGCGACTCCAAGTTTGAAACAATTTCCACTTTGAGCAGCTTGATCAAAGAAATGGATCTAAAAAACAGGCCTTCTGGTACGAAAATGAGAGTAAATTTAACCAACAGTAATTCGCCTTTGAGGGCCTTGGGAGGAAAATTGCAAAAGTTAGTGCTCCCTTATGAGAAGGGAGTTATTGCTACTAGATATTTAAAGGTCGCTGGCGCATAGGGGGACTCGGTAATGGACTGTAAACTAGTTTGCCGGACTAGTGCCCGCCTCGTCTTTGGTTGCGGGTCTAATGACATTTTTAGGGTTCCGTAGCCAAGAAAGCAAAAATGGAATCTATAATTCGTCATGTCACAGTCAATTTACTCAAACACTACAAGATGTATATTAATGAAATTTGGTGTATACTTAGGTTAGGTGTTTATAAGCCGCTACTTATGTTGATAGAAAAAATATATATTTAAAAAAAAAACAGGAAATATCTATCCGTGGAGATGTCATCATCATTATGTTACTTTCTCATTGTATCAATGAGAAAGTAACATAATTTGCCCCCCCCCCCCCCCTCTTCCATCTACTTTCTAAGCCTTATGTCCCAAAAATATAAAACAAATACAAAGAAAAAGCTTAAAATTTCATTCTCAAATAATGTATAGTATATTTTATAGTAATCAACTTTAATATAATAAAATAATAATCAACTAAAAGAAGGCTCAGTTCACTTTTTTACATGTACTACCTACAGCACATACCTACATTACATGTCATTTTTTTTTATTTTTTTTTTATTTATCAAAATAATTACACACTATTCAGAATATACAACAGACACTATCACAAAACAATTTTAAATTACACACAGTTGACTGCAGAAGGGCGGTCATCCATCGCCTCACAAAACCTCATACATTCATCATCACATACTAACATCCAGCTACTTGCAAAAACATCACATTCGGGTGCTGATGCGAGAAGCGCGTTCAAATAGTGTAAAGCGCGAACAAGAGGAGAATTCCTGTAAGACACAGTAGGCGCTTTAGGTGCTGCCAGCAAATCGCGGGTACGTGGCCTATAATGAAACCTGGATTCCTGTCATATATTTTCTCCAAATTATTGTGAACTGAATTTCATAATTTGTCTTTGAAGTCGTTATTTTCCTCGATATTTTGTAAGCGGAAACCCGGCTCCAGTGTGTACCAGCCCTAATCGCTATAACTCTGTTTTAAATGCCAATTACGAAAACTTTACTGTTAGCGAATTATGAAGTAATTTTGTGAAAGTTTTTAAAATATTAGGGTGTTTGTCCCTTTGCACAATAGTGGACTTAAATTTGAAATAACGATGTAGGTAATACTCGTGGAGACAATCACAATGTTTTGATTATATTATAACTCAGTTACTAGTAACGAGTACCGCGTTTAGTAAGTATTCATAAATTGACATAGAATATGTATGTATAACATAGTTGCACGGACTCGCTGGATGCGGGTCGCCTCTATCCGGTCCATGTGGAAATCTATAGAGGAGGCCTGTGTCCAGCAGTAGACATAGGCCTCGTTAAATAGAATTTCCACATGGGCAATGATGATGATGATGATGATGTATGTATGTATAATTTAGTATTGCATATTTGCATGAAAATTTGTTTCGTATTTTACCTACTGTAGATAGTTTAAGAGCTTTTTCGCTTGGCCATTATGAAGAGGCAGATTGTTATTGGTAAACCTAGAAGGTGCCAACTTTGTCAGCGCAGGAGAAAAACATCATAACTCTCCAGCGTAGTCGAGTGAAAACTATATATCTTATACCCATTTGTGGATACCCAGGTATCCACGTCTCAAAAATATCTGAAATCCGTTAAGCGAATTTGGTGTGATGATGCCACAACGACACATATAAACATACAAAAAAAATCGATTCATTGACCGCCAAATACTCCGTTACATTTTTTTTTATATCTTCGATATACAGACATTTATTTTCTCTAACTTTATAATAGTATAGAAAATAATAAAAGTCATGCCAAGCTATTATTTAATCTATCTTCTAAGTACTGTAAATTTAGCTGTGAACGTATTCTGTTAATTGATCTCAAAGGCACTGCGTATTCAAAAAAAATTAAAAATCTTGACGTTTCACCATCACGATCTTCGTGATTTTTATAGTGAATTTCTTCACTAAGAAACCATATTCCGATTGAAAATTTCAAGACTTTAACTGGATTCAGTCGCCTTGACTTTTCTTTCATTATTTAGAACTTTGTATTTATAAAAATAAATGTTTTTTATTCTGTTTTTACGCTTGGCAGAAGAGTTTCGTGCCTTTGAGCGACGGGTATGATAGTAACCAATCCACACGATACCGCGGTTTTCACCCTCGTTCTTTCTCCTCATCAGCCACACCTTCAACTATTTCAGTAGCTAAAGAGTAGTAAAAAATTGTATTTAAAACCTCTTTTACGAGTATATAAGATTTAGTGAGTTACTATAGGCTACCAGCGATTCATACGCCGCGTTTCTTCGGATATATTTGAAAATAGCGTATCACATACAAACAATTAAAAGAACTCGCACACGCAAGTTTCCGGATGTCATCATACCATTTAATTTGTTGTTAAATTGTTGTCATAGGGTCAGTAATACAAATTCCATGTCAAATTTAAGTGTACGAGTATCTATTTCGGGTCAGGATTAGAGACCTGAGATAGACAGACAGCGAGCAGACTTAATAATAGAGAATAAATAATAGTACGGAACCGTCAAACAGGTTATTATATACAACTAAATTGGTACTCTAAAATCTCTATTCAACCACAATTTGAATCCATCTGACTTTGTTTCAACCAAATAGCAAGTGAAGCTAGCCTAACTGAGTAAACAGGCTCGGTTCGAATCTCCTTCTATGTCAACCCGAATCCACTTACATGCAATATGTATGCACTCACAAACAAACATGTTATTGATACCGTCTGTCCTTTGTTTGTTCCTGAAACCATTGGACTTCGCTTGTTTTCGAGAAATATATGTCATATCCTTTGCCTATAATTGGCTACTTCCAATACAAGTTATAGATTCAGGTGCTACTTTGCAAAATTTCATATTAACTAGATTAATGGTAAATAATTAGTTCATTTGCTATTCCGCAAAATAGCTTCTTGGTAGAGGTGACAATAAGTTTAGTTCACATGTATATATTTACATGCATTGGTGTGGCATCCATATAAGCCGATTCCCATCGGGCTGCCCAAGGAAAGGCCTTATTTATATCTTTGTATGTAAATATGTGTAAATGAATACGCTTCGGCTTCCTTTAAAATTACCCTGACGCCACGCCACTGATACATCTTTACTATCATAAAGTTATAAAAAATAAATATCTGTACATTGAAAATATTTTTGGGGGATTATTTGGAGGTCACTGAAGCGAATTTAAGGTAGACCTTCGTGTGGCATACGATTTTTACATTTTGTATGTATAAATTTGAGACACATATGTTTCGCAAAGGGCGGAAATATAGATTTCAAAAAATCTTCTTTTTGCAGAGTAAAGCGGAGATGGAAGATTTATGAAAAATATGCGCATAAAGAATTCCTGTTACCTGTAAATACGCAGCGTCTGACACTAGCCCACAGAGCAACGCGCCCGTCAGCGCGCGCAGAACCGCCTTTCCCATTTCTCCGCACATTCTGCCTATTAGCAAAGGTAAAGTCTGAGTTCACTTGATTGCGCCGACGCCGCGAAGAGACTGGCCGGCGCGCGCACCGCACTCGCCGGATTTGTGTGGTAGGAGTGATAATTGGGGGGTGTTAAGGTTTTAAGTCATGTGTAAACGTTTAATGTGAGCTGTTAGGCCACACGCCTAGACATGTCATAAGTAATAACCTGATTGTATGCTGATTGTGATGACTTCAGGCGATATAGTAACTTGAGGAAAAAATATAACTTTCGTGATCTGTCTCAGAAAAAGTATTTACTACTAAACTGCCGAAATACGGGTAGAAAGTCCCTTTTCCTATACAGTGATCAGAGTGTCTGCATAATTACAGTACACGGTGATTATAATTTTTTGATACAAGGGAGAGCCCTGAAATACGAATTTTACCAATCTATATGAAGTAAAGTATGTAATATACTAATGTAACTCACTTGCAACTTACGGCTTAAACAATTTCCTATACCATAAAAATCTATTACTATACCAAATAATCAACCAAATACACATAAATAATTATAAATCAGTCTGTCTGTCAATATAATTATCTCCTTTTTATCTAAAAGAAATACTCAATCCAAACTAATATTATCCATATCCATACTAATATTATAAATGCGAAAGTAACTGACCGTCTGTGACCTTTCCACGCTGAAACCGCTAAACCGATTTACATGAAATTTGGTATGGAGATAGTTTAGACTTCATAAAAGGACATTACATAGTTTTTATCCCGAAAATCATCCCCTTAGCGGATGAAAAGGGGGATGGAAGTTGTATGTGGAATTAATCACAACGTATGCTACTAAGTTCTAGGTAAGGCGAGAGGCTGCGGGCAAATGTTAGCTAGAAGATAAACAAAACACTATTGTCACGAGAGCGAACCAGCATTTTTGTATAAAGCCTAGTTACCCGCCCCGGCCACACCAGAGGAGTCAAAAAGTGCGTTGACGGTATTCAAACCAGCGTTGTATGGAGCATGTAATGAAATATTTATTGAAGATAAGATCTCCCTTATGTCCTTTGTCTCGCTCACTGACTCACTTCTTCCATAGATATTTTTAACCCATTTTTTTTACTTTTCCATGAATTTTTTAATATATTTCCTTACATACAATTACAAACAAACCAAAAAAAGGATTAACTAAATATATTCAGCCGTCCTGAAGTGATGCGTGAACATACGTTTCTTTAATTTATTTATTGGGGGCATAATTGATTTTTATTTTTATTATATAGATAGACAGATACATGTACCTATACAAGTATCTGCGTAACTACTTGACTTGTAGTTTCAAACACCATGCAACTGCACTGCAATCAAATGTTTCAATACAGGCATGAAGCTGATCTAGTTTACTTTCCACGCCCACTTTCCATATGACCCAATTACAACAGAAACCCCCTGTAATTTCGAAGTAACAGTCGTAATGTCATCAACCTCGTAAGGTCAGCCAATAAGGCAGCACCGGCAGAGCCTTCATTAAACTCTTGCGCAACCGGCGATGCCGACACATCCCGACGGCGCCCGAGCGGCGGCGGAATTTCGCGAACTCAAGTTTATAAGGATTCTAAATTCTAATTATTAAGGTTCGATTTTAACCAACATAGAGGTAAATCTTCGAGTAAATGTCACTGTCGTAATTTTTACAAGCTTTTAACTTCACATCCATACTATTATAAACTTATAAAAATGAAATGTCTAAACATTGAAGATATTTACAAAAAATATATTGGACCGGACTATTTGGAGGTCACGATTTTTTGTATATTTATGTGTTTGTATGAGTCATTGTGGCTGCATGCTGGTAGCTAGCTGGTCATAGGGCTACGCTGCAGAAAAAAGAGGGGTTATGACTTTCTCCCCTCCACGAACGAAGTTGCGACCACCTTCTAGTCTGTATTATATGTTTAGTAATCTTGCAAGAAAGATTTGAACCACTTTACGCAGACCGATTGAGCTGAAATTTGCTATATTTACGTATCTTTCAGATGGCACCACATTAATTAGTCTGATCTGATGATGCAGTCTGAAGATTATCATAGGAACTTGGTCTGCAATAAAAAAACGCAATCCTTCAGTTATGGGGCTCGATAGAATCGTCTCGACAAGTAGTTGATGGATGTTCAAAGAAAATTACAGTCGGAAATATAAAAGCTTGTAATAAATATTTTTTTTTTAAAGAAAGTCATGTTACTGTAATATCAGAATAAGCCTTATTCAAGTTTGGTTAATTCAATGCGATGTGGATTTCTGTAAGATTGAGTTCGAAATGAGTCGAAGCATTAGTTTGATGTGGCTTTAAGACTATTTATTCTAAAAATCTGATAATATCACTGTAGGGCGGTCCTCAAGACGTTTTTTTTTTAATCTAGTATATCCATCCATCCATTCACTGCGGGACTAAGACCTCTCCAAAGCTTGATCGGATTTGCGCTACTCGCATTCAATAGTTTCTTGCGATTTTCACACGTACGGCGATCCACCTAGTAGTGAACTTTTCCATGCTACGTCATATATCCAGTTCGTTGGTCTCTTCTCGAGAAGCTTTCTGCCCAAGAAGAGGTTAGTTTCAACGGACAATTAGCCACGCCCACTGCCACTTCAGTTTTCGCGCTATGCTTACGGAAGAATTTATTTTCAATTATTACATTTTAGTGAATCACAAGCATAAGGTCAGCCAATGAGGCAGCACCGGCAGAGCCTTATTTAAACTCTTGCGCAAACGGCGATGCCGAAACATCCCGACAGTATCCGAGCGGCGGAGTTTCGCGAACTCAAGTATAAAGATTTCAAAATCAAGCCACATATCGGCTTAGGGTGAGAAGAAATAATAACTATGACGTAGTAACAAACGATCTAATCAAGATCACAGTAAAGCGTTCCATGAGGGCAGTCCTTGCAGAGATCCTTAAGGGATGCCTTAGTCCATTCGTTTACGACTTTAAGCATAATTATATGATTCAATTTAAGACAAATTCATATTAAACGCGATAGCTTATATTTTAATAAATATTTATGACGACAAGGCTTAACTCAGCCGGGGTAACGTTGCCTGCAAAGCTAGTCTTGAAGGTCTTGGTTTCAAAACCCGGTAAAGGAAAATTATTTTGTGATGAGCATTAATATTTGTTCCTCGGTCTTGGATTTTTTCTAAGTAAATATGTCTATTTATTATACATATGTCAAAGCCTTAATGAGCTTACAATTAAACTATTTTGATCCCGTAATAAACGTATTTTTTTTTTCCTAGTATTATTTATTTATTACTAGCTTCTGCCCGCGACTTCGTCCGCCTTAAATTCCTTTATCGCGGATAAGGGTATTTTTCTGGGATAAAAAGTAGCCTATGTGCTTTCCCGGGACTCATACTATCTCCATACCAAATTTCATTCAAATCGGTTCAGCGGTTTAAGCGTGAAGAGGTAACAGACAGACAGACAGACAGACAAACAGACAGACAAACACACTTTCGCATTAATAATATTTGTATGGATTAGTATGGATTAGTATGGATTCGATGTATATTTATGTGTATATGTAATGCACTTATGTGTCTTGTGATTACGTCAAGCCAAAATGTCTGGACGGATTTCAACTTTTGGTAAGAAATGAAGAAAGCAACTTTTAATGAATAATTTTAACGAAGATTATTTTGAACACGATCGGTTTCGCCGAATTTGAGTTACCTCCTCAAAAAATGACATAAGTGCCTCGAAAATACGCTCTTTTGTTGGCATCATACTTTTACAGTTTGAGAGTAGTGTAAATGTTTTAATTATTCTTTATTATTATTAGGGTCGGAACTCTGCATTGAGCGTACCCTGACAAGAATCTGGCCAGTTTTTTTTTTCAAAAAAAAAAACTAGTGAATTCTAGCTTGGAACAAATAAACAAGAAAGTATCTTGTAAAGATAAGACCCAGTTTCTGAACTAGAGCGAATAAAACGGGGTATAAACTGGAGTCACCGAGCGCACTGTAATCCATCCTTATCTGACCCTAATAAAGTCCTGCTTGATAACGAGACAGTGATTAAAACCACAGTGGCGTTATTCCCCTATTTATGTTCATGGTTGCAACAAGGGGTCAGTTATTATTTAGTCCCTTCCCTGCCTCATTATAATAATATAATATTCTAAGCGAACAAGTCTTGTGTTTATTATAATAATATGTATCAATATAATATGTAATTGGTTTTCGGACTCTACCGTTTTGGATGAAATTTGGTGTATGAAACCAGTTTTACTTTTGAAGTTTCTTTAGATAGGTTTCTCTAGATAGGACTCTACCCATTTGGATGAAATTTGGTGTGTGAAACCAGTTTTACTTTTGCACTTTCTTTAGATAGGTTTCTCTAGATAGGACCATTTGGATGAAATTTGGAGTGTGAAACTAGTTTTACTATTGAAGTTTCTTTAGATAGGTTTGTCCTAGAAAAACATCACATGATCGTGCATTCACCGAGCAAAGCTAGGTCACCCAGGTTCCAATTATTATTAGTTGATTAATTACAGTATTGCAGCGGAAGAAGTTCTTGCTTGGTTCAGTTGCCGCGCAGACGACTTGCGATGTTCTTCACTTCATGTTTATACGTAAAAAAGAGAAGACTTAGGAGGTTACTTTGAATATCAAATCATATCATTTATTTGTATTGATCATACATTGTATAACTTAATCATTATACACATTTCAAATACAATAAATCAAAATTAATTAATATTAAAATTAATATATATTGTCAAACCCTAATTTGGTCCAATACGTCAGGTTAGGATACATCAGTCTTGGAAAAAGTGCAACTATATAAAATGTTGCAGTTGGTACAGAGATTGTTGGACATGCAAGAACGGTTTATACTTTTTCATTCTTCCGTAATATAAAGATATAGACATATAATGGTAACTACCATTGTTTTATAATAACGTGCAAGATAAGAATTTCATGCACTTTTGAGTACGATTGTACGAAAAGAACGTCTATTAACGTGTGAAAATTACGTGTGTTGATTAGAAAATAAAATTCATAACTGAGTAATTGTTTCCTTCAAGTGTAATCAGAGCAACACGCAAGCCTATTAGACTGTTGCAACATACGTCCAGCTCATCTTTTTCAGCCACATATGTGCAACAGAAGTGTATGATATGTTTTTACTGCATTTTATTACTGGGCCCAAATTCGATGTCACATTGCGATGTTGCCAATTGAACAATATATCGGCCATACCACGTACATATTCATGATATTACCGATATATCGCTGACAAAAGTACTATTCAAGTTTAACAAACTTCATAGTTATTTGTTATGCAAGGTTGCAAAGTTGTTATTTGGCGCGAGTGTGAATACTGTTGATATACAACAGAATTACTCCAAAGACTGACTCCGTACATCAATAAAGGATACACATTTCCGTAGTAGGCACTGATAACTATGCTTTTAGCGCAAGTTTCGGACAGTTTAATTCAGCCATCGTGATCATCATCATGTCAGCCGAAGGACGCCCACTGCTGGATACAGCCTCCCCAAGAATCTCCATAACGACCGGTCGTGCGATCTTCACCAGATCATGGGTCCATCTTATTAGGGGCCTACTCACGCTGCATCATCCTGTACACGGTCGCCACTCGAGAACCTTTCTGTCGGTTCTACGCGCCATGTGCCCCACCCACTGTCACTTTAGTTTCGCAACTCCTTGAGCTATGTCGATGACCTGGGTTCTTCTGCGGATCTCCTCATTTTTGATTCGATCTTCACCAGATCTTGGGTGTATCTTATTAAAGGCCTCCTTACGCTGCATTGTCCTGTACGCGGTCGCCACTCGAGAACCTTTCGGCCCCAGCGGCCATCGGTTCTACGAGCAATGTGCCCCGCCACTGCTATTTAAGTTTAACTCTTTAAGCTACGTTGACGACCTTGCTTGTTCTGCGGGTCTTTCCGAGAGTAGCTCGCTCCATAGCCCTTTGAGTAACTAACTTTAAATTAAGTAGTAACTTCTTTTAGAGACTTCGCCCGCCGTGGCGACAACGGTGTATGTGCGCCGGGTGCTGTTTCCTGTATATTCATAGAGCGTTGCTGCGTCTCGTGGCTGACCGGTTGCAGGCGAGTATACAGGAAATGCACCTGGAGCGGACGCTCGCGCCGGACTCCCGCTCAACCCAGCGGGCGCTTTTTCAGCCTAGCGGGCAGAAAGAGGCGTCCGGCGACGCGCTTGTCTTTCAACCCCTCGCCACGCCTCTCTTACCGCGGGCGACGTCGGTTATCATGATAACCTTACTAAGACCTTCCCTGTCACTCCTACAGTTCATGAACTTCACACTCACACAGCCGTCCATTGCATAACGTGACATCAAGAGTGGAGCCACTCGCTTTCAGTTTTCACGGCTAGTTGGCTTCGCTCGTTACGCTTACCATTACACATGTACTCCTGCATTGTTGAGGACAAACGCTAGCTGAATGAACAATTAGGTACTATTCACTATAGAAGAGATGAAATTCGTTAATTTTTCATAATTACTGTATTAAACGAAACGTAGAATTATCTGTAGCCTAAAAAGGAAAAAATAAAGGAAAAAGTTTTATATTTTCTAGATAATGCGACGCAAAATTATAGTTTTTATTTTTCGTCTCCAAAAGAAAATTAAACTTTATCTTGTGATTGTTTACGGTTCAGTGAAGGAAAAGATATAGGTAAACTATACACTTAAGAGTCCCCAGCAAGATCGGTTCTCCATACAAACGTAGTTACGCTCTCATTTTAAAACGACTAGCTAGTTTGCTCTGAGACTTTGTACTAAGAATAACTTAAGGTATATGCAGGTCTGTTATAAGTTTATATAACTTCAGATACCATAGTAACAAAAATACAGAGAATTTAAGTTTTTCATACTTCTTTTTGCCGTATTTCGTTTGTTTTATACACTGGAGCCATATAAACTAATTGCAGGCCTAGATATACCTCATGTCATAATATATACAAAGAGTCGTTACAATCCAACACGTAGTATTAAAATGAGAACGGAACTCCGTTTGTATAGGAAGGTGAAATTTGGCCGAGCTTGCGGGGGACTCTTAAACGCGCTTTTAAGATAGAAGAACATTTTCGGACACACCACACTCCTCTGTAAATTTGTGACATGAGTGACGCCAAACGTGTCGCACGATTTGTGTGGATCGTTTTAATGCCCAGCCGTTGTACCTGACTTTGAATGACGATTTTAACGTTGTTAGTGTTTAATATTTTTGAGTGTTTTCGATGGGTAATAAATACACAGCTTAGTCATAAGAAACCCGATTGATAGGAACATAAAAAAATGTATCTTCTCTATTGGATCATTATTTGAGCGTTCGTTTTGCATCTCTTTCTAATACACATTTTCGTTGAAATGCCTGTAAATTTTAATTCGCTTTCAGTGTCCGGCGTCTCCACTAATTGGAACGTAATTCCATATACATGCTACGACAAAAACATATATTAAAGAACTAGAAGATGCTTCAGTGCAGTCGGGTAAAAAGTATCCTATAACCATCAGAAGATACCCAGCTACCCGTGTACCAAAAAATATTAAAATCTTTTTAGCCTATTTTGGGTGATGAAGCCACAACGACACATACAATACTATAAAACATAAAATAAAAAAATATTTTGCGATTTAGTGATCTCCAAGTAGTCCATAACATTCGTTTTTTGAAAATATCTTCAATGTACAGACATTTCATTCTTACAACTTTATAACGAGGAGTTTGCGATACTAGAAGACATTTTTTTACTTTTTACTAGTGATGCGACAACACACAACCAACAATAACGATGTTACTGAGGTCGATGTGACCATAAATGGTCTAAAAGAGGATGCCGAAATGTTTTTTACATCAAAACATGCAAATTTAAGCGGGAAATCGAGGGGGAAGAAAAGTGTTTTTTCCTAATACGTATGAATGTCTTTCTGCAGGGCAAAGGTCCCCTCCCCTTCAATATATTCCAATGAATTTGTGCATCAGGCGCCCCCGATCTTAAATAATGCATGAACTAAGGGACATCTTTTGTTTGTGTCAGCCACAAATCAATCCGGAAACAATATTAATGATTTATTAAATAACTACAAAACTTTTATTATTAACTTTTATTTTGCAACGAGAAGGCGCCCGCAACTTCGGCGGCGGAGGAGAAAAAGTCATCCCCTCTTTTTTTCTTCAGCGTAGTCGGGTAAAAAGTATCCTATAACCATCTGAAGATACCCGTGTACTAAAAATAGTTGAAATCCGTTAAGCCGATTTTGCGATAAAGCCGCAACGACATAGACAAAAAATAAAATTAAAATATATTCAGTGACCTCCAAATAGTCCGTAACAATGTTTTTTTTTTAATATCTTAAATGTTTAGATATTTAATTTTTACAAGTTTATAATAGTATACATATTGATACAAAGATCTAAATAGAAAAAAAGCTAATTTCGATCCACTGCAGTCTAAAAGTGCACAGTTCCCGAGGATTGTTAAGATAAGCACGATACTCTATAGAGTATTGTGCTTATATATATATTTCGTATACGAAAACCCCAGAGAAAACCAAGTAAATAAATTATTTAATCTGCCGTGCTCAGCCAAACCAAGAGTATTTCTAAAACGGAACTGCAGTTAGGTCCCTTGCCGTCCTATGTCAAAGACCTAACCGAAGGACTATAGCCTACAAATTAAACGACACGTAACATCGTCCCGTCTCTCTCTGCCACCGTGCATGTAAGCAGGATGCAGAAAGTTCTAGATCAGGCAGGTGACGGGAAACCGGTGTCTTACGAAAGTGGCCTTTGGTCTAACTTAGTATGGGAAGGAAATGGCGAATAACGTAACCTAAAATGTAATAAATATTTAAGAATGACTTTGTATATTGAAGAGTAATCGTTGAAAAACATTATTAGGCACCTAAGAAATCACGGGAGGCTCTAATGGGGGAGTTGACCGCACGTGTATTGTTTACTTTACCTGCGAAAACTAGAACAACCATATATTTACCTTAAAGTAAGAATGAAAAAAATAAATACACGTGAGGTTGCGTGGGGGAGGGAGGAAGGGGTCGCCTAGAACCTCACCAAAGATCACCAAGGGGGTGGGGGGGGGGGTCTATAAATGTGGCACAAAAAACCTCGCGTGATGTCTGGATGAACCCTATAAAAACCTTGTGAACCAATAAAATCCGGCCAAGAGCAAGTCCGATCATGCTCTAGGTAGGGTTCTGTAGCCGTTACTACAACGAAATGCGCTACAGATGAAAAAATGCGATGTGAAAAAATGCATCTTTCAACAGAGGAAGGTAGGCAATTTATGCTACTTTCAGCGCGATTATTTTCGAAATAATTCAGAAAGTAAAAAATAAACTCCTTAAAACTTTAAAATATTTTTAAAGGAACTGTCTAAATACGTGCCACCTGTTGATGATCGCCGGAAAAAATACAGCTTCTGTTACATGTATAGAGTGCCCCTCTAAAAATATTTATTTTTGTTATGTAACTACCAAACTAAGTAGCGGATTTTACTCCAATTTCTTTTTTCTTTTTTATGGCATTGGGGGCAAACGAGCAGACGGGTCGCCGATGGTAAGCGATCACCGTCGCCCATAGACACTTGCATCACCAGAGGAGTCACAAGTGCGTTGCCGGCCTTTCAGGTGGGAGTACGCTTTTTAATATACATCTTGTAGTTTGTTAGTATTGTAATTGCCTGTAACATACGGACACACAGTAACAGTAAGTGGTATTTGAAAGAAAGAAAAAGGTGTTAAAAAAAAGGAATTTGATCATGAACGTGTCATACATTATTACGATATTACGATAGGCTGACATTTTAGATTTTTTTAACTTATCTTTAATGTTAGAAGATTCCCATATTAAATGTGCAGTTTAGAGTGAGTGATGTATCTACACGCGTCAAATGCCAAGAACGTTTCAAGCATTTAAGTTTCTTGGAACGCCTAAACCTGGTAAGACATGATATATTTGCAAGATTTTTTCTGAATTTCTACAGGTTATGAAGTAGTTAGATCAATTTATCATTTTTCTTTGCGAAGAAAAAACATACTTATTGATAATTACTGGCGCTGACACCGGACGCAAGGGACTGGCTAGTGGATTTAGATATTAAATTAAAAACATATTGATTATTCCATTGAACTGGCAACAGCGTCAAGCAGAAAATTAAAAAGCAATATGATTGGTAACTAACTTCACAATAAAATAATGACTATCTTTAGATGGTTGCATGAATACTTCATAATATTCTATCGAAGATTCTACCGGCAGTAAATGCTATAGCATTGAAGAAGAATATCTAGGAATGAATTAAACTTAAAATAACGTAGGCACGTTCATTATCAAAAATAGGTATGTGTACAAAGCCCTCAAAAATATTTGACTCGTTCGGACATGTCTATCTATCACCGGTACTACACATTGACGCTGCCGCTCGGCAGAAAAAGTGTGAAAAGGCGAGTTATATTGCTGTTTTTGAATACGCGACGGACTGCACGACTCTAAAATACCATCAATGTATCTCGATGTTACCTCAACTTGCGACAATATGTAGTTCAATAGCGATAAACAAGTCGAGCTGTTAGATTCGAATAACTCGAATCAGAGTTTAAGCTAGTTGATTCGAATCAATCAATCAATTCAAAGACTCCACTTGTGGTGGAGACTCGGCAAGTCTCGTTTCCTCGACTCAACTCGCCGACTCGCGGACCGCGAACGCCGTCCGGTTGATCAGAGTCAACTCTGGCTTCGATTCGAATCGGCGGCCGTAAAAAAATCGACTCGTGACATCGTTATAGTGCATAAAAAAACATATATAGGCAGATGATAAACTAAAGGTCAAAGTGATTTATTTATAAACATGGGCATAGCTGATTGAGTAGTGTACATGTATGGAACTGTGCCCTTAGATTTCGCCAATAAACATACAAGTTATAGTTATAAGGTATGGGACTATGGGTAGTAAAAAAACCTATTAACTACTAAATTTGTACAGTGTATGTATCGTGCAATAAAGTTTTGTAATTAACGAATAAATACGGATAACAAAAAATGCTGACGTGCTGACGTCAACAAACTTTATTCACGCCACGAAAAGCCGCCGCCAATAACTCCATAATTTATACGAAAATAGATTCATATTATGGATCCACAATTCGGTTGACTTTGCAAGTCGATAGAGCGAGTACTAGCACAAGTTGCAGGTCGCTCCCCGCGGCAGTAACTAAACTAGGACAACACTGACCAGGCGAGTGTAGCTTACATGTAGCCGAGGATGTAGATTATATGGAAAAGCTGTTTTTACAAGTAATCACAAGTACGGAATCAGTCACAAACTTTATAGCGATAAAGCGAAGAAATGCTGCCCGCATCTGTTGGTACGTGTACGTGACACCACAGATTTAGTTAAGTTTTATGTTTATTGTCACGAGTTAATTTTATGTATTTTATCGTAGTCTTAAATGGTTTTATTTTTTATTCCGGAAAAATACGCTCATCCGCGATAAACGAATTTAAGGCGGACGAAGTCGCGGGCAGAAGCTAGCATGTATATATATTCTATTACTATAATCTTAATGAATTTCTGAACGATGAAGATATTGTTTACAAAGTATATGCTCGGAAAGTGCCTCTTTGTATGGATAGGCTAACATAGACATGTAAAGTGCAACTTACCGCACACGTGTTGTAAGTAGCACTTTTCGTGTCTATGTTACTCCATACAAAGAGGAATTTTCCGAGAATATGCATTGTATAACGTTGTACAATACAAGTGCGACTAGGTAATTCCCAACTCGTTGTTAATATCATGTGGTTGTGGTACATCTGAATAGACCCTTAAGCACCGTTTTCTTGTGTTATTGTTAGCTCTTCCACAGTTTATACATCTTTGGGCAGTGTATGTAACATCGGTTAGAGTGAGTTAGTTCGGGAGCTAATTCTCGCAGTTTAATAGTTGTTAGCGTTATCGAACCGGACCCCGAGTACACTCGGATAAAGTAACTCACCGCAACACACTTATACAGGGTGATTCCTAAATCCAGAGTTTTCAAGAAATGAAGGAAACGTTTTATAGTGGCGAATTTATTCAACCTTTAAATTCACCAATCGCATCTTATGGCATAAGCGTACTAGGAGGGCTGCCCCCAAATAAAATAGAATATAAAGCAAGAGAAGACGACTAAACACATATAGTACTCGAAAAGTTTGCTGTGGCTTTACTCCTGCTGTGTTTATTATTATTACATCAAAATTGATGAATTCCAACTAATTTTGATAAACAGGTCCGTGAATTGTTATAGGCTAATTTTTAGCCGAATACGGTGAAGCAAGAAAGAGGGTTATGAGTTATTCTCCTCCGTGAACGAAGTTGCGAACACCGTATATTACAATAATCGTTTCTTATCCGGTGATTGCTGCGTAATTGATCGCTCGGGAAAGCGATTCCCGAATGACAGTATCACATGAATATTGGCAGTAATTAGAATTAACGACGCTCATTAAATAACGATAGCCACGATTACATCAACGCGATAATGAATTATTAATATGTGTAGTTGAAGAAATCAGAACGGGAAGGATGATATTGAAATATATGTAAACACCTATCATTAATTAATTGTTTTTACGAGACCTTGCAATTATTATTTTTCTTATGTTTATAGGGGGCAAATAAGCAGACATATCGCCTGATGGTAAGCGATCACCGTCGCTCATAGTCACCTGCAATACAAAAGGAGTCACAAGTGTAGTGTCATAACTGGTTGGTAGGACGCACTCATTAAAAACTTTCGTCGTTAAGTTTTGCGGAATTGACGATGAAAAGACTTGACGAAGTTTCCTAAACGCGACCCAGCCCAGCCGTAGTTTTCTGTGGGCTTCTCTCTCGAAGTTGTTTTTACAAAGCTGTTTCCACAGAAAAAATATGCATGCAAGTACAAAAAACAACCCCTAGAGAGTGTACAATCATCAACAGGCGTTTCGCCTCTCGACGAGGTATCATCAGGATAATGTAGGAAATGTTGACGGTCTGGCGTTTACCCAAAAAGTCGAGGAGTGACTTTTTGTGGAAACTGCATGAAAATAAGCGCATGAGAATCTAATATGGAATTCCGCATAGTGACGCCTAAATCTATCAATAATAAATAATTGCCAGTAGAACCAGATATTCCAAACCAGTGTACAAAAGAAAATCGAAAAAAAAAACAGTCCACGACTTGGAACTATGTGACTTCGGGCCTCGAAAAGTTTTCTAGGTGTTGGATCCATATTTCCACGCAAGCCTCCCAAAAATCCGGGACTTATGAGCCCCTGACTAAAGGTAAGGTACAAAAATAATGATAATAAAATGTATTAAAAACATATTACAGCTATAATGACTATAGGCTAACGACATAATATTACGCGCAATTATCCTGATAATTATATTTCAGGCGCGTAATATTATAATTTCAAATTAAATCAAAATATGCTTTATTCAAGTAGGCCTAGGTACAAGCACTTTCGAATTGTCAGTTACATTGAGAGAAGTCTTTTCGTTAGTTATAAGTATATAGTTAAATAATAATATTACGCGCCTAAACTAGGACTATCCTGTGTTTCAGGCAAAAACAAAAGGAAGCAAAATGTAATGAAGCCGCAAAGGCACATACATATATACAAAAAATAAAATGGGTATATTTTTTCGTTTCAGTGGCCTTCAAATAGCTCTTTTTCCTTTTTGTTTAATGTCTTCAATGTAGGTACTGTTTTTTTTTATTAAACATAGTAAAGACCAAATGAACAATGGCTATAATAGAACGCTCACTTAGTAAGAAACTAGTTTAATAAGGTTCAATGTTTCAGCTCATTACGGTAGCCCCTTAAAATCAATTCTGAAAAATATATTAATAATATAATTACTTCATGGTCATGAAAGGGGGCCATCTAGCCAATAACTTAAGATGCCATTACATTTATAAGGGATGGTGCCTGCCATTCATACCATGAGGTGGCCAATTTATTTTTTATATCATAGTATCGTAAATTATTATACCTAGAGCCCAAACTGACATTTATTTGTTGTAATTCTAATTCTGATGGTAGTGGCTATTCCTGGTTAATAAAGCCTCCGTATCACTGCAACCATAGATGATCTATTGTGATCGCCACCGCCTATAATTCTCGGTCTAGTTCTGTTGATGCGAAGAACTTCAGAAGTTCTTTGATTCTGAGAGTCTTTATCTCTTCGGGGCACTGTAAATGTTTTCCCAGTATAGAGCTGCGATTGCGTATTAGGGAGGGGCAGTCCGTGAGAAAGTGCAAAGGTGTTTCCTCCGCTATTTGGCAGAGCCTACACAACCTCGTGTCACTTTTCCCAATTGTCTGCATGTGCTTATTCAGACAACAGTGGCCTGCACCCTCACTAAGATGCGATATTGTTCTTGGACAATGCTAAGCTGTAGGCTTTTATCAGTGCCTTGGAATGGTTCAATCCCGGAGAAGTAACTAAGATCCTAGTATATTTTAACATAATATATAAAATACAAGCCTTTTTAATGATACATAAATAGTTATCTCCACGCTGCCAATCGTGAGCAAGCGACATTCCGGGCCCACCGGGATCAGACGTAATTATTATTTCTGTGGCATTAATTTCCATTATTTTAACGGCGTTCGATATTATTTAAGTTCAACTGTTTTAATTTGCGTGGCCTGGTACAGTACATTACATGTACAGCAAATTTTTATGAAGTTTATTTTACACACCAAGTAAAATGCAAGTCTTTTACTCCACGCTTCGTCTTTACTGGTAATCGTGATCACGCCTTCATCCACCACCGGCTGACTGGGATCACACGCTATTATATATCTTTTATACTGCTAAGGTGACAAACAAGCGTACGGCCTGCCTGATGTCAGTCTTCGCAGCTTATGAATGCTTGCAACGCCAGGGTCAAGGTCAAAGCGTGCGTAATGCCAACCCTTAAAAACCTATTCACTCCCCTCTAGAAGAACCCCCAGATAAAGCTCCAGGCAAACCAAAAAAAAATTGGTGGCATTCACTAATTTCTATTGTTTTGCCGGCCTATAAGTTCGACTGTTTTAATGTACGTGACGTAAAACAGTGTATTACGTATACCTACAGTAGTTGTTTAGATAATACACACAATTAAATTGCAATTAATAATTGTAATCGTAGAAGTAAGAAGAACATAGTTAATATTTTCTTCTGATTCCGCGATTATTACTCATTGAAATAAAACAATTTAACGAATTATATCGCGTATATTATTTCATTTTAGTTCCCGACGTTTCGGAAGCTTTCCAGCTTTCCATGGTCACGGGTGGATTGAGAAAAGATGTATTTTCCTCTGCCAAAGTTACAATTTGTGCAAACTACCCATTTTTGAAAAAACAAATAAAGGTGTACATACATGCCAGATGGGCCTAAGCTGTAAAGACAGTTACACATGTGCCAGAAGGGCTTAATTATTTTCTTCTAATAATTTACCAAGCAGCATTTTACAAATGAGGCGTACTGAGGAGAAAAGAAACGCTGCAAAGAAAAATTCCCAGGCTACCTCATTACTAATTATAATATTTAAAAAACAGAGACTATTAAACTACTTTTTAAACAGATAAGATATTTTACACCGTGGAGGCAGTGTTGAATATGCTGAGTTATTACAACACTGCCTTACATCTGGCTATATGCTATGGAATGGTGAATTCTACGGGCAAGTTGATGGTGTGGCATGACGGTGTCTCCTGTCGTCGCCGATATTTTCATGGAAGACTTCGATGAGAGAGCGCTTTCATTGGCACCTGTCAAGCCGAGGATCTTTTAAAGATACGTAGATGATACCTTTACTATTTTACCTAGATCTAGATAGATGTCATAGGTTATACTGTATATAGGAAACCTACGCATACAGATAGGTATTTGAATGGCAAATCTCACCACCATCCCTGTCAACTTGCTACAGTGGGTAAATCTTTGTTTCAGAGAGCCAGGGGTATCTGAGACGATCAACATCTGACTGCTGAGTTGCAGAATGTCAAACGTGCGCTTCGAGCCAACGAGCTCCAGATACCACGTTCCAAGCAGAATCCCAGTATGAAGAAACCAACAGTTGAGCGTAAACCTGCCGTATTACCATATGTGAAAAGGGTCACAGACAAGATCGGAAACATCTTGAAGCGTGCTTCTATAAAAACATATTTCAAGCCGTTGAAGTAGGTGTCTCAATACCTTAGACCCGTGAAGAGTAGCTCCCCTTTGCAGAGTGCAGGCATTTATAAGCCGGACTGCGAGTGTGGTCTTTCATACATTGGTCAAACGAAACGCAGTGTATCAACCCGGGTGAAGGAGCGCATAGCAGATGTCAAGCACCGTCGGTGTAATAGGTCTGCAGTCTGTGAACATGTCATTGACAAACCAAAGCACTCAATTAAGTTTGATAAACCTTCTATCCTTGCCAAAGAAAAAAGATATTTTCCCAGGATGCTACGCGAGGCTATTGAGATTAAAAAGCATCCTAATTTCAATAGAGAAGATGGATTGTCACTACCACCAGCTTGGGATCCTGTAATACATCTCATCAAGGAACAGACACAGGACTGCAAAACCTTAATTTCCGAACGGTGTAAAATATCTTATGTCTCTGTTTTTTTTAATATTATAATTAGTAATGAGGTAGCCTGGGAGTTTTTCTTTGCAGCGTTTCTTTTCTCCTCAGTGCGCCTCATTTGTGAAATGCTGCTTGGTAAATTATTAGAATAAAATAATTAAGCCCTTCTGGCACATGTGTAACTGTCTTTACAGCTTAGGCCCATCTGGCATGTATGTACAACTTTATTCGTTTTTATAAAAATGAGTAGTTTGCACAAATTGTAACTTTGAGAGAGGAAAATACATCTTTTCTCAGTCCACCCGTGACCATGGAAAGCTGGAAAGCTTCCGAAACGTCGGGAACTAAAATGAGATAATAAACGCGATATAATCCGTTAAATTGTTTTATTTCAAGAACATAGTTGTTTTAAAGTATATGTAGCTAACTGCCTACAACATAAGTATCAATATAAGTATGCCACATTCACATGTTTTACAAAATATAACACTTCATTACAAATACCAATTATTATAAATGTTTAAAATATTTCGTAATGATATAATGCCGTCATGTTTGATATTCATATAAGTAATATATCAAATGGCGTAATAGAATAAAGCAATTCTATTAATTGTTCAGAAATGTTTTATATTACTTATTAAGTTAGATTATAATGTTAACAGCCAGTTACCAGCGCATAAAAATCATGTCTATAAAAATCATGTCGTTTATAGACACGATTTTTATTTTCATTTAGGTACAAGCCGTTGGGGTCTTTACAAAGAATATGAAATAATATTTATTATAAACTTTTAATTATATTATCCAAATTAGACCCGGTGTGGGGACTGGGCAGGGTTTCCATTAGAGTGACTTGATATTTATAAGGTTATTATTAAGGTAGGGGAGACCGGGTAAGTTTGTCTCTTGAGTCGCTTTTCACAGCGGCCGGTGTCGAAAGATCGCGAGAGCTATGTCTTCCTCCTAGATAAAGAGCTCGCGATCTTTCAACATCGGTCGATGAACTTATTCGTTCGTTCAGTTTTCTGTGTTTGCCATCGTGAGACAACCAACCGTAAGACAACCATACCTGGTTTCCCCTATATTTTACTAGAAATTAATTTAGTAAAAAATTAAAGTAGACGTGTAAATCTGGTCGTCTTTATAGGCTGTGGCCTATCAAGTACGTGTTATTTAATATAACACGTCTCGCGTCGTGCATTGAGTCACCTGGGATAAGGTAATGTATCGCATGTAATTGCACGCACTGGTTGTATTTAGTCTATGTAAAAACAGCTTTTAGTTTATTTAGAGAAATTAAATAGTAACTTTATTTTTAATGTTAGTTTTTTGTTAAATAATATTCTGACATTCGAAATGTAGAAATGTAATTGCTCTACGCGGGATTATTAGACAAATACTGTATTGTTAATTGTTAGTTATCGTACGATTCCAAACTTCTTATTTTAGATGTAAATATTGAACTGAAACGTTGAAAAATTGTATGCATCGAGCGTGATTCGAATCCGTTTCCAACAGCATTTCGTGCCAACACGGGTACCAATTGATACATTAAAATGTTCGTTAGCAGATGTTTCAGCTTTGATAAAATTTCAATTCTTACATTGGCTTAGCCAATACTAAACACTAGAAGGTGAAGAAAAAGTCAAAACCCCTTTTTTTTTCTTCAGCGTAGAGAAAAGTATCCTATAATCGTATGTGGATGACCTTTTGAAATTCGTT
The DNA here is from genome assembly GCA_905404275.2 of Hedya salicella. Classification (NCBI taxonomy): domain Eukaryota; kingdom Metazoa; phylum Arthropoda; class Insecta; order Lepidoptera; family Tortricidae; genus Hedya; species Hedya salicella. Next base: position 3,077,180 of record FR990101.1, on the reverse strand, counting down.
TAACCGATTTGGCGTGATGAAGCCACAACGGCAAATACGTTTGTAAACATACAAAAAATCGAATAAAGATATTTAAATAGTCCGTTACAATCTATTTTTAGGGTTCCGTAGCCAAAATGGAAAAAAACGGAACCCTTATAGATTCGTCATGTCTGTCTGTCTGTCTATTCGTCCGTATGTGACAGGCATTTTACTCAATAACTATAAGATGTACATTGATGAAATTTGGAGCCTAGGTGTCGTGTGTAAACCGCTACTTAGTTTGATACTTAGTTAGATAAAAGATATATATATTTCTAGGGGGGGCACTCCATACATGTAAATGTAGCCGAAAAAGAAAAAAAAATCAGCAAATATCAATGTGTTGCACATATTTCGACAGTTCTTGTAATATCACTTTGAGGTTTCAAAAAATCTCTTTTGATTTAGTGAACGGTTTCCAAAATATTCGCTCCGAAAGTAACAAAAATTGTGTCCCCCCCTCTATTTTCTAAACGGTATATTCCAAAAATTTGAATAAATTTACAAATATAAAGCTTAATAAATACTTGCAACGAAAATTGTTTTCAACATGATCGGACATACTGTTTTTAAGTTATTGCCAAAAAACTGCGCTTCTCATCAAAAGGACGTAAGTTCCGGGGAGTTGCGCTCTTTTGTTAGTGTTTTTTTTTTTCATATTGTATTTATTTTCATCTGTAGTGCATTTTTGTGTATAAACGGCTGCGGAACCCTTCATGGGCGAGTCCGACTCGCACTTGGCCGCTTTTTTTATACTGGCAATGCTAAGACATTTCATTTTTCAACTTTAGAATAGTACCTATGGATGTAACTTTATTGCTATATTTTATTGATACACTCGTATTTTTTCGTTAGTTAAGAATTAAACAATAACATTGGTCATTCTAACATTGGTTAATGATGGCGGCTGGGGAAGAAAGGTTCTCGAGTGGAGACTGCGTACCGGCAAGCGCAGCGTGGCAAAGCCACCCGCAAGATGGTCGGACGACCTGGTTATGGTAGCAGGGACTCGCTGGACGCGGATCGCCTCTATCCAGCACATGTGGAAGTTAATTGAGGAGGCCTGTGTCCAGCAGCGGACGTCCTATGGCTAGAATGATGATGATGAATCATTCTTAAATTAATTAATTAATAATTGATCACTCAAAGTTCCCTAAGCGCTGCGATTAGAGTGTATTTATTGTATTGTTAATATTTTTGGTATCGTTACATTGTGTCTAATGTCATTATAAAACATAAATATGACAAGTCTAGCTTTTTTTTTAATTTATCTACCTTTATTATCCAACGCTTCATCACAGTTTTATTTTATGCGTCATGGTCGTGGATGAACGATCCAATGAGGAATATCATGTTAGACCCGTCATATTTATATTTTATAACGTGGAAAAACCAACGAGAGTATAAAGCGTGTCTGGTGGATGCGGAGCTATCAGACTATTGTTAGCGATCACTAACATCGGTTCCTGTGACGTGAATAAATTGAAATCGCCACACACACCAACATTGTAATGAACAGGGCCTTTATACGGCAATGTTTAGATATTTATTTTATTGGAGAAACAACAGAAGTAATGCATAACAATTTAGGCGTAAACTTACTTCCTAAAAGGCTCTCACATAAATATAGGAAGGAAACATTTTAAGCACTATCAAACTAAATTATTACATAGAATCAAAAACACTTCGTTTCAAAGAAATTGAAAGAGAAAAAATATATATGTCCAAGAATATGTTAAAATACAGTATCGATTTTGTTAGCCAAAACGAAGCAGGTAGTTAAAACTGAAATCTGTGTCATTTAAAATTCCCATTACATGTTTCTGGAACTGTGGCCACCTACTTAGTAAATGATTAACTACTTTATCTGTAAATTTTTTGAAGCCTGGTGTTAGCAAGTAACCTTTACTGAACTGAAAGACATTTCACGTTAATATTATCTTCTTGACAGTGTTATGAAAGCTGTCAAAGCAGATAAAAGTGATAGTAAAGGGTTCAATACTTATGTTAGCCTGTAGTTAAGAAGGCAGCCGACTACCTTCCGATGATCCCCGATCCCTCAAAGGATGCACTCCCCAGAAGCCGTTTCCAAATAGGTCGGTTTACCTGGCGTCCTAGGAACCCATCAGCCATCGAGGACAGCTATCATGAACTCATCGGATAATGTCTTAGTGTCAACCCCGCCGGAGAAGCCTATAGTTTCTTATTATCGTCTATTAGAAGGCGCCCGCTACTTCATTCGCGGAGAAGAAAAAGTCATAACCTCTCTTTTTTTCTTCAGTGTAGTCGAGTAAAAAGTATCCTATAACCATCTGTGGATACCTAGCTACCCGTGTACCACAAATAGTTGAAATCAGTTAAGCCGATTTGACGTGATTAAGCCACAACGACACATACGAACGTACAAAAAACCAAAAAAATATTTTTCAATTCAGTGAGCAGTGAGAGTGAGCTCGTAACCATATATTTTTTTAAATTATCTTCAACGTACAGACATTTCATTTTTACAACTTTAAAATAGTAAAGATGTCCCATTATCCTTCTCTTTCCTACGCCTCAAGTCGGGTTGAATAATAAGGTATAAAATGAACTATAGAGAGTCGCTTAGAGATAAGTTTAAGGACATTAATATAATGACAGTGCATTGTCAATACATTTATGAGAAAATTATGTATGTACATAAAAATATTACCCACTTTAAGAAGAACTGTGATATACATAATATTAATACTAGAAATAAGCATAAGCTCGCAGTGCCTGCTACTAGGCTCCATAAAATAAGGAGATCATTCATGGGTAACTGTGTGAGATTTTATAATAAACTTCCTAGCAGCATAACTGAGTTGTCTATTGGTAAATTCAAAAATATTGTGAAACGAAAATTATTTTCTAAAGCTTATTATAGCACACAAGACTACATGAATGATGAAGCCGCGTGGGATTAATGTAAATTATAGCGTCATGTAGGTATATGAATAATTATTTTAACGAATACCTAAGGTATTATTATTATTTTAATCTTAATTGTTTTATATACTCTGACATTTAGAATTTTATTCTAGACACATTCTAGATTATTTATTTTTTATTGACAATCCTTTTGGGATTTATCTTATTGATTATTTTAATTTTAAATATGATGATTTTATCAATAATTTTACACTTAAGTTAAATGATCTGATTAGGTTTTTCTGGGTTTCCCTAATCCTTGCAGCAAATGTTGGATCATATTGTATTTCTCCCAGCAAACATTCACTCTCATGTAACTGACATTTCGAAAGTGCTTGTAACTAGGCCTACTTGAATAAAGAATATTTTGATTTGATTTGATTTGATTTGAATGATCGAGTTGAATCAATCCAACCCACCGCCGCCGTGCTTGCGCCTTGCGCACTGCATCCCATCCAGTTCGTGGTCACGGAAGGCTGCAAGGTTCCGTTTTTGCCATTTTGACTACGAAACCGTAATAGAATTACTATTGATCCGTCCTCCCGTCTGTCTGCCTGTTTGTGAGACCCTTTTTCTCAGGAACGCGTGAAGGTATCAAAATGAAAATACAATGTAATAAATAATGTCTGCAGTCCATTGCAAAAATCAAACTTTTAAGTCAACGCAATCCAAAGATATACTCATCAAAAAAGTTGATTTCATTCAAATTGCCGTCCATGGCAAACCAATAAGGCACTTCTAGTTGTCCTAGTAACATGAAATTCGGTATGAGGGTAACTCATATAGCACAACCCACGAAATTAATCTGAAAATCTTATTTTGACGTGATAACGTCTTATAAATCGATGAACGCCGGCTGCACGTACACGCACGAAAAATCATGACTCATTGTCACGTTCCGCTCTTTGTTACGTTCCGCCTGAGCCGTGCGTTCGGCTTGTGATGCATCTATGTCCCTTCCACTCCATCGGCCTTGTTATGACGCCGGTTTTCTTATGATGTTTTCACGTAAAATTATTGTCCGTAAACCGACTTTACAGACAATATTTTTTTTTATGCCTTTCTGACTAAGTCATACCTGTCCAATATAAAATACCCTCACACCACGTACATTTTGTTTAGGAGTAGGGCTCTGCTAATATTGGATTTTCATTTTATATTATGATAGATCGATACGATTGTAGGGAACCCTCGGTGCGCGAGTCCAACTCGCACTTGGCCGGTTTTTTATTGCATGCATATATATTACGATACTTTGTGTGATGCTTTCAATATTTCTCAATATCTCGGAGTCACAAAATGAAGTGCAAATTATGGCGCATTATCGGCGCATGGGGCGCATTAGGCAAGCAACAGGACTGGCGTTGTCCGGGAGTCGACACCGTAAACGTGACCTAATATTACAGATGTTTATTTTTAGGGTTCCGTACCAAAAATGGTAAAAAAGGAACCCTTATGTTGCGGCTTGATCTGTACATTTTTGAACATTTTTTTTTATTGTGATTAGATTTTGTTTTAATAAGGAAAATGTAAAAAAAAAACACTATCCCCCCTTTATCTCCGAAGTTTACCAAACGTAAATATTGTAACATTCACAGTATGTATAAACATACATAAATATTACACGAAAATTATAACCATGTTTCTAACTTATTTTTTTAATTTTCAAAAACCTATTTGAGCAACCCGGCTGCGTTAAGTTTGCACCTTATTTGTATGCATTGCTCTAGATATCAGGTGCAAACTGAACTCAACCTAAACTGGGTAATATAATAATGTTAGGGTAAGTGAAAGTGTGTACGGAACCCTCGGTGCGCGAGTCCGACTCCAACTTGGCCGGTTTTTTATAAATTTGTTCCATTTTAATACCTTTAAACAGTAACATAACTTAACTATTGACAGACAGCGCGTAGTATTCGCATAGCTTGTTATATTTTTCTTCAACTAATAGGAGGGACCGCCTACTTGAGCAATCATTTTAAAAGTGCATTATAGAGGCAATACCTTGTACTTAACTGAAAAAAGATGGGCGAGGTCGTAGGGACCACATTGCATAAAGACTAAGTAAACAACTTGCTCACCAGGTTATTGTTAAAAAAAGTCATTTTGGTTACTAAGGCATGCTGCAATAGGGAAATGGCATGATTTTTTATTTTTGCCTTATTAAAAGCTCATTCATGTGACAAACGGTAGAAAAAACAATTTGTCATTCAGGCGTTTTGCAACTAAGACTTTATAAATATTCGCCCATATACCTAGTCTGTCATTTTACTATCAGTACCTACCAGTGTTGGCCGTAATCATTAGTAAACACTAAACACTAACAAATCACACTAAACACTAACCGAGTGACTAATCAATCAGACTAAGCGTCAATCACACTAACGTTTAGTATGATTGAATTTGAGCAAAGGGTGAATCACACTAACCGTCAATCTGATTGACTACAAATCACACTAACGCTTAGTCACACTAACGTTTAGTCACACTAATTTAATATTTTTCAACACTAAACACTAACGATGTATTTTCTGCCCGAAAATAAATTTTCATTATAATTTATATAGGTACCAGAAGTTAAGATGGATCTGGTGACGGCTGAAAATAGACCTGACGATGGACCCTGGGGGTACTCCTGGAACTCAGGATTGGATCAACATAGACAAGTTCTTTTTTAGCTTATTAGACTTAGAATGAGAAGTATTTAGATAGGGTACCACCAAATACTCCTGATGATGGGCCCTGGGGGTACGTAACGGAACTCAGGATTGGATCAACATAGATGAGTGCTTTTTAGCTTAATGGACTTAAAATGAGGTGCATATAGATGGGGAAACCAAATGGCCCTGATGATGGACCCTGGAGGTACCTACTGGAACTCAGGATTGGATCAACATAAACGAGTTCTTTATAGCTTAATGAACTTAGAATGAGGAGTATTTAGATAGGGTACCACCAAATACTACTGATGATGGACCCTGGGGATACGTAACGGAACTCAGGATTGGATCAACATAGATGAGTGTTTTTTAGCTTAATGTACTTAGAATGAAGAGCATTAAGATAGGGTACCACTAAATGGTCCTGATGATGGACCCTGGCGGTACCTAACGGAACTCAAGCTCTCCTTAAGCTAAAAATATGTTGATCCAATCCTTAGTTCCGTTACGTATCCCCAGGGTCCATCATCAGGAGTATATGGTGGTACCCTATCTAAATGCTTCTCATTCTAAGTCCATTAAGTTAAAAAGCATTCGTCTATGTTGATCCAGTCCGGAGTTCCGTTAGGTACCCCCAGGGTCCATCATCAGGACCATTTCGTGGTACCCTATCTAAATGCTCCTCATTGTTAGTACCATTAAGCTAAAAAGCACTCGGCTATGTTGATCCAATCCTGAGTTGCAGTAGGTACCCCCAGGATCCATCATCAGGAGCATTTTGTGGTGCTCCATTCAATTGGTCTTCATTTTAAATATATCAAGCTAAAAAAACACTCGTTTATGTTGAACCAATCCTGAGATCCAGTAGGTACCCCCAGGGTCCATCACGGGATCCATCCAGCATGGAAGTTTTCAACATGGACTCGGAGTCTATAAGGTGCTGAACTCTTATATTTACGTACTTTGTCCTCGACGAAATTAAGTATCACCACTTAACTTTAATTTGGCCATTTAATCATTAATATCAATCACAGGATTTAATATATACTAAAAGTTAATTTAGTTTTTTAATACTTTCGAAACACGAATGACTAAAATATTTCAATTATTAGTGTTTTCAAATGATTGAACACTAACGGAGAATTAGTTTCAATCACACTAAACACTAACCGACGTCAATCATTAATACTTTAGTAACAACAAAAATTTTCTATCATTAGTGTTTAGTGTTCAGTCACACTAACGTTCGGCCAACACTGGTACCTACGTTCTGCTACTTAGTCAATTCGCTATTGAGATATTTTGCTTATTCAGCCGTTTTGCAAACAAGATGTAATACAACTACGTCCAATTTTAGACCCAGCCGTTTTAATACATATTATGACATTTTACACGCTTGGGCATTTTATAACTAAGACCTCATGCAAGTAAAACTTTTTGCTTTCTTAGCCATTCTGAAATTTAGTTCTTACGAACCTAACCCAAAAAGATGTATACATACATGCCAGATAGTTCCAATGTCTAAAGAGACTCACTGATTAAATGTTCAGCAGACTTCTCACGGCTCAAAAGACAAGACTGAAAAAGTCTTGACTTGCCGCGGAATAGCCCAAAAGAGTCAAAGAGTTCACAGGCCTATTCTATATTTAATACCGATTTCACACGCCAACTCCCGCGCTACGATAATAAGGTGGCACCTAATGCGAACATAACAGTTACGTCGCGATAGTGCTGCGTCTTAATAGCCTATTATATTTTATGCCGTATTCGCACTGCACGCTCCTGGATACCAGCTTCATACACGTTTCCGCAGCTGTGTCATGCGAGACCTTTGAAGATGGATTTATAATGAAAACTTTTTATCTATACTGATATAAAGTTGAAATAAAACAATTTAACGGATTATATCGCGTATATTATCTCATTTGAGCTCCTGACGTTTCGGAAGCTTTTCAGCTTTCCATGGTCACGGGTGGACCCAGACGGGGTTAAATTGTTTTATTTCAATGAGTAATAATCGCGGAAACAGAAGAAAATGTTATAAAGTTGTAAAAATTAAATGTCTGTACATTGAAGATATTTAAAAAATACTTTAACGGACTACTTATTTCAAGTTCACTGAAATGAAAAATATTAGATTTTTTGTATGTTTGTATGAGTAGTTTTGTGGCTTCATCACGCCAAAACGGCAAAACGAATTTCAATAATTTATAGTACATGGGTAGCTCCACAGATGGATATAGGATAATTTTTATCAGACTACGCTGAAGACAAAAAAAGGGGTAATGATTTATTTTCCTCCATGAATGAACTAAATAAAGGCACGTAGTGCAAAGGAAATATAAAGGTTTTTTTTAGTAAGGAAGCAAGGACTTAAATCTTTACTACAAAAGCAACCTCTCTTGAATCAAGTACGTGACCTAAATTGCTTTTTACTGGTATTTCTGAACATCGCGTAGGTTTACACAAGCGAAGGTTTTTTTTTAAATAAGGACGCATACTCGTACATTATATAGCAATGTGCAGGTTGTGCAAATTGGAATGCTCCAAGATATTTCTGAGATTTATCTCTCTGAGATAATAGGAAATAATGGAAAAAAAATTGTTAAACTGAGACGCGACTGAAAATATCCCACCTAAAAAGATTCGTTTTTAGGAAATTTTGTTACGAGTATTAATATACATATGTATACCTGCAAAGATAGCAAAAATTGTTATACCTGATATCATATCTTCATCGATACATATTAATGTTGTTACATAAGCACTCATATTTTCATCCGCAGCATCCCATACATATTTGGCGACGACACGTTTGGCTCAGTGGGTTTTACAACGGCGTACGAAGCTAGCGGTCCCGGGTTCGAATCCTAGCTAGGGCAAGTGTTTGTGTGTTGAGCACGAATGTTTGTTCCTGGGTCTTATAATGTATCTATATATTATGAATATCGTCGCCGAGTACCCCATAGTACAAGCTTTGCTGAGTTTGGGACTAGGTCGATTTCTGTAAGAATGTCCCTGATATTTATTAAGTTTTCTACATACGCACTCATATCTTCATCCGTAGCATCCTCATCCCTAGTGGTCGGATTAGTCCCGCTTTAATTACTCCTGATAGCTGTGCACTTTTATTGCACTTCCGTTAAATTGTAATTGAAAAGAACTCAGCTACCGTTCATTTAATAGAATGTTTTTTATTACCTTTGACTAGCTGTGACGGGTAAAGGAGTTTTAATCCAACGAGGGCATTATGACATGGAAATGGTAATTATATGTGTTAGCTGTGCCTGTGACTGCGAGGCTGTTCGCGTACTTTATTCAATTCAATCAAACATTTATTTTTAGATAATTTTAGATCTTTAAGTAAATGTACATGTACTTATTGTTAACTGGCTTTTGGCTGTAGTCTTGTACAATTCGATTTTCATGACTTTCTGCCTTAAAAATGCACTCCTTCGTCTTTAAGGACCCCTAAGTCCCAACTACGGTTGAACCAACCGGTTCGAACCACCTCCGCAGGCCGCATACGCACTTTGCCTTGCACACTGTGTTCCAACTCTAAGTGGGTGCGGATTGCATTCCCGTTTGTAGGTTTGCGCTCCCCCCACTGAATCAAACTACTGGTATGGAGGCCTAGCCAGACCTACCCAGTTCAAGGTCAGGTTCTAAAAAAAACTCTTTGGGTGCTTTGAGCATCGGGTGCCGTTTCCTGTTTATGGACGCGGATAGGCAGAGGGCCTATGATTCGCTCCTGTAGACTATTTCCGCCCACAGGGGAGAGTCCCTCAGCGTTTTAATCTGGAACGGTGGTGTAGTGGAGGTTATTCGAAGGTACGGTTTCCCGGAATGCATGTACATCGATGTACCTGTGCAGAAAGCATTTTATGAAAACAGTTTAACCAATTACAAGGCAGTACATTTGCGCGGGTAAAATCTTTAACGCCCATTGGCTAAAATTTTGCGCTCGACGCCGGCACCCGCCAATTTGTCTGACGCCGCGTCAGTCGCCATGAGCGAGAGCACGAGTTCACCTGTCATTGCATATGTACCGTACGTATAGTGTAACAAGGTTTTTATTGTAATGCTCACACGTACGGTTTTATTCGATATTTCTTAGCACTCGTCGGCGTGGCCGAAGATTGCCTATGTAACTTATATTCGTGGTACTACTGTATCTAGTAGTATTAGAAGCACCCTAGGTAATTTCTCAATGTGAAAAATTGACAACTTATAAACATAGTCCTCTCATATACAGTTAAATCCTGCTCAATATTCGACAGCATACTATCACGCAAATCGCCCCTTCTCACCCCACCCTAAACGACTAAAATTCCACTTAACCCTCAGAATCCCACACTTAAAGACGAACTGACAGCGAAATATCGAATTCGATTTTTCACCAACCCCTCTGATTATGCACAGCACTAAACACCCCTATCGAGATCTCTGAGAACCTTGTACGTGTAATTTCTCCCCATTTTCTATGTTTTACATTCTTACCCCGTCTCCCGGGAGCGTTCCGACAGAAAGCCTGTTATTTCTACACTCGGCGCTAAATTCACAGTTAGAAAATTGAATTTTTCGAATTCCTCTCCTTACGCCTTTTGCCAGGATACCAAGAGACCCCAAGTCGATAGACCTAGTTACGGTTATAGGGCGAAAGGGGTAAAAGCATATGCGGTATCGGAGGTCTAGCTAAATTGGCGATGTTTCGTTTTGTTCGAGCCAGCGAGGTAAGAATAACCTGACGTGGTACATTGAACGTCAAATGTAGCCAAACAATTTACGGCCACAGTATAAGGTATTTAGGTCTAACATGAGAAGGCTGGGACATTGTCTAGTGCATTACGTTTGTTTTCTATACGTGCGGTAGACAGTTCCGCAGGATATAAGCGAGGCTTTAGACAATTGGATATAAAGTGACAAAGGTGATCGTAACGGAATACGATCTGGAATTCAGAGCCACCCACCACCCAGACTTAGAAATACAGACAAATATAATATTAGGTATCTTGATAAACCAATGATGGCTAATGTAAAATCGCCATAGTTACCCTAAAATATGGGCTGTGAGTAGCGTGAAGGACGATTGGATGGTGATTCAACTTGGTGACTGTAATGAGAATTATTTTTCCGACTCCCAAAAAAGGTGGTTTTCAATTCGGTTGTATTTCATTATTATTTTTTGGTTACCTCAGTACTCCGTCATTTAGGCATAAACCGATTTACAAATTTCTTATTTCGTATTCTTTCCTCTGTTTCCGCCATCATTACTTATTTTAATAAAACAATTTCAAAGGATTATAACGCGATATAATCCGTTAAAATTGTTTCATTTCAATAAATTTTTTCTTCGTTTGAAATGAGGTGCATCGAGATTGGTCCCATATAATTTTATTGCAGATCTGATGATGTATGGGATCTATGAGGAATTGAAAGAACTCTTATTACAAATATTGTCGGCATAGGTACATATGGCGAGTGTAATTTGGTGAAGTGGAACTGATGAAGAACACCACAGAAGGTCACTGGAACTCCTCAACGATAAGCGATTAAGGCGACAAAATAGTCTAATCTTGATTAAAATAGCAAAGCTATTTCATACTATGAAGTTCATAGTCGCAAATTGAATGGTCCTGATGAGAATGGTACCATCGAATTGATTTGATGATGGTGCCGGAAGGTACGCTACGGACTTTTTTAGTAAAATAATGTATCCTAGACCTGTTTGGGCTACTACGAATCGCTATTTTTAAGTAATGATTAAGTATAAAGACTCCAAAAAGAAAACACTATAAAGAAAGAAAATAACTGCATAATTTAGTTTCTGCAATTTACTAACGAGTAACCGTTTTTATACTGAATCTATACAGTACATATATACAATTACTGTTATTTTGGAGTCAGTGCGTGGCATCTAAAGAATGTGTAAGATGTTGATGTTTATGGTGTCTACCAAATGTATGATCTGACTTCAACATAAATTCAGAATCAAAGTATATAATATGAGAATTCACTGATAATAGGTAAATCCTAAATACCATGAATTAAAACTATTGTAACTAATGTTGTGGAAATAAGGCATAAGTATTTATTATAGGTGACATACAAACAATTAATTAATTTTACAAGCATATATAGCTTAAGCCTAATGTTCGAACATGCAATAAAGGTTTAGGTACGTCGAATGTTTTGTTTTGTTTAAAATAGACGTTCCAAATGCAAAATATTAATTTAAAAACGAATATCATAACAGAACGGGCACGATGTTTGCTCGCCACGCAAATAGCGGCAATTGAAAACTTTAATTTAGGCACTGCAATAGCAATTTCATTGTGAAAATGGTATGTCTTTGCAATTAACGTTTCGCATCAAAATTTGAGCCTTATATTTAGCGCGTTTTTGTCCGAAATCGCCTGCCGCCAATAAAATAATGTTTAACGGAAAGCTATGCCATCACAAAATACTCCACTAATGACAGGCACTATTAAAACTGAAATATAAATGGTTCCGTGTTTCGCGGAGTATGATGGGATCTCGCTTATTTCTGCATTGACAGTTAATTTGTAACCTACCTTAAACGATTACAGACATGTCATATTCATAGTAGCCTTGATTTACGTTAACTTAGACAGATATACACTTTATTCATATCCCCAACATACGTCACGTGGTTAGATTTTGCACAATATAAATAAATAGGTATATAACAATTATAAACATGCTACAAACTTCATTTTACTAACATACTTAAAACTAGAACAGAAGTGAAAAGGATGTTGAAAAAAGGACTTTATTCGCCACACTGCTTAATGAATTCGGAGAAACTCCTCCATACAATATTTCTGCACAATTTTTTTTTTGTTATACCTATATTAATGAATGAAAAAACAAATTATTGTACCTTTATGACAAACAAAACGAAACATTGATCACTACAATGAGACGTCATCTGAAGAGACATGCACTGTTAAAAAACATGTATTTTACACGCAATTATGTAATTTTACATGCAAAAAAAATAAATAAAACCTGTAAAATTCCCAAAAAAGCAAGAAAACTTACGAACAATTATGACATTTTATGTACATATTAGTCTTCATTATGTTAAAATTATTCGACAGGTTTGTGTTTTTAACCGACTTCCAAAAAAAGGAGGAGGTTCTCAATTCGACGGAATGTTTTTTTTTTATGGATCACTGATTACTCAAAGACTACATGACCGATATCAATTTTTTTTTTGTTTTATATTAGGTACTTCCAAGTTGGTCCCATATAATTCTGGTTAAGATCTGATGATGCAATCCACGAGGAATTGAAGGGACTCCTCAAATATTGTAGGCATACATATGGCGATTTTGGTATTATAAGAAACATAATAAGCATTTTCATTCAAAAAGTGTAAATTGGTGAAGTGGAACTGATGAAGAAGACCACAGAATGCCATTGGAACTCCTCAATGATAAATGATTTACGGGTGGCGATAAGATATCTTGATTAATTTAGCTAAGCAACTTCATAGTCACAAACTTAAATACTCCTCATGAGAATGGTACCATCGAATTGATTTGATGATGGAGCCGGAAGGTAGGCACCAGATCTATGTAATAAAATAATGTATCCTAGCCGTGTTTGGGCTTGTTCGAATCGTCACGAGATACACTTTTAAGTAACGAGTAACTAAAAAGTGTAAAATAAATAAACTTTTTAACAAAAAAATCAAACCGACTCCAAAAAAAAAACTAAAAAGTAGAAAAATAACGCCATAATTCAGTTTCTTCAATTTACTTACAAGTAACCGTTTGTATACTCAATATATACAGTATATACAATTAATGTTATTTTGGAGTCGGTGCCATCGTGTCACAACTTACTAAAATCGACAATTTTCAATATTTTACACATTCTTTATATGGCTTTATATTAAAAAGTTTTTGCGTGTAAAATTACATAATCGCATGCTAAATTACATATTTCTTAACAGTGTGGTAGACGAATGAATTCGAACTTGTGACACTTGTTTAAATAGCAATAGCGATAGCTTGAGAAATTAAATTAACTGTCAAATGGCCTAAGAACATTACATGTATCTATTAAGGTACTTATTTTCATTTGACCTGGGCCGGAATACAATTTATTTTATTTTATTTTGTTTTATTTATAATGATTACACTGATTTGTTCTGTGAAACATAGGTAGTTGTTACATAGGTGACTTACTATTAAAAAGTAACACGATGCTTTCCCAAAAGGCATACAAAATAGTTGGACATTTTTGCAGGCAGCATGCATAATACACAATTTAAGTAAACACCATTTATTCAATATCGTTAGGTATTCTTGAGTTGAATAGTACTTACGTTTTCTTAACTGAAAAAGTTAATAATGATTTTTAAATAATTGAGGATCATGCACGTAAGTAACCGCCAATGTAATCTAAATAAGTTTCTGCCATGAACTACATTTCTGTGATAAGCTTTTATTGACGATTCTAAAGACCGCAAAGAAGAATTGCATTATTTTATTACATAATTCTTATGACCACCTTCCTTTTCCATCATTAACTGAGCTTGACGGCAACATATAAACATTATACTGCAGTCTCACCGAACTGACATAAGTACCTATAGCTTAGCTATACCTTAGCTTAGGTAGAGCTAAGCCCATTTAAGTTGAAAGATTTCCGGACAAACATAAAAACAAAACCAATTTGCAAATAAAATAAAAGTTTGTGAAATACTTGTAGAGAATTGTAACTTTGACAGAGGAAAATACATCTTTTCTCAGTCCTCCCGTGACCATGGAAAGCTGGAAAGCTTCCGAAACGTCGGGAACTAAAATGAGATAATATACGCGATATAATCCGTTAAAGTGTTTTATTTCAATGAGTAATAATCGCGGAAACAGAAGAAAATATTATGTACACCAGTACGGACTGGATGTTGCTAACCAAATCAGGCGGTATGAAGACCTCAGGACGGGACTCGCACGAGCTCGAAGTTCATTGAATTTCCTTAAAGAATGCTGTGATGAAGATCTCATTCCTACATGCGTGAAAATAGCACCGAAGAAGGACATTTTCGGTAGTGAACGCATTCTCCGCCAAGCTAGTGTAAAGTTACTGTGCAAACTTATCCACAATACCCGTTATTCAGCTCACAAGTTTGAACAACAGATTAAAGAAAAGAGTGACGAATTGCAGTTGATATTGACAGATGATGACTTCAAAAGTATTGTTGAACAAGGCGACAGACGTTACGCATCAAAATTTAAAAGCTGTACATGTAAGAAAAATGCTAAGTTTGACAAGTTGAAATCAAAACGCACTAGGACTGAAACGCTCCGTGGAGGTAATCAAACGTCAACGTCAAATGCCGTTGCACCTGTAGTGAATATTAGCTCGAAGGATCTGTCGGACTCGCAAACCTTGCTTCTTAAAAAAGGGCTTAATTATGTTGTTACTCCACGGAACATCCCTTTTGAACAGATTATAGTCGGTGTGGAAGATTGTTTGGTCCAAAATCATATGCGTAAGGAGGATTTGGACGCCGTACGCCAGGATGTGTCTTCAATTTTAAGACGAGCGAAGTCTCCTAAAGTTAACTTACCCAGAACTGAATTCAACGCTTTGAAGACCTTGCGTGAAGACCCAGACATCACCATTCTTCGAGCTGACAAGGGAAATGCGACGGTTGTTATGGATACTAGTGATTACAACCAGAAAGTGGAAGTACTTTTGTCAGACACTACAACATACAAGCTTGTTAAGCGAGATCCAACGGCGAAAGTAATAAAAACGACAGCCGAGCTGATAAGTAAGCACTCTGAAAATCTTAATCTGGATGTGAAAAGTTTAGTGCCTTCTTGCCCGGTGCCACCAAAGTTGTACGGGTTACCAAAGATACATAAACCTGGTGCTCCGTTACGCCCTATAGTGAGTCAAATCGATGCTCCTACCTATCGATTAGCTCGGCACTTAGCAGGTGTGCTTTCTTTACTGCGAGGGAAGACGGAAGCATACACAAGGGATTCATACCATTTTGTCAGTGAGATTAAGGATTTGAGACTAACTGATGATGAAGTTATGGTCAGTTTTGATGTCCAGTCTCTCTTCACATGCCTACCAGTTCAAGAATGTATCGAAATTGTGAAAAGAAGATTGGTTGAACAACAGATGGCAATAGAATATGCTGAGTTATTACAACACTGCCTTACATCTGGCTATATGCTATGGAATGGTGAATTCTACGGGCAAGTTGATGGTGTGGCAATGGGGTCTCCGGTGTCTCCTGTTGTCGCCGATATTTTCATGGAAGACTTCGAGGAGAGAGCGCTTTCATTGGCACCTGTCAAGCCGAGGATCTTTAAAAGATACGTAGATGATACCTTTACTATTTTACCTAGATCTAGTGTTTCAGCTTTCTTAGACCATCTGAACTCCATGCATAGTAAAATTAAATTCACTATGGAGTTGGAAAATCAAAATTCACTTGCATTCTTAGATGTGCTAGTAATTAGAGGTCCTAACAATGACATAGGTCATACTGTATATAGGAAACCTACGCATACAGATAGGTATTTGAATGGCAAATCTCACCACCATCCCTGTCAACTTGCTACAGTGGGTAAATCTTTGTTTCAGAGAGCCAGGGGTATCTGCGACGATCAACATCTGACTGCTGAGTTGCAGAATGTCAAACGTGCGCTTCGAGCCAACGAGCTCCAGATACCACGTTCCAAGCAGAATCCCAGTATGAAGAAACCAACAGTCGAGCGTAAACCTGCCGTATTACCATATGTGAAAGGGGTCACAGACAAGATCGGAAACATCTTGAAGCGTGCTTCTATAAAAACATATTTCAAGCCGTTGAAGAAGGTGTCTCAATACCTTAGACCCGTGAAGAGTAGCACCCCTTTGCAGAGTGCAGGCATTTATAAGCTAGACTGCGAGTGTGGTCTTTCATACATTGGTCAAACGAAACGCAGTGTATCAACCCGGGTGAAGGAGCACATAGCAGATGTCAAGCACCGTCGGTGTAATAGGTCTGCAGTCTGTGAACATGTCATTGACAAACCAAACCACTCAATTAAGTTTGATAATCCTTCTATCCTTGCCAAAGAAAAAAGATATTTTCCCAGGATGCTACGCGAGGCTATTGAGATTAAAAAGCATCCTAATTTCAATAGAGAAGATGGATTGTCACTACCACCTGCTTGGGATCCTGTAATACATCTCATCAAGGAACAAGCGAGACACAGGACTGCAAAACCTTAATATCCGAACGGTGTAAAATATCTTATCTGTTTAAAGTAGTTTAATAGTCTCTGTTTTTAAAATATTATAATTAGTAATGAGGTAGCCTAGGAGTTTTTCTTTGCAGCGTTTCTTTTCTCCTCAGTACGCCTCATTTGTGAAATGCTGCTTGGTAAATTATTAGAATAAAATAATTAAGCCCTTCTGGCACATGTGTAACTGTCTTTACAGCTTAGGCCCATCTGGCATGTATGTACACCTTTATTTGTGTTTTTTCAAAAAAATGGGTAGTTTGCACAAATTGTAACTTTGACAGAGGAAAATACATCTTTTCTCAGTCCTCCCGTGACCATGGAAAGCTGGAAAGCTTCCGAAACGTCGGGAACTAAAATGTGATAATATACGCGATATAATCCGTTAAATTGTTTTATTTCAATACTTGTAGAGTAATATAAAATACACGCAACTGTACTAACAGATGTCATTGTCACACCTCCGCAAAGCCAATAACCTATTGCATGTCACTCATTCCTTCCGCGCGATCGCAACATGAGCCGCAAAGTAGTAAGCGACAACAGATCCCGTACCCACAGATGTCATTCTTCTTCTGATGCTAAAGTTGCAGTCTTAATCGTAAAATGCCGTATTTAACTAAGTGCTAGCATGCGCATGTGACGTTATGTTTCCGAGCATGGATTGTCGCATCAACTATCAACTGACTTTCTCGACTCGGTGCGTTAATTTTGTTAATGAGTTATTAATTTTCTTAAGCAATATTAGAGTGATGTTTAAACACGAGTTATGTAATTGTGTTGTTAATCGGGCTTTATCTAACGTTTTCTTTTTCTTTCATTCTCCGAAACAAAGTAATCGTTAAAACAATAAAAAAACACATCTACAATTGTTTTAACACTCGATTGGACAAAAAAAACCGGAATCAGTTCATTCTTTTTGGAGCTACCATGCCACAGAAGACAGCCATAAATACACAGACAAATATAACAGACACAGATATTTTATACCTACAGATAAAATTTTCAGACGTTCAGACGTCTTAGTTCAATGACTCCATTGTAATAATATTTAATTTGTTAAACTCCACGTTGAACGATTTTATTCCAATGACCTTAAAAAAATAATTGACAGCAACATAAAACTTCCAAGGAAACCCTGACCGTCTTATTCATCCCGTGAGTATTCCACCGTCAAAGTATCCTATGTCCGCCGGTCTCAGTAGAAAAATCTATGTATCATATTATTATATGGTAAAAGTGAAGTCAAATTTACGATCATTGGTAAAGACGCGCACATGTGCCAGAGGGCTTGCCTTTATTCTTAAAATACAAAGATCTACATAATGAAAAAAATTCAAGACTCCGACTGCATTTGAACCAGTGCCTTGTGCCTTGCCGGGGCGCACGCTCTGCCATTTGAGCTACAGAGCCCAGTCAGCTTGTCTTCAAATTTTGTCACTATTTGTTTCAAGACCTTTTTGCATTTAAACCGGCTTTTCAGTCGTCACTTTAAAAATCACGAAGGTCGTGATCGTAATTAAAACATCAATATTTTCGTTAAAAATCAATGTCTTGCCTTTGTTTCAAACCAGTAAAGTAAGGGTGCTCAACGGTCTTGGAATGGACAAATCAGCTGGAACCGTGGTTTATGTGTCGTTGCTGGATTGATCTTGCAAAAATACTAAGCTCAGTTGAGCAACGTTTAGCTCAGAGGCACACAAACCACATAACAGTTCACTATCACGAGTCCAGTCAAAATTTTGTCAATGTTGTATTCGATCTTAGTATAAACTAAAAGGCCTGTTTTATATGCTAGATTTGACAAAAATCACGCTAGAAATAGTTAAAATTTTTGATTCATCCCTTTAATGAGCTCGTTTTACTTATAATTGCGTATATTATCTTATTTGAGTTCCCGACGTTTCAGAATCTTTTCAGCTTTCCATGGTCACGGGTTGACTGAGAAAAGATATATTTTCCTCTGTCGACAAACAACAACAACGACAAGTTACAATTTGACCAAACTACCCACTTTGAAAAAACAAATAATGGTGTACATTCATGCCAGATGGGTTTTGATAGTTAAATAATAATAAAACATATTTATATGGAGGGGCACTTCATACGTGTAACTGAAACTGAAAAAAAAAAACAGCAAATATCAATGTGTTTTTTTGACATTTCTTTTAAAAACACTTTGAGGTTTCTAACAAAAAATTTTGATTTAGCGAATATTTTCGGAAATAATTGCTCCGAAAGTTGCATAAATTGTTACCCCCCCTCTATTTAATTTTGTAATGTAATACAATAAACCTGACGTAACCATTTTGTATGAACTATATGCAATGTTATTTGGACATATAATAAATTGCATTACAGTTTAGCAAATATAATTTGGCTGACCGTTATCTTTGATAACATTGCTTACTAAAAGCACCGGTGCCGAAATTAACTCCCATTTCATAATCCGTTTTTTATAATATATATTATAATACAAGAAGGTGCTTATGACTTCCTTCTCCTCCGTGAACGAAGTTGCGGGTACCTTCTAGTCTATACTATGTATATGTACATACACTGAAGACTCTTCGGAGGTCACTGAAACGAAAAACATTTTGTATATCGGTATATATCTCGTTGTCACTTCATCACACCAAATCGGTTAAACAGATTTCAACTGTTTCTGGTAAAACGGTAGCTGAAGAGGGGTTATGACTTTTACTCCTCCGCGAACGTAGTTGCGGGCTCCTAGCCCGGTGGTTCTGGTATAAATAATAAATATATATATTTTTTTAATTCAGTCTGAAATCCATACATGCATAGTAATTAAACTATGAAATCTTATTACTAGTGTTAGTTGTGTCAGTCATTTTATGTCGTACTTACTAAACTAGACTAAAGTATCTAAACAATGACTACATGCAGTGTCTGCCGATGCCGGCGGGTGAGCATGGGGCCATTTTCTCGCTCCGTACACACACTTAGAATGCTATTGGGGAAATAATACAGGATAGCCACATTTAATATAATAGATAAATCATTGTATACGAGTGGCGCGTGGCGTTACCATACTCTGCGCCGTGTCCCAGTCGCAAGTTTCGGGCCAGATGTTTTGAAATCGTCGCTCGAGATTTAATTAAAGGAACTTTCGCAGCCTACGAGCGAAGTTGCGCTTAAATATTTTGTTTGTTGTACGCAGCTTCTTGCCAACTCGAGGGATTTATTTGGCCAAATTAAAAATAACTTGGCATTGTTATTATATAATAAGTTAAGGACTAATTGGTATATTTGGGTCTATAACACCCCGGGTATAGTATTTCGGTTTTTGTTGGATCCTTTGCAGTTAAAGGAAACAAAGCCAAAGTTTGTTTAACCGCAAAAAAGCAAAATGACCATATTGTAAAAAGTCGTTACAAGGCCACCTTGAAAATTCTATAGATCTCTCTCTTTCTCCATGAACGAGTGCAAAGCCGTTGCATGCCTTGCGCACTGTGTCCCTCTCCAATTCTAAGTGGCCCCTGCTGGCATTGTCGTTTGTGGGTTTGCGCTCTCCCCACTGAATATTCTATAGTCAGACCTATCCAGTTCAGAGTCAGGTTCTAAAAAAAACATTTTAAGGTTAACTCCAGGGGCGTATTCAAATAAAGCATACACTGTTCATACTAGTAGAACTTTCGTGGTGGTGGCTGTAGTGACTTTTTAAATTATGGTTATTTTGGTGTTTTAGTAAGTAAGTAAGTAAGTTCTTTATTTGCATTAAATGTGGTTAACAGCAGGTCTTACAAAACATTTAAAGGGATCACATATTTAGCCCTATTACGGCATGCAAAAATTACGTCTTAATAAACATTTGAATAAATAAGTTAGTACAATTATTAATAATAACTAATACAGTTCAAAAGGATTCCATTATTATTTTGTCCAATCAAAATGAAATAATTAAATTATTAATAATTACTTCATCTACACACAACTCCTAACAATTATAATGTAGCATCATCTATTTATTCGTGTCAAAATTAAAATAATCTCTAATACTATAAAATATATTACCTATTAGCCATGAGTATAATGTCCGCTTTAATTCTTTTATGTCAGAAATAGTTTAAATATGTACTGGAAGGTGATTATAGGTTTTAATAGACATTATATAACAATTATTCTTATACAGCGCACTTTTACATCTTGGCCCTATTAACTTTGTAGGATAGGAGTGTTGTAAATAGACTAGGATTTGATTTGACAAAGACAGCAATTTCCAAAATGTACATGTTTTGTTGTAAAACACACTAAGGAATTGATTTCTCAAGTACACAACAAAAACCAAAACACTATAGAATGTTGGTTCTATACCATTTTCTTTTTCTAATATTGTAAAACTAAAATCTGTACATTGAAGATTTTTTTATAAAATAAAAATAAGTGGAACGAGCTATTGAGGGTCACTGAATCCAATAATAAATGAATAATGTAAAAAAACTAATAAATTCGTTTGTACCGTTGTTCAGAACAGAATATATTTCATGTAAATGTGTACTACAATGGATATGTCAACGCGTCTGCTTGCAGAGACAGTATTATTTATTTACGAAATCGACAACGTGCTCTGCATATTCTGTGTTGACTGCGATATTAAACAGAGCATATTTTGTTTGGGTATATGTCAGGTACAACCTGTCACCGAAGTCATCTTTTATCGGAGAGTGATTTTTACTAACCATGGAATATAGTCCTCTAATGATCAATAGATCAGGTATCCCTTCAAGTTGCGAGTTGAAACGCTCTGACCCCGTTTCATCTAACTTTGTAGTCAAAGAGCATGACCCTCTCGCAATGACAGCTCATAGCTGCATACAGGCGCAAATCACCCTACTTATACCCACTATACCCACTCCCAATTATAAGCAGGGCCCTAATTCAACAAGGTATTGCAATGCATTGTGTTATAACTATCCAGAACATGAACATACCGTACCTATGTAAATTTTTGATATTCGAGCTTACATCTACATCTGGTCGTATTGATATTGAAGGAGATATGGCTCAATACAACAAAACTAGACTCGTCAAAAATCCACTCCTGGACCTAGGTCTCCTGCAAAAACCGCCGCTCTGATCCGTGACAATACTAAGCTCAGTTCAGTCAATACAATACAATAACTTTTTATTGCACAACACACAAAATAGAGTACAGAAAACAATACATTCAAAGAGAGGTAAACAACAGGCGGTCGTATCGCTCAACAGTGATCTCTTCCAGACAATCTTTGGGGTGGGACACGTTGAGAAAGAAAACCGTAAGGTCCGCATCCGCGAGCAAGTCCCCCTAGCCCCTACCCCCTAGAATGAGGACCTAGTGAATGTCGCTGGAGTCTGAAGGCTGCGGGTGGTGCGAGGCACCTGTAAAAATAAAATGAGAATTATTATAAACAAAGATCAGAAACAAATGAAAACATTTTTCGACGATACTGGACTTGAACCAGTGCCTTGAGCCAGACCGGGGCAGCACGCTCTACCATCTGAGCTAATCGTCCACACCAGTAGTCGACGAATTTTGTCATCTGTTCTTGCTTATGGATCTCTGTATGGTGCATCCGACTCTTTAGCCGTTCGTCGAAAAATTTTTTCATTTGTTTCTGATATTTGTTTATAATAATAACACTAGTGGAGTGATCCACTAATAAATTGCAAAAATTGTGATTATTATCATGATATTTGTAAAACAAAAAGTATAAAATGAGAATGTCAGAATAATATCGCTAAAGTAGACATATACGAGGAGATTGATAGAGGAGCCAAGGTCACCGACATAGCAAACAGGGTAAGCAAACTGAAGCAACAATGGCCAGGGCACATAGTTCGAAGAACCGGTGGGTGTTGGCGTTGAAAGGTTCTCGAGTGGAGAACAGCGTGGGAAGGTAACTCACAAGGTGGTCGGACGACCTGGTTAGAGTTACGGGGACTTGCTGGATACGGATCACCTCTATCCGGCTTACCACATGAGTCGGATAGAGGTCTATTGAGGAGGCTTGAGTCCAGCAGTGGACGTTTTATGGTTGAAATGATGATGATGATGATTATGAGACATATACTGGTGATACCTGGGATGTCCTTTGCCACATGGAATATTTGCCTTATGGAATTAGGGGTACAATACCGTGTGACGCATAGCGACGCAAGTGAGCCCAGTAGAATGCGTAGTGTCACTACGAGTAACGCACTGGCAGTGCTAATCGCGTCAGCTCGCAATCAAACGCCGAGCCGACGGCACAATAAGCCTTAATTAGTGCCAAATAAGGGCCCTCGTGTGCTCTCGTTGGTCCAAGTCACAGGAAATTTATCACGTATTGGTCTTAATAAGAATTGACTATTTTTCTCTTATAGTTGGCTGTGCTGGTTGCCTGATAAGTTCTTCATAGCAATACTAAAATGCATGATAATGCAGGCGTCACGCAGCAATTACAAAACAAATCCTTGTCATCTATAGGTCATAGAAGAGAATTAAGTGATAAACAAACGAAATAATGGACAGTTCTTAATAAAAATACGAATAAAGGCTGTACTCAAAACATGTATAGGACGACCAAAAATAAAAGTCTGATGATTTGACTAAGAGGACACTATTAATCGAACAAATCATCTTTCAAAAATAATCGACAAAAGAATAAACATACTCGTATAAAAATCTGGTTTAGAGGGTCCAAATTTACCCACAACTTAATTATAGCTTACACACCTTAAAAAGACTAGACACAGACAAAATCTTCACCCAAACAAAGTAGCCAATAAACAGGTGGACAAAAGAAGTACGCGAGTAAAAAGTCTCACGGATTCAAAATCGCCTAAAGCATAATCATGGGCTACACGCGACCAAGCGCGCATAATGGCAGAAACACCTCTATCCACAGTAGCAACTATTTATTACAAAGTTTAACCTCCTAGGGTCCTAAACTTAAAACCAAAATGTTATAAGTAATCTTCCTTTGACGTCTTGTATTTGAAATCGCCTACAGGTTCATCATGGCCTACACCCCAGAGGGTACATAGCGACAGAGACACCCTTTACCACGGAAGAGAGCGTTCATTATGAGCAAAGGTCAATTAGCTCACATTTGGGCCCATTATACCTGAAACTTGGGTACCAAACTTGACATAGTCTTGAATTCTATCTCACCTTTATTGTTATTGGACGTTCAGGATACTCGCAACCAAACGTGACAGAAGACATCAGCTTGGTACTTCTTTACCACGCGCAAGCCGTTCCTATATCATTCCAAGCCTGTGATCGCGTGTGCCGCTCCCGTATTGGCATACTTAGCCATGAAAAGCGTGGTTTCTTTCATAACACTGTGTTTTAGTCTCTAACAGGCTTTTTTTATGACATAGGAGGCAAACGAGCAGACGGGTCGCCTGATGGTAAGCGATCACCGTCGCCCATAGACACTTGCGTCACCGGAGGAGTCACAAGTGCGTTTCCGGCCTTTCAGGTGGGAGTACGCTCTTTTCTTGGGGGCTTGAAGGTCGCATCGGTCCGGAAATACTGCAGGCGGCAATTTATTCCACAGTTCAGTCGTGTGAGGCAGGAAATTTCTAGAAAAACGCACAGTTGTGGACTGCCAACCATGTCGCGTAGGACGATGGCGGAAAGATGCAGCTGGGATCAACCCAAACAATTCATCGGAGCACTCCCCGTTATACAAACTTAAAGGCATGACAGATTTATTATGACCCCAGAGGGCGCATAGCGTCAGACACTTAACTGTCCGCGGAAGCGAGCCTTCATTACGAGCAAAAGTCCATTAGCCCACATGTGGGCTCATTAAACCCATTAAACCTGATACAAAACTTAACATAATGTATAGTCTTGGATTCTAACTCGCCTACAGTTTTATCATGGCCCACACCCCAGAGGCCGCATACTAGCAGAGACACCTCTGTGCATGGAAGCGAGCCTTCATTACGAGCAAAGGTCAATAAGGCCAGCCGTGGGCTGATTAAACCCGAAACCTTTTTAACCATAATTGCAAGACGCAATCAGGGTGTGCTTTGATATATTATAAGGGTCGAACCCCATGGTGACTTGGTATTGTATTTTTTTTTCATTTCAGAAAGATCAAAGCATATATGAGAGAATTTTATACGTGCATGGAAATGGTTAGAAAAAAAAATGCTTTTGTAGATTTTTATGGCAAAATATATTCAAAATTGCTCACGACACACAAAAAGACCACTTTCATTTTTTTCAATGTAACGAAAAGGATTTCAAAAGTACATAATACGGTGAGAAATTTAACATCGCTAGTAAAACGTGTTGAAAATTAAGGTAACATCAAAGGTTTGATGATCCCACAGTGGATCTAATAATGATCCTAATAATTACATAATCTTGTTGATCTGACATGATCTGCCACAGAGGTTTCGCAGGCCAGATGACAATCTCCCGAAGGTGAAGTGACCTGTCGAATCCAGGATCACAGTCAGTAGCAAACCTGGAAAGAACGAAAAGAAGCACTTTGGAATGGTGACACAATGTCTCACGACAATAACTCCTAGCATAGCAACCAATATCACAATTTGTCCTCACGTCCTTTAAGCATTCGGCAGAACGCGTCAACAGTTCTTTTGCAGCGGAATATATTGCGGGATTAGCGGGATTTGGGCCACGATTTCCACAGAATCACGGGATTAATATTCCCAAACGCGCTACTATCATAATTTTGCAACACGAGTATCAAGAGGCCTGAGGATGCAAACTAATGCATTTGCATATGCCCTGCGTTGGGTGAGCGTCGTGGTATTATGAGGATTATCAGCAGAAATGACTTTGTAAGACGCATAACTGCAAAAAGTGAACCCCGATAATTAAGTAAAAAAACATAACATAACAGTCCTCGCAGCCGGGTAAAAAAAACATGCAATTACAGATTCGAAGAGAGCATTAGAACGAAAATGAAATTCAGAAAAATACTATAATTTTCAAAAAAATAAGTGCTACTTTTGCTTCAAGCTTGTCTAAGTATGTCTAAAAAACCAGCCAAGTGTGAGTCGGACTCGTGCACCGAGGGTTCCGTACAAAATATACGCTACAAGCGGCCGTATGTATGAAAATCCAGTCTTAGCAGAGCCCTACTCCGAAGCAAAATGTACGCGGTGTTCGATGATTTTATATTGGTTTCTGACCTAGACAGACAGACATAAAATTATACTGTTTTTAGTATTTGTTGTTATAGAGGCTACAGAAATACATCATCCGTGGAAATTTCAATTGACGGACACACAGACAGACAGACGGCCAACGGAGTCTTAGTAATAGGGTCCCGTAATAAATACCAATACGTACCTTTGGGTACGGAACCCTAAAAATTATGTTCCCTTAATAGTAAATAGGCGTGTGTCCTTCCTATTTGTTAGTGATTTCACTTGATCCTGCTTTTTTGTAAGGATACATTTTCTAGGCAAAAACTGCAATTAGAGGAAGTTTTTCAAAGAAGAAAGAAGTTTTTCAAAGAAAAGAAGAGTTTCAAAGATACAATTTCCCATTCTTTCTCTCTTCCTGGTTTTGCGTCCCACATGGTGATGTGGTTTCGCCTCAACTTGACGATAATGACGATAGACATTAGTATTAATACTAGGGTTTGAAAATACGCCGGCCATTATGAATGCTATGACGTCACACCGTAGCTGCACTGCGTTAAACAAGGCAAACGTTACATAGAAAATCATTTGTAATTTTTCGTCTCAGAAATATCGAGGTTTTAATTAGTCCACTCGTCGTTTTTCCTTCAACTCGGACGGTGTGTAGAAATTTCTTCAGTGCCAGGTTAAATTCTGATTTTTAAAGTTCAGTTTTTACTGGAGAATTTAATTAAATACCTGCACAGTGTTCCACTTTGTTTTATTCGATGTGAGAATTTAAATATGTAAAAGTCGATACTACTCTGCTGTAGTTTAAAAAAGTATGAAATCTCATTTAATAGATACCATGTATACCAGAGGCGTAGCGTCAGGATAATTTTAGGAGAAGCTGAAGCGTAATCATTTACTCATATTTAAAGAAAAAGGTGGGTATCAGCCTTTCCTTGGTTGTATTTAATTGATTGAACTACGCGTTACGTAACGTTTTTTTCTTGCTGACGGTCGCGTACGCATTCTCTCGCATTTATTTTTTATTTTTCAAAATTTAAAATATTGCACTTGAAAATTTTAAGTCAAAATGGTCACTCGATGGTTACGTAACGTTTTACTAGGGGGAGGGGTACAGAAAAACGTTACGGCGCGGCGTTACATGGCGGGGAGAGGAGGTCAAAAATCTCCAAAAATTGCGTTACATAAAACTTGAACGCTCCCACATGGGACGGTGAGCGACATGGGCATTTTAGTTCAGAAAAATGCGTGGCTTTGGCTATTACAGATATAGAAACGTGTTATATTGATGTTGGCATACTTATAGTCAGGTGGGTTTTTAGTATTTTGGATTTGATTTTGCTTGAAAGGCCTTCACAAACTTGATGTTTTACAATGTTGTACTGACATGGGTATGAAATTATATTAAATAACGGCCTAAAACTTCTGAATCATTAGTGAAATTAAAAATTAAATAACGGACAATCGAAAAACCAAAATAGCACAACTTATTGCGTACGCTGAAAATTTTGCCTTAAAGTCAATGATCGAGTTTCTATTGTCATAACGTAATAAATAGCTAATGTACGTATTTTGCAAGGTACATTTCAATGTACTGTCAACCTCACATTTATAACCACAAAACGCAATTGAAATAATAGGAATGTTGACTCCTAAAAAAAAATGAGTTCGATACCTTGTATGTATTTTGTTCTATGAGCTTTAAAAGTTAGGTAGGAAATTCCAGTTTTAAAGTATGAATATAACTGAACTAATAACCATTAAATAACCTATGAAATATGCGGTAACTTTTGTTATGAAACCGTTTCGATAAATGCAAGTTTTAACATAGCTGCAGAACGAAGTTCTTAATTTCTCCATACATTAGGAATGTGTGACGTCACATGATACTAGGTTTTAGTATGCAGTGGGAGTTTTTATGATATTGAAGTAGTTTTTTCACAAATGTTTCTATTTTCGAAAGGTCGTTATTATCGCTATAACATACCACAGAAAAATGTTGACAAAAGTTGATTTATTTTTAGTGACATGATCACGTGTCTGTCGATTTGTATGGGGTGTTTAAACTTAAACGCCTACCCTTTTAATCTCGATTTTAACGTTTCTAGTGTTTAATTTTCAATAGGTGTCATATATACACTACATATAGTCTTAAGAAACCAGATCGATAAGTCTTCCGTACAAAATATACGCTACAAACTACAAATGGCCGTATCTATGACCATCCAGTTAGCAGAGCCCTACTCCTAAGTAAAACGTACGCGGTGTTCGATTATTTTATATTGGTTACTGATATTGACAGACAGACATAAAATTATACTGTTTTAAGTATTTATTGTTATAGCGGCAATAGAAATACATCATCTGTGAAAATTTAAACTGCCTAGCTATCACGGTTTATGAGATACATACAGCCTGGTGACAGACAGATGGACTGCGAAGTCTTAGTTTGACGATACGTTTCGCTCAGTGGGTTGTACAACAGCCTAGAGGCTGGCGGCCCCGGGTTCGAATCCCGGCCAGAGCAAGTGTTTGTGTGATGAGCACGAATGTCTGTTCTTGGGTCTTTGATGTTTTGTATGTATTTAATATATATAATTTATCTATATATTATGTATATCGTCGCTTTGCTTAGTTTGGAACTAGGTCGATTTGTGTAAGATTGTCCCTGATATTTATTTATTTATTTAGTAATAGTATCCCGTTATACCCTTTGGGTAACCCTAAAAAAATATCTTCTCTATTATGTGCAAATTATTGTACAGCCAGCATTATAGGTAGAACGTCGACTGTACCATTCCGCACACCTCTGAGAGTTAATTATAAATTTATCGGCAGTAATTGGGGAGAGAGTTTGTTTTGAGAAATAAAACGATGCTAATTATAATTGCCAAGCCTGTAATTGGGTTGCTGCGTAATTTGTGATTGGGGAAGGGCCTTTACAAGAGAATTTTAAACAGAGTTTTCAAATAAAACCGGATTAAACCGGTGGCCACTATTTATTTATAATAAACGTCTTGTGAGCTTACAGTCAAGCCAAAATGCCCACAAGATAAATTGGTACACATATTATGGCATTGTACATATACCTTATTCAAGTTAAACTAGAATTATAATAATTAGACAAAAAACACTGTGACAGTGGAACCGGTTTTTATTATTTAATTTAGGCAATATCGATGCTCCGACCAAAAAATAGGTTTCTTTGGTTGAAATTTATTTATTTATTTTCTAAAACGTTTACATGACATTACAGTACAGTAGAACCGATGCGTCATGAAACTTAGCCTAACAGTTAAAATTGATATTTTACAATAACAGGTACCAAACAAATTATATTGAAACAGTTAAACTCCTAGCATCCATCGCCTCACAAAATCTCAAGCATTCACTACACACTGCCGCCCATCGCCACGCAAATAAGTCGCACTCAGGTGTCGATGCCATGACCGCATTGAGCAGTGAAAGGGCGCGGGGCAGCGGCGAGTTCCTGCACGGCACGGTTCGCGCCGGCGGGACGGCCAACAAGTCGCGTCGTCGCGGTCTGAGGGCTATCTTCTGGACATCCGGGACAAACAGCCGCACGAGACGTTCTACAAGGTCGAGACAGTCCGACTCGCCACGCAAGGCCTGACATGCAGTGACAATAAGTTGTCGATTGCGCCTGTCCTCCAAGGAGTTGTACCCAAGGGAACAGAGAAGATATTTAGCCGACGAATATTACACTTAACCGTTAGCTTACTAAAGTCTAGACGGAGTAGATTGTTTTAAAGATCTGTAGTCTAAGAGCGCCGACGGAACCCCAAGTCTTCGTCATCGTCCGTTACTCCGAGTCTGTTAACGCTTTATTATTTTCCCTCCATCTTAAAACTATGTCCTATTTACTATGGTTGTACTAAAAATTTAAAATTCTTGAGTATCGATCGCGTACAGGGCAGTGCAACGTGGCAACGCCCTCGACAAGATGGACCGACGCGTCAAGATCACAGGAAACTGGTGATGGCGGCACACAACCGTATGACAAAGATAAGATATCCCAACCTTTTTATTTAATGGCGTGATGAAGCCACACACGACACATACAAACACAAGAACACACACACATACAAAAAATTGATTTTCGATTAACGAGCTCCAAATAGTCCACAATTTTTTTTTTTATATCTTTTACGTACAGACATTTCATTTTTACAGCTTTATAATAGTACTCGTATAGAAGTGAGCTACAATGCTAGTATAATAAAATTTTATTAAATTACTAGAGTCTTATCATCTTATCTCTTCCAAGCAAATGAACTGTCAAATATATAAAAACTGAATATGGCAATGTTTTGTATCTGTCACAGACGTTAAGTTGTTTATGTGTCTTAAGAAACAATTTATCGAAAAGCGCGGGAACGCTGAACGGACTAGCGGCTTTTTTGAAACTGAATTAAAAGGCGCGATATAAATAAGATTTGTAGATATTTTGTACATATATTTCTGTAAATACTTTGTCCACAGTGCGTAAGTAAATAAATATAATTATGGGAAAAGCAAAAAAAAATAAAAAAGAAGACTGATGAGAATGAAGGAGTCGACACAGTTGGCGATGAATTATGCGACGGGAGCACGGACTTTTCCTCTGTAAAATCACTTGAAATAGAAGTCGAGAAGTATGCAGTATTCAAAGTTCCTAATTACGCCAGATTTTACCCTGAAGATGGCGCTAACTTCGAATACGTTGTATTCATGAAGAGCACTGTCCCGGATAAACCGATAGGGAACCGGGACATGATGCATCTGGCTAACTGCATAAAACGCTACAACAAATGATAGGGGATGATAGGGGCCTATCATCTGTAGAGAGCATTTCTCAGTTACAGCTAGATTTGCAGAATAGTCTTTGCAATCACAACTCTTCTATTGCTGGTTTTTTCGATATTGCAGGTGCCTTTAATAGTGTCAATGTTGACGTCCTTTCCACTGAGCTGCTTTCCATCGGGCTCCCAATAACATTGGTTCAATAGATCAGGATTTTTTTGGCAGAAGGGAATTTTGTTTGTTACATATAATGGTTATCTTTATGGACCTAGATTTACCTCTGTTAGGGTATGTCAGGGAGGAATCTTGTCTCCATTGATTTTTATACTTTACATTCGTCGTCTGAATCTAATTCTGGGACAAGATGTTAAAAATTTGCAATTTGCTGATGATCTGGTTTATGCTACTGGTAAAAATATAAGAAACTTAGTCAATATAGTTAATAATGCTTTACATAACTTATTGCACTACTTTTCGTATTTAAACCTTCATGTCAACCCTCTCAAATCAAAAGTACTTATTTTTAGGAAAAGAAATGCTTCTATACCTAATGTTTATTATAATAATGCTGTCATCCCTATTTCATTAGAAACTAAATTCTTAGGTGTTGTGGTCACTCATAATTTATCCTGGAAAAAGTATATAGATCATGTAACTGCAAAAGCTGACAGAGCGTTCAATATTTTAAGATCGTTGGCATCATCATATTGGGGCGCGGACCCTAAAATACTGCTAATATTATATAAATCAATGATTCGTAGCCATTTTGAGTACGGTTATGTGTGTTTGGCAGATAACAATAAACTTGTAGATGCCTTAGATTAAACACAAAATACATGCCTGCGTTTAATAACCGGTGCTTTTAGAAGCACACCAATAAATGTTATGCAAGTTGAATGTAACCTCCCTGCAATATCTATAAGATTTAAGTATTTAAAAGAAAGATTCGTATTAAAATTGTATTCATCTAATAATCAAGTTTTGTGGAATATTCTAGCCTTACCTCCGATAATGACTCGTAACCCTATATATATTCTTCAGGGTTTAACTGAATTATTAAACCTCTTTGACAGTTCCAATGTTTACAAATCCTCTTCTCTAGTGTTGCCATGCTATGAAGGTACTTTTGATAGTAAATTCCCAGCCATGAACATTTTCATTGATAGTAAGTTATCGTCCAAAGAAGAAGTCAATTGCAAATTATTCGAGTGGAGTGACCATCGTATGATATATACTGATGGGTCAAAAATTGATACTAATATTTCTTTTGCCTTTTTGGATAGTCTATTGAATAAAGGTTTGGGATATAAACTTAATGAAAATTCCAGTATATTTACAGCTGAAGCTGTAGCTATCCTTGCAGCTCTGAAGCATATTAAGCATCAGAATCAAGGATATCAAAAATGGCTTGTAATTAGTGATTGTATGAGTGTTGTTAAAAATTTAGAGAATCATAAATTTCATGCAAAAACCAATTATTTAATATTCGCAATAAAAGAGCTGTGGTACGAATTGTTTAGTGTCGATAGCATAGTAATAAGTTTTATTTGGGTTTCGTCTCAAATAGGAGTTACAGGGAATGAAAGGGCAGATTTTTTGGCCATTACAATTAATGCGACAAATTTATCAGATAACACTTACTTTAATGTCCTTGCCCTATTCAGATCTGATTCACATTTTAAAACAAAGAATTAGTAGAATTTGGAAAACACATTGGAATCGTACTGTTCAAGTTGAGAATAAAGGATTATGGTACGCGCCACTAAATGTTAAGATTAACCGTGGTTCTGTAATAGTCACATTTACATGAACAGAAAAAATATTACACCATTTTTCGTCTTCGTTTCGGTCATTGTCGACTGAATTTTCTGGTTGACAGTACTATATGTTCCAACTGCAACTTGCATGAACAAATTATATCGCATATAAT
The DNA here is from genome assembly GCA_905404275.2 of Hedya salicella. Classification (NCBI taxonomy): domain Eukaryota; kingdom Metazoa; phylum Arthropoda; class Insecta; order Lepidoptera; family Tortricidae; genus Hedya; species Hedya salicella. Next base: position 3,044,406 of record FR990101.1, on the reverse strand, counting down.
TTATGACTGTCCATCCTTCGGCATTCAGCGCCTTGTGTTGATCGATGAACTAACTCAAATATATGAATGCTCTAATTTAGTGCCGCGTAACGTTACAGATCTCATTGTAAATAGTTGTACATATTTACCTTTATATAAGTTTTTACTTAGTACTGTAGGAGAAATATAATTTTACCTATATTGTATATCATCTTATAATAATGAATGTATGGTATGAGTTTAATTTTGGATATGCATCACACATCAGTCTCAGACTTTGGTGTGTGATTATTATTATTGTCTATTTAAAAAAGAAATCAAAAATAAGTTCTGGTTGTAGCTTATTATACTGTCTATATCGGAAATAAAAAGTGGATTTTAAATGAAACCGCATGCCACTGATACTGAATTTGACTTTGAAACTAACAAGGAAGACACTAATACTGGATTCTGGAAAAATAAATTATTGAAGACAATAATACTGGATTTGACTTAAGAGAAATGATTAAAACTGAAGACATTACCACTGGATTTGACTACTTATAAAGAAAATTACTGAAGACATTATTAACTGGATCTAACACTTAATAATAATCACGGGAAGACGTGGCAGTATGGCCTATGGTATTAGCCTGTCCTAAAGGACGAAAAGGAAAAAAAAAGAAACAATTTATTTTTACGTACGTTGGTTTTTTTAAAACTAAAGGTTTCAATATGGGAAAACCATATAAAAGTGGTCAGCGGGAACTGCTTTCCGCATGATCATTAACTTCAATACTGTACAGCAACAGCAAGAAGCGATTATCGCTGAAAAGCGGGAATGTTTACATTGCATTCAGTCTTTGGCTGGTAAGATTAACGAATCTTAGTACTTTTGAATAACACCAATATGGTTTTTGTTAAAATAATGTTCAAGTGAAGCCATTTAGCTTTTAGCAGCCTCTTAGTGCACTGAGAATATATTATGTGGTGTTAGTGACTTATTTATTATTCCTATTAAATTACAGCTGCTTTAAATGATGATCTTAAGAGGAAAATAAAACTCGTTCTAAATAAAGAGAATTTCTGTTATGAGTGGTAGAAATTAATGATTTTATAATATTAAAATGGTAGAAATAAGTAGTCAGGTTCCATGTAGGTAGGTACCACATTATTAGATAGCAATTTTTTGGTGAAGGTGAATTATACTTAACAAATATATTGTATTTTTTTTCAAAATCATAATTAGAATCTTTTTTATTTGTTAAACATAGGTATAATGTAGATGAGTATACAATTTTGACCTCTATGTTTTACCCATAAATATAGGTGTACAAAAATTTGCCTAACATGCTACATGCATTTAATTGATTCGTGAGCGTACAATGTAGACAATATATTACAAAATATTAATCTGTTACGATATTATTTACTATTATTAATTACTTATATCAAATTTTAAAATAATTATCTATAAACAGCCATCATCATGTCATCATATTATGTCATTGTGTCGTTTAAGTAATCCTTGATTGAGTAGTAGCATCCTTCTGTAAGAATCGATGTTAATTCTGTCTGCGAATATCAAGGATTTTAAATGAATCTGGAATTTTATTGTATATTTTTGACGCCATACCCAGGATACTACTTCGTATCAAAGCCGTGTTACTTCTGTTTAAGCCTCTTAGTTTTCTTTCGTACTGTGAATGTGTTGGGAAACTGCGACCTTCTACTACTTTATTAAATAAATCAGGGTTAGCCTTAACAAATATGCCCACTTCAAGAATATATAATGAAGGTAGCGTTAAAATCTTGAGTGATTTGAAATAAGGTACACAGCTCTCTATTACGGACAGCCCACACATAGATCGTATACAGCTTTTTTGTGCTATGTACACCATTTCTTTATGTGCTGAGTTTCCCCAGAAGATAATACCATATATCAATATTGAGGCTACAAGTCCGTGATATGCCATTAAAACTGCCTCACGGTTTACAATTTTGGATAATTTAAACAGTGCATATGCTGATTTACACAATCTTTTACAAAAACTATCCATATGGAGTTTTATAATATATTTGCTAAATATAATACTAAAATGTTATTTGCACTTTGTTTAAAGGTTGAGAAAAATACACAAGTATCAAGACTATTTAGTGCCCTATATTCAGTGTTGTCATATACCAATGTACAGATAAAACAATTGAAATTGGTGGGGTAAAGATATTATCCCACCAAAAACATTCCGTAAAAAACTAGCCAAGTCTCGATGGAGCAGCTTGTTTATCTCTAAAAAGTAATAAAATCTAGACAAAGTCGTGCCAAGTCTAAGGTTCTTTACTGCGATTTTTTTATTATTATAGTTAATGTTGTGTGACTTGGCCGTTGAAGGGTACACATGGGCACAAAACCGACCGTCAACGATCGGTGCAATGGTGTCATGGAGCACCTGGTTTTTGTACCCTTGTGTACCCTTCAACGGCCAAGTCACTAGACCTTCGATTTTTGACATCAAATGAAGCGGCCCAACAAGTTGAATATTTTTTTGTAAAGGCGGTATGTCGATCTCTAATAGTTTGGTTGGGCTCTTGTGTTTTCTAATCAGGGTCACCAGATCTTCGATTATCCTAGTTTTATAGTTTTCCCTTTATGTGACCATTAAATTCTAACTCTGTACCAAATTTCAGCTCTCTGAGTTTATGGGAAGTAGTAGTTCTATTCAAATGATCATGAGTGAGTGAGTGTCATAAATGCGAAACTTTGCTTTCGCTTAACTTCGGAACTAAATAATCTACAGACTTGAAATTTTGGATTTTAAGTATGTGATTATAGCTTACTGGATGACGAAAATTTCTACGTTCTGGTCTTATCCAGAAGTTCTCAAATAGGGGCCTGAAAATGCGGCGAAATGGTTCCAGTAAAGGTACGGCAGTGTTTGCTTCGCGCTCGACTTGGCGGGGGCACTGCCGTGCCCCCTGATAGATAGCCAGAATTCTAGAAGGCAACTTCTTTTGATGAAGACCCTGTTTTTCTCTTCAGCGTAGTCGGATAAAAAGTGTCCTATAACCATCTTTGTATGAGCAATTGACCAGCTAGCCTTGAACTTACCAAAAATTGTTGCATTCATTGTTTGAATGTTTGGCGTGATGAAGCTGCAAAAACAAATATATCTATACAAAAAACCCAAACAATTTAGTTTTCGACGCAGTGCCCTTCAAATAGTCGTCAAATAGTAGTAATATATAATTTTGGCCAGTTGATTGTGATATCGGAGGGACAGCTTCAACGCTGGCGGGAGCATTTTAGGGAGATCTCCCAAGTCCCGACCGACCCCATTACTACGGCCACAACTGCTGCCAACCTGCCCGCACAAAGCCTGGACATTGATGTGTCTCCCCCTTTAGAAGAGGAAGTAGTGAAAGCCATCCAATCACTGAAGAATGGTAAAGCCCCAGGAGTGGACCGCATCACAGCGGAAATGCTGAAAGCTGATCCCCACCGCTGCGAACGCGCTGACGCCCCTTTCGAGGAACATCTGGTCAGCCGAAGAGTTGCCCGACAATTGGAACAAGGGCCTTCTCATTAGCGTACCCAAGACAGGAGACCTCAGTGAATGTGGCAATTGGAGAGGCATCATCTTGCTCTCGATTCCGTCTAAGGTGCTCTGCAGGATCTTCCTGTTCAGACTATCGGGGGCCGTTGAACCTCTTCTCCGCAAAGAGCAGGCAGGCTTCCGATCTAACCGATCGTGCACGGACCAGATAAACACCTTGCGCATAATCCTCGAACAGGCATCAGAATGGCTGAGGGAAGATGTACTTCACCTTTGTAGACTTCGAAAAAGCCTTCGACACGCTGAGATGGAGCTGTATCTAGGATCGGCTATGTGAAATTAGAGTCCCCGTAAAGATCTCTAATATAATTAAGGCTATCTACGGGAAGTATTCTTGTAGAGTGACTCACGACGGCCTCGTCATGGAGGACATACTGGTCCATGCGGGTGGGTGTACGCCAGGGGTGTCTTCTTTCACCTCTTCTCTTCCTTATCGTCCTGGATGGCATCATGCATAACACCACCAACAGCAAGCGCCGTGGCATAGAGTGGGGACTGTCCAACGTGTTGGAAGATTTGGATTATGCCGATGACCTATGCCTACTGAGCCACACACGCGCCGACATGCAAGCCAAACTGGACGACCTACGGCGAGAGGCTTTGGAAACGGGACTAAAAATTAACACCCGGAAGACCCAGGAGATGAGGTGCGGAGCGACAAGCTCTTTGCCGTTGCTCATCGGCACAGAGGGGGTGGAGAGAGTCCACAAATTTACTTACCTCGGTAGTGTAGTGTCGGAAACAGGTGGGACTGAAGAGGACATCGCTTCAAGAATGGCCAAGGGGAAGGCAACCTTCGCACAGCTCCGTTCTGTATGGCAATCGCGGAAACTGACTAGGAGATTTGTGCTCAAAATATTCCGGTCCAACGTAAAAACCGTATTGCTGTTCAGATGTGAGACGTGGAAGGAACTAAGGACATCTCGCGCGGGCTCCAAGTCTTCGTCAACCGCCGTCTTCGACGCATTCTCGGTGTATTCTGGCCCGAGAAAATCTCCAACGTTCTATGGGAACGCTGTGGTGAGATCCCGATCGACCAGCAGATCAAACGCCGCAAGTGGAACTGGATCGGCCACACGCTCCGAAGAGACCCCGATCACATACCGAGGCAAGCCCTAGACTGGAATCCTCAAGGAAAGCGGAAACGTGGTCGCCCTAAGCAATTCTGGCGGCGGACGATCACTGCAAAAGCGACGGCGATAGGAATGACCTGGAGCGAAGTAAAACGCCAACCTCAAGACCGTTCAGGATGGCGACGTACTGTGGACGCCCTCTGCCTCATCCAGGGGACATAGGACACTAAGTCAAGTAAGTCAATATATAATTTACTTGTACCGACATTACATTTTAACAACTTTATAACATAATGTAGTATACAGGGTGCCCGCGAGGAATCCGAAATATTTTAACCACGCATTACTGAGGTCATTTGGAATAAAACACACTAAAAAAAAAAAACAAAAAACTAGATTTGTTAACTTTTGTACATAAATCTCACAACTTTCACTTCAGGCCATATGGAGGAGGACTTCAGTGAGTGGTAGCTGTCACTTGTATGTCAATAGCGTCTCGAAACTAGGCAACATACTTAAGTGGCAACGTCACGATTAAATAGTTTACAGAAAAAGTGATAATATCTTCTAATCTAAGTTGGATTGGACTGGGGTTCATAAAACATTTTTCCTCCTAATGACCTTTGATTACTTAGTTAAAATCTTTCGAATTCTTAGCGGGCACGAGAAGATTGTATCGCAAGCACAATACTTATTTATTTAAACTTTATAGCACAAAACAAATTAAGTAAAATGGCGGACTTAATGCCAGATGGTATTCTCTACCAGTCAACCATAGAACCCAACAAAGATGCGTGAAAAAAGGTGCGGTGGGAAACATCATGTTAAGTACTGAGAGCGTTAGGATACACAAGCAAATAATGCATACATATTTACGTATACCTATAGGTACTAATTAAATTTGATACAATACTTATTTTTTACAATCTTGGTCCCACCTGCAGAATATTTCATTTCATTTATTGAATCATAATATTTATGGATAGGAAAACTTATAACTAGTAAATCGGGTAAATATACAACGCTTGGCATATAATTTCGCGCCCCTGTCGCGGCCTATTTAAATACCTAAATGAGATAAGGTAAACATGACCCAGTACGCTATATTTGGTGTGTCGGGTGGGTAAACTCGCGCCGCGTGTGTGGTGCACGTAATAGGAGACTTATCTGAATCCTTCTAATAAAAAAATATTTCAGTCACGACTTGCCATTCACCCTGTATTCTTTTTTTTTGGGTACATCGTCTACAACGCAAAACGAACTGGCGACCGAGATCATAATACTAGCTTCTTCACACTTGCGTTGTCTGAACAGGTGTGAAAGAGATATCAGTACCAACAATATGAAATAAAAAGAGACTTCCGCTTGTAATACAAGTTACAGGCTAAACATTGATTTAAACTTACACTATCCTCACTCATTAATAACAAATAACATCCGATAAATCGCCTGACGTCGGGAGTGTAGTGTGTCGGTCTAGTGACGACCTTAGTGTTCAACCTAATAATCGAAATCCAAGCGCGGGTAGATCGAAAAACTGAAAGGCTGGAAGACGTTGATTCACATCTTCAGTTCCTTCGAGACCATGGACGTAACGTGACGTCCGAAACGTCTGGCAGAGGTTAAAAACAAAAAACTCTATATCAAGCTCAGTGGCTTGACATAGAAGAGGCCTATGACCAGCAGTAGACGGGTGACACGTCAAACTTATAACACCCCTCTTTTTAACAGATTTTTCCTACGTTTATAGTAGGTAGATATCTAAATATTCTAAATACTAAAGACCATAAGAAATCTAAACGCAATTACCAAGAGCACTCCACAAGTTCGTTCCTTGTGTACCCAAAGTAATTGATCCGGTATCAGGAGGATCGTGACGCTGAATAATTAATTTTATTTGATGCCTTCGTTAAATACGCGGCGCGTGACAATTAGGACAAGCCGGCATTGGTTGTCGGGATAGAAGCATTATTAACTGCAATCTATTACTTAGATGGCAATCGTTTAAACCTACTTGTAGCTTCATAAGAAAGCTCTTAGTCACTCAAAATACAAGGAGAGCTAGCTATGCTCGGAGTTTCCTTGCGTGATTGTGGGAGATCCGCAGGGCAACAAAAGTTATAGCTCAAAAGATTGCTCCATTTAGTTGCAAATAACCTAATTACTTACTCACTCCGATGGCTTGACTACCCGAAGTGGATCTTGGCCTCCGATACAAGTTGGCGTCATTGTCCACTTCGTTTTTCCATCGGTACCCGGGTCGGCCGACCACTTGTCGACCACTAGGCTGCCCCAAATAGGCCTTCTTCACCACCCTGTCTGCTGGCATTCTTTCAGAATATCCATCAAGCCATCGGAGTCTACCAAATTTAATTTCTCCTACAACGTTGGGCTCCGACTCCATATCCTCCAGCTCCTAGTTTTTCCACATTCTCCAGCCACCATCTTCCCGCTGTACTGGTCCTAAAATCTTGCGGAAGATCTTATCAAATCATCTTACTACTCTAGTACTCATAACACAAGCCTTATTGAGCTTATCATGGGACGAGTTCAAGTTGTGTGAAATCGTCCCGTAATATTTATCTATCTGGGGGCACGGCAGTGCCCCCTCCAAGCCGAGCAAAAGGGAAAAAAGGCACGGCCGTGGAAGAAATTAAATAGATTGACTTGGCCATCGCACTAAACAATTTACCTAATTTAATACAATATGTATACTTGTGAGATACTTTGTGTTTTCATGCGATGGCCAAGTCAATGTGTTTATTTAAAACATACAAGATTTTCAGTATTGATATGGTCACAATAAGATGTTGTTACGTTAAGGTGCGTCCACATTTGTATCATTTGGCCGTATCAGATCATCGTCGCGTGGCATGATCGCGTGTCGCGATCACGCGTTGCGCCAATCCGATCGCTCGAAATCCATGTTGCTACGCGTATCAAACACTCGGATCGGACTAGCGCGGCATGATCGCGACGGTGCGACGTCCACCCTAGCGATCATGAAATGCGATCATGCTACGCGGTTATGATACGCCGCGATCCATCTCGAGTCGGTTTTTGCCCGATCATCTTCTGTCTCGTCCACTGCAGCTACGCGTGAAAGATATGACCGAGAGGCGTGGCTTGAGTCGCTGGCGCAAGTGTGTGTTACAGCGAATTTCCAAAGTACTGCCATTTTTAGTTGCTACGCGCGCGGTGCCGCCGACACATGGGCGCTGCTGTCCATGGCGACTTATCAGCTGTCGTGATAATGATCTTCAAGTTTCTGAACGGGTGTCAAGCAATTTGATGTGCGATCGCAGAGAGCAACAGTTTTACACGGAACACAACGCTACTACAGAATAACGATCACGCGAAAAATGATGATCGGCGAAATGCCAAAATGATCGGACCGGTGAAACGATACGGCTAGCGTCCAAACTGTAGCATGCAAAATGATCGGCGCGGTGATTGGATACGGTGATACGCTACGGCTTAGTGTGGACGCGTTTCTTCACGTTGCGGCGCAAATGATACGGAATGCCGACAGTGAGCGTCCAAACAGCGCGATACGCAGTCATGCCACGGGACGATGATCGGATACGAGCAAATGATACAAGTGTGGACGCACCTTTAGAATATAATAGAATTTATTTATTGTCACATTAAAAAAACTTACATGAAAAAAAGGATACTAACAAAACTTAATTACTAACTTATGGCTAAGAGCAGAGAAACAGAATAAAACAGTGTGACAATAGGTGTGGACTCTCAGCGTTTGCTGCGGCGGCGCGGTGCAGGGCAACTGTCCTGCACTGCGCACGCAGCGCTGGTTTTCAAACTGGCTAATTACGTAATAACTTAAGACAGAAGGACCCTTAATTAGGACTGAATAAATTAACCAACTTGGTATTACATGGATCTCACAATTTTTTGCGGTAGAAGAACTAAGTTGCGAGACTTGTTTTTTTTTACAAGTGTTGTGTTTAATGGGATTATTTATTTATTAAAAGCAATTGAAGAACATTCTGCATGACAGGAGATATGATTTACGAAGCTTCAAAAGAACTTGGTTTCCAGTTAGATCTCACTTCTTTCAGTAGCGAAACCATTAACGAAATAGGTAATATGCATGACTTTTTATTTTTGTTTTATTAAAAGCTCATTCATGTAACAAACAGAACACAGAAATAATTTTTCGAATAACTATAAAAATAACCAAAATATAAGCCATCAAACATTTCATCTGTCTCTGTCTCATCCTAGCAAAACGGAATTTAATATGGAATTTATATGGCCGGAGTGGACTATGACGTAACAGTACATGCCTCTCTGACAAATCGCCGTCTAATTACCAGTTTAAAATACCTATGTCATGAGTATTTCTTGGCCGATTTCAATATTAATTTCACTTAATGAAACCGTTTTTACGGTATTTTCATATAAGGTTAAGAAAAGCGATTTAAAAAAATCCATGCATGTACCCTATTGTCATTATTTCACATTTATGTTTTTGATAGGATTAATGTTACTTGTACAGTCACTAGCATCAATATCTGCCATAACAAAGCGGGCGAAAATATATGACACGTCGTAACGGCCGCGCTTTATTGTGGTGGATATTAATGCTCGTAACTGTACTATTTTAAATATTGACTACTCACTTTCACTTAATCAGCTCAAAAATCTAAAATGGCCATGATATGGCCGATATACACGGTGCCCGTGAGGAATGGGAAAGATTTTAACCACACATTCCTTAGGGCATTAGTGGCAAAAATATAACATGAACCCGAGGCTCTTATGAACCTCTCTTTTTTAAATGGTATGTCCAATAAATATGAAAAAAAAAATAAAAAGATACAGCTTAATAAATACTTTCAACGAAAAGTGTTTTCAACATGATCAAATATACCGTTTTTGAGATATTGCCAAAAAACTGCGCTTCTCAGCTAAAGGACGTAAGTGGCGTGGAGATACGCTCTTTTGCTTGTGTACTTTTTCGTATCGTATTTTTTTTTTCATCTGTAGTGCTTATTTTGTATGAACGGCTGCGGAACCCTATACTGAGCACGGTCTGACATGCTCTTGGCCGTTTTTTTTGGAAATATAATCATTACCGATTTATGGAAAGAGATAATTTACATAAACAAGAGAAATTTATTATTTTTTTATGTAAAACAATCGACTAAAGTAGATTTTGTTTTAATGCTGGATGTGACTTGGTTCATATAACATTTTTTTATTCCTAATGGCCACAGGAATGCGTGGTTAAAATCTTTCTCATTTCTCGCGGGCACCGTGTAATGCTCAATAAAACTTCGCGAATTCGGGCCCTGCTAAACACACCGCAGAGCACAGTTGCCTTCCTTACGCGTGTCTACCAAATTTTTGTGTAAACTATTACCCCAAGTTGCCGGGGGACTGCTAAGTAAATGTTAAGTCAAACACTGCCCTGCTCACACAATACAGTATCTTAATAAAATACAGGCTGACTACTTAGACAGTGAACACATGAAAATATAATATTTTCATCTGTTTCCGCGATTATTACTCATTGAAATAAAACAATCAGTTTATCAACCCGGGTGAAGGCGCACATAGCAGATGTCAAGCACCGTCGGTGTAATAGGTCTGCAGTCTGTGAACATGTCATTGACAAACCAAACCACTCAATTAAGTTCGATAAACCTTCTATCCTTGCCAAAGAAAAAATATATTTTCCCAGAATGCTACGCGAGGCTATTGAGATTAAAAAGCGTCCTAATTTCAATAGAGAAGATGGATTGTCACTACCACCAGCTTGGGATCCTGTTCCATCTCATCAAGGAACAAGCGAGACACAGGACTGCAAAATCTTAATTTGTGAACGGTATAAAATATCTTATCTGTTTAAAAAGTAGTTTAATAGTCTCTGATTTTAAAATATTGTTATTAGTAATGAGGTAGCCTGGGATTTTTTCTTTGCAGCGTTTCTTTTCTCCTCAGTACGCCTCATTTGTGAAATGCTGCTTGGTAAATTATTAGAATAAAATAATTAAGCCCTTCTAGCACATATGTAACTGTCTTTACAGCTTAGGCCCATCTGGCATGTATGTACATCTTTATTTGTTTTTTCAAAAATGGGAAGTTTGCACAAATTGTAACTTTGACAGAGGAAAATACATCTTTTCTCAGTCCACCCGTGACCATGGAAAACTGGAAAGCTTCCGAAACGTCGGGAACTAAAATGAGATAATATACGCGATATAATCCGTTAAATTGTTTTATTTCAACTTGAAAATATTTTGATTGCCATTAAAAACTAAATTGTTACTTTAACAATCACAATAGGCATGACTGTTAAATACAGTTTTAGTTTCAAATCTCGATAAAACTTAGCTAATACCAGAAATTGTTCTTTGAGCTACTCAAAAATAGATTTTGAGAGATTTTCTAGTCTTTCCAACAAAATTATGAATTATGCGTTAAAATCATTCAAATCAAATCAAAGTATTCTTTATTCAAGTAGGCCTAGTTACAAGCACTTTCGAAATGTCAGTTACATGAGAGTGAATGTTTGCTGGGAGAAATACAATATGATCCAACATTTTCTGCAAGGATTAGGGAAACCCAGAAAAACCTAATCAGATCATTTAACTTAAGTGTAAAATTATTGATAAAATCATCATTTTTAAAATTAAAATAATCAATAAGATAAATCCCAAAAGGATTGTCAATAAAAAATAAATAATCTAGAATGTGTTTAGAATAAAATTCTAAATGTCAGAGTATATAAAACAATTAAGATTAAAATAATAATAATACCTTAGGTATTCGTTAAAATAATTATTCATATACCTACATGACGCTATAATTTACATTAATCCCACGCGGCTTCATCATGCATGTAGTCTTGTGTGCTATAATAAGCTTTAGAAAATAATTTTCGTTTCACAATATTTTTGAATTTACCAATAGACAACTCAGTTATGCTGCTAGGAAGTTTAATAAAATCTCACACAGTTACCCATGAATGATCTCCTTATTTTATGGAGCCTAGTAGCAGGCACTGCGAGCTTATGCTTATTTCTAGTATTAATATTATGTATATCGCAGTTCTTCTTAAAGTCGGTAATATTTTTATGTACATACATAATATTCTCATAAATGTATTGACAATGCACTGTCATTATATTAATGTCCTTAAACTTATCTCTAAGCGACTCTCTATAGTTCATTTTATATATCGCACGAACAGCCCGCTTCTGCAGAACAAATATAGTATTAATGTCGGAAGCACTGCCCCATAGTAAGATGCCATACGACATAATACTGTGGAAATAACTGAAATACACTAATCGAGCCGTTATCACGTCTGTTAATTGACGAATCTTACTTACTGCAAAAGCTGCAGAACTCAGTCTATTCGAGAGATTAGCAATATGGGGACCCCATTGGAGCTTAGAATCTAATGTTATACCGAGAAAGACTGTACTATTAACTAGTTCCAGTTCCTCACCTTTAACCATAACGCTTGCTTGCTCGTGTTTTACGTTACTCGTGACAAACTTAACACATTTAGTCTTTTTCTTATTCAACAATAAATTATTTATATTAAACAAATTTACTACTTCACAGATAGCATTGTTTACGTCATTATAGGATCGTTGATTTCGTACGACTTTGAAAATTAGAGACGTATCATCTGCAAACAAAACTATCTCATGGTGGGTCTGTACGAGGTGTGGCAAGTCGTTTATATAGATAAGGAACAGGAAAGGTCCCAATATTGATCCCTGCGGCACACCCATAGAGACTAATGACCCCGGTGAACGCTTTCCATTCACGTCAACCCTTTGTATTCTACCATTTACATAAGACTGTAATAAATTTAGTGCTAATCCTTTAACTCCGTAGTGGTGTAGCTTCCTGATCAGTGTCTCATGATTAACGCAATCGAAGGCCTTCGATAAATCACAGAAGATGCCTAAAGCATCTCGCGATTCCTCCCAGGCATCGAAAATGTGTTTTACGAGCTCAACTCCGGCGTTGGATGTCGAGCGACCCCGCGTAAAACCGAATTGCTTACTATGCATCAAATTATTCAAATTAAAATGTTTTAACAATTGATATAGAATTAGCTTTTCAAAAATTTTACTAAATGTAGGTAGTACAGATATTGGTCTAAAGTTAGTGGGGTCAGAGGTACTACCTGATTTAAATAAAGGAGTTATTTTGCTTTGTTTCATCAGATCAGGAAACTCACCGCAGTCAACACTGTTATTGAATATATCTGCCAAGTCAGGCGCTATTACTTCTATTAGGGATTTGACAGCATGGACTGAGACCCGCCATAGGTCATTGGTTTTTTTGACATTAATTGATTTAAATGCCTTTACTACATCTGAAAGACTGACATGTTCAAAATAGAAGTCCTTACTACATTCTGGTACGTTTTCTTTTAACAACAAAACGGCAGACGAAGGTGATGAATTTAAACACTTTGTTGTGGATACTGGTATATCGGTGAAGAAATTTTCAAATTCTGTTGCTACATCTAAACTAGAATCTATAATTTTGCCATCAATTTTTAATTGTAGATCACTAATTGCGTGCCTTGATCTACCAGTCTCCACATTAATCACTTTCCAGGTGGTTTTGATAATATTAGAACTATTTTTGATTTTCTGGGATAAATAATTACGTTTGGCAATATGACAATCAATTTTGAATTGTTTTGAATATTGCTTTACATGTTCTTTAAATTCATCACTCGTATTAAACCGCCGTTCCTCATACATGGCATACAGTGCTTGTCTACGTTTGTGTAAGTCCGCAGTAGCCCATTCGCTAAATACTGGTGCACCGCCAGCCACAACCGATTTGGAAGTAAATATTGTATTATAATGTTTCATAAAAGTTGTAAAGAATGAATCATACATGTGATTAGGACTCATTTCAGAAGACAGAACGGGTAGCGCCTGAAACAAATGTTGCTTCATTCTTTCCACACGGTCTGTGGTTACCGGTACAAAAGTAATTTGTTTTTTCACTATATTTTCCCTTAATATCTCAAATTCCATTAATTGGCCTAAATGATCTGATTCTAATTTACTGATTATACTTTGTTTAGAAGGAGAAATATCAGTGAAAATGTTATCAATACAGGTGGCGCTGGTATCGGTCACCCTAGTAGGTTCCATAAATACGTGGCTTAAACGAAAAGATTTGAATAGATTCAACAATCTAATACTTAGTGTTGAATCTTCCAAAAGATTTACATTGAAATCGCCGCAAATAAGTATTTTTTTACGAGTACGCGATATCTTAAAAAGCACATATTCCATAATAGTTTGAAAAACATCGAAATTACTTAATGGCGACCTATACACACAAACTACAATAAATTGCTCTAGTTCTACTGCACTTAATTCTATGGTCCGTTCAACAGACAAGGATACAATGTCCTTACGTTCCTTAAATTTCAATTGACTATTTAATATAATTAACGACCCACCATGTATGGAACTAAGTCTGGTGAACGAACTACCCACCTGGTGATTATTGAATTGGGGCATTATCTCATTGCAAGTTAGCCAGTGTTCAGTTATACATAAGACATCAATATTATAGGCATTTAAAAATAATTCAATCTGCAAATCTTTCCCTCTAATACACTGAATATTTTGATGAACCAGGTGGATATACTTTTCATTGCCAGAAAAGGATTTCTCCATTGTCTCATCACTTAGTTTAAATTATTACACATAACAACATTAATGTCGGACTGCTCAATACAAGCAGAGTTATGTACCAAATTCTTGGTAGAAATGTCAATTAAATAGGCTAGTGACAAAACTATTTGTCGTTTGCAATCATTGGAAAGGTAAAACTTACCTTTTGTCAAAAAATAATGATTACTAACATATTTGTTAGCGTCTACTATTCTAAACTTACTACTATATGTACAAAGATTATATAAAGATGTATTTAAAATATATCTTGTATCATTTTCAGATTTTGTCAATTGTTTACAATAGGGAAAAGTGAACATAATAATTTCCTGAACTATAATTGTGTTCAAAGTTTCATAAAATTTAATTAAATCATTCTTGTTCACTTTACCCCTGTTTCCCAAAAGAATAAGCAGTGTTGTCTTGGAATTAATATTACTGTCTTTTAGAATTTGGTTTGAAATATTGTCAAGGCTACTATAAGGCAAACAATTGCTACTTACACTATGTCCCTTTAAGTATGAGTTTAACAGTGGGCCCATACCACTTCCCATCTCATCACAGTACATGATAACCTTAGGTTTAGGTGTGCTTGGTGCGGTGTGGAAGAAACTTTCACTGGATTTTTCTGGCAAACTGGCACACAGAGAGGATGGTTCTAGTACACTAGTCGACAGATTACCACTTGCCTGCTTACATAAACAGGAGTGATTTTTTGTCAGGGACTCAAACCGTTCTGAGTTATAATTTATTTGTGATATTAAATCATCCATGGCTAGTGAGTATTCTTGAATAACTTTTTTTGAGCTCTCATTAATTGTGTCTAATGATTTAATTGAATCCTCTAAGCTTTGAATTTTTAACTTTAATGTCTGTGTGTCAGTTTCATATTTTAACCTACTATTTTGTAACTGTATAGAATACATATCTAACTTATCCACTAGATTTACATTTTGACTGCAAGAACTCAATTTCTTTAGAAACAACCTGTTTTGTTTTGACAACTTTTTTACTCTCTGTATACACTTGTTAAGTTTGACATATTTTTTTAGTTTTTTACCACTGCAATTTACTAACTTTGTTGTGGTGGAAGTATCATAGTCTACAACAATTACAGGGTTATCAATTGGAGTGGTAACCAACTGTGGGACCGGTCCGACTAGTTCTTCGAATAAGCTATGAGCATGAACCGCTGCACTCTCATGCTTGGCCTCCTGCAGCTCAAGAATCTGCTCGTTGGCATCATGCAGCGCTCTCTCCAGTGTGTTGATCTCCTTCAGGGCATGCTCATACTCAGCGCTACACTCAGTAAACCTGTCTACCATCTCCTGAAACTTGGCCCGCTCACAATTTAAATTATTATAATCACATTCTAGTGTACAGAGTTCCTTTTTCAACTTATCTCTGCTGTCAAGTACCAATAATAGTTCCTTCTCACTATCCTCTCTCTCACTTAGCAATTGAGCACACAATTCCTTTGAGTTTTTTAATTCCAATAAGGTGATTTGAAGTTTATCCACCTCCTGTTGACGGGCCGCCGCGGCTTTTCGTCGAGTAAGCATCATTGATATTAATTAAACACAAAAGTGAACAACAATATTTCAAGGACTTGCTAACCCAAGCTAAGTTAGTTTTAGGTACTTACGTGAAATAGTAACGCAAGGGTATGTATAAGCTGTGTTCTAATTTTATTAGTTGCTAAAATAAACACAAAAACAAGACGATTTGATTGCACAACGAAAATATATTTCGAATTTCTAACCTATAACGGTTACAAATTCAAAATATGACGAGACAGTTGTAAACGTTACTAATGCACTTCACTTATTATGTTTACACTAAAACTAAGATTAAAGCTATTGAATACACACTCAATGGGCTGAATATTACAAGAAATATTAATAAAATAACATTAAATAAAAGTGACCTAATGCAATCAGCTGCTTATTCTTTGACAGCCCAGAGGCGGCTTTTTTTTTCTGTGATTTACTGTATTTCTAGCGAGACTCGAACCTCTGAGCCCACTTTTACCCAAAAATGCTATCCCAATCCAGCTTTCACATTTTTACACTAGCTCATTGTTTGCATCATAATCTAGCCCTGACTAATGCCCGCTGTATCTTTCTGTTTAAAATGCTTAGCGCATATATAAGCTTAAAAACACATATTACAAAGATGTAGGCATCTTTGTAATACAAAGATGCCTACCTGATGAAGAATGAAGATGATTAGGTTGGCTGCGTATAATTATGTATATTGCGGGTATGTAATATTTATTCGAAAAACAAATGGTATTGCACTCGCAGCATCGAGATATATAATAATTTCAATTCATACAACGAGTCACTAGATCGAATAATCATTTGGTAGAACAACATATCTTATATCTTCATGTCGTATATCAACACTTAACATATTCCCTATTCTATATATGTAGAATTATAAAAAAATATTATTATGGTAGAAAATTCGACCTGGCATTAATGAAATAAACACCAAGAAACGTTATTTATTCCTTTAAAAAAATTACTTACGGTTTGAACATACTTATTGCACATCAACAACAGAAACAGCACAATAGTGCCTTCGCATAAAATACGATCGATAACAGGTAGTCTTGTCGCTAAAGAGCGATCTCTTCCAGACGACCTTCATCATGTGAAAATATGTATACGTAATCAATTGTTTTACTACGAAACAAAAGGCTCCCGTATTTAGCACTTGTTTCAAAATCATCCTGTAGCCACATCGCTCACGTGCTTCTGCGCACCGCGCAGGCGGGTGCCTGTGTTGGTTGTTTATTAATAAACCACCCCAGGTAATGTACCCTTGTTTGCTTGTTTAACTTGCGTTTAGTTGGGGGTTAAAAATTAAGGAGGCTCAAATATCGGGGGTACGCATGTTTGAGGTTGGGGAACAAACAAAAGTTGCAATGTCTTCCACGTGTGGATTATTAAGTATTCCCTTAAATTGGATGTATCCGTAGGTAAATAAGTGGTCTGATCTCGAATAAACTGGCGACCATCATAATGCTATCTTGTTCACGCATGCGTTGTCCTAGCAGCTGTGAACTGTGAAAGAGATAGCATTATGCTTAGTATTACAAGAGAAAATCTCTTCCCAACAATCATCATCATCATCATATCAGCCCTTTATCGCCCACTGCTGAGCATAGGCCTCTCTTTGTGCACGCCACTTATCCCGGTCCTGAACCAATCTCATCCAGAAGTGACCCGCAACCTTACGAATGTCCTCCACCCACCGAGCCAAATTAATTATTTATTTATTTATTTATTATTTACAAATGTTTACATGACTTAACAGAATCATCCAAAGCGCCATGAAACTTAAACTTAGAAAATTACATGAATACAAATTTTCACACGAAGTATTACAAATTACTTTACACACACTCTTACATTACACTAGTAGGCCTAGCATCCATCATTTCGCAGAGTCTGAGGCATTCACTTCTCACAGCCGTCCATCGCCACGCAAACAGATCACACTCCGGTGCGAATGCCAGGAGGGCATTCATCAGAGCGAGAGCACGAAGGAGCGGAGAGTTCTTGTGCGCCGCGGTGCGCGCCACTGGCACCGCCAACAGATCGCGTCGGCGCGGTCTGAGGGCTATCCTGGGGACGTCTGGTACGTGCAGACGCACAAGTTGCGTCACCAGATCCGGACAGTCCGAGTCACCACGCAGGGTCCGACACGCGAACGTCAGCAAGCCTAGGTTACGTCTCACCTCCAAAGAGTTGTAACCTAAGGTCCCAAGGAGATACTTAGTTGGGTAGAGAAACGGGTAGTACCCGTACATTTTCTTAAATAAAAACCTTAGAAATGCCTTTTGAATTTTTTCTAGAAGCAAAGCGTAAGTCGATTCATGAGGATGCCAAATGATGGACGCTGTCTCGAGTTTGCTTCTTACTAAGGCATTATAGACGACCTTGATGGCAACGGGATCGTTAAAGTGACGAAGGTTACGGATAACGAAGCCCAGTCTTCGATAGCAGCCGGCAGCAAGCGATGAAATATGCTCATGAAAAGCTAGCCGCGTATCAAAGACCACACCCAGATCCCTAGCGGAGAGCACACGGTTTATGGGCTCGGACCCAAGCAAATATTGAGCCTGTATCGGCAAATGAGCTCGGCTAAAGGTGCAGACGCAACACTTAGCCAAGTTGAAGAGCAACTTGTTTTCCACACTCCACCGAAAAACCGAGTCGATGTCCCTTTGCAGCGACTCACAGTCACTAATCTGCTCCACTCCATACACCAACTTCAGGTCATCTGCATATAACAGACACTGAGCCGACTGAAGAACTGACTTGAGGTCGTTTACCATGATCCCAAACAAGAAAGGCCCTAATATGGAGCCCTGACTTACACCAGACCGGGTATGATATGGGGCCGAGAGAAAGCATCCATGTTGGACGTACTGCTGTCGATCACGTAGGTAACTAGCGAAGAATGACAACAATGCGGGAGAGAAACCAAACCGATCCAGTTTCGCCAGTAGCACATCGTTATCCACGCGATCGAAAGCCTTTCCGAAATCGAAATAAAGAACATCGACTTGGATGCCTCTATCCAGGTGCTCAGATATGCTATCAGCCAAGATTAATAAATTGGTGTCAACAGAGCGAAACCGTCTGAATCCATGTTGCGCGTCACATAAAAATGGTTTTACCTGTGAGCATAGAGTTTGGTGGAGTATGGACTCAAAGAGCTTAGCCAGAGTGGAAAGGACAGCAATGGGCCTGTAGTTTTCCACGATAGTCACTTCATTTCCCTTTGGGATAGGTCTCACCCTCGAGACTTTCCAGCGGAGAGGGTATGATCCAGCACTAAGCGCCAAGTTATAGATATAGTGTAAAGGAACTTTTAGAAACTCCACACATCCCTTTACTACATACGCTGGCAGGTTGTCGGGCCCAACAGCGCTATTGGATTTCAGACGCTTTATCCCAGATACAACCTCTTCCATTTATATTGCAGCTATATGAATGTAGTTGGCATTGCGTTTTAAATCCTCTATTCCTTGTATGTTAGGATCGAGAAGCGGAGTGTCAGGTAAAAATACCCCAGAGAAATAACTCGCAAACGCCTCAGATACCTCGGCTCCGCCAAACTGCTTTCCATCTTGCTTCACAGTGCTGACAAACCCCCCCTTTGACTTCAGACTGCTTAAATGCTGCCAAAAAGCCCTAGGATTGTCCTTAACCTTCTTCTGGATTTGGGCAATGTAGTCGTCGTAAGCAGAGGCTATTCGTCCTTTCACCTCGGACCTCATTTTCGCGAACTTGTTGTAAGAATTTTTGTCATTGGTGCGTTTCCACTCTCGATGCAAGTCACTCTTTAGCCTCAAGTCACTAATGAGGTCCGCGGTGAACCAAACGGGATAACTTCTACTTGGCTTCTTCGGACGACTTCGCTTGGGTAAACAAGTGTCAAAAATCTCATACAATATTTTGTAAAGCATATTTACAGCACTGTCGACATCGCCAGCACTGAGAACTTCCTGCCAGCTAACCTCCGAAACTAATTTGTACATGAGCTCGTAATTACCTTAGGTGAAATTCCAGTCCCGCTCCATGTCTACATTGCTAGGAGCTAACCGTTCAGCCGGCGGACGGCGCGTCAGACACTCAGTTGGAATCGAAATGTCCAGAGGGGGGTGATATAAATCGGATCTAGGAACCAGCCCTCCTCCCGGCATTTCCACTACTAAGGTATCCCGGATGCGCTCCGACACCAGCACGACATCCAACTTGCCACCATGTGCATTCATCACCTCATTCGTCTCTTTCAAATCACATAGAGCTAAAAAATAACAATAGTAGGATAAAACATTTTGGGACGTATATGCCGGGTTCAAATTTAAGTCACCGACTACCAGCACTACACACTTTAATGTCTCAACCACTGACTCTACTTTCTGGAACCATTTCAGATAAGTTTCGTCCGTTGCATTAGGAGGAATGTACACTACGCACAAATAACAGGTAACTTGGTTGACAACGCATAAAGCCCATAAATCTTCACCTGTTGGAGTTTCGAAGTCTCGACAACGCTGGAGCAGAACTCCTGGTCGCGCAGCGATGAGCACGCCCCCGCCACGCGCGCCCGTGGCGCGGTCCCGGCGCAGCAAGCTCCACCGGCCGCACGTGAGCTCAGCGTCATTGACGGCATTAGTAAGGAACGACTCAGTTACTGCAATGACATCGCAATCCATAAATAAGAGGTTTTGCCTAAAGTAACTAAGTTTCGTGTTCAGTCCCCTTACATTTTGGTACACTACGTCTATCGTCGACCCTACTTTCTGCCTGACGATCGGAGGTACCTGGGTCCGTGAGGTGGCTGTCGCGTGGTTTCCGAAAAAACCACGCTTTCACACGTGCGTTCTCAGGCCAAACCTCCGCCGAAAGGCATCTATCGTACAATTCTCGCGGGACTCCTATTTTGTACGATTTATAAGCCCCCTTAGGCTTGAGCTCCTGAACCGCGCAAATTTTTCCAGGACACATTGATTTTAAATAATCACGTATATCGTCTGCACCCGAAATCATATTCCAGAGATGTATGTATTTCAGGAACTCAACTGCCTTAAGTGACGTAACTTCGGGTCCTGCTGTGCACCGCAGAGATGAGAAACGTGTATTTCCGGATCTATCCTCCTTGCCGTTGCTTGCGGTTGGGCTTTCGTTATTCGTAGGAGCTGTATCTATTTCTCCATCTGTAGGAGTCCCGCTCGTCCGCATCAAACCACTATCCCTGGATGCTGCATGAAACGTCTCTTTCTCCGCCCTTTCGTTCCGCAGATCGATGGCTACATCCTCGTTATTCACAACTTCGGAAGATTTTTGGGTTTTCCGCGCTTTGCGACTCCGTTTTGGCTTTGGCACAGACATGGCGTCGCTAGCAGGCTCCGGACCTCTATATTTCTCGCAACGACAGGCACTTGTGGATGTAATCTCCAATTGCCCCAACCTTTCGTTGACCAATTCCAGCTTGTTGGAGCAATCGGTGAGTGCAGCATGATATTTTGCGACAGTTGACAAGGCGTCGGCTAATTGTTCCGAAAGCATGCCCATCTGGTCCCGAATCTGGTTTATTTCCGTGACCAGAAGTGCCGCTTCACCTACCGGCTGAGTACACAGAGTAATCCCCTCTCCTTCACATTTGTTCTGTTTCGGTTCCGGCTGCGGCTGAGTTTGTGGTGTTGGTTCCTCACTTTTGTTCCTTACCGAGATATTTTTGACAGTGAGTGGCGTACCTACCGGAGTTGCACAGTTCGGTCCAGTCTTTTTGTAAGTGACACAGCACTCAGGGCAGGCCCATGTATCCCTCTCTGCCAGCGTAATCTTTTTATTTATGCATGATAAGTGGTAAAGCTTACCGCAAGAAGTCACCATGCACTGAACGTACTCCTCACCAACTGCGAGTTCACACTGACAAGCGCAGCAGATTAACTCCGCGCTATCGCCTCTTCGCATTGCCATCATGCTGTCGTCCATTAAATTTCAAACTCCCAATGTACACCAAATAGCGTTCAAGTTAGCACACCACAAACTAATCACCCGGTGTAGCACTTTGAGAAACACGTAGCTCCCGTAGCACTTCGTAGCGGCACCAGGCGTAGTCAATGCTTGCGGCTGCGATTACGTCAGCGCGCGCTCGTATGAGTGTTCTATTTCGTCCCGAGCGCCGAACGATTTGTGGTACAGCGGCGAGACGGCGGACAATCAATCCGACGACGCGGGTTCGATTCCGGGGAACTTGTAAAAAACCGACGTCTCTTTCTAAGTCCGCCCACTAGGCGGTGCCACCCCGTAACAGCTTCACCAGTTAGACAAGGAATCAAAATTCACACTTTCGGCCAATCACAAATTAAGTTAAGGAATAAAAATGCGCAGATTTACTGCAAGATAGACACGTCCGCTCCGATCGACTCAGGAGCGCGAATTATCTTTAACTATATTTATTTAAAAGAGACTTCCACTTTTAATACGAGTTACAAGCATTTGTGAAACGGGCTCCTGTTCTTAACATTTCTCACGATGAAACAACATTAAATTAATATTTTCTTCTGTTTCCGCGATTATTACTCATTGAAATAAAACAATTTAACGGATTATATCGCGTATATTATCTCATTTTAGTTCCCGATGTTTCGGAAGCTTTCCAGCTTTTCATGGTCACGGGAGGACTGAGAAAAGATGTATTCTCCTCTGTCAAAGTTACAATTTGTGCAAAATACCCATTTTTTGAAAAAACACAAATAAAGGTGTACATACATGCCAGATGGGCCTAAGCTGTAAAGACAGTTACACATGTGCCAGAAGGGCTTAATTATTTTATTCTAATAATTTACCAAGCAGCATTTCACAAATGAGGCGTACTGAGGAGAAAAGAAACGCTGCAAAGAAAAACTCCCAGGCTACCTCATTACTAATTATAATATTTGTGAAATGCTGCTTGGTAAATTATTAGAATAAAATAATTAAGTCCTTCTGGCACATGTGTAACTGTCTTTACAGCTTAGGCCCATCTGGCATGTATGTACACCTTTATTTGTGTTTTTTTCAAAAAATGGGTATTTTGCACAAATTGTAACTTTGACAGAGGAAAATACATCTTTTCTCAGTCCTCCCGTGACCATGGAAAGCTGGAAAGCTTCCGAAACGTCGGGAACTAAAATGAGATAATAAACGCGATATAATCCGTTAAATTGTTTTATTTCAATGAACATTAAATTAAGTTCTTCTAGCGCATGTTTAAATCTACATGTCTTTAGATATATGAACACCTTTATTTGTTTTCTTAAAGTGGGTAGTTTCGAAAAAATATCAACAATTACAGATATTTTTTTAACTCGGTATACTCCGTGAACACAGAAGCTGTAAAGTATGGAGAGGAGACAACAAAGTAAAACAATCTCTGTAAATCCAAACTGTCCGTCAAAAGGCGGTAATTTGGTGGTGCCGTTTAGGCAATGCAACAGAATAGTGAAAAAAACGAGTATCGACTTTAACCGTCCGGTTTTAACCGATTTGAAACTCGATTTTAACTCGGTTAAAAATCGAGTTTTTCAGTTTAAGGCCGTAAAGGAATATTTTTTTTTAAGGTAAGAAAGTACAAAATAAGTAATTTAAGATTCCTATGACAATATTAATTTGTTATGATTAGTTTACTGTCTATTTCAAGTGTAAATCACGAATTCACGAGTGAGCGATTAAATCAAACTGCACCTTTTGATTCACTTGGGTTTTGTTCATTCGCGCTTTCCACGCTGCTGATTCCAGTCGTTCAGTATCCTTATGTCACTTATCTCAGTATAGGTATCTTGCTCATGTTGTTGCCGTCCTATGGTACCACAGTGGTACAGAGGGCCTTCGTGAGACATCGCCATCTCCTATTCTGTGCCTCGCGCTCCGCGACACTCCAACTCGGCCCGGCCGCCCGTAGCTCGGCGTCGACGGTGCGCTGCACGCTGCTACGTGTGCGCCGGCCGGCCTCGTCGCCTACTCCCGCGCGGTCTCCACGTGAACGTAACCTTAACGGTGTTGTCCTCTGGTCTTCGGAGGGAGTGCCCTATCTACTTCCACTTCCGTTGAGCGATTTCTCGCTTGATTGGGATTTGGTGGGATCGATTATATAGATCCTCGTTTCTGATAGTGTTCGAACAGAATATTCGCAAGATGAATCTTAAGCATTTGTTTGTTGACGAACACTTGTAGCGTGCTCGTCAGACCCTGTGTCTCTTTCCAAGTCTCGCAGCCGAAGAGTAAAACAGACTTTACTATAGAATCGAAGAGGTAAATCTTAATCCGCTGAGTGAGCTCGTTTGAATACCAGACCGGTCTTTGCAAGGCGCCTTTAGCTTTTCTAATCCTTTTCTTTTCATTTAATCGACGTTGTCATCAGAGCCACCGCTATTGGTCACGGTGCTGCTGAGATACGTGAACTTTGCGACAGATTCCCGCGGTGTACCATAAAGTCTGATGGGACGGGTTTCGCACAACTGAACTCGCATTTCAAAGGTCTTCCTGGCGTTGATTCGCAGTCCCATATCTTGAACTCCCTCTCGTAACGAGTTCAGTTTCATTTGAAAATCAAGCGGTGAAGACGAATTCAACACTATGTCGTCTGCGCAGGCAAGGTCCTCCAGGTGTGAGCTTTTATTCCATGTGATGACCCTAGGTGTTTCTGTTACTTTCCGCATGACGTCGTCGAACAAGACGATGAAGAGCAGCGGCGATAAGAGGCAGCCCTATTTGACTGCTGCCATTGGAATTGGTTCCCCTAGTACTTGGTCGTACCTACACTACTTTGCAGATACTGCCATCATATAGGGACTGGGTGATACCTATATTCTTGCTGGGTATTCCTCTTCGCCTGAGACTGAACCACAATGCGCTCCACTTCACGGAGTCGATGGTTTTCTCGAAGTCGACGAATGCCAGGAAAAGTTCGGAATGCCACTCTTCGCACGCCTCGATGAGAATGCGCAAGGTGTTCGTGTGATCAGTGCATGAACGTCTAGAACGGAACCCGGCTTGCTCCTCCTCATTTTTACCGACTGAGGTACAAAACTATAAAAAACACAATAACCTCTTTTATTCAATACTTTAATTTCAGTCAAGAAAAACTCGGTTTCTAACCGAAATTCGAATCGATTTCGAGTTTAACCGAATAAAAACCGAAACTCGGTTTTCGGTCATAGCTGCATTCCCTAGTGCCGCTGTAACAAGTGTGTAAAATAAATTACTATGATAATGCGAAAACAAATCCTCAACGACGCTAGAAACATAAAACACGATGAAGAAAAATTATAATAATCAACAAAAAAGGATTATAATAATAATAAATACTCTTTATTGCACACCAAAAGAAAATAACATCAGACACTTAAATCTAAACCAGAATGAGAAATGGTAAACAACAGGCGGTCTTATCGCTAAAAAGCGATCTCTTTCAGACAACCTTAAGGTAGTAGAGATGGCGCAAAGTAAACAACCAATGAGTAAGTAAGTGGTGCACATGAAGATGAGACAAATCATAAATTAAAGCCAGAAAGAAAAACAAAGGAGAAATGAACATTTCAGATACATACAAAGATACTAGATGCTAATAAATAAATATAAAATACAAATAAACATATACACAAATATACATATACCTACACAAATACATACATATAACCTAAGATTAACTGAACTACACGAAAAAACGACGAAACTAAGAATGAAGCAAGCAAAAATAAAAGAGTTGCAGTCGTTCTCGTATTTAGACACCGCAATATACCTCATGTCCGTCTTTACTCGCACCAATAGTGCTAGTAATATACGTCTTAGACAGGCCAACGTTTGAAGGGAAAGCGGCTGGTTGAAATGTTCGATACTTGAGGAATTGGATTCGAAAGACAAGTTGGTAATCGTCTGCGTTAGACTGAAATGCCGAGGACACACACGTTCGAGTTCTGCTCGCAGCATACTTTTTTATTGTTTTAAGCATTTGGAATTCGCTAGCAGACATCTTTGATTTAATAGACGTTCTAAAAGATAACCCCTTAGCCGCTACGAACAAGCTCTGGTAGCCGAGTGGTTCAAGCGAGTGAAATTCTTCTTGTACTGTTTTGTGAGGTGAGCAATAAAAAAATATCGTATCGTTTTGAATTCAATTATAACCTATATTGTAATCATTTTTTTGCCTTAAAGATGGTGGGAGAATGTCAGTGTTAGATAGTTTCTTATTTTCGAAATCGATACTTTTCGAGCTGGTAATCACTGAATACTAAATTCAGTTATTACTGAATTCAAAGATCGAAAATGCAATGGTATAGGTAAAATAGTTAAATAAAGCTCCTCTTGTATGTAGGGTAAATCGTCAGTAACTGGCCACCGTTCAATAACTGGCCACCTCATACTAAAATGAATTTATATAAAGGGTGTCCAATAATTGATACCTTATACTAAAATTAATTCTCTTCACTTATTAATAGAATTCATTTTAAGTGTAAGGTGGCCAGTTATTGAACGGTGGCCAATTATTGACTATTTACCTTAGTAGTGTACAATATTGATATGGAACTTATGTCTTTTTTCTAATATGGAACGTAAAATTGCCTATACGGATACGCTACTACTTCATAAAACAGGTGACTTACTTAAGTTTTTCACCTATTTATTGCTTATGCTGCTACAGCTTTAAACGTAAAATCCCTGAATTACTGCCCTGACCTGACTAATGAAATTATAGATTTTTAGCAAAATGTAGAAGAAACTATCCGAAACCCCGCTCGAGACGTAAAATGTTCACTTTACTTCCAGTATTTCTGAAGTTCGGCCGCGGATCGTAGAGCTCACACACTGAAATAACTTATACGGCAGTTGATCAGCGCTAACTCTGCAATTAATATAGTTAACCTCTTTTGCTGCTAAAGATTGACCTCTTTGCTCCAGTAGCACAAACTGTATAAGAACTTATACAACTAGTATATAGCTAGTTTGAGCGTTATAAAAGTTGTACCTATAGGCTCTTAATATAGCTTAATGTGCTACTTGGGCATAGTTATGGCCGCCTGATAGAAAACCTATGTTACGGCTATGGGATATAGTGCGATCTTTTAATTTAATTACTAGAAAACTTTCATAAGGTGTAAATGTGGACACATTTGTATCATTTGCCCGTATCAGATCATCGTCGCGTGGCATGATCGCGTGTCACGATCACGCGTTTGGACGTTGCGCCGATCGGATCGCTCGAAATCCATTTTGCTACGCGTATCACACAGTTATATCAGAAGAGTGCGGCATGATCGGCGCGCCGACAGTAAGCGTCCAAGCAGCGCGATACGCAGTCATGCCACGGCACGGTAATCGGATACGAGCAAATGATGCAAGTGTGGATGCACCTATAGGTGCAGTCGCAGTGAACGCAGAAATCCTACTTTCCTACTATTTTGTTGACAACACTTTTGGCTCAGTGGGTTGCACAACGGCCTACGAAGCTAGTGGTCCCGGGTTCGAATCCCGGCCAGGGCAAGTGTTTGTGCGATGAGCACGAATGTTTATTCCTGGGTCTTGGTTGTTTTCTATGCATAATATATCTATTTGAAACGTAACTTTTACAACGTTAATTAAATCATCTGCTAGCAAATTCCAAATGCTTATAGCAATAAAAAAGTATGATGCGAGCAGAACTCAAACCTGTATCTCCTCGACACTTCAGTCTAACGCGGACATTTAACAACTTGTCTTTGAAGCCAATTGCTCAAGTATCGAACATTTCAACCAGCCGCTTTACCTTCAAAGGCTGGCCTGTGTAAGGCGTATATTAATAGCACTACACATTCGTACGAGTGAAGACAAGATAGATATTATGTATATAGGCCTGTTACCCATAGTACAAGCTTTGCTTAGTTTTGGAACTAGGTCGATTTGTGTAAGATTGTCCCTTATATTTTATTTTTTTATTATTTCTAGTTCCTCATCATCATCGTCATCATTTCAGCCATAGGACGTCTACTGCTGAACACAGGCTTCCTCAATAGATTCCCACATGGGCCGGATAGAGGCGACTCGCATCCAGCGAGTCCTCGCAACGTTAAACAGGCAATTCTTTGACATTTTGTATGTGTTTGCACCTGTGTTTTTTTTATTATATTACGTGGCAATCGGGCAGATGAGTCACTTGATGGGAAGTGATCATCGTCGCCCATGGATATGTGCAACACCGGAAGAGTTGCCCATACGTTGCCAACCTTTCAGTGCCCTGGTAACGCGCTTCTAGAAGAATCCCATGTTATAGCGCTCCAGATACACCTCAGGGGGAAGCTCATTCCACAACTTGCAAGTACGTGGTAAAGACGTTTATTTTAGGTATGCCAAGCAACCAGATAGTGGGGATCCTGCCTGCAACAAAGTATTGTTCCCAAGGCAGGAGGTGCGATGATAGAAACGTGATAGTGGCAACAGCTCAAACAGTTCTTCAGAACATTCCTCATTGTACAAACGGTAGAACAAACACTGAGAGCCAACATTTCTCCGGAAGCAAAGTGGTTTCAGTTCATCTGTCAGTTCAGGATTGTCAACAATATGAACTGCCCAGCGTTGGATGGAGTTCAAGGGGAAAAGTTGAAAGGGCCACAGGTGCTCCGATCTAGCGATGAGAGCAATATCCATATGGTTATGTTAGTTATGTTATTTATTTCAACCATTTTTAGTACACGTATAGCTCAGTCATCCACAGATGGTTATAGGATACTTTTTAAGCGACGGTTATGGTTTTGCACCTTCAAGTTATGATTAAAGTACACTTGAACATTAGATTAATAGGAAATCGTAATATTTAATATCCCAATTTTGCAATTTTTAAATTTAATTACTCTTTTTTAAATTTAATATAATACACTCGAGTTTCGCTCGAGGCGTTGTGTTCGTTTTACTTTCAGTATTTCAGCGAAGTTTCGTTCACGATGGAATAACTTACACGGCGATCGATCAACGCTGACACCGCAATTGCTGCTAATAATTAACCTCTCCAGAGACATGGCCGCGTGGTTAGCGAGCTAATCTAACCCAACCAGGTTATCTTCTGTGAAAAAGGCATGGTTTTAAGAAATCCTTTTTTACTTATATTTTAGCCCTGATGTAAAAATATGCACCTATTGGGGGGATTTCATCATCATCATAATTTTTTTAGCCATAGGACGTCCACTGCTAGACATAGACCTCCTCAATAGACTTCCACATGGGCCGGAGAGAGGTGACTCCCCGCAACCCCAACCAGGTCATCATTTTCTTTATGGTCATCATTATTCAATACTAGAATTATTGATTACAGTCTAGTATAATTGCAGTTTACGAGTGTCGAGCAATAACTAACTATTGAGCAAAGTTGTGACAGTTGAGAATAACATATTTTCAACGGAGAACGGCTTTTAGATTACGTGATTACGATTAATATACTCAAGTACCTATCACCCGAGGCGTAGAAATAATCGCTTAGTTTTAGCATTTCAGAGAACTATCGTGCACAAGCTCTGGAGCAACTTATACGGCGATCGATCAACGCTGACACCGCAATTGCTGCTAATAATTAACCTCTATACATATTCTGGCCGCCTGGTAAGCGAGCTAGGCCAAATTTTAGATTCTACTCCCTTTTCAGGTATAATCATCGCACTGCTGGGCACAGGCCTTCTATCGTATTTGAGGGGATCATCGTGCTAGCCAAGGATGGATTGGAGACTTCACGTACACCTTTGAATTTCTTAGTAGATGTATGCAAGTTTCCTTGATCTTTTCCTTCACGGAGAAGAAGCTAGCGGTAGGTAAACATAAACGACATTAAGTACTTACAATTTCTAAGAAGTCAGTGGTACAGGCCGGATTTTAACCAGGTGTGTATACTGGTATTACTTTAATACGAAATATCTTACCAGTCTCGATATTTATTTATTTTTGTCAAATAATGTTTAGGTAATCATTATGAACTTTGAATTTAGCTCGTTAAAATTAAAAAATCTCTAATAATAAGCGAGATACCGAAATTTAATACCGGTTATTATTTATTTATTTTATTTATTTATTGTCATATAAAATTTACACAGCATAACAGTTTTCACCAAAGCGCTGGAAAATTCATTATTATATTATATTATATGCTATTATTAATACACATTACAAACTAATCCATACTATAATATTATAAATGTGAAAGTGTGTCTGTCTGTCTGTCTGTCTGTTACCTCTTCACGCTTAAACCGCTGAACCGATTGGAGTGTATTTTGGTATGGAGATAGCTTGAGTCCCGGGGAAGGACATAGGCTACTTTTTATCACGGAAAAATACCCTTATTCACGATAAATGAGTTTAAGGCGGACAAATCGTATGTTACGCTGGAATGCAAAAACTACGTAACAGATTTGCGTGAAATTCTGCAGTAATATAGCTTAGATATTAGAATAGGACATAGGCTACCACTTTTGAGGGTATTCATTCATAAAAGGGTATGTTTTAACAGTAAATGGTAAAACATGACCTTTTGTTCATTGACGTTTTCTTTTCTAGATAATAAATAAACAATTGGTAACCTAGCAACAGTAATCCTACCTACACGATTAAGCAAAGAACATACCATTCGTATATGACGTATCATACAAATAAGAGTATATCTTAATTTAGCCGGATAATAGCCCAGTGTACATTTTGGACTTGCGATCATCTCTGAATGATAAACTTTTTGTTACAAAAATATGGTTTATGAATAAGATAAATACATAAAACGAGTTCTTTTTAACAATAAATGGAAAATCATCACTTTTTGTTAGCTGAAATTTTTATTCCGAAGAATTTTAAAGAAATAATGCTTTATCGTTCGTAAACGCTTTTTCTTTATTTATCTATCTTCTATACATCTAAACATTTAATAAAGCTGAAGAGGGTCGGAAGTCTGTACATGGAAGATATTAAAAAAAAACAGTTTTAAGAATTTTTGTCTGTTTGTCTGTTTAGCTGTTTATCTGTTGTCTGTTTAATTTGTACGCGCATCACAACAGATTTTGATGCAAACTTTATGAATCTGTCGAAAAAATTAGCCACTACACTTGATTGAGTTAAGTTTGCACCTGAATCTTATGGCGCTACTTAGGAAGAAGGTGCAAACTTTTCTCAAACCTACTCTAGCTGTTTCTCGAGCCTACGAACTATCGAGTACCCCACTAAAGTAATAGGTGGCGCTAAAATAAATATCTTATGATATAACTTAAGCCACTAAGGAAGCATTTTGCGAAAGTAACTCTAAGTTTAGAAGTGGGGGTACGGATATCGAAAAATTTAATTGAATAATTGATTTATTAATACAACAAAATACGAGATAAATGGCTCAGTGGTATCAACAAGGAGGAGGCTCACATGTGCAGGAATTTGCCCAGGTACTGCTTCAGGTGGGAGAAGGACTTCTGGAGGAAACCAACGCCCTGGTTCGATTACCAGAGACGTTATGCAGGATCATTCCGTCCGATGAAGACCACATTCGGAGCGTATAGAGAGACCTGAGCCAGGTTACGCGACATGAGAACTCATGGGTTTGTGAGAGAGCTGTTAATGCGCGGATATTGGTGGAAATCAAAGGTGAACAGGCAGTATATAACTCCATTAACACTGTCGTGGATGAAGGCAACGTCACAACATACCCGATGGAGTTCCTAAACTCATTGAGCGCTTCAGGACTCCCACAGCACACACAATGGGGAATGGATGAAAATTTTCAAAAATCTTGAAATTTTGTTTATAGGTAGTACGTAATAAGCCTCAAAAAAAAATTACAGAATTTTCTGTGGCTTAGAAAAAAATAAAAAGAGGAAAAGGTGTTGGTGAGCTTATATACCTGCAGCATTGATATTTTAGATTAAAAATGAATAAATAAAAAAATAACCGACTTCAAAATAAACTAAAAGCCAAAAATAATCTTTTATGTACGGTACGGATCACATTTGCATCACCTTTTTTATTCGGTGCCAAACCATTAATTTATTACTATTAAGAACCGCGGAGGCGAGCCTTTAGTTATTATCTATCTATTTATTTAGTATATACTATATATTTAGTCATAGTAAATGGTGAATAAAGAACTTTATTTACATCAGGTTTGGCACCGACTTCAAAAGGTGATTCATATGTGATCCGTACCGTACATAAAACATTATTTTTGGCTTTTTAGTTTATTATGAAGTGGTTTATTTTTTATTTTTTAGTTTTTGCTTTTTAGTGATGGATTTTAGTAGTGATATAAAGTATTTTTTAGAACCCAGAGATATGGGAAGATTGAGGAGGCACTTTGCACGCATCTCGAGTCTTGGGAAGTAAGAAATGTAAAAGTTGGTTAGTTCATTGTACCTTCCATCATCAGCTCAGCATGAAATGATGACAACCAGAGGAAAACAACTGATAACTTTAGAAAAATATATACACAACATTGTTAGTGCCTACAATATGTGAGGGTTTCTCTCGATGTCCCTGGTATTCCATCATCTGATCCTGACTTGGTGATAAGGAGACTACTTTAGGGACACACTATAAAGAATATGACTAACAGTCTTAACGTATCTACCTATAATAGGTAGATGATTTTTTTAGGAATTATCCTCTAACTCTTAACTATTAAAGAGTTGTACCTTCCGTAATCAGCTCAGCATGATGAGATGATGACTACAAATACTTAAATAGCTTAAAAGAATACATGAAAAACGTTCTGAGTGCCTATAAAATTTGAGGATTGCCCTCGATTTCCCTCGAATCCCATCATTAGTTCCCAACTTGGTGGCAATGGGACCACGTCAGGAGTATATCCTTTCAAATAAAAAAATATTTTTTTAAATCGTTCTACTATTGGCGGAGTAATCGGTGAACATACATAAAAAAAAACTGTCGAACATAGAACCTCCTCCTTTTTTGGAAGTCGGTTAAAAATGGCTGTAAATGTACCCTATAAGACGGGCATAGAGGCCCACCAACACCTTTTCATCTTTTTATTCTTTTGTAGGCAACAGAAAAATCTGTATTTTTTCTGACAATAAGGAGGCTTATTCCTACCTAGGAACAAAATTTCAGGATTATTGAAAATTTTCATCCATTCCCCATTGCCCTGAAAATTGGAGTACCGATCATGCTTCTTCGGAATATGTCACCTCCAAAGTTATGCAACGGAAACAAGCTAAAAGTAGTGCAGCTGCAGCGAAACCTCATCGAGGCGCAAATCCTGATGGTGTGCGGCGTCGGAGAAGCCGTGTTCATCCACCGCTTCCCCCTCATCCTGAGCAACTCCCCGTTCTGCTTCAAGCGCCTACAGTTCCCCCTGAGCGTCTGCTTCGCCATGACCATCTACAAGTCGCAGGGGCAAACGCTGCGTGCCGCCGGCGTGGACCTGCGCACGGGTTGCTTCTCGCACGGGCTGCTCTACGGGGCGTGCTCGCGGAGTGTTCGTGCTGATGCCCACCGGGAAGACTCACAACGGGGTGTACAAAAAATATTGCAAAATGTCAACGTTATGTAAATACACTCCACATACCTACTTTTGGAGTCTGTATGTACATATTTGGTTGTGCATACATAAACGTAACTTTAAATAAAATATAAATACTTGGCCTCACGTTTTTGATATCTATATTCACCTTTCCTCTAATCTTACTTCTGAATAATATTAGACCTAAATTCGAAAGTTTGTTAGGATGTATGTATTTCTATGTGTTCTTACCTTTTCATGCTTAGACTGATTTAACTGGAGAACCGTTTTGGATGATATTTGTCATGGACTTGAT
This sequence comes from Hedya salicella, assembly GCA_905404275.2. NCBI lineage: Eukaryota > Metazoa > Arthropoda > Insecta > Lepidoptera > Tortricidae > Hedya > Hedya salicella. Next base: position 3,010,736 of record FR990101.1, on the reverse strand, counting down.
TTGAATAAGGACATACAAATAGAAAAGTGGTACTGTATCGTCCGATATACACCTACTAAGTATACCTATACTCCATGTCTTTTAAATCACGTCATGTGTTAATGAATGTCTTATTACAAAAATTTACACATTTTTATGTCAGTATGATCACTAAATTCATTTAACAACACATTAAAAATGTAATCATAATTCATTATTATTTACTATCCATCATCTCACAATATCTCAAGCACTCACGACACACATCTGTCCATTTACCCGCGAACACATCACACTCGGGTACTGATGTCTGGAGCGAGCTCAGCATTTGCAGCACCCTAACCATGGGAGAATTTTTGTGAGAGACCGTACGGGCCTTAGGAACCGCAAGTACATTGGTGCTACGTGGCCTAAGTGCATTCTTTGGTACAAACGGAACATAGAGCCTTACCAGACTAGAAACCAAATCAGGGCAGTCACCACTACCGCGCAAAATAGCACACGCCGTGGTCAAAAGATTGTAATTACGCCTTACCTCTAGAGAATTGAACCCAAGTGCGCCGAGTAAAAACTTTGTAGGATATAGAAATGGGTAATATCCATATAATTTCCTATAAAGGAACCTTAGAAAGACTTTTTGTATCTTCTCTAGAAGCAACGCGTAACCACTCTCTTGGGGGCTCCAAACGATCGCTGCCGACTCCAGCTTGCTTCTCACCAGAGACGTATACAGCAATCTAACAACATTTGGATCCCGAAAATCACGCGCATTCCTGATAACAAAGCCAAGACGCTTGAAACAGTTAGTGGCTAATTCCCTGATATGGTCATGGAAAGAAAACCGCTCGTTAATTTGAACCCCTAGATCTTTGACAGACGTAACCCGGGGTATTTTTTCTGAGCCTAGCTTATATTCAGCATGCAATGGACTCTGGACACGACTAAAACTTATCACCGAGCATTTGGCAACGTTAAAAAGTAGCTTGTTGGCAACACTCCACGAGAACACTGCGTCGATATCCTCCTGCAACCTTTTACAGTCGTCTGTCTGCCTCACACCGAGGACCAGCTTCAGGTCGTCTGCATATAGTAAGCATTTAGCATGCTTGACCGTAGCCTCAAGATCATTAATCATGACACTGAACAGAAGGGGGCCCAAAATGGAGCCTTGACTAACACCAGATCGCGTCGGATATAGGTCGGAAACATAGCATCCGTGCCGGACGTATTGCCTCCTATCGCTCATGTAATTAGCTACCAGTTTGAGAAACCTATGCGACACAGTTTTTCAAGCAGTAACTCGTTATCGACACGGTCAAACGCTTTTTAAAGTCAAAGTAAACTACATCTACCTGCGCACCCTTGTCAAGACAACACGAAACCTTGTCCACTAATGTGAGGAGGTTGGACTCCACTGAGCGATTCGATCTGAAACCGTGTTGACAATCGCATAGGAAAGGTGAGAGCTGGTGGGATATTAGTTTATGCAGAACTGATTCAAACACTTTTGCCAGTGCAGACAGTACAGCAATTGGTCTGTAATTCTCAACACAGAGGGTATCACTAGTCTTAGGAATGGGGGTAACCCTGGTAACTTTCCAACACTCCGGGTATTTTGCTGTTGAGAGGCATAAATTAAATTATGTATGAGCTCGAGCCAGAGCGTAACGGTGATATAAAACAAATAAATATCAAGAGAAATTCTTACACAAATCGACCTCGACTTCAATCGACAATGTATATACATAAGTAAGTATATGAATAAATATAATTCTTAAATACATAGAAAACAGCCAAGATCGAGAAACAAACATTCGTACTTATCACACCAACACTTGCCCTGGCCAGGATTCGAACCCGGGACGAGACCGCCAGCTTCATAGGCCGTTGTGCAATCAACTTAGCCAAACGTATCGTGAAAGTTAGGTTATCAGGCCGCCCGCAGTCGTTGCATATATTTTTAGGAGTGCTTGCATCGTATTAGTGAACCGCTGCACCGGATCTGATTTACTCCCTTAGATTCGCCAAGTGCGCAAAACGCAGTAAATACGGAACAGTATGTCGTGTCATTATTTGGAAGGGATTGTGTCCAGAAATGTCATTCTGATAATCAACATTAAACTGCCTCTAGTTGGTCCCTGATATAACAAGACACACGTGTAGTAGTCGTACATGTTGCCGACCATAGGTCAAAATATAGATATTGGTCTGTCAAGATAATTATCAAAAGTGACTTAAGTAATCGATACAAGGGGAGAACTGTGGGGCCCATTTCACAAAAAACTTGTTATTTGTATTACAAGCGGAAATTTCTCTCCAACAATATGTATTAAAAAGAGACTTCCATTTGTAATGCAAGCTAGTACTAGTATTATAATACAAATGATCGAGAAACGATCACAGATATTTTAGATACCAGTCCAAGGGTCAGACTATAAGTAGAAAGGAGCCCGTTATCGCTGATAGTATAATATTAGCGGAGTAGTATGTGTCTAGTAAACGTTTTTTAACTGCGGGAATGGCAAGGACATCGACTTTATTATTATTACATTAATACTATGGGATTTCCACACTATATATAAAATGCATTTTCCTAAAAGTTTGGTGGTTAATCAGGCTGAATTTTCCATACCATATCATCGTTTATCTTGTAAAAGTATAGATTGAAATAAAACAATTTAACGGATTATATCGCGTATATTATCTCATTTTAGTTCCCAACGTTTCGGAAGCTTTCCAGCTTTCCATGGTCACGGGAGGACTGAGAAAAGATGTATTTTCCTCTGTCAAAGTTACAATTTGTGCAAACTACCCATTTTTCTGAAAAAACACAAATAAAGGTGTACATACATGCCAGATGGGCCTAAGCTGTAAAGATAGTTACACATGTGCCAGAAGGGCTTAATTATTTTATTCTAATAATTTACCAAGCAGCATTTCACAAATGAGGCGTACTGAGGAGAAAAGAAACGCTGCAAAGAAAAACTCCCAGGCTACCTCATTACTAATTATAATATTTAAAAACAGAGACTATTAAACTACTTTTAAACAGATAAGATATTTTACACCGTTCGGAAATTAAGGTTTTGAAGTCCTGTGTCTTGCTTGTTCTTTGATGAGATGTATTACAGGATCCCAAGCTGGTGGTAGTGACAATCCATCTTCTCTATTGAAATTAGGATGCTTTTTAATCTCAATAGCCTCGCGTAGCATCCTGGGAAAATATCTTTTTTCTTTGGCAAGGATAGAAGGTTTATCAAACTTAATTGAGTGGTTTGGTTTGTCAATGACATGTTCACAAACTGCAGACCTATTACACCGACGGTGCTTGACATCTGCTATGTGCTCCTTCACCCGGGTTGATACACTGCGTTTCGTTTGACCAATGTATGAAAGACCACACTCGCAGTCCAGCTTATAAATGCCTGCACTCTGCAAAGGGGTGCTACTCTTCACGGGTCTAAGGTATTGAGACACCTTCTTCAACGGCTTGAAATATGTTTTTATAGAAGCACGCTTCAAGATGTTTCCGATCTTGTCTGTGACCCCTTTCACATATGGTAATACGGCAGGTTTACGCTCGACTGTTGGTTTCTTCATACTGGGATTCTGCTTGGAACGTGGTATCTGGAGCTCGTTGGCTCGAAGCGCACGTTTGACATTCTGTAACTCAGCAGTCAGATGTTGATTGTCGCAGATACCGCTGGCTCTCTGAAACAAAGATTTACCCACTGTAGCAAGTTGACAGGGATGGTGGTGAGATTTGCCATTCAAATACCTATCTGTATGCGTAGGTTTCCTATATACAGTATGACCTATGTCATTTTTAAGACCTCTAATTACTAGCACATCTAAGAATGCAAGTGAATTTTGATTTTCCAACTCCATATTGAATTTAATTTTACTATGCATGGAGTTCAGATGGTCTAAGAAAGCTGAAACACTAGATCTAGGTAAAATAGTAAAGGTATCATCTACGTATCTTTTAAAGATCCTCGGCTTGACAGGTGCCAATGAAAGCGCTCTCTCCTCGAAGTCTTCCATGAAAATATCGGCGACGACAGGAGACACCGGAGACCCCATTGCCACACCATCAACTTGCCCGTAGAATTCACCATTCCATAGCATATAGCCAGATGTAAGGCAGTGTTGTAATAACTCAGCATATTCTATTGCCATCTGTTGTTCACCCAATACGTTACATTGTTTTATTTCAATGAGTAATAATCGCGGAAACAGAAGAAAATAAAAGTATAGATGTTGATATAGTGTGTAAGTAAATATATTCTATTTAAATGACTCAATTATATAAATGCAAGCATTCAAAATAGTACTACATCCACACAGAAGCGTAGTTTAAGTCCCAATTACAAAAAATAGCATCCGTAACCAACTTTAAAATAAAGCTTTAAAGTTAGCTTAGTAATCCGCAACACGCATTGTCAATGTTAAACAAAATATTAAAGTTCTGGTGCAAACGTTCCAAAAATGCTTCCGGAATTAGTATTTGCCAATCAGAAAGAAAATGACAGCAAGTGCCTTAATTAGGTACTAATGAACCGGTTAAGGTTGTCACGGGATCCGGAATAAGTAAAACAGGAGACCAGGGCCAGGATATTTATTGTTGTGAAATAAAGTAAAAGAAAAAGGCACCTGAGGACAAAACAGAACAGTCCTTAGCTACATAGGCATAGGCGATTTACATTTTTATAACAGTTAGCAATTAATTACAAAATATATATATATGAACTTACGTTTCCGTGCCTAGTGGTATAAATACGTGTCGTCAACGACGGATCAACAGTATGGTTTTATTCTGTAGATTATTATTTAGAAGTTTATATTATGTATTTAAAATAAATAATATTCACTCAAAACACAAAGGTTTCAGAAATAATGCACTTATGTTCTGCTTAGGCTTGAGGATTTTAAAACATTGTTAAAGAGTGAGACTAAGAACAACATCTGATCAGCTCCGAAGATCAGAATTGAATGAAGCTCGAGCGTGTGTTCGAGTGTGGAATTTTTAAATAATTTTGAACTTGCTGTCAGAAGAATAATTTTAAAAAGCTGCGCATAGCCAGACAGTTCGTAAGCAACGAGTCGTAATGCGCCTCGTTACAAGGTTATCTCACGCGTCGGTTGTTACTGCGGCCATAATGGACTGACATGAACAGGATGAACAGTATCAAACGATCACAAGAGCTCCCTCCTGGATAAAGTTCTCGCGATCTTTCGACATCGATCGATTATGGTAGTCGTCCTCGTCGCCTGAAACATCAGTTTAGGATTTTGAAATTAAATGTGTGAATTCTGAATTTGAAACTATTGATTGACTTACCGCGTTACATTATTACTGTGACAAGAGCCGGCATATAAAAGTAAGTAATAAATTGCCCGGAACCCTGTCGCAGGCAGACAACTCCGCACCCACCTTTGCACACCATACCACCGTCTCGCTTACACAGCTCTTGTTAGAAAGAGACCTCAATACGCAATGAAAAGCGGAAATTTGACGGAAAGTTCCTAACAGATTTTCTGGATGAAGAATTTTGTATCTCAGTTTTAGAGTGGGATTTAAGCCCACTTAATGTCCGGATTGTAACTATTATACATGTCGTGCGAGAGATCGTGGAGATAATGTGGGGTGGGACGAATAGAAATATCCCAAGCTATAAATACAATTAGGAGGATGGGAAGTGTAGTGTCACTGTGTACTTGCCAGTAGTGATTGAGTAAATTATATGATACGGAGTGATCATCGTCGCCCAATGAGACGGGTATCTTAGGATTAGTTTCTTATGAGATTATGTTTATATGGTACGTATACTTTGAGCATCATTTCACAAATCAACAAATTATGATATTTATTTCTTTCGATTTCGTTGTGTAGTTGACAACGGATCAACAAACTTTTAGCACAGATATTTTGAGCCGGGGAGTAACATTGTCCCGGAAGAATTCTCGTACATAGTTCCTATTCAAAACCTGGACTTTCGATATGCGACAAATATCGTCCATAGTGGATCTCCTTAACCCGGTGAACCATTCCAGTCCGTCACGAACAAGAACATGTAGGCACTAAATTTTCACGTCGATACTCTCATCGGCCCACTGCCTTCACTTGAATCCTGCTTCGAAAGTGTTCGAGCAATTTTATAAAATGCGTTGTGATTTTGATGGGTTTTGCTGTCCACAAATGATTCGTTTATTCTATAATAATTCCGTTTCTTATAATGTAGTGATCACCTATATTGTCTTGGCATCATCATCACCAATCCTTCCTCACGCGTGTTCACCGGTGGTATCGTGCAATTCTTTGTTTTGGTCTCATTTTTGGTTTGGATTTACCTAACTCCACCTGATTAGGGCGCCGCCGCTATTCCCTTACCCGTATTCAAACTACCAAAACAAGATCATTTTTAGGGTTCCTTACCATAAAGGTAAAAATGGGACCCTTATGCCGACTCTGTCTGTCAGTTTTGTATTTAAATGAGAGTTAAATCTCTTGAAAACTCATGCCACAATGACGTCGATAGTGAATTTCAATAAGTCAGCGAACGAACCGTTTCGGCCCAACACGAACAAGAACATGTGGGCATATTCAAACAGAAAACTACCTACCTTGAGATTCAGACATATTTAGATTACATTAACGGTTAGGGGAAACTGTTGTACCCCGGACATAGTTTTACCTCGGACAGTTATCAATAATTCAAAACTCCCTCGCTCTTTTAAGATATTGTCTATACCATTTGGAACGTTTTGTGTGACTATAGAAGTGAAGTTAGTAACAAAACTCGAGAAAAGCGCGTGCGTCGAAAAATTTACAAAAATAAATTTCTGTTGTTAAAAGTGACTATTTTCAACTTTGCATACTGCTTGATAGTTTAATATTTTACTAACTTATCATTAAACTGTGTAAGTAAGCTTAAAGGTACGGTAAATAGCTACCGACTGGCGCGGTCGTTTGAACATAACCTCGATTCTAAGTACGTTTACTGCCTGCTTATCTAAAAAGTCTCATTGTTGTACCTAGGCCACCAATCATACTATGTACCTTGGCCAGTGTCCAAGGTACATCAGGGTTTTTCATATAAGCAATTTTTAATAGTAAAAGGGATGTGTATATGTTATTCCGAAAATATCGAAATACTGGTATCATTAATAAAGTAGCTTAAAAGTTTGATTATTGCGATTCCTTAAAGAATGAATCATAGTAAGTAAGTTTGAATTTGTAATCTGATTACGTTAGAGTTTTCTAGAGATTATTTTTATATATTATTCGTTCCTTATAACAAGTTTAATGTTTGTTACATTTGTTATTGTTGATTATTTACATTTTAGGCCAAGTACTAATCGATCTCAGGGAAATTTCCCTCCAGGATTATTTTATAGGTAGAAGAAAAATATGGCCTTCCTGAGTACATATTTTAAGGTATTTTGTACTACCTCAATCTTTGGATGAATATATACACTAAACATGTCTCTTATCTCCTACATAAATAAATAGGTGATGATTATAATATATTTGTTGTAGTTCGATAACTGAACTTTAAATATTTGCGTATCTTGCGGATTCAAGGTCTATCATATAAAAAAAAAAAACAGAAAGTAAAAAACTGTCCGGGGTACAACAGGTTCCCCTACTCACGTTGTAGAAGCTTTCTCTTTTTTCTTCTTTCTTTCTTTTCTAGAAGCCGAGTACCTGCTGCCCAACGTGTTTCATTCCGAGGTCCCGCAGTTTGAGACAGGCAGCTTCGGTGTCCACGCGTCGTCTAAGACTAAGGTACTCATAATGGACCGAAAAATGTCGAGCAGTACTCGGTTTTTACAGCGTGAGTAACCGCTAACGTAATCTAAACATGTGGGCACTTAATTTTCATGTCAACACTTTTTTATATGTTATAGTGGGCCATCACTCATATCCAGTCTCGAAACTCATTACCAGAGCACTCATTTGGTCGTCGTGTTTCACCCGTCGCCACATACTAACGAAACTATCACAGGTGAAATCTTTCAAGGAATTCTATGAAATGCGTTGAGATTTCAATGTGTATTGCTGTCCGTTTCAAATTTCTGATTTGTTTTTCTATTTAGGAGTCTCTTATAATGTACTGATTATTATACTTTTTGTGTCGCCGCTTCTGTGGCGTGCAGACCTTGACCACCATAGCTCCATATAGGCACAGAGAAACTGAAGCCCTGAACAGGCAGATTGTTCCTGCACTTCATGGCGGCATATCTAAAACTACCACGAAAAGCAGCTGTGTGGTGTGAGGGATATATGAGCTGAAATGATCTTTCTGGTGTGACTTCAAAAGACTGCATTGCGTGCCCAAGTTAGCTTACTGTAAAGGTATGACGGCAGCTGTCGGTTCACAATGCTGAACACGAAAGTGGCAAAATGGAGTCTTTATTGCGATGGCATTTTCAAAATTCGACCACAATTTAAATATGGCGTCACGTGTGCTCGCGATGGAATATAAAAACAAAAGCGTGCATATGCGTTTTGTACGCGTTGAATAAGCTACTGTGTGCGCGACAGCAGACGGGGCCCGTACACGATCTCGCTATAATTTAGTGTAGAGAGTACTAGTGTATCGCAAAGTCTAATTCTCAGCTCAACATGAAGAAAGTCACGAATCTTATACAGAATCTTCAACCTGTAAAAGCAGTTTCGCACTACGTTTAGCACGTGGGTTTCATAACGCAGTTCATCATCCAGTGTAGCTCCACCAAATGGGTGGTTTAAGGCAGGAAGCAGTCAAAATAATCTGAAATAAGACTTTAAGATATATGTTTATTCAATGACGGTTAGATTCAATCTCTTCTCATGAAATTATGATTTTTATTCTGTAAGTAGGCCGCAAGGGCACTTTTACAAGTCTGACTCTATTCCGCGTATTAGACCCGTCTCGCAATTGTAGCGTGATTGTTTATTACCTTCACAGTACATATTATAACCGCCTAAGTGTTTTTGTCGCTTTGTCTTTTGACACACCTAGTTACAAAGCAACAGATTAACTATTTTTGGTAAAGAGACGTTACATTACCTCGAAAAATTACAACGGTTCCCGTCCAAAGCCAAAACTTCAGATATGCGACAAAATGGCGTCGATAGAGGATTTCAATTCACCGCCGTCCCGTCACAGACATGCGGGCACTTAATTTTCATGTCAATACTTTCAGACCTTTTACGGAAACCCGCTTCGAAACATTAAGTTTCAAAACGCCAACTTGCTTCCTATGAATAGAAATCGAGATAAAAATCCGACATATTGCCTCGAGTGTTGATACGGCAGACGTGCAACATTTCTATAAGACCCCTTTGATCCCCGAGAAGACATTTCGGCTAAATATTGAAAACGTGACGCTAATACGTTAGTATAAAATATAAAAACCGGCCGAATGCAAGTCGGATTTGGTGTGATGAGGGTTTTGCTTATATTTCGGTCTGATATTTCATAGTGTGGAGGCTTTGTTCGCGAGTGTGGGCAGTTGTACTATTTATATAATGTTGCGTGGACAGGTGCACACTGATTATGAAGGTTTAAACAGACTGTTGCGTTTGACTCATTTGATACTTGTAGAAATACAGCAAAACTAAACCATAATTGATTATTGATAGATTCAGGCGTTACTTTGCTCCTCGGCCCTCACTCAGAGTAGTCTTCTCGGGTGGACGCTGGACCTTCAATATCTCCTGCATCTCCTGATCATGCCTCGTAGAAAGGCCAAACACGTGCCGAGGATTATACTATCTGGTGGTGGTTTGTTGTATTTTCATGCGTATTTTTTTTGTGGAAACTTCATCAAAATATGCGCATGTGAGCAAACTTTACTATCACATCTAACCAAGACACAATTTCGTGGAAAGAAAAGGAACTATCCATGTCTCTAAAACCTTTTAGTTTTTATTATTGTGTAAAAGGGACGTGAATTATTTGGTTTCTGTCTCTTAATAATCTATCTCTTTCGTCATCGACTGAGAATCGGGGACATCATTGAATAACAAAGACATGAATTCAATGGTTTGCCTCCTTTGGGTTCTGTCCATGTCCATTGCGTCCCTTACAAATAACCAACATTTAGAAGAAGATGGGTGTTATACTTGATCAGTCCATCTAGTTCGAGATCCTTATTAATATTTGGCCTATATAAAGAAAATGTATTTAAATAAGGGTTCCTTTTTGTCTACGAAGCCCCAAATAGATAAATCTATTTCATCATGTAACAACCTGTCTCATTACAAATATTTATTGCTGAAAGATGCCCGCACCTTTCTTTGTGGAGATGAAAAAAGTCATCACTCTCGTGTTTGCGTAGTCGGTTTAACAGTATCGTATGATCATTCTCGGATGTCCAGCTATTCTTGTACTAATGGTTGAAATTTATCCAGACGTTCGACCTCATGACGCTGCAAAGACATACATACAAGCACAAAAATAAAAGATGTGCTTTGATTTAGTGACCTTTGATAGCCCGTTTCACTTTTTTGTATATATTTTCATTGTGCAGACATTTTTTTTTTACGGCTTCATAAATATTTAGTACAGTACAATATTTCTACGTTACTATATAAATAAATCTATACACTTTCTCCTACACCAGAAAAAAAATATCTTGACTCAAAATATATCAGGAAATTGTGTAAATTACAATGCTTTGAACAACTCTTCGCTACATTAGTACAGGAGTGAGACAGTGCAAGATAATTGAAATACTACTTAGATGTTTCTTCAAAAGCCTCGCGAAGTTATGCTCTACAGTCCTGTGCTCCAAAAAAGACGTATGTTTTTGCACTTTCAATAGACTTAACCCCGTTTTAACCAAACATGGCACAATACCAAGAATCTCGGAGAATTGTTCCTGCAGTTTCTAGTTGCAAAGACATTTCACCAGAACTATTCGCAAATTAACTAAAACGTTGCGCGAATTAGAGACGGTTGCTCTTGCATTTCTCCGGGAGCACTGTAACTAAAATCTAAACACTAGAATTTAGTTGCCACACTTAGACAAGAGAAACTTGAAGCTCTTTTTATAAAAACTTCATCGTCTCAGCTGAGTCTAAATATATAATAGAAGAAACTGACTGACTGACTGACTTATACATTCAGCCCAAACCGCTGGTTCTCGAGATTCCAAAGTCGCTCCTATCGTGCCGTAGAATCAAAGGGTGTACTGACAAAATATTCTTCAAAATTTACTCCCTAAGGGGGTGAAATAGGGGTCCAAAGTTTGTATGGAGAAACAAGATTAGTTAGACTGTGATATTATGGTTGAAATTTATTCATGCAATTTTGCTGTCCTGTGTACATAGGTATAGTCTTATAACTTTATCACTGAAGCGATCTGGAGTAGTTCAAAACCAGGTACTATCAACAGCATAATTGCATGGACATGACAAAGACGATAATCGCTTGGCACGTAGCTCGCAGCATTGCATGATGGTTACAAAAAATAAACTAGATGGCGTTGTTATCAAAACGAACAAGAAGAATTTAATGCTTTGTTTGTTGATATGTAAGTCTCACAAGCACTAAAATTGTTCTGTAATAGAATAATCTACTAGATGGATGAAATATAATTACTATTAAAGAAAAGCTTCCACTGAAATTAAAATGGCACCTTTATTTAACTTTTGGAACACGCTTCTTTTTAACCGACTTCCAGAAAAAGGAGAAGGTTTTCAATTTGTTGGAAAGTTTTTTTTAAGTAAGGTTGTTTTAAAATTTATCTTTCAAGCGTATTTATGTATATATTTATATTACTATCGTAATAGAACAGAGTCTGTTCCAAAAGAACTCATTGCAAATATACCGCCATTTACACTTTGTTTCTTCATGAAACTACTAGGTTTTTAAACATACTTAACTTCATCCACACTTCAATAACATATGCGATGACATAATATTATAATATTATAAGCAAGGTGGAACTTTATAAAATACTCTACTTTGGAAGCAAATTTCCGTAAAAAGTTGCGTTGCTAGTTGTTTGAAAGTCATCAAGGATGAAAATCTATTATAATATCATATAATATGAAGGGATAGTCAATTGATACATAGACTAGGCTGAAACAAAATAATCATTGTTTGTGCCTGGATCTTTGCCTGAATATTGACTATGAATACCTACACTTATAGCAATCGAAATACTGATTCAATATTAGTATGGTTATTAAATTATATAGTTATGACAAGAAAATTTAAAATTGACTGTGTGTATTCATCAAAGGTAAAGTCAAAGAAAAATAGTCACAAGTTTTTTTATAATGACACTCCTCAAAAGTAAGGTTTTTTAAAATTACAACCAAGTAATAACTATCTATACTTACAACTAGAAATAATACAACTCTTAAATGAAAAAAAAAATAACTTTATTTCTTACACAATATTTATTTAAGATAAATAACACTATTTATGAATCTATAATTTAAATAAAATCTCTTCTTAAGATTTTGTTGAGGGTATAGCTTAAGTATTCATTTCCAAAATTGGAAAGAGGATTGAAGCTTCCCTTCAACAAAACAGTATTATGAGCGAATACAATTAATTACAAATCTGAGACTGGTTATCATTGTAGGCGAACGCACTCTAACATTTACCTTTTACTGTTTTACTAACTTATCATTTCTTAATAATTCATAGACTGAGTGATGAAAAAAATACCGTAAAATACTGTCACAAAATAGCGTAGGTATATGCAAAAAAAACAATATGTGATTGAGTCCCGTTTTGTAGTATAAAAATGTAGTTATTTACTATTATATTATAGAAAAATATAAAAATAAAATATACTTAACGCAATGACGCCCTGTTTAACTACTAATAAACATCAGTGTAACCCTATCTCTACTTACTTCTGTCCTTAATTGGTATAGCCACAGGTTTTCAATGTATGAAGTATAAGACAATTATCCTGCACAAATGAAATTATGGGTAATTCTTCCTCCGGATACACATTTCGAATCATGGTCACCTCCAGCACATTGACGTAATCAGCAATTAGCCCGACTGGGCACTCTGACGAGCTCTTCCGGGTCAGCCCCGCTCATCCAACTCCACATATTCACTGTAATACGACCAGATTGCACATTGGCCACTACGTGATCGTTATTATAACGCGTATTATTTCGACGCCACAAGCTAAAACGTCCGTGTTGACTAGTGAAACGTTTTTTCGTCAGTGAAAATGACATTACTTCAATCGGCATTTAAGTATTCTCGAGCAAACTTTAGTCTCGCTTCTTTGAGCTGTGGAGTCAGCAAGGGTTTGATTGCATGCTTGCGAGGATGTAAACCCTCACTGTGTGGAGAACACGGCGAACAGTGTCCACGCCTATGTTAAATAAACGGGTGTAATGGGTTGTTGGTGGAAAACAATTTTCTTCATATTCCTGTAACATGCTTTGACGCCGCTGTGCGCTTATAAGTCGAGGTCTACCGATCCTTTGGCGGTGCAGATCCTATATGATCCTTCCTCTGTGAATTGTCGCACCCATAACACAACTGTTTTCCTCTGTAACAATTTTCAGAAATGTATAATCATTATTAAATTAGCATACAGATATGTCATATAAAAAATTTGAAAAGAAACGTAAACAATAATACTTACGTTTACACCGGTTTCTGTGGCAATTTCTGTCAAATTTTTGCCTTGACTATGCAAAGTAATTATTTGTAACATTGTGGCTAAGTCAATATTGCAACGAGAACCCATTATTACAAAATAAAACAACTAAATACATACTAAAACTCAATCAAAAATACAATCAAATGGACGGCAGCCGCAAGAGAACGAACGAACAGTATAAAAACTATTACGGTATATTCATAATCTTAAGTCTACCCTCTAAGTATGGGCGGTTATTTTTATATAATTGTTGCACTATTCAACAACTATTCAACATGTGACTTAATTATAAATATTTATTTGTTGAAATAAAAATGTTTTGTTTAAGCAGCTGTTAAATAATCTCAGTATAAAATAAATTAAAAAAATAACTATTAACACTAAACGCATGCCTTGCAAACGTAGGTGATTAGTGATTACAAATACGGTTATAAATTTCATCCATATCGAATATGGCTTGATGGCTAAGGGGTTAAATGACTTGATCTATACGACGAATGTTCCGGGTTCAAATCCTCTCGAACACGGTATAGGAAAAAAGCGTTTTTGTGTTTTGTTTGAATCAGCAAAATCATCGATGGCTTTGGTTTATATATGACGGTGAATCTAAAAAATATTTAATTGAAGGTGCATTAAAAAATACTGGATTCTGAAAATACATTCCATAATGTAAATTGAATATTTGAGTGTGTGTTTGGCAATCGTAAGTTCAACCGAGATTTTTTTTTAATATTTTGATGTTATCAACGCCATCTAGTAAGATCTTATGAAACCTAAAATAATGTCGTTACCGGATAGATGGCGTCTCGTTTCGCTGCAAAGCAAACTTTCTGAAAAATGTCCATACAATTATGCTGTCCAGTGTACATAAGTTTTCACTTTTCTTGCTGGAAAAGTATCTAAGCTTTGCGGGGAGGTAAGACCAAAGTTGTAGTTTCAGTGGCTAGAATAGAAAAATAACTCCTATACGGAGCCTGCCGTTGTCGCGTCGCGTTCATTTGCATATACAAATTCTACACAGGAAACATTAGTTACTTAAAGTACGTAAAACTGAAGAGGCTTTTACTCAGCTTTGGGTGGACATAGGCTAAAAAATTAAGTCAGACTTGATGCACTGTTTGCTTTTTACTTGATCATGATCGCCATGTCCCCTCTCTGGATCCGTCCCTGTATTTTTTTTCCATATCGAGGTTTGAAAATTGTATTTTTTTACTGTTTCCATTTGTCTCTTCTGGTCTGTAAGACCAATTTAGGATCTCTTAAATAGGTGCTTTGCTCCTTTGGAGCAAAAAAATATGTTAATATAAACGCCATATTGACCCGTAGTCTTCTGGCTCAAAAGTCAGTTTGCAGAGATATGAAACTTATCAAGCGTTGTAAATTAAATAAAGTACAGTTAATCAACAATAACATTTGAGGGAATACGAAATCTTGTCACGAACACAATATTTCTCATCGATTTTAGAGAAAAATAAATGAAACTCTTACAAAAAATTAAAGATCCTTTTAATAAATTCTTCGCTGCACTAAGTCTAAGTGCACTTACCGACTTCACTGACGTTGCTAAAAAGAACTCTCACTGTTAATTAAGAAATAACCAGTACAGTCAAACTTGCACAAACAAGCTATGTTTCAAGCTAAGCTCTAATGCTCGTTCAAATACTAATTACTTAACTTAATACCCGTAGAAAAGTCTAAAAACTCACAAAGGAACTGAGCTAGGCTAAAAAGACGTAAATGCACTCGCTTCCAGACATAAGTATGACTTTCGTGTTCAGTACAGAAGCAAAGAGGATCGAGTTTGCAGTGCTTTGACTTAGTATTATATTCTGTTAGGAAACGTCTACTAGAACGCACAAAGCGTGGTAAAGGTAAGCTATGATTTGTAGAACTTGAAGATACCGCAAGGTGAAGTTTCGAGAAGGAATCTCTTGAAAACTAATTGTGTGGGTTTTATAGACAAATCATTAAGATGGGATTTGACTCATTAGTTTGCATTGCAAACTGCTTAAAACAATTATGTATTTCATCTGAGGTAGGAGTGCTAACTGCCCAGCTTTATCTTTTTTTTACAGTATTAAATACCATCGCTCCTGAACATTGACCATCATTACCATAAAAACCAAATACGACACATCACAAATACGTATAGGGAATCAAGGCAGTGACATCATATCACCCAAGATCCCTTAGTGTCCAGCCTCTTTGATTTACGGACTCAGATAATGGGCTTAAAAAGACCGCGGGTGGTCTTAACAGTGTACGACCACTGGCCTTAATGTAATACATGTTTCGGTGCCTTTTATTCCCTTATCCTTTTCAGGGGTCGGCCACTAATGCTGCTTTTCATTCCGGCTAACGAACGTATGATTCAAAGAATATGTGACTTAATAAAAAGACGGATAGGCGGGATAAATTTGCGAGTTTGTTTTGTTTTAGTGCATTAACGGCTTTGGAGGGAATTTTAGGTTGAAGCACGGTAATGTAATACCTACGGTTTTTATTAGATTTGAAATACGAGTGGAGTTTTGAGTGCAATTTGGTTGTATCATACTTATAAGCTTTTTAGCGATTACTACTTTTTATTTATTCTGTAAAGTTTATTTCTTTAATAATAATAATATCTTTATTTGCTTGAAATGTGGTGCAAAAGATGATACATTGCAAATAAATAGCAATAAACTCGCACATTTCACCAGCAGCTGGCACGCAAAACATGAAATACAGTAAGATGGTTACTAGAACCGACAATTGCAATATCGGTTGCAGTAAAAATAAGTAGGTAATTATAACAATGTCAACACCATTATTCTAAATAACTTAAATGTCTACGGTATACATTTATAATCAAGATTTAAAGTTTCAATATCAATACTTTCAATTAACTAAAATACAAGAAATGCAGTTAGAGCTTCCACATAATCAATATAAATTCAATGTCATGCTTATAAATATAAATAGCCAGGTCTATATTCTACCAATATCTAAACTAAATTTTCAGGTCAATATATATGTATTTAATGTCGACTATAAATATGAGATGTCAGAACTATCGCGACTAAAAATTAATTGGAACTAAGTACTCAAATGTAATAAATAATCAGTCAGTCTTTAAAATAATTGAAGTATTCGTCAATACAATAAAAAAATTGTTCTATTTACTTACCACTTACCACTTTTTCAGCTTGCTTTTAAATATTTTCACTGGCAATTCTTTAATGTCATCGTGCAAGCGATTAAAAATACTGATTGACATGCAATAGGTACTTTTCCCATATAGTTTCCTTTTTATAGCAGGAATAACGAGACGATTTGGATATCTAGTATTAAATTTACATATGTCCTTATTCCTTTTATATAGCTCTGGATGCAATTTCACGAATAAACAAACCTCATATATGTACATGCAGGGCACAGTTAAAAGCTTCAGCTGTTTAAATAAGGGTTTACATGATGTCAAGACATCTACGTTACATATCGCTCTGACGCACTGTTTTTGTGCTATTAAGGCTCGCTTTGCGTGACAAGAATTGCCCCAAAAAAGGATACCGTACCTTAGTTTGGAGCAAACATAACCATGATAGGCCTGTATAGCTGACTGTTTGGTGCTAATCTTTGTTAGTCTCCATAGAGCGTAGACAAAGGAATTTACTTTGCTACATAGTTGATTTATGTGCTCACTCCAACTAAACTTATCATCTAAGTATATTTCTAAGAATTTGGTCTGACAGAATTCTGTCACAGCCTGATCTGAAAAGGTTACTGCAAGAGGTTGTTTGTTAGCATTCCTATTCACAAATTGTACAAATGTCGTTTTATTTATATTAATATTTAGATTATTGCTCTGTAACCAAGTTATAATATTGTCTATTGTACCATTAATGTCGTTGTTATAAGTTTTAGCGTCACAGCACGGTATGACAATAGATAGGTCATCTGCAAAAAGAGTGCAGTCAAATTTTGTTATATTCGGTAAGTCATTAATGTAGAGTAAAAATAAAAGGGGACCCAGGATACTCCCCTGTGGCACTCATTGACTAGTCCTCTTATGCCGTACAACTCACATTTAGCTAGAAGTGTTTCATGGTAAACAAAATCAAAAGCTCGACTCATGTCGAAAAATATTGCTAATACCGGCAAACTGATGTTTATGTAACCCAAAATATTATTTGACAAATTCGAAGCAGCTAATGGCGTTGATTTGCCTTTATGAAAACCAAATTGTTCAGGCTTAATTATTTTATATTTATCAAGAAATGACACCAGACGTTGATGAAACGCCTTTTCAAATATCTTGGAGATAATCGGAATAAGCGATATTGGTCTATAGTTATCAACACAATCTTTGTTTCCTTTTTTATGTAGTGGTTTAACTAAAGAAAGTTTCAAAGGTTCAGGAAAGACACCGCTTGTAAAAGATACATTGACTAAGTAGCTTAAGACCGCAGCAACTTCATATTTACATTCCTTTAATATTTTTGTTAGGACCTCGTCATAACCAGTCGAGTTTGTAGCATTAAGGGAATTAACTAATTTACATATTTCATATCCATCTGTCGAAAACAAGTACAAATTAGCTGTATTTGTTTTAACCAGTGATATGTCAGACTATATTTTATTGGTACACTTATTATTAAACTAGAAGATGCCCGCAACTTCGTTCGCGGAGGAGACAAAGTCATAACCCGTCGTTTTCTCTTCAGCGTAGTCAGGTAAAAAGTATCCTATAACTATCTGGAGATACCCGTGTCCCAAAAATTGTGGAAAACTGTTGTGCCGATTTTGCGTGATGAAGCCACAACGACACACACAAACATACAAAAATTAAAAAAAAATTAAATATTTAGTTTTATTCACCTCCAAATAGTCCATAACAATATTTTTTTTGAAAATATCTTCAATGTACAGACATTTCATTTTTACAACTTTATAAAAGTATAAATGAGTCAGCATCAGGGAAGATTTGAAGACTTTGTCGCCTTAAGTATATTACATTAAGATACTTCTTAGTGCAGTGACTCTGATACAAGACATCGACAGCGGTTTTAGTTTCTCGCTTCATCCTGAATGTGGAATTTTATCCGTCCGAGGCCACACACCAGCAAAAAGGGAGTGTTACCACTAATATAGAGCCGAGAGGAGCGGAGCTGAGTGAAATTGACCAGTCAGACTGCGTCGCTTGAGATCAACACGAACGAATTTGAATCTTCGGAATTGAATTAGTTAATTTCGGACAGCTCTGCCCCGTTCCGCTTCAGTGGACACGGACACTAAATCAGGGTCGGCCGATGGGCTGATGCCCGCTTTGATCGGAACTGCAAGATAATAAAAAATATTATTAGAGCCTATACAAACCGCGTTTTTTAAACAGTGCGTTTTAGGAACGCGCGGAGGCAGCGCGTTTGTCATTCCATATAGCTGCATACTGACTCACGTCCTCTAGGTAGTAATCTACTCTTAGTTACCTTGATGAGGAGTTATGTAACAAGGTAAGATAACTATATACAAATATTGTCACAACACAGCAAATGGGGCTTGATGCATCAAATAAATATGACGTTGTGTATATTTCTGACGTTGCGTTACGGCCAGTCTCGAAGGAACTTGTGTTGTGATAATGTGTGATAGTCACGCCCCAAAAAACATTTAGGTATCAATTAGAGCTTATTTAGAACTTTACTAGATATAAAGACACTACAGCAGCACTATAACCTTTGGCGCTAAAAGAGAGCGAACACAAGCAAAATGTTTTATTTAGAGCTAGAGGTACAAAACTCTTATGTTACTTCAGGAGCTGCATCGAAAATTGTGATAGTTTTTGGGAAAACGTCCGACTTTGTCGATAGGAAGTTATGAGTAGATCCTAATACTAGATCATACGCTATCTTTTGGTGAAAAAATTATCTCTCTAAGTGCTATACTTATTTTTTTTTAATTCTTCAAACTTGCAAACGTGAAAAAGCGACAATTGAGAAAACGTTGGTTAAAGTTTGGGACCGCAAAAAACACACTTGTACTTTGAAGTTATAGAGTGGTTAGTATCAAATGAATTGGTATACTTTAAAGATTTCAAATTAGTCAAAATCATGTATGTAACCTTAGTAGTTTGAATGTTACCGAGGCATGAACATAAAAACAGAACGAAAACATGTCAATCAAAAGGTTTATTTTCCATACTTATTTATATATAACACGACACGCAGGTTCATCATTAAAGTTGTATTTATATATGTATTCTCATAATTAATATTACAGAAATATTGTCTAAATTATATCGATAATAAAAATAATAGAAAACAAAATACCTTAAATAAAATCTTATTCTAAATGTACTGCCAGAAATTGGGACCCTTTGGCAGAGTGCCCGTGACACAGGCAGATTTCCCGCGCTGGATAGCAATTGCTACCCTTTGCGCGAGAAAGCTGCCTGCGCGAGGGTCGCCTGTCGCCTCCCGCAGGCGCTTGCTAAGGGCCTTGAGGAGCCCGTGTGCACCCCGGCCCCATGGGCCGAGTGTCTCGACGCCGAATGCCACAAACTCATACTGGGCGCCAAGACAACTATATTTGGCCGCTTTAGACCTCTCACGGGCATCCGCCGCCGCACCGGCCGTTTTGCTGGTCGCTGGGAGGTAGGACGCCGCCAGCGTATCAGCGCAGGTAGCGTCCCACACTAACGCGCGGCCCATCCGCCACGGGATCAATGACATCCCGTCAGGGCGCTTTCCATCGTCCCGGCTAATCTGGGGTTCCAGAACCGCGGGGACGCTGGCACTGACGAGGGCCCTTCGTAGGATGTCATTGATTGCGGCATGGCGCGAGTGGCGGCCTGCCCCCGAAGAGCACAGAAGACCGTGATGGCCAAGGCGGTCCACGGAGGCCCCACAAGAAGCGCAACAATGGCTCGCACAAATCTCAGCCCCTAATCTGAGGCCTATTGCAATGGAGTCAATGAAGGTGCCAGTTTTAGGTCAGGGGTAGGCGTGAAGCCAGTGCCCAGCTTCTGGTCTCGACACTGCCAAAAGCCTCGCACGTTCTTTGCCTGAAGCATCATTGACCAGTGCTGTTAAGGTCGAGACAGAAGTTATGGTGTCCCAGGCCCTTTGAAATTTGGGTTTGGATGGAATTATATTTGTACTCGGTCCAGCTAACCAGGCGTTCGTGGCTTCAACCAAGCACGCGATCTCGCAGTTTGTACTGTTGCTGTTTGGGGCTTTGAGGATTTTCCCTGCGAGATCGGAGGTGCTGTGGATTGAAGACAGGAACGCCGGTAGAGCGACACTCGAAATTTTTCGAGTTCCCAGACCACCATGCCGTATCGGTAAGGAGGCTTGAGTCCATACCTGCTCGCTGATTTTAATGTTAACTATGGATTCAATTTGGGATTTTAGGAGTGAGTCAATAGGTTTCGTCAGGTTGGGGAATTTCCAAATAGGGCAGCAGCGGAGTAGATAGGTAAATTTAGGAACGAGTAGATAGAATTTTAGAATGAATAAAGCAGAGTGACTACTAATTTTAGTTAGGCGGTCCGAATACATACTAAATTTTGAAACCGAATTACTGAGCAGGGGGGGTATGGCCTCATCAAAGATGGGTGAACCGAGAAGATGCAGGCTATCCTTAGGCAAGATTTTGATACTCGGAGCAACGTTATTAAAATTTCGAAAGATTTGTGGAGACAAAGCAGCGTTCACTTTGTCTGATATATATAACTCGCATTTGTTAAAATTGAGTTCTAAGCCGATTGCGCTGAATTTAGTTTTGATTACTGATAAGTCAGCCAGGACAGTCTGAAAGTCTCCGCCCAGAGTGCCATCGTCGAGATACCACACGTTTAATTTTGAATTTAAGTTTCGAATTATTGAATTGATAGCCAAACTGAATATAGCTGGACCGAGAGGATCACCTTGCTGACATCCCACAGATGAAAGAATTTCATTATTTTTATGCATTAATTTAGAAGGGGAGTGATAACACTGAAGCAAAAAGTTATAAATTTCGGGAACGTGTAATTTAACTTCGTTCAGCAAGGTGTCCCGGTTGACTGTATTAAACGCGTTTTTGACATCCAATTTTAGGATTGTATTGTATTCTCATGCTAAAAAAGACAGAAATCATTCTATGCATATGTCACTACTAAAATGTGCATTTATGATGGATAAACAGATATGAATGTGCACAAAAACGTTGAAATTCAATTTCAGTTCGAGGTCGCGCACTTAAAATCAAACCGTTCCCATCTCTCTATCGAACACTTGCAATTATTGCATGCTTTATGAAATTACGAATCACGGATTAAAAAAACGTACTGAATCAAACTCAAGGATTTTTCGAATGTGAGGTATACTGCGCATTTGTACAAATAAATCTAGAATTATATATCCCATTTTGAGTCTTCTTATCCTGTACGTAAATTCTAAAATGTATACATAAATAAATAAATAATAAATAAATATTACGGGACAATTTTACACAAATCGAACTAGCCCCATAGTAAGCTCAATAAGGCTTGTATTATGGGTACTAGACGACGATATATTTAATAGATATATTACTTATATACATAGAAAACATCCAAGACTCAGGAACAAATATTTATACTCATCACACAAATATTTGCCCTTACCGGGATTTGAACTCAGGACCTCAGCTTCGCAGGCAACGTTACTCCCGCTGAGCCAAACCGGTCGTCATAACCACCGGTCACATATAATTAGTAGGCACTGTGTGGAGGTTCTTATCAGTTGATCGAAAAATTTATTGAATTTATGTTTGTTTCTTCCGTTATGAATTCATTAAGCATTTATATTTTCCGATAACTAATAAATTTTGAGTATCCTGTAGATAGAAAAGAAAACTTCAACACGTAAATATTTGTAGACGTAAAACAAAATCTCACCAGTAATGTCACCTCAGCAGCAGCATGTTTATCTGGTACATTTTTAATTACTTCCCTGAGGGCCGATTTCACGAACAATCAATTTACACGAGAGTGGCTAACCCAGTATAAACTAAATCTAACGATTTACTCAATAGTTAACTTCATTTCCATTTTACCACGCTAGTCTATGGATAACAATCCCTCGCATAGTTACTAAGTAACGTTGAAGGAATGAATTGAATGAAATCGTAATGCACCCAAGTAAGAAAGACAATTTGTCCCATGCTTGAGCAATGGTGCTGCTTATTTACTAAGGGCCAATTTCACCGACGTAGTATAAGCATTATTCCAATTATAAATCATTCATTACACGTGAGTAAACTCATTTTTCGTTTCGCCAATAATAACCTAAAGATAAAATGTCTAAACTAGAGAATAATCTTAAACCGCCAATTTCGGCTGAGTAAACTGTTAAATGTAGATTAGTATTGTCACTGTCACTGTCAAGTGAATTCAATACTTACTTCACAGTTGATGTATTACTCGAATAAATCTAAAAAATACGCAGCACCATTTCTCGAGCATGGGACTAATTGTCTATCTTACTTGGATGCATTACGATTTCATTCAATTCATTCGTTCAACGTTACTTAGTAACTATGCGAGAGATTGTTATCCCTAGACTAGCGTGGTGAAATGGAAATGAAGTTAACCATTGAGTAAATCGTTAGATTTAGTTTATACTAGGTTAGCCACTCTCGTGTAAATTGATTGTTGGTGAAATCGGCCCTTATACTACGTCGGTGAAATTGACCCTTACTGGACAAAGAGAATCTACACTTAAATATTTTTGTCAATGAAGACGCGGCCGATCACCCTTGCCACTACTCTTCACTACTGCTTGCCTCTATGCTTAGATTAATGGATTCCTGAGTTCCTTTGCTGTTCCGCGAACTAGTGTCTGGGTTAGATGTGACAATAAATTGTACTCACATACGCATATTTTCATGCACTTTCCACTAAAAAATACGCATGCAAACACAACAAACCTACCACCAGACAGTATAATCCGTGACACGCGTTTTGCCTCTCGACGAGGCATCATCAAAAGATGCAGGAGATGTCGACGGCCTGCATCCACCCGAGAAGTATGCCTATGTATGTGGCCATTATGCTTGTTTTAGCACTCAATGATTGACTAAGCACTTTTAATTTATTTCCAGGTACGTTTCTGATCGTGGTACCAGACTTGCTAGGTTAAGTAGTAGTAACTTAACTCACTAAGTAAGGAGGCAAGTAATCGCTCCAACTGACCCGCTAAATTATAGCTGTTTTAGTCGTAGGTTAATTGGAGTGATTTCCAATTTACCGGCCTCCGTGAATTCTCAGATAGTAACTACAACAGTACTGATGACTATTTTTTCTAATTTTAAATGAAATATGAATTTATTTTCTGACTATGGGTATACATAGATGTTGCAGTAACGACCAACCATAGCTGCTTAAATAAGCATGCAAAATATTTCTTATGTGTGTGAAAATATATCAAGAAGTCAATGTCATATGATTGCTACTAATCATATGACATGATTATAAATAATTACATTTACAGCATGAATTTGCGAAATTTTGATGTGAATTAGTGAAAATAAATTTACACAATAAAAATAATAAAGGTTATTTGAAGACACGTTTGGCTCAGTGGGTTGTACAACGGCCTACTAAGCTGGCGGTCCCGGGTTTGAATCCCGGCCAGGGCAACTGTTTGTGTGATGAACACGAATGTTTGTTCTTGGGTCATGGATGTTTTCTATGTATTGCAGTAATATGATTTATCTATATATTATGAACTAGCTTCTGCCCGCGACTTCCCCCGCCTTAAATTCGTTTATCGCGGATAAGGGTATTTTTCCGGGATAAAAAATAGCCTATGTCCTTCCCCGGAACTCAAACTATCTCCATACCAAATTTCATCCAAATCGGTTCAGCGGTTTAAGCGTGAAGAGGTAGCAGACAGACAGACAGACACACTTTCGCATTTATAATATTAGTATGAATAGTATGGATAGTACGGATATCGTCGCCTGGTACCCATAGTACAAGCTTTGCTTATTTTGGGACTAAGTCGATTTGTGTAAGATTGCCCCTGTGTTATTTATTATTTTATTTAATGTTGTATTTAACACTACATAGGTACAATATAAATATAAAATCCATTGGTACATGGCGACCTTACTCTATTGCAATCTCTTCCACCCCTGTCATCTCTCCTAGCCTTTTCAGCCTTCCGAGGATCATACTCTAACAATAGGTACAGAAAAAGTTAATTGAGTGCTTTTCCACCAGCATTTTATTACAGCGAAACGGGCAGTTTATGCAGAAAGTTAAACACCAAGAAATATGATAAACTATAGATATTCATGGCGTCTTACAACAGCTTTTATGTTATGACGAAAGTTTTAAAATCTCGCCGGAGTTTCAAAGGACGGCAGACAATTTTGCAGGCGATTAGTTTTATATGCGAAACTTCCCAACTATTCCCACTAAGTCTTTCAACTTTGATTTTGTATGCAGTGATAGCACGAAGTGGCACGCTGTTGTGGGTTCAGTATACGATTCACGGGACTTGACATTTTGTTTTCCAAAATCTTCACATTTAAGGTTGTTCAAGTATATCCATAGCTTATCGCCACGTAAAATGTTGTCGATTGTGCAAGTTATTCTATTCCAGAAAAAGTTGTCTTCAAAAACAGCCATTTCGCCATGAAAGTACATCTATACCTATAAAGCAAAAAATTAAGATGATCTGTTTATTGTGATAAAACAAACCGTGCCAGAGAATGATGTTAAGAAGAAATAAGAACTTCTGACCTCTCTTATAGCAGCAACGAGTGCGATAGCTCTGTGTCCGAAGCTGTCACACATTTCGCAAATACTATTCTTGAAGATCTCCATAAGCCTCTAGAAAAACCTCATTTCGTTTCCAAGAATTTCTTTACTAAGGAACCCTAATGACCGGATTATAGTTTGATTGCTGAAGAGTTGGCTTCATTAAGCCCAAGTCATTGATTTGGATTGAAGTTTCCAACAATGGCGGGAAGACAAAGAAAAGGTAATTAAAGGTGGAACCATTATGCGGACCGTCTTCAGGCTGAGGAAAATACATTAAATTTAAAGATTCGCAAGGTTCTATTAAAATTTGCTTATTGATATTAAAAAACGTAGTCACAGGGCTTCGTTTTCTCTATGTTTGTAAAAAAGTTGTCACTTTAATACAGAGATTTAATACTTAATAGTTGTTTTTTTTTTATTTGTATGAATTTTAAAAGATACTGATTTTCTGTTTACCCCATCCAAATTTAAAGTACCTACTTGCACTATTTTCTGTTAATTTGTAGCAAAGTCAATTGGAGCAATTTTATGTACAATTTCTTTACGTTTTGGTCTCGGTTTACATCTTTGTCACAATTAGTTACGATGGATTTATATGAAAATCATGATATTCTACCGAATCTTTCTTCACTTACATACTAGTGAAGAAATCAACTTTAAAAATCACGCAACCGTGATGGTAAAACATCAGGACTTTCATATAAGTACTTTAATTATAAGTCGGAGTCTTGTAATTTTTGATATTTTTTCTACGGTTGTATTTATAAGAATGATGTACATCATATCCATATTTCACTTTAGAAACAAAATCAAAAGTTTGAAATCTGCTGTTTATTTTTGTTCAGTTGTGATTTATTATTTCGCTCCATAAAGTGTATTACGTTCCCATCAGAGTCTGTCGCGCCTCACCGCCTACACGTTCTGATCGGCCTTAATTCACCATATTGTCAGCAGTCACATCTGAACGGATATAACATATTCGATTTTTAACGAGTCAACCGTTAAAATAATGGCGCCCGTTCGGAAATTACAATGTCAACGTCGAATCCAATTCGAAACAAAGGCGCGCCAAAACGGAATCGTCAGTAAATTTTGTGACATACCCGGAATCGAATTATAACTCACGCAAATTCCTACTACCCTCACAAAATTCATCATTACCTGAACTTTATCCGTGAGAGGTGGAGTTTGTTTTGTTTTAACGTGGTTGAATGAAATAAGTTGGTGTTGCTTTTTTGTGAAGGTATCGGGTGATAATCCATCATGTGCACAAAGTGATTTATTAACATCGTTAGTGATTAAACGTATTCACTGCGATGCTTTAGTACGTGAAGTCATCCTGGGATCCCAGGTTGGAGTTTGGTGAGGTGTAAATACTGTTTCCTTCTACGAAAACCTACCGAGGTAGATATCCAACTAGGTGGACTGACCAGTTAAAGGATAAGAATATGTAATAAAACCTGATGGAACAATTTCAAAAATAAAATAAGACTGCCGATAATCACGATTATCAGTCATAAGACACACAGAGAAAGAGAGAGAGATAGAGAGAGAAGGCGAGAGAGAAATACTTCAATGTCTAAAATATCAGTAGTATGGCTCAAAAGTTAACGTACAAAAGATGCCACGTTGATGTTGCAAATTCCAACTATAAGTTATGCGAATAAGAAAGTATGTCTTAAACCGCTAATTTACGTATGATAAAGCTAAGTTTTTCTTCTTATATGTTAAACTAAAATAAATAATAAGAGAGCATATCAAACGTACGTAAATAGTTTTAAACCATTATATTCTGTTTTTTTTCTGTAATCTTATTGCATTGCGAGAAACTGACTGACTGTGGAGTTTGTTTCGGCTTTCTTCTCAACATAAGTATCCGCTTGTAAAAGTGCGCTTGCAGCCATCTTCTATACTATTATAAAGTTGTAAAAATTAAAGTATAAACATTTAAAATATATTCTGAAAAATAAGTGAATAAGTGAAATCTGCAGATTTGAAGGTCACTACAAAAAAAATCATTTTTGTATGTTTGTATTTGTATATGTCGTTGTAGCTTAATCACGCCAAAACGGCTAAAAGGTTTTCAATTATTTTTGGTACACGGACAGTTGGTCATCCACAAATGGTATACTTTTTATCTAAATGCCCAAAAAAAAAGAGGGTTTAGTATATTACTGCAGAGGCAGGGAAAAGTCATTTCTTGGATGAGTACAGTTTTCTCTCTCGGCTACGCCTCGTCCTTCAATAGATACGAATCCACGAAAAGACATTCCTGCCGAGGCATGTATACTGCTTTTCTCCAAATATGCGAGGAAATTTGACACATTTTTATGTTGCTTATTTTCGTAAAAATAACACGGGAGACATCTTTGACAAAATGAAATTCACGTTCCCGCCTTGACTTCTTTTTAAGGATATTAAAGTTAAAAGTTTTGGGTCCGAATTGTATATTTGGTACCACATAAAATATAGTAATGAAAATAAATAAAAAGAAACATAGCATTAGTAAAAATAAATATATGCATTATTACTTTCAGTTCAATCGGCAATTCCTAAACGCACAACATTAAAAAAAAATACCTTTGCTACAAAATATTTATCAGTCCCAGAACTGTATTATGATTTGGACACTATAATTATTGTTTTTTTTTCTATTTTTATTGGCGTTAACTAAACGCAGAAAACAATTAAAGTTTTTTTTAATCTCGGTTTTTGTACGTTACTATTGGCTGTATGGTGAATTTTCAAAGTCTTGGATGAAATTAAAAGTAAAAACCTGCACGATAATGTGCAGGCCTGTCCAGTAAGTAATGCCACTTGTTTTAAAATTGATTATCGTATCGACGGATATAACGATGGACTTCGCGGTGTGTTTTACTACATTAATGGGAACATTTCCGAGCAAGTTGGAGAAAATAATATTATTTCCGCCACTGACGATGTTGCACCTTCAAATACAGAATAAAGTTCATTATTTCATTATCTCTAACACTCAAAGGCAAATTCTTGAAGAGTTTCTTTCACAATGCTCCGCAGTGTCTATAAATATCTCAGCGAACGTTCTATTAAACCAGGCGATCCTGCAATATTTTACATAAGTCTGTTATTTATATGCGCTTGTACTCTTTGTTAGAACTTTATTATGCATGGAACTGTAACGGATAGGAAATCTGGGGCGGCTTTAAAATCAAACGCACGTAGTCGGATGCGATTTTGAGATTTCATCAATTGTATGGCGGGTATAATTTTAGAGGCTACGTGTGCAATTGCAATATCATCATACCATACCATTTATTTAATAACAATTACAATTGTGTTTGAAATGTTTTAACTAAGTTCTAAGCTTAGGTACTTAATCTAAATGAACTAAATATCAACAATACTAATACACGTTACAAAACATTTTGTCGCGCAGCCGGGTAAAAAAAACAGTGATAATGTCAGGCGATTTAAATACACGATAATAGTATGAATTTATCAATAATTAAAAAATATAAGTAGTAATTATTATTAGATAATATGTCAAGTTGATATTATTATTTGTTTTGCATTGGTATAATCATCTATTGAATAAAACAATTTTTTCAAAATAAACTGCTTGACCAAAAATTTTACTATTTGTGATCTTTTTGAACTCAACAGATAGCTTATAATACATTTCAAATATGAAAACCAGCTTAATACATTTTGTATCTTTTCTACCACCAAGCAATCAGCTGGCAAAGTCAGAGTAGCACGCAAAAAGCGATGGAGAAATCCATCGATAGAATCACTTTGTATGAACGAAAATGTAACGAATGGATCAGCGAGGTTAGTCCGAAGTTTCATAAACTAATATGTTTTTGTTAATTTTATTAACAATTAAGGAAAATAAAAAACAATCTTATGAAAATTTATTTCAAACAAAAAATATGTTTTTTTCTTGAAATAAATAACTGACTTACAAATAAAAAAATCAAATGGTTAGCATAAGTACTTTCTAAGATATAGCGCTGTATCAGCTGGACTGTAACAGGCAGATAGACAGGCGGACAGAGTTCCACCATAACGATTCCTCTTTACCTTTTTGGTACGGAACCCTTAAAAGACCAGAAAAATAAAAACAAAAAAGACTGATACCTGGAATACCCGGATGGACGTAGGGCGTTGGACAAAATGCGCTCTGGAACGAAACCCTCATACTAGGACGCTCGAAAAAGACCCCATACTCTGAGACACAACCCCGTCAGACATGGTGTCACCATGATGATGAGAAAGAGGAATGAAGGATGGCTATGTCCAGCAAAAAAAATTCCAAGGGCATTAATGACGATGACTAAGATTAGGATGATACCAGGGATCCACAGGATACTAAAACTCACACACTATAGAAAACTGAAATATATTTATAATTTTTTTCTTTTACATTTTTTTAATTCTTACCCCCAGGTCTGTTTATAATCAAACGCTTGCCGAAAGAAAAAACAAAAACGCGTATAGATATTTATTAAATTGCCTCACCATTTTGATCATGGCGTTACATGCAAGGTATCGAGACCATGAAATTATGACCCTACAAGGAAATTATTCGAGTCAGTATCATATAAATGAGTTGCAAAATCAGGGATAGGAAAAACATATTACTGAACATAGGAAATTATGATTAGGGCCGTCAACATATTGCGTCACGCAAAATTTTGACTTTGTGGACACCCTAATAGCATGGAATGTGCCTCTAAAAACTGAGCCCAATTTATAGCGACTTTCCGATATAAGCCGTAACAAATGTGATGTATTTTTCTTGAAGTAGGTACAGAATATTACTTACTTGTTCAAATCAGGTTAAAGAGCATTGTAAAAACAAATCTTTGTAAACAAGATATCAATAAGTAGGTTGCAAAAAATTACAACATACTTTATATGAAAAGTTTTCAATTGTTTATTTGTGTCACTAACATCAGAGTTATTTCGATAACCAGCTTTTAGCACTTTCATCATCATCATTTCAGCCATAGGACTTCCTTTGCTGGACACATGGGCCGGATAGTGGCGACCCGCATCCACCGAGTCCCCGCAACCCTAACCAGGTCGCCCGTCCACCCTGCGGGTGGCCTTCTCACGCTGCGCTTGCTGGTACGCGGTCTCCACTCGAGAATCTTTCTGCCCCAACGGCCATTTAGCACTTTAAGCAACTGAATTTATGGCCCATTCGTATTTATGGAAAACAAATAGCGTCAGGAGGAAACGGATTCGACGTTGTATTTATAAGCAATCCATACTTTTCCACAGTAATATTATAAATGCGAAAGTGTGTCTGTCTGTCTGTGTGTCTGTTACCTCTTCACGCTTAAACCGCTAAACCCATTTGAATGAAATTTGGTATGGAGATAGTTTGAGTCCCGGGGAAGGACATAGGCTACTTTTTATCCCGGAAAATAACCTTATCCGCGATAAACGAAATTAAGGCCGACGAAGTCGCGGGCAGAAGATAGTATAAAATATATTCAAAATTCAAGGTAACTATTTTCATAAATCACTTCCTTGTTTTTTTTTTGTAGAGGCCTCAAATTTGATTGCACTGAATATTTTAACTAAAACCCGATTACCAACAGTGGTTTTCTGAAGAGCGCGCAAGGTCGTAAGTTTGAGCCCTTGAATCTTGATGATGTCATATGAAAACTTACTTGTTTAAATAGTTTTTTTTACAAACCGGAATATATCGTTTTTTTACAATGCGTCCTAAAATCTTGGTTATTTTGAACATATACATATGTTAATCGTTGTTATGTATACCATATATCCGTGCATGGCGTAAAGAACTTGCTAAGTCGCCAGTGGTAGTTTCGACTTATCAAGTTCTTCACGCCATGCAAGGACATTAATTATCTCACTGAAAACGAAAAGATTTTCTCATGATCGTTGAAACATTAATATTAACATCGTTCATTTAATACATTAAAGTTCATATTTCTAGCACAGTTCAATAATTCAAAAATTCAATTATTTAAATAATTTATATTAATCAAAAGTTGTATACATATAAATATTCGGCTGCACGTGCGGGAGAGAAGTCCTCAGTACAGTGAAAGGGTAATTAATTGTACGAATATCGTATTAGATGTTTTTGAACTACTTACTTATATAGTACGATGTAACAACATGCGACTTACAGTGATAATAAAGGGGTAATAACCTCCTGAAATGTATAATAGAACTACGAGCGGGCGCCCACTGGAGCGTCACGACAACAGCGCCGTAACTCAGCGCGCGGCGCGGAACCCTCGATACGTCACCGCGACTACTACTGACAGCCCGTTCACACTCGTTAAATCGTCCTGTTTTTGTGTCGCAATCGACACATTCCCACTGAATATATGTGAGCATTAGTAATGTCAGACGCATGTCAATCGCACGCAAATCATTTTAAGGTGCGTCCACATTTGTATCATTTGCCCGTATCAGATCATCGTCGCGTGGCACGATCGCGTGTCACGATCACGCGTTTGGACGTTGCGCCGATCGGATCGCTCGAAATCCATTTTGCTACGCGTATCACACAGTTATATCGGACGAGTACGGCATGATCGGCGCGCCGACAGTAAGCGTCCAAGCAGCGCGATACGCAGATTTATCAAGTATTAGACTAAAAGTAAATTCGATAAAAAGTCTTCGATTAAACGATTGTCGAGGAAAAATCTTTCGAAATGGCGTAGGAAACCCGTCATGCCACGGCACGGTGATCGGATACGAGCAAATGGTACAAGTGTGGACGCACCTTTACTTAGCCGTACATCTCAACAATAATTCCCTTACTTGAATAAAGATACATTATGTATTAAATATAATATTCTAAACTAGTGAGTGTGAACATAACTATCTGCTATTCGCAAAATAAAAAGTCGCATTTGACCAGCATACTTGTATAGACAAGTGCATATGAGTGGATTAAATCCTTCTCAAAAACATGTCCCATGTCGCTCTTCTGTCAAGGAGATAAAGTTGTGGTACATATTAGTGAAAGGATTAATTCGGTACATATTTTTGCACTTGACTGTACTAAGTGAGAGCATTTGATAATTACTCAATCGCATGTAGGGGAAGGTGGGGAACAGTGGATCATTTAGAGAAATAATGGATTTACATATTTGTCTGTTTGCCTTTGATACGCGCTCTTTCAATTCGTTCCATGACGAAGATGAAAATGTATTATTTATCTGAAATAAAGGCAAAAATCCACTGTCTCCGACCTATCCACTGTTCCCCACCCTCTCCTATCACCATCGTTATCCTATTTCGTACAGAGTAGATTATATCCAAGTGGTTGATGTTAGTCTTGGAAGTAATCATTAGTCCAATATTAAGCACTTATCAATCACACTAAACACTAAACGGGTCTCTAATAATTAATCTACACTCTTAAGACTACCCGGGTCACTAATGATTATAATCAATCACACTAAACACTAACTGGGTCACTTATGATTAATCAATCATACTAAAAACTAACCGGGTCACTATTGATTTATCAATCAAGTCAATGAGATGTTAACATTAACGTCTACCCAGGCAATTTAAACCTTTATCAACACGAAACATTAATGATGAAATCTTGATGTTTTACCATCTCGATCTTTGTGATTTTTAAAGTGAATTCCTTCACTAAGAATAACTTTTTAAAATATAAATCAATCAAATCAATCAAATCAAAATATCCTTTATTCAAGTAGGCTTAGATACAAGCAGTTTCGAATTGTCAGTTACAATGAGAGAAGTCTTTGCTGGGAAACATACAATATGATCCAACATTTGTTGCAAGGATTAGTGAAACCCAGAAAAACCTAATCAGATCATTTAACTTAAGTATAATACTTACTTATTATTGATAAAATCATCATTTTAAAAATTAAAATAATTAGTAAATCTAGAATGTGTCTAGAATAAAATTCTAAATGTTAGAGTATATAAAACAATTCATATATTACAATATTGTCTTAATTATACTTAAAACTTTTACAATTGTGTTATAACTAATTTATAATTGATACACGCGGAGGAGATATACAAATTCTCCAGATCAATGTTAATATAAAATATAAACTATTTTTTTTTTCAGAGATGTATAATGTCTCTAGGCTTCATGACATGCGATAAAATTAAATATAATAATTTGACTGAATTCTACTGAGATGTTTAAGGTCTCTTAGGGGTCAAAGTGAATAATACATTAAACTTAATTATTATTAAATCTAAATTTCATAGAGATGTATATGGTCTCTAGGCGTCATAACATGCAAAAAGATACAATTTGTTAATTAAAGTCCTCAGAAATGTTTAAGGATATACCTCTATAAATAAAACAAAACTTAGAGATGTATACAGTCTCTAAATCAAATAAAAAATGAATAACTTCAATCGAGTACAGGATGAAGTCTCTCACGTCATCAGTTCATTAAACACTGGTAGGCAGTTACTAGGTATACAATTAATTTGGCCCTTGCTAGCATGAACAGATCGGACCCCACAAACGGCACCCGTTCACGAGCATGACGCATATCTCAGCCATCGCCTCCCTCAACCATATTTTAGGGAAGGTTGCGACCCGATCAACGACGCCACCGTAAGCAAAGACCTTTAAAGATT
The DNA here is from genome assembly GCA_905404275.2 of Hedya salicella. Classification (NCBI taxonomy): domain Eukaryota; kingdom Metazoa; phylum Arthropoda; class Insecta; order Lepidoptera; family Tortricidae; genus Hedya; species Hedya salicella. Next base: position 2,976,730 of record FR990101.1, on the reverse strand, counting down.
CAAATACTGACAAAATTTCAAGACTGCAACCGGATTTGAACATTCGCCTTGCCGCGGCGCACGCTCGCTCTGCCGATTGAGCTACAGAGCCCAGTCAGGTTGTCTTCAAATTATGTCACTACTTGCTACAAGATCTTTGCATTATTGCAATTTAACCGGCTCTTCGCCGTCATTATTTATTTTCTGCTAGAAAAGAAATAGTTATTACTGTTTATACATGTACCAGATAAGATGGACCTGGTGACAGCACTTGGATGCAGTATTACAAAATGCACCTGACGATGGACCCTGAGTACCTACTGGATCGTAGGATTGGGGTCAACAAAGACGAGTAATTTTTAGCGTAATGGACTTACGGAAATGATAGATAGAGTACGACCAAATGGTCCCGATGATGGACCCTGGGGATATCTACTTGTTTCATCTTTATTTGAGTCCATACGTTTGTTACCCTGTGTTCAGTTCATTGAGAATGATATTTCGGTGGTCATTGTGCACGCTTATAGGAGCTACGAGCTGCCTAGTTGTGTTTTAACAACAGCGCCGTAACGCGGCCTCTGTCCGCGCGATACTCTCATCACGATGCAATTGCAATATGGGGGCTTGAGTTTATTGTCTCGGTTATCTCTTGAATGTTTCTGTACTAACAAAAACATGGGACTTTGAGTGTTTTTTGAAGTTGGTTTTTATTCTGACATAGATACAAGTCAAAATGCAAAGAAAAATACGATTGCTCTCGCACGCGGTCAAACCAGGACTCGAGCCCGGTACCTCTCGATTACGCGTCGAGAGTGTCAACCAGTCCACCAGCGAGCAAAAAAAATTGTGTTTCTATGTTTTTAAGGTGGGAAATCTCACACCACATTACTATCTATTGTGACATAGATGCAAATCAAAGCGCAAATAAAATACAATTACTCTCGCACGTGGTCACACCACGACTCGAAACCGGTACCGGTTGGTATTTAAATTAATAAAAAAAAGTATTCATTTATTTCTAACTGACGAACGAATTAGAATTTTTGTTCCCCAGCATTATACCATTCACGCCTATTAAATACCCTAATCTCACAAATGAACGTTTAATAAATATCTTATTCTATTAAACTAGAAAGGAATTTGCTCCGGTAACAATTTAGTAATAAAGATAATATTCTACGCGTCGCAGACACGCTACAAGATAATGTGAACACAAAGTGTACAAACGAGGCTCCATTTAAAGTTCCTCGCAATCTTCTTTAGAGAAATATGTTGTGGGCGAGTTGTCTCTGGCTCAGGCACAGAGTTTATTTAAACTTTATTGTGCAAATAACCGTGTCCAATAGATTTACCTTGTTTGATTTAATGGCGGGATTTTTACAATACAATTTTGTTATTTCAAACTCCTTAGTGCTCACAAACGTTAATCACCTACGAAGGTAAACCTTGCCATTTTGTTTAGTTTTCTCAGTAGCTGACTGTAAAGTCAAAGAGAGAATACATCTGACTTAGTTTTTGGTGAAAGTGATGTATTTATATACTTCTAGCACATACATACAATACTAAACACGATCATTACAACAAGCTACGTGAATGGCCGCCAAGCAACAGCAACATTGCATTTAGTTTTTATCTAATAACAATCTTGATTGTGTTGGAAAATACAATTATTATACCAGTACATATTTTACAACAAAAAATAAGTTTACAAAGAAAAAGCCAATAACAAATAAGAAATGATTTTAGCGACGTCTTATTCTATTAAAGTAGCCGGACTACATAGTGAAAACAAGACAAAGATAATGTTCTAGGTGTCGCGGGCACGGTGCAAGATAATGTGAACACAACGTATACAAACGAGGCGCCATTTAAATTTCCTCGCAATTTTCTTTACAGAAATACGTGGAGGGCAAGTTTTCTCATCAGGCCTGTGCCTAAACATAGTTGCAGTCTATATAATTTTTATTGAGCATATAACCGTGTCTAATAGGTTTGCGTAAGCTGATTTAAACTGGCATAGTTTTTACACAATATTTGCAAACAAGTGTACGAATGAGGCGCCATTTTAAAGTTCCTCGCAGTCTTCTTTAGATAAATATGTGGAGGGCGAGTTGTCTCAGGCTCAAACACAGGGTAACAGTCTATTTAATTTTGAGTATGCATGTCCAAAAGGTACCAAATTTGATTTAAACTGGTATGGTTTTTACACAATATTTACAAACAAGTATACAAACAAGGCGCTATTTTAAAGTTTCTCGCAATCTTAAGATGTGGGCGAGTTCTCTCAGTCTCAAAACCGGTGTCACAGTGTTTGCAATATATATATAAGTTACGCTATTTTTACACATGCGTCATTATTCAAGCGTTTCAACCAACACTTTCTTAGCGACATTTTATCGAAGTGCCTGTAGATATCTGTGTCATTTTGATCTATTTGGTGGTGATTTCGAACTTCTACGAAAAAGTTTGAAATCACATTAAAATCGACAAGCATTTCGACGAAAAGGTGTCGACGAGATTGACGCAAAAGAAGCTTGAATCAGAGCTTGGAACCAGAATTTAGAAATCTTCTAAAATACACGCTATTTCTGTAATGTTTTAATACTTAGGAGAAGAAAAATATCTTTGGAATCACCTGATCAAAGTTCTAAAATTTTAATAGAATATACAAAAATCTCGTAATGGAACGAAAAGAACGAAAAAAGAACCGGTTATTTTATATGAAGAGAATACCGGTTACCCGCTCGAATACACACACATTATGACAATTAATCGGAAAAATTACTTTTCCTCCAGCCGAGTAAAAGATAATTTGATAAGTGTATTTAACTATGAATTGTATATGTTGAACCAACAGTGTCACGTTATACACGAAAATTAAAATCCTCCTTAGTCCTATTTATCCGAAACCCTTATCTGCACTCATACCTATAAAATTGAAAAATACGATTATCTAACCAGGATTGCTTACGTCAGTTTTTGAGTTTGTTTTTTATTGTACAGTATTTGATAGTTAAAAGAAATACAATTTAGAAACAATATGAGTAAGTTGAATAGCGTGCGATCAAATATCTAACGAATTGCTAGTTAAGCAATACGAAAGTGATATCACTGATATTTTTGACCCACTGGAATACCGAAATAGTCATATTTCATTGTTTATGGATTGGTATTGTATATCTATTTTTAAAGTCGAATGCGACCCCTACACTTAATCAGAAACTTAAGGATGTTTATAAGACACATTTTTACCTGATGGAAAACCAAGGATTTTTCTAGTATTCATGAAAAAGTCTGGTTTTTTTTTGCCCTAAATATTACGCAGCAGTGAATTACGGATCAACGTATTTTTTTCTAAAGAAAAAATTATGAGTACTGAGACATTACACAAATTCTTAAGGCTTACACCGGCGCTAACGGCCTTCAGTGTGTGAGCGTTCTGTCGCGCTAGTTGAAAAGGCCGTCTATTGATAGATGTTTCCATGTATTTTTTATAAGCACGGCAGTATGGCACTGAGTGGTTGGAGGGTGGAAGCCGAGTACGAGCGGGATCGTGGTTATCATTATTATCAAATTATTGCTTTTGATAGTTTATATTTTAAAAATTAATCGATGATTCCTATCGAAAATTAAATTACGTCATTTCTGATATAATTGCCATGTAAGTAACTAACAAAAAAACCGTTATAAATGGGATCTATATTGGCGATTTTAACCCAATGTTTAACCTATCGGCCGAAAAATGCTTACTCATTTTTCGAATCGAGTTAGTCACTGCGGAGAGATCTCAAGATTTCATATTTTTTGGAAACCATATTACTTTTTTAAATAAAACAATTTAAACGGATTATATTGCGTAGGTATTTCATTTGAGTTCCCGACGTTTCGGAAGCTTTGCAGTTTTATTTCAATGAGTGATAATCTCGAAAACGGAATAACATATTAACCATATTACTGTAAATCAACGTATTTTTTTTTAGATGCGGTTTCTGTTCTGTCAACATATATACTACGCCTCGTGCAGCCTTAATGAATTGATCTAAGGATCAAGATCCGACGATGAAACCAGAAAAATCAGCGGGCCTGGTTATGGCTGCATTCATCATGCGACAACTAAATGATAAAACATCTGTAATTCTCACACTCATTGCTTTGTCGTTTATCTCTTGTGCTATAAAAGTGACTATCATTGGCCCGGTGGTCTACGAGAGAAATACCAATTTTGTCAGTATGCAGCTTTCATCGCGAAAACCAATTTGTCTAGTGTATAGATATGCTGATGAGATCTGTCGCACAGTGTATTTAATGTTGTGTTCCTGTGTATCAAACATTGAGCCGGACAAACTCATTAGCGAGCGAAACAGCGCGCACTAATGACAGTCGGACGATATCGATCGGGAAATGTTTCTGCTGATGGCTCCCATTGTGGACGCTCTGTTTGTGAGTTTTGCTAAATCTGGTGATTGCGATTCGATATCTAGTGTTTCGAACGAACAAACTGCAGCGATTGTTCAATCCTAATTTCGCTCTGAATTTGAGATGTTACAAAGCTATAATTTATTTCCTATGTGATATACACTACGAATTCCATTCAAACAAAGCCACAAGATACTGTTAGTTACACTTTTTAATTTTGATGAGTTCACTTAAGGGCCTCCTCATAATTCAAACCGAAACAATAGCCCATATAATTGTCAAAACTAACTTACAGACATTATTTTTACGCGGGATGATGAGATTTGTCTCGGTGCGTATTTTTTGTTCCGTCCTGTGCAACAAACATTGGGCCGGTCATACTAATTAGCGAGCGAAACAGTGCCCATTAATGACGTTCGGGCGATATCGGTCAGGAAATGTTTCTGCTGACGGTTCCCATTGTGAACGCCATGTTTGCGAATTGCGTTAAATCTGATAATTGCGATTTGATAGTGTTCAGTGCTATTTAGAGTGTGTTCGAGCAAAAACAGTTAACCATTGATAATTTTGCGATCTAACGAAGCTAAAATGTCACAGAGATCCCCGTTACAGTATAGACACTGAGTCCCTTGCTACCTAGTAATACTATAAACCTTAGTGAGTAAATCTAAGGACTATAATTGAAGTAGCCCAGTGTATAATGTTGCGTGGCTCTGCATCAAACATTGCGCCGGACAAACTCATTAGCGAGCGAAACAGCGCGCACTAATGACAGTCGGACGATATCGGTCGGGTAATGTTTCTGCTGATGGCTTCCATTGTGAACGAACTGTTTGTAAGTTGTGCTAAATCTGGTCATTGCGATTTAGTAATGTACAGAACACTAGCTGAGGAACGTGTTCGAACATATTCTCTCTCAAAATTACGGAGCTGGACCGGATGGAACGGAAATTCCACACCTCATGCTGCTATAGTACGCCACTATGCATACTACTACGCCTTTTATTACTTACTAGACGGCGTCCGCAACTTCGTTCGCGGAGGAGAAAAAGTCATAACTCCGCTTTATTTTTGACATCGCAGTCGGGTACAAAGTATTTTACAACCATCTGAGAATTCCCATCTACCTGTGTACCAAAAATAGTTGAAATCTGTGTAGCCGATTCGGCGTGATGAAGCCACAACGACTTTTTCTCTTCGGTTTTAGTGACCTCTACATAATTCCTTGTAATATATATTTTTTTAATATCTTCAATGTACAGGCAATTCATTTAACTTTATAATAGTATAGATGTTTGAGATATGGAATTAAAATAAGGAATAGGTTCAAAGTATTGGTTTTCATACGATGATATCTAAAAGCTTGTGCAACCCACTGAGCCAAACGTGTCGTCAAAAAGAATATAGAACCATAAAGAACCCGATTCTCATCGGCTTGTCTACTTCAAGGCATTTGAGCACTTTATTGTACTGCTTTTAAAGAAAACATAAGACTTAAGAGGAAATATACCCTTAGGCTGCGTTTCCGCCAGGGATATGTGAGGAAGCGCAAAGAGGGATGTGTTTGAAAACAACCAATAGAATCACTTTACCTATTCTCGCTCTGCGCAGCTCTAGTAGAAACAGGTTATCGGAGTGAGGTTTTCGTACATACAAAACAAGGGAAGGTAGGGTTGCGAGCAATGTGTCCGAGGGATGTATTGCTATGGACGGACGCGAGCGAGCAGTCACTAGAAGGTTCGTCCTCACACCGTTCATCTGCACACATATCACAGCTTCGTTACGCATCCTCGCTCCACTCAGCTGCCTCGCACATCACTCTGGTGGAAACACTCACACCGTTTACGTCTTCGCTACGCATCCTCGCACCAATCAGCTACGTTGCAAATCTCTGGTGGTGGAAACGCAGCCTAAACAACAAAATGTTTGACGCCACGCCACATGGTTTCGTTTTCCCTGGGATCTAATAACATTTTCTAAAGGAAAGCGTTATGAGCTTGTGAGTCTTGGCCGCCAATTTTACATGAAATGTTTTTGGTGGTATTTTTATTACATTGACGCTTGTGGAAGATCACTAGCGCGGTACAAATACCCACAGTCAATATGCGGATAATGTTTTTTCAATAGGGACTTTTGCATGGAAAAACATTTATATTAGCAAACAGTGTCGTCGCTTACAAATTGAAAACGTGCCTTCCCCCGGCGCGATGGTTTGTTTATTAAACTCGTATAAAAGGCTATTGTGTTTGCCCTATTTACAGTACACCCTAAAATTAACTGGGATTTTTAATAGGACTCCGAATAAAAAGATGTTCTCGGATAAAAAATTGGCTGCGTAGTTTTAGTGTACACAAAAATTTCAACGATGAGAACAAGATGGCGAAGAGGCTATTATGAAAATAACAGTGTTCGATATTTTTGTACGAATTATTTACTTCACGAATAGTACGTAAGACAATACAAAGAAATACAGCATGTCAAGAATACATTTATATAGAACTAGAAGATGCCCGCAACTTCTTTCGCGGAGGAGAAAAAGTCATAATTCTCGATTTTTATTCAACGTAGTCGGGTAAAAAGTATCCTATAACCATCTGGAGATACCCAGCTACCCGTGTACCAAAAATTGTTTAAATCTGTTGAGCCGATTTGGCGTGATGAAGCCACAACGACACATACAAACATACAAAAAATGTTTTTCAATTATGTGACCTCTATTTGTCCATTACAATATTCTTTTTGAAGATTTCTTCAATGTACAGTCATTTCATTAAAACAACTTTATAATATTAAAGATAATTTGAGTTCAATTTCAAAAACAATTCTAGGTAACACTAGGCCTTGTGAAACTAGGGTATGAAGTTTTTAGGTTAACGAAGTGGAACCATATGAAAAGGTGCATGGTAAAAGCTTGATGGACAGTTGCTTTTTTAACCGCAATAGATTGTTGCGAGTGTGCCATCCCGTGTGTGTGTGACAGGCCGTATATTTCAGGTACTTGGCACACTTTTAAGTCCATTTATAACAGTACAGTATTGTATGCATCTGCAATTTTATTCTAAACTAATATTTCGATATCCACCATGGTGAAAAAGTCATCACTACAGTTGGACGATGCAGTCGGATGTAGGATTCCGTAGCCATACTACAAAAAAATGCACTCCAAATTAAAAAAAATACGAATGTGAAAAAGTGTTCATGGCACCGACATCCGTTTTTTGAGAAGCGCAGTTTTTCAGCAATAACTTAAAAACGGTCTGTCTAGGGCTGGTTGACAAGCGGAAATCTCTTTCTAACAATATAAATTAAAAAGAGACTTCCACTTGTAGTACAAGTTACAAGCTTTTGAGAACCGGGCCTCTAATCACGTTGAAAATAATTTTCATTTAATGCGCGTTACCTTTGTAATTTTGTCATATTTTTTTGTACATACGGTTTATGAGACAAACGGGTAGGAGCACAATCTGCGCTGCTTTCGGATTATCTCCATAAATATTGACTTACACTAAAAGAATATCTTTAAAACCCTTGTCATTGGAGCCGGAATAAAAGAACAAGAGAGCAGAGACATGATATTTATTGTTGTATTAAATAAAATAAAAGAAAGGCACCTGAGAACAAAACAAACAGTCCTTAAGCTACATAGTATTATTTACATTTTACACAGTTAGCAATTAATTACATATATGTATGAACTTACGTTTCCGTGCCTAGTATTATAAATTAAGACGTGTTGTCAGCAAAGGTTCAACAGTATGGTTTTACTCGTAGATTCAAATTAAAGTTTATATTATGCATTCAGATAATAGTCACTCAAAGCACTCAGGTTTCAGGAATAGAGGACCTATGCTTAGGCTTGGGGATTTTAAAACATTGTTCAAGAGTGAGAGACTTAGAGCAACATCTGATCAGGTCCGAAGTTCAGAATTGGATGGAGCTCGAGCTTACATGTATGGTGCTCCTCCTAGAAATGTTTTTTTTTATTTTTATTAAACTACCAAAGTAGTAGCGACTTAATTATACAAGACACCTCTGCTCCCATCGATATACATCTTGTAGTTTTTGGGTAAAATTCGTGTCACATACGAATGAATGGCAGACGGACATGTCGAATATATATATAAGGGTTTCGTTTTTACCAGTTTGGCTACGGAACCCTACAAAGAAAAACTATAATTAAAAAGTAGTTCAACGACCGGTTTGGGTCAGTTGGAGTAACGTTGCCTGTGAAGCTGAGGTCCTGGGTTCAAATCCCGGTAAGGGCAAATATTTGTGTGATGAGCATAAATATTGCAATGTTTCGGAGTCTTGGATGTTTTCTATGTATATAAGTAATATATCCATTTAATATATCGTCGTTGAGTACCCATAACACAAGCCTTATTGAGCTTACCATGGGGCTAGTTCGATTTGTGTAAAATTGACCCGTAATATTTATCTATTTATAATATAACAAACCCTATATAACCACCTATTGTTTTGCCAAAAGTAGTTCATCAATTTTACTCGTACACCATAACTATAATAACAAGCATAATCTGTAATTATATTTACCGAGACAAGTTGTTAGACAGAAGAACCAATTCTGAATTTTGTTACATCCAAGATTACCTCTACGCGACATCAAAGCTAATTTCAAACATGTTCAGCTCCACGTATCGTGCAACATTTAAAATGCAACCACCATAACTACTGTTTAGTTTTCGTCTCAAAGTGGAATCGAAATGTGGCTTGTAAATTCGACTCACACTGGCAAACCAACTACCATACCAAGCTTGGAAAATCCAGCCTTATCATGTAGGGTGAACAGTGTTGAATGGTGGTAAAGTTACATTTGTAATATTGTAAGTAAACAAGGGTCCGATTGTTGCGGTTTGCTATGTTGTCCGCATGTTGGTTTGTTTGTCAAACTACGCTGGCGACGCTGATTTGTGTGTCCAGCGATAGCTTGATTTTAGGCAAAGCGGAACCCGAAACTAACTTTAAATCGTTGGAATAAGGGAGAATTTGGCTGAACTGCGAGATGGTTGACAATTAACATGTGTCGGTAAACTTATTCGGACTTCTAACCTATTGTACGAGTAATAAGAGAGCGCGTTAGTCGTATGCGACAGAATAACAAGATTACTAGTATATACAATGCAATACAAATACTCTTTATTGCACACCTCAGATACACAGAAATACAGAACATGACAGTAACATTTGAATAAGCAGAGGTAAACAACAGGCGGTCTTATCGCTAAATAGCGATATCTTCCAAACAACCTTTAGGTAGCTGAGTGTTTCAAAGACAACAATTTTAGTTAGGTAGTGACAAACATTTATGAAGCAAAAAACTCATATAGAGACATGTAAAGTATATTTTATATATTGTGCAACTAGCGGCCCTAGGATATATATTTATTCAGACATATGATTCATAGAAGTGTACGTAAAATATGCATAAACTGTAGTGACATCGTTTTGCACCGATATACTGCCGATCACTGTAAGTAATGCACATAGAAGATGACCTTATCGTATCCACCATCCGGATGTATGGTCATATTCGGAACAGAGTAACAAAAACTTTTGAAGTACATATTGGGACCGAGCGCGACGACAGCGCCACGTGAAAGGCGGCCATTATGGACAATATTGTCATCGCTGTCAAACAAGAAGTAAGTAAATATTGTGAAAAATATTAATGAAATCTTGTGTTATTTTTGGTGTTATTACAATTCTCAATAACACATCTTACCAGGACCATATTTTTATCTCAAAAACGATTAGAAAATGTTTACTGCAATATGGATTTGACAGCTCAAGTCAGCGACAAAAATGACAATTTTAGCCGTAGCGAGCGCTGTGATCGTTTAGGCTACCCCCTCCACCCGCTTTGCACTCTGCCAATAGCTAGCAAAAGTAGCTATATGTACCTAAAAAAGTTTGATCAAGTTTATTATTAGTTATTATAATTGTTACTTTGCGGAATTCCATATTTAATTAATGGATTATAGTTCCTTCGGTTTTCTGCGAGATAGTGTCTTGGTTTGAGTGACAATAAATTTTGCTTATAGAAAATGCCTTATGGCATTAAGTTCGCCTTTTGTACTTACTATAGATTTCATTTTGTGCAATGAAGATTTAATAAAATAAAAATGTCGAGCAGTACTCGACTCTTACAAGGTGAGTAACTGCTAACCTAAACCTAAGCCGCTGTCTCGAAAGTTTGCCAAACAGTTTCAGCTGTCTGCCTCTACAGACAAGACGGACAATACCGCCCGAAGCATTGTTACAATTCAAAAAGTTGGCGACCGATTCGTCCGTCGAAGGTCACTTTCAGCTTGAGGACGACTCTTGGGACCCTTTCAACTTTGAATTAGTGATTTTTGGTGATAACGCCTTATCACCGGAAAAGTTATGGATCGATTCGATAGCCTTTTTGGTAATGCACCCATGTTGGCCCGGAGAGCCGATGGATAGTATATAACACTTGTTTGATAAGGTAAGCATTTTTTTTCACACACGAGATTCGAGAAAGAGATCAATCGACGGATCAAACTCGGATGGGCAGCGTTTGGGAAGCTGCGATCTCAACGTCCTGTGTTGGAGTCAAGCCTTGAGATAAATATAACAACTCGACGTACGATTTATTTGGCAAGACACCAGTGCCATCTATCGCACAAATTGCGAATGCGATTAAAAAGTTCCGGCAGTTTTAGGTATTAAATCTATTAATCTGTTTTATCATCATAATTACGCCACAGAAATCTACTATGATATACATACATGATACACCAAAAATGCATTGTCACGATACACCTGAAGATCACAAAGCAAATCTTGAATGTGAGCCCTACAATAAAGGATTCCGTAGCCAAAATGGCAAAAACTGAACCCCCGCCCTCTATTTTCTAAACCTTATGTCAATAAAATATGAAAAAAATAAAGCTAAATAAATATTTTCAACGAAATTTTTTTTCAACATGTAATTGCCGAAAAACGGCGATTCCCAACAAAAGGACGTAAGTGCCGTACAGATACAAAAATGCTTTTTTGCTAGTGCACTTTTTCATGTCGTATTTTTTCCATTTGTAGTGCATTTTTTATATAGATGGCTGCGGAACCCTTCACTGAGCAAAGTCCGACAAGCTCTTGGCCAATTTTATTGAAGTATGTGATACGTTGAAGGCTTTTTTTTTAAACGGCTTTGGGCTGTCTTTTAAATTTTTCAGAAGCTTATAAAATAAGATTGTAAAAATCTTAGGGGACAATGTTTAGACAAGCTGATAATAATCTCAATAAGGCTTGTCTCTTCGGCTGCCTACGAAACCAGGGTTTCGAAACTGGTTTCAGTAGAGGCTTTCATTATACTTGTACGTAACTGGCTTCGATCAAGCATTTTGCTTTACCTGTAGTAACTAGTTTCGATCGAGGCTTTTGCTGTTCTTGCAGGTCCATTGCGATTACTTTTTTATGTTGGTATATTATAATAGATGCTTAATTCAAAAGTCGAAGCAATTAAAAATGTCAAGATGTGCTGGAATTGCATGTTTACCATCAGAATAAACTAAAAGTGGCATTGAATATTGCAAAATTTTACGCGTAGGTACTTCAAAAGCTAATGGCTAGATAGAACCAACTTTAACATAACTTGTTATTAGCAAAGAACAAATACGAACAACAAACCATTTAGAAGGGTGGCATAGCCGAAGAAATCGTTTCATGGGTTAAAAAATGTATACAGTTGCTAATTTGCAAGAAATATTAATTAAGGAAACAAAAGTTAGTGACTTATTTAAATCCAACATCAAAAACCAAGATAGCGTTTCAACTGCCAAACCAATGGACTCCCCACGGAATCCGATTAACCAATTTAAAGACGGTAAAAAAAAATAAGGAATCAGCAGTTAATCTTACTAGATCCGGTGTGATCTGTTACATATACAAAAGCATTTAGTACTTTGACAATATAAAAGCATTTTGTAATAAGCGAATGCTTGCTTGCTGTGATTTAGTGAAAGCGATAATTTGACTCCCTTGAAAGTACTTACAAAAGAAGATAGAAGTAATTTAGGAAATACTAGTATTATTTATTATTACTAGTATAAGGAGAGCAAAGTTTTAAGTGTGAACCTCGTTATTTAATGACCAGAGAGCTTTGAAGCGTCTTACTGGATTCCTATGTATAATTGAGCATTACAAAAAAAAAAGTGTCCATATTTTTTACACGTTTGTTTTAGGACGTATCAACTTTTTCTCTGCCCCGTAACTTAGGAGACAAAAGTAACAGAGTCACTTAGAAAAATGTTAATAATTTAGTCTATTGACATACTAACGAGATGGGCCCTTGAAAATAAACCTATATTGGCTAAAAATAAAGAATTTTGTTGCCTTTACACTCACGAGCAAAATAATTGCGCCTATATTTTAATTTTTTACCCGACGCTGAAGGATAAATTATAGTTGGCAATGTAACCATGTCGCCTTAATTTGTTCGCCAATTTACACCTTACAGACTATTTAAAAAATATATACATAATATTTAGGTTTCTTTTTTAATATGATTTCCATTTCCCTATTAAAAATATATTTTCTTAATAACTAACCCACTTCATGCAGTCACCACACCAAAAGAACATCTTCATAAACTTGCACGTAAGTAAGTATGTAATGTTTATACGATTCCGTTCAATCCTAATCGGCAACTAACAGATGCCGATAACTTTATAAGAATTTTTAAATTTATATAGGAAAATACTTCCTCTAAGGGAATTCCCTTACAAGATTGAAAGAGGTATAATATTTAATAGGTATCGATGTAATAGACATGGACGAAAAAATCAATGGTGACTTGGCATCCCCTTCCCTTTAAGATCATGGGCATGGAAAATATGGACGTAAAATAAATACACAATAACGTCACATTTTAATAAAATCGTAAATAAAATGACACCAAAACCGAGTTTTTCACACAAAAACTGAAACGGGTCATTAATTTAAACAGCCCTTACGAGGTTCATTGTTCCCCGACATCTGACCACACGTTTCTGGTTAGAATAATAATTTAGGTATTACAATACTGCAGTCGAAGCTAAAATACGATCGCAATTAATTCAAACGCGTCGTTCCATTCCAAATTTGAAAACACAACCGACACATCTAAAAACGAATGGGAATTAATTTTGAATTTAACGATCTTATTTTAAATTTCGAATTCGGGTTCGCTTCTCTTGAGGCTTAATTCGTTTCGAATCTGTGGATACATTTGAAAATGTCACACGCCTTTGACCCCCATTGGAGCCAATTTCACGTACAATTTAGAGGTTATCGGTTTGCGGTGGTAAATGTGGACTGGACATTATCGTTGCGGTCGCCGCCCGCCATATTCGTTTTAACGTGTTTGCGGCCGGTGAAAATATCGACACGTGAAAGGTTAAACACATTTTTAGGTTTCTATTTCGAACCTGATAGAGGTGGACACTTTATGTCAATGTCGATATTTTGCTCACTCATTTGTTTTATATAGCTGTAAATAAGGGCCTTTACATACTGCGGTTTCTGAAGATGCTGAACTTGGGCGTTAAATAAATCAGATGGACGCCGGCAAATATGATTTTCGAAACGCGATAATCCAGAATTGCTCCTATTATGAAACGCGCCTTAGAAATTAGTATGCTGTGTGTAAAATGATTTTAGTGTATAGAGAATGCGAAAATACACACAATATGCATTATTTTTTAAGTTTTAGAATCAAGGATGATAATAGGTATATCAGTTTTGGAAAGATAAAAACAATTTGATAACTCGACAATTCCAAATTAAGGCGTCGCAGTCCTCGCAAGCAACATGATACGATGAAAATACATTTCAAAAATGTTGATACATGTTACGTTCAATACAATATAATATTTAACATTTGGCTACGGTAAATCACGCGAGCAATATGAGGAAATATCACTTGGCAAAAGTGGAAAAAAAACAGTGTTACAGTTAGTTATGAAATATAACTCTTTTTACTATGTTAAACATAAATTTCAGTAGGTACATCCATTTGAAAATGCGCTACACTATTTAATAATATATATATTAAGGTTCCTTTTTTGTATTATTTCCAACTCCCTATTAAAAAAAAAAAAAACAAGTTTTAGCGTTATGGTGGAACATACAAACAAAAATAGGGTGCGTTGGGGTAAGATGTAGGTATCGAAAAGTTCGAAAGGTGGACTTGTATTAACGCTTTAGAAGCATTTTCGGTAAAATTTCAGTTTTTTCCACTCGTCCGTCAAAAACGTGCCAATATCATAATTCTTTTGGTTTTGTCGCAGTCGGGAAAAATAACTAAACATACTTCATTATACAACTGTAACCTAACACGAAGAGTTATAATCGTGACGAGTGGGTAGCAGACAAACTCAATATTAGACGGCCCCTCCCATTGGTCGGCGCGGCGATACCTACGCGGCGCAATTAACTTCCCATCCGCCGCCTAAGGCTACCGACAAATCACTTTTCACTCGCCCCCAACCTTTGGAAGATGGAGAAAATACAGTAGGTCCGATTGTGGTTTTGGCTAAAACATACAGGGTGTAAATCGATACCCTTGTTTCAGACCATTATTTTGAGCTGCAAAATAGTGAAAATTACCATCAGTCCTCAAGCATTTTCATTTTTCATTCCTTTCTTTAACGTAAATTATATATAAAAAATTTAACCACACACCACAGTTTCATGAAAAACACCGCAGAAAATATTTTTTTACACAAAAACAGTAATTTATCACAATTACACATCACCTACCTGCGAACTGATATCTGGGGGGCACGCATATTTATGTTGTTAGTTAACTAATACGGTGCTAATTTATAATAAAGTTGTTAGATAGATGCTCCCATATATAGGTAGGTACTGAATAAATTTGTTGACTTGGTTTTATATTATATCTCACCAGTTTTTGCGGTAGAAGTGGTTGCGAAATTTTTTTTATGTGTAGTGCGCACCCGCCATCCTCTTGCAGTGAACTCTGCGAACGTTGGACGCGATACACTGCGTAGAATTATCATTTCACATGGAATATTCTGTCCACGAGTTTCCGAAAAAATAAATACTCAAATTCAATTCAGGATTATGGTCCGGAATTAAGGTATAAACTTTCGGCACACTGTCCCTTACACCCTGTAGGGCATAAAATTACATACTAGAGGGATTGGAGGCCAGTTATCAAGTTACTTTGGAATGCATAGGATATTTTCTGCTCATATGAAAGCGAGTGAGTTCAATCAATTTTCTGCCAATTGTTTTGGGGTAAAATTAATAAACGTTGGACGCGATACACTCCGTAGAATTATCATTTCACATGAAATATTTTGTCCACGAGTTTCCGAAAAAATAAATACTCAAATTCAATTCAGGATTATGGTCTGGAACTAAGGTTTAAACTTTCGGCACATTGTCCCTTACACTCTGTATACGTTGTACATGCTACGAGTATTTTTGTAAGAAGTACGCAGTAACGTTAAACGGTTAACGTGCTAACATTGCTAAACACTTTCTGTGTGGCTTGGTGTTATTTTATTAGGTTGTAGCTTCTCCTCCCTCCTGACTAGTCAAAAGCACGATCATGGTCGCATTCTGGCATGAACAGCTCCTATAATACTTATATTTTATGACTTAAGTACACTGCGTTTTACGAACGCGCGTCGACAGCGTGTTTCAAAAGACAGTGTCCATAAGCGCCTCCGTTAGCAATAAAAAAGAATATTTCTTCAAATCATAACAAAAATAATATTGAAGAATAAGATAGACAGTAACTCTTAGTTAAAAGTAGTCTTTCTGTACCTATACCCACTGTATCCAACATTTTCAACTCAAACATCACAGTCTAAAAAGATCTCAACTAAAACCACTTTTCTCGCGCAGTTGTAAAAAACTTACATGAAAATATTTTTGTCTACGTCAAGTAGGTAGGGTGACCAAATTGATGAGGCAGACGCCCTGTAGGGTAACATCCATAAAATTACATACTAGAGGGATTGGAGGCCAGTTATCAAGTTACTTTGGAATGCATAGGATATTTTCTGCTCGTATGAAAGCGAGTGAGTTCAATCAATTTTCCGCCAATTGTTTTGGGGTAAAATTAATAAACTGAATAAAATTTGTAGTTTTTCGATTCAAATTATCTTTAAAATTGGCTTAACCAGGTTTTAAACAAGTAATTTTACTCTCTTTTTTTTCCAGTGAGATGAAATGCCTATCGATGAATAAATTAATTTGCAAATGATGATAGGTATATTTGTGTTATGAATTTGGGCTTCTGTGCGTACGACTTCTTATTAATTTGATTATTGTATTGCTTCAGATATTTCACTAGAATTGAAATTATGTATTAAAATTTTGATTATGAAGCAGGATCAAAAAACGTAGTAAAAGGCATGTTCATTTGATGGAGAGCGAAACACAGCGCAAAACGTTCATAATCTGAGACAACCCACTCAAATTATACACACACAATTTCATCTATCTAAATCAGTCCGGTTAGGTGACAAACACACACACGTAAACAATAATTATATATATATTATATTCGTTACAGTCAAGACTCTTTCCCGGTTAAAACTAATTTTAACTAGCAAAATTAGTCAAAAATGCTTTTGACTAAACGCCTTGGTCAAAAGTAGTATTGACTGAAATATCCGCCAAAACTAGTTTTGACCAAGGCCTGTATGACTACAGGACTTTTGCTTACTTTTTCTACTCAAAACTAGTTCTGACCAAACGTATCGGTCAAAGCATTTTATGTTATATTTGAAAGGAGTAACTATATTTTTCGTCAAGAGTAATTTTAACTGCGATTCTTGGTCAAAAGTAGTTTTAACTACCATTCCTGGGTTATAGTAATTTTGACCGATATTTTAATAAATGTTCCTAGTCAATGTTTTCTCAAAGTGAGTAGTTTGCACTTATTGTAATTTTGACAGAGAAAAATATATTTTTCTCAGTCAACCCGTGAACACGGAAAGCTGAAAAGCTTCCGAAACGTCGGTAACTCAAATGAGAAAAAGATAATACACGCGATATAATCCGTTAAAATTGTTTTATTTATAATGTATAATAACCAACATTTTCAAATCAGAAGTACATACTTTTAAACAAGCGGTTTAGTCAAAAATATATTTTTTTATTAGTCAAAAGTAGTTTTAATCGGAAGAGAGTCTTGACTGAGAAATATATAATAATAATATATCGTACCTATACTTAGATAAAAAACGTAAAAGCCCGTCTTGTATGTGGTTTAGTACTAACGTGTCCGTATAGACAATCCACTATTCATATAAAAGATATAACCCAAGTCCCATATCAATTATGTACGGACTCCAGTTACGACATGCAAGAAAGGAATTTCGATAAGTTCTTTTTTTACTCGTAAACTATAATATGTGAATAAGAACTCCACAAATCATACCAAAGGCATTATTTTTAGATTGGGCCTACACTCTATGGTTTATAATATGTCACTGAACTAAAATACCTATATTACACAACTCCACACAGAACTATAATCAATTTCAAAAAAAAGAACGCAATGTTGTGGGTGGCCTGCCTACGTTGCCCTTGCCGGTACGTGGTCTCCACTCAAGCACCTTTGAACCCTAAAAAAATATTACACCCTCGTATATAAGATAATAAATAATGATTGTGGTATGAAAAAGATATCGCTAAAACTAGTGACTAAAAACTTGCAATGTGGCTGCGAGTCTGCCAAAATTACACTAAAATGGTGGCGGAGGGCGCACAGTATTTTAAGTGCTTTTAGCCGCATCTGGACGCAACAGGTTCAATCCAGCCCTAAAAGGTTAGCTAAGCGAACGATAGCTCGAAAATGTCGGGTTCAGGGACCTCATAATATGGTACCTATTATTCTGTAGTCTAGGGATGATATTTTCCGAACCGAACCAAACTCTTCTTTTAGTCAGTCCTTTAAAATATCTATAAACTTGACTTCCTACATTCGTAAGGTTTGTATCACTTATAACCTTAGAGCTTTTAACTACTGTGGATGATAAGCCGTGCCATTATCGAACTCATTTTTCATGCATTTTTAGCAGGGGGGTGAGGTAAACACGCACAGCACACTACGGAAATGTTCCTATTTTTACAAGCCATCATCATAGGCCGTTTTGTCTGTTACAGATGCTTTTATGCAGTGCTATCGAGACAACTTTTTTTCA
The DNA here is from genome assembly GCA_905404275.2 of Hedya salicella. Classification (NCBI taxonomy): domain Eukaryota; kingdom Metazoa; phylum Arthropoda; class Insecta; order Lepidoptera; family Tortricidae; genus Hedya; species Hedya salicella. The sequence goes on along the minus strand of FR990101.1, from coordinate 2,958,122 downwards.
CGTAAAATATTGTGTTGGTGAAGTGTCATGTCCACGAGCACCGTATCGCCTAGGACGCTGTTAAGGAAAATGCAGGGTTGCCCAAGACCGCGTTGCTCATTCCGGGTATATAGGGAAAGAAGGAAGTGTAAAGAATTGGTAGAATGGAACACGGTACGGTGCTGCTTTGGGAAAGAAAAGGGCAAGGCAACAGCAGCTCGGGATCTCAGGGTCGCGTACCCGAATACCATTTAGAATTTACTAGTCAGGCGAAAACGAAGGGTACCTACCTGACTGCTTTTACAAACGCATACAATAATAAAATCACCTACATACAAAAGACACTCACACACTGATAATTTAATTCACTGATAACACAGAGAGGAATATATCCGTTTCCGTTAGGCATTTCCATTGGTTAAATGCTCTAATCTTAGAACGCTTTAATTCACTTGAACCAGCTAAGATACAAATTTAAGAAGGCTCAGACACCATGAAATAGGCCAGATAAATATTCACCAAACATAAACTGAATGCCATGCATGGTTCTCTTATTTTTCGCAGAAAATTGTTACGCCGATTATCACTTCCCAACTTGCGGAATTTTACTTCGCCGACCTTTCATTTCCCAACTTATCAATTGCCAACTTATTATTTGCCAACCTCACCGTTACCAACTTAACTTTTGGTCTGTGTTTTATTACGTAAATTTTTAAAATGCCACCTTTCATGTAGCAGAATGTTTTAGTTGGCATAATATACACTTAGTTGTTTATTGTTTACCAAATGTTTTATTGAGTAGCGTTTCGTTTAGCAACTCCGTTTTATTAATACATCGTGGGTAAGCGCTACCGCTCACTTATTTTTATGACAATAATGTAGGTAAGTATGAATACATTGACTCATTAGCGATAAGTGTTTATACTTGCCAATTGCCTTGTGGTATGTTTTATTGGTGTAATAATTAAAATGGGTGAGATTAATGAAGAGTGCTCAGTGTTTACTACTACAAGAGGCGGAGTGTAGTTATTTTTGAATGGATTTATATGTTTTTTTTTTGTAATACTTGCAAGCATTTTAATATTACCTTCATGCAAGCAAGCAATCTGACGCTCCGCTCGCTTCGCTTGCTCTGCTATCCATGGTCATAAAACAAACCTAACCTAACCTACAGTTTTTGGGTTTTGACCCATGTTCCATTTTGTCGCAGTTACTCTTCCTTGCCAGAGTTTCGGCCAACCAAAAAATATGTAAGCATTGGTATGTATCTTTTTCTCATTTGTAACTTGCCTAATGTATGAAAAGGGAACTGTTCCATCAACGAAACGTTAATCGTCCAAAAGTTGTTCGACCAAGTGAAAGATTTGACTAATGATTAGTCTGCCAAAAGTTTAGAAGCATAATAATAATCTGCTTTACAATAATTCTGCCAAGTGAAAAGTTGTCATACAAAAATTTGGTAATCGTTAGTTGTCAAAGTGAAAAGTCGGCGAAACGTTAGTTGGCAAATGAAATTCGGCCAAAAATAGTTCTGCGAAAAGGCAGAACACCGCCTTGTATGCATGCATCCTACTACTACTAGTAATTATTTTACTAGTAGAAGGTTGGCACCTTCTACTAGTAAAATAATTTAACAACAAATGTTTATTGTTTCTTCATGAAAGGTGACAAATCCCATTTTCCATTGAAATCCTCTTTGTGGAATCGAGCTCGCCCGTATTGCGGCTCTCAATACCGACACCGGACTTATATGAGTCCGGCCATGGCCCGAGCTATCGACACTTGCTACGTGGCCACGAGTCGTGACCGGGGAATGAATACCGGTAATATTTTTATACAAATTAACCGGTATTTAATTCAGGTATCTCGCTTATTATGACGCTTCATAATTTGAACAAGGTCAATTCATAGTTCAATTTAAATACCTTAATACCATTTTATAAAAGTAGAAAGATCGCAAAGGCCATAGTTGGTTTTCTATAGTAAATTGGCCCTTTACTACGGGTTCTTTTGAGCAACATACCATTTTTGGATCGGAACTCTATTTTTTCCTTTCTTAAATTAAACCACGCACAAGTCGTAAACATGGACGCTACGAAATGAGTGGCCGACCACGCGATGTCATATCTGACCAAATACACATAAGCGTGGTTAGCGCGAGTCTCCTTACATGCTCCGTCTAGCGAAGGTAGTCTGCGACTTCAGTGCTAAGCTTCATATAAATCAGCGGATGCTACGCAAAAATCTCCTGAAAAAAGAACTCTAGCTACGTCTGTCTTCCAGCAGCCGGTACATATTTTGTATTTATTATATACAAGTAATACATATATAGATATAGATATAGATATAGATATATATATATAAATATATATATCTATATTTATTATATTTACTAGTGTGTCATAATGATCTTAGTTCTGATTGAAATTTCCCACCGCTGCACCAATTTTATCTATCTGTTGGCCTCATAGTTGTCTAGAAGATAATATCATATGGCATTTAGTCCGCTATTAGTTCTAATTTTTGTTTTGTACAGTAAAATTTTAATAAACAAGTTCATTCGAGAATTTACACATTATTGAGCCACAAACTGTAATTTGTACAAACTTGAAACTTCACTCATTCCCACTCTCTCTCTTTCATTTAAGAGTTATGATCTTGTTAGTGTAGCAATCGCCAGCCATTTCTATCTTGCATCTCCTTCACTACTTGACAAGACATTACTTTAACCTTCTCCTGTATCTGCTCAAAGAATTTTTTCTTGTTCTTCCCCTGCTTCGCTTTGAACTTTTCCTTGTATAATGAAAAAAAAAACGATCTTGAGGAAAAAGTCATATCTTAGCAGGTGTCCTATCATAATCCCTCTTCTGTTTTATATAAGTTAATATGTTCTTTATTCTCCTAATCTATTCAACACTTCCTCGTTTGTTATTTTTTCCGTCCAGCTTATTCCTTCCATTCTCATCCATCACCACATCTCTAAAGCCTCCAATCGTATCTATATCGGAATCCCTAAAGTAATTTGTCCTAATGTATCGTTTGTCATAACGCATTTTTTTTACGAAACTGTAAACTTTTCAGAATTATTACAAAACTAACCTAACCTAACCTAACCTGACCTAATGTATACGACGATTTTTAAGAAAATACTGTAAAAATTACGGTTTCTGAAAAAAATGTGTTATTACAAACGATACATTCTTAGGGCAAACGATACATTAGGACAAACGATACATTAGGACAAACGACATTAGACATTTCCAAGGAGACCCCCTCCAATCGCTATCTCTCTGTATCAGTGTCTACGTTTTACTGCCTTATAGAGCTATATTCCAAACATATGACTTTATAAACTGCTTATTATCTTAAATTTAAGTACTATCCCAGTAAATTAGTAAAACAGTTGAACATATTATTTTCTTCTATTTCCGCGATTGTTACTCATTTCAATACAACAATTTAACAGAAAACTGAAAAGCTTCCGAAACGTCGGAAACTCAAATGAGATAATATACGCGATTTACTTAAACCTTTAAATTGTTTTATTTAAAACAGTTGAAGATTTTCCCATTTAAGTTATTAATCGTACATGCCGTTTTAAAATACTAACCTATTTTAAACGAGAGTCAAGTCACGTCGAACTTTCTGGCAACTCAAAACCTTTCTAAGATATTGGAAAAAGTAAACGTATTCTGAAATTCGTGTGCCGCGCTGCATAGTGTCACCCGACTAGTGATAGCATCGAGCGAGATTGGATGGAGCGCTATTAGAAATATTGAAGTAATAACGGGTCAGTCGTATAGCTGCGTTGTAACAGAGATATAATGGCTGTATAAAAGATTGCTTAGCGAAAATTCTTAGAAAAAGTAAGTAAAGTATTGAATGGATTTGTTTACGGTTCACTTTTGTGTAGGGAAGCGGAGTCAAAGAAAAAGACATGTTCTTTCGGTGCTGGTGTAATAGCAACTAACTTAATTCATTACTTCTAGATGCATGAATACATTAGACAGGATTTGTAATATTGATCATCAACATGATATAATACGAATATCGCCACGCTTGAAACTTCACTAGATATCTTTGGAGTTTAGTAAAGGATAAAGAGCCAAAAAGATTAATATTTCAATTTTTCTTGGAGTCTATGGTAAATATATCGCACTAAAATTTAATTATCATAATGTCACATAGATTAAAGTAAGATTTGATGGATCGCTAATAGAAATACTGAATAATAAAGGGGTAGGTCAGCTGCGAGGTAACAGAGATATAAAAACTGTTTTAGAGGTAATAGAAAATGCGGTATCAGATATACGAGTAAAATAACATTTTTCTAACATTCAAAACGAAATACTGGATTATTTTGAGATGCGATTGTTCAATAAGATGCGGTGTTACGGTAATTATTTATTACGGTTCGAAGTAGCTTCACAAGAATTTTTTTTTAGTTGTGTAAATAAAAACAAAGTCAGAGTCCGCTTTTCAATTTGTAATCTTCTTAAAGTGGGTACCTTAACGACGACAGGACATGGCAGCGTGGGAGGCCCCCAACAAGATGGATCGATGATCAGGTGAAGATTGCGGTAAACCGTTGGACTAGAGCGGCGTATCATACGGTAGTTGCTACGGAGATCCTCGGTCAGCCTTTGTCCAGCAGTGGACGTTCTTGGGCTGACAACGGACCCTACACTTAAATTCAAATTTCACAGATAATACATACAAGGTACCCGCGAGTAACTCGAAAGATTTTAACCACGCCTTCCTTAGGTCACTAGGAGTGAGAAGTGTTACATGAACCCCACTCAAATCCGGCTTAGTTTTGAAGATAGAGTCTGATAAATAAAAAATGAGAATGGAATCAACCGCGAAATTTAACAATGTAGCTGCAGTATGCCTCTATGACGATACCGTTTGTTTTTCAATATGAATGTTGTAGTGGCTCGTGCTAACTCGGTAGCTGGCGGCTATGCGATAATAGAGACAATGGCCTTTGTTTGAAAGATTATGGCTTGAAGCAAAAAAATCACATGGGAAGGGCCGAACTATACCAACATAAGATTGATAACAGCGCTATCTGGACTGCTTATATACTTTCCAAATCAATATATTATATCAATCCAATTCAGCTCTGATCAGCTTGAGGGCGCCTGTACACTGTAGAGCATCTAACGGATTGTATGCAAACTAGTTCGAAATACGAGTAGTATTGATCCTAGCTATTGTATAATGTAACTAATACACTGCTTCGTCGATGGATGACTCTTTCTAGTTAGTCTACATAAGTACAGGCTATGGAACGCGGCCCTTTTTTTTCTCTTCTCTCTGATTACCAATACGCTCGACACCATTGTACTGCTAGTGTTAATTAATAAATAATGAGTAGAAATCTTCATCTTATTTCTACGCTCAACGGTCCCATCTTAAAGACAAAGATAAATTTATTGACAAAAAGGTATAAACATTTATTGTAGTCCCAGACTTTTGAGCTAGGTGGAAACCAACGCGGCACTTGCATGTCTGCCCTCAGATAACGCAGCTTGTCGATGGAGCAGAATTGCTTCTAATCCCTTTATCCCTTCAAATGAGCATCACGGTTTCACGTCACGCGCGCAATATGTGTCACCGAGCGCTACAAACTCGAATTGTATTACAAGAAACTGCAAGGTTGAGAAAACTGTGTGTTATGTTTAAAAGAATATTGTCATTACTTTCAAATATCTGCTAATTGCAAGGGAACAGTATATCATACTATCATTCATTAGTCGATTAGGCTATGCACTTAGCAATCTGGAGTATATGCAGACGGTATACGAGTGAAACAACCAGCTCTGATGAAGGCTCCTTTATTACTGGCTAGACAACACTTACACTGCGTCAATGTGTGCGTTAACACGCACACACACACACACACACATGCAAATACACCTCACAATCATAATGTCAATTACGATTCTGTCGTTGAAGCACAATCTTCTAGTCATTACAGATGAGGTAAGGGATAAGTCTAGCAACTCTCTAAAGTACACAAGTTACATATCCTACATTTATTTGTATATTAACGGACAATACAACGCGGCACTTACATCACTGTTCTCAGAGAACACAGCTTGTCGATGGAGCAGAATCGCTTCTAATCCCCTCAAATGAGCATCACGGTTTCACGTCACGCGCTCAATATGTGTCACCAAGCGCTACAAACTCGAATTGTATTTCAAGAAACTGCAAGGTTGAGAAAACAGTTCGTGATGTTTAAAAGAAAATTGTCATCACTTTCAAAATATCTACTAATTGCAAGAGAAACGGTACGTCATACTATTAAGCTTCGTGCACACTTGTATCTTTTCGCCGTATCCGATCTCCGTTGCGTAGCACCGACGCGTATTATGATCGATAGTGTGGACGCAGAAAGATCGCGATAATACTGCGTGATTTCCGAAATGATACAAGTGTAGACAAGGCTTTAGCCGAGTAGGCTATGCACTGTCTGGCAAACATAACGTCAATTACGGAACTGTCGTTGGAGCAGAATGTTCTAATCCTCGCAAATGAGGCAAGTGTACCACACACTACCACTTAAGTCTGGCAACTCTCTAAGCTAAATCGACGACATAAGTAAGATATCCTGCATTTATTTGTATACATTTTTAGGATTCCGTACCCAACGGGTATATATATATATATACATATATATAATATACCTAACGGGTAAAACGGGACCCTATTACTAAGGCTCCGCTGTCCGTCTGTCTGTCTGTCCGTCTGTCACCAAGCTGTGTCTCATGAACCGTCCATAGCTAGACAGTTGAAATTTTCACAGATGGTGTATTTCTGTTGCCGCCATAACAACAAATACTTAAAACAGCATAATTTTATGTCTGTCTGTCTATGTCAGTAGCCAATATAAAATGATCGAACACCGCGTATATCTTGCTAAAGAGTAGGGCTCTGCTTACACTGGATCTTCATAGATACGGCCGTTTGTAAGCATATATTTTGTACTGAAGCGTCGGTACGCACGTCGGACTTAGCCCGTTTTTTTTTATTTATTTGTTAAAAAAATGGCAATTAACGGCGACCTTTACATCGTTGCCCTCAGAGAACACAGTTTATCGATGAAGCAGAATCGCTTCTAATCCCCTTTGATGAGTATCACGGTTTCACGTCACGCACGCAATATATGTCACCGCGGTGACCGCTACAAATCCCAAATATATTTCAAGAAATTACTGAAACTGCATAATGTAAATGGTTAGTGCGAAAATGTTGATGTTTTAAAGATATATCTTCGTTGCATGTTGAAAATGGTACTGAGAAAATATCCTATACTAAGGATTCTAACTTACGATAACAGCTGGTTTGGAACAACTGACACTAAGTAAAAGAGAACACTGAATCATCTATCCTCATCGTGCGAAAGTGAGGATAGATACACATTGAATCAATAAGGACGAATATAACAGGTCATTGGTTTGTCTGTTTGATGTATTGTCCTCCTGTAACGCAGCAATTAAGAAACGAATCGACATTCAACGTAGGCCAGGGATTGAAATAAACTAATTTTTATATCGGAAAAAAACAGTTCCCCAAGCAAAGGAAATATATATGCCACCCGGGTGAAGACGTCTTAAATACTTGGTTACAAATTAGAGGCGTGGCGTCAAGAATATCCCACCAAAACATTCTGTAAAAAAAACTAGCCAAGTCTCGATGGAGCTGCTTGTTTATCTCTAAAAAGTAATGAAATCTAGACAAAGTCGTGCCAAGTCTAAGGTTCTTTACTGCGATTTTTTATTATCATAGTTAATGTTTTGTGACTTGGACCATGACATTGCACCAATCGTTGACGGTCGGACGTCGGACGGTGTATGTATGCAGATTCCATACGTTATTAAGGAAACCTGCTTTCTTTGCTAACAAACAACCCACGATGTCTAGATTTAACGTATGACCAGTTATTAGATCATGAATAACCGAATCAGAAGAACACAGGCCTATCGTTACAGGGCTAAAAGTCCCTTAATCTCGTTGGAACTGAACATGACCTTTATGCCACAAATAATCGAAAACAGTAGCGTAACAAAACTATTTTCTAAAGTTATTTATTCGCCACAAGTTATAACTAGCGGCTTGTGGCGTCAGGAAAATTACAAGAGAAGCCGAAGCGTATTCATTTACTCTTATTTAAAGAGAAAGGTGGTTATAAGCCCTTCCTTGGGCATCCCGGTGGGAATCAGCTTATATGGACGCCACGCCACTACTGGGTATCCACAGATGGTCATAGGATACTTTCTACCCGACTATGCTCATGAGCATATAACAAATGAATACGCTTCGACTTCCCTTGTAAATATCCTGACGCCACGCCTCTGGTGGTTAGTCGCCTCTTACAACACCCACAGAATGATTTTAGGTACTAGGTTCTACTGGTTCGTAAGCTGCTTGGTAAGTAAGCTGGTTGTGACTGCTCATAAACTGCGGACGGGGCATGTGCCCCTCAACAAGTTCCGATGTTCAATGAAAATAATAGATCCGCCTAATTGTGATGTCTGTGTGGCACTATAGAAGATATCCAACACTTGATGATGGAGTGCAGGTAGAACCGCGCCCAGAGAGAGGCGCTGATGACGTCAGCTAATCAAAACCCATATGATATGGGGGCTTTGCACATATATAGGTTGGCTGACGTTATGTTATTTTTTTAAAATTAAGTAGTACGAGAAGGTAGCTTTAATATTTACTTTTGTGTTGTTTTCATTTTTTAAATTTTATGTGATACGGTTTTGTCACACGATAAATAAATGATATAGCTGCCGTCACCTTCTGACACGTATGTGAGTGCGAGAATGACAGGCGCGGTATCATATCATTTATCGCGTGATAAACGCGACCATCATGCTGGTCCTTAAAACAATAAATAAATAATAAAATAAAAAAGTACTATTCTAGGCCAATAATACACGGCAAAACATGTATATCGTATAAATACAATAGGATAGGTACTTTATTACCGGTAACCCGAACCCGCTGAGAAACGCTAGTCATCGGTAACTTCTGTCCACTTATTGACCCTGCGCCGAGAGACAGCGCCCACAAAGTCTATTTGTAAATGATTCCGCTCACGTACCTAATATTGTTTAGGGGCTAATACTTTTACCTGCCGAGGAAATTATATTGTGTTTTCTATTAAATTAACGATTGTCTTGCTCCCTCTTACGTGTGTGATTCTGACCGTGGATAAGTCTAAACTCCCCGCAAAATGCAGCATCTACGTATGACTTCAGTATGAAGTTACGACGTTCTTCCATCGGTTGAGGACTTACGCGTTTCATTTGTCATTTTTTGGAACGGCTAATGCTCTAATGGGGACGGACCATAAAGGAGAGTAATGAAATGACGTTTTTGCCGGATGATTTAGTTTACTGGGTCGTTGTATCGCGGGGCGGCCGTAAGAGGAAGTAGATATATGTTTTACTTTTAAAATATATTATTATGGTCGTCCTTAGTATGGAGTAACAAAAGATCTTTGAAATGTGCAAACTTAAAGTTTAGTTAGTTATACACGATGGTACCGGGTAACTCAACAAACTTTAACCATCGAGTTTAGTGCCACTTTAGAGTAGCATTGGTATAACGTTCAGTTAAAAAAAAAAAAACATATTTAAGAATAATAAACATTTTTATTAATTTGCGTGTAATGATGATTTGAATAAAATTAAAGCTGAGAGATACGACTTACGAGTACTATTCGACACGAATTACCCTCAATGAAGGAAAAAAATTTAATTGGATACCAAGCTTTTGTAAAACTTAATACAAACTGGCCAAAAAGCATGCAGGAACTGCATCTATGTATAAATGTGTTGTAAGTGGCTACATCACACCATTAAGGGTCATAGTCTTGAGATTTTAAGATTAATGCACTTACAATAATAATTAATATCTCAAAAATTTCGCGTTTTCGGACTACATGTTATAAGTACTTAATATGCTCCAATTAGGCTCTAGATTCGATGGTTAAAGTTTATAAGGTTACTCGTCGTCACTACGTGTTGACGTATGGGTACGTACCCATCCATCAATTTATAAATACTAATACACTCATTGTGTATCGTATTACACAATAATGTTATTGAATTATTATTAGTATCAATTAATTATTCACTTCTTGAATGTATTTATTAAACTGATAATTGATACCAATGTAATTATTATTAAGTACTATTCAATGAATTTTATAAGTGTTTAAATAAATGTATGCATGTATATTTTTGCAAGACATTATCATCTGTGACATGTAAATTAGCTTTACAAATAAATGTTTTTTTTTTATCAGTCTGAGATTCTTCGTTGCAAATATTATCACGTTGGTAATGGAACATTCCTCCAGAATGTCGTGTACGTGACACCATTCTTTTGATAACTTCTAGGAAGCTGATTTTTGGAATGATACGTATATGTCAAAACTTGATTTTTATATCGGCAGTGGTCTAAGGCTTTGTGTATTTGATACAGCTGCCATATTATTGTGAGACACAAGTTGTTATTTAAATTTTGAGATCATACTTTTTTAATTGGGTGTTTTTTTTGTTGAACTCATCGATCGACTTTTAACCAATTTTTTACAAATAGGCAACAAGATTAATCATTATCATTATATGTTTGAGGGCGGTGCACAACTGGTCGGGGTGGGGATCCTTGGGGAGGCCTTTGTCCAGCAGTGATTGTCTAAATGACCCAACTTCAGAGTGGGTAACCTTACTCATGCTTGCCTTGATCCCCTCTCCGATATCCTCCTGACCCATCAGTAATTTATTAAACATCAACACGTTTGGCTCAGTGGGTTGCACAACGGCCTACGAAGCTTGCGGTCCCGGGTTCGAATCCCGACCAGTGCTTGCCCACACACAAACACTGGTGTTTGTGTGATGAGCACGAGTGTTTGTTCCTGGATCTTGGATTTTTTCTATGTATTTAAGTATTATAAATTATATATGTATTATGTATATCATCGCGTAGTACAAGCTTTGCTTATTTTGGGAGTAGGTCGATTTGTGTAAGATTGTCCGTGTTATTTATATAATATCATCCTTATATTTGACACAAAACTGTTTTGTATATATTATACAAAATCATAACCCTTCCTTTTGGCTTTACCTTAGTCGGGTAAAAAATAAATCATAGAGAAAGGACGATCATAATTTGATTATAAGTCTATAAAACATTTAACCGGCTCATTGTTTCCGTCGGTAATCTTCATTTACTGCACTAGAGCATTTACGGGCGTGTTTCGCGCCGGTAATGGCATTTCGCTGTCACAGCGCATTAGCGCGGACTCGCTTATTAAGGCGATTGGGCAATGGAGGTGCATTTGGAAGAGTATTGCACGCTTTAAAATACTTCAAAATAATTATTTTTTTGTTTTTAGCCATATTTATGGTTAATTGCATGCGTTAAATCACTATAAAATAAATATATCTAATGTTCCGAAATATTTCTGATTGATTTAAGGCCAACCGGGACAAATGCGACGATGGAACAAATGCGTCTGTTAAAGATTTCTTAATATCTGAACACTTTGAAACTACCCATACCCTCCGTGCCTAAAATTTGGCAGTACGCTTATCGAAAAGAGAGTAGGGATAATTACAAAATTATGCGTTATTATACTATTGTGAAAAGACGCATTTGTCCCGCAGTCGTATTTGACCCGGTCGATCTTATCCCGTGATTTCGCCCACCTTACGTAGAAGTAGCCGATGTTTTAATCCATTTGTATGATAAGTTCCATCTAAATCTGTTTGGCGGTTTATGAGCGTTGTTGCCTATTATTTAAATCAACCTATTTTCATTTTTTGTAATGAAATTCTTTATTCATTATTCAATAACAACTTGTTTGAAATACAATGATCAAAATTATCAAAAATATCTAAATTTTACAAAATTATCGACAGTATGGAAATTATCAAAATAACCAAAATGAAATATTTATAATAGAGCATAGTAATAAGACACAGCAAACTAAACACTATGATTATTAAATGTAAAAATTAAATATAATCCGAATTAAAACTTTAACAAAGTACAGTCGGCACGCGCATTGTTGCCGAAGTATTTGCCGAAAAAGCAGAGTTGGCCGCAAGTGTAAGTACGAATTTATTGTATTTTTACTGTCCCGCTGAATTGGTTAGATACACGATCGCTCGAGACGTAGATCCGATACACGTCGTAGATGCAACCACTAGGTCAGGTTTATTGCAATCAAATGAACCCGGAGTCGATGTATCTGTAACAAAAAGTGTGCCCCGTCGTTTAATTTGTTGGGTCATTTATTCGAGCGTTTGTTTTTGCACCTTGTTGTCGAAACGCCTGAAGGATTTTATGGGATTTTAAAATAGCTCGAAATACTACCAGCGGACGCCCTAAGACGTTTATTTAGCTTGTGGTGAGCAGGCGTTATTACAATTTTAGGGTCATTAACATGATCGTGCAAAAGAAACGTGATAATGAATAACAACGCGATTATTTATTAAGTAAAAACAACAAAATGTTTCACATACATACTTTTACAGCGGCAAATAGTAAATATTTTCGGATAAATAGCAAGAACGCTTTATTTTTTGTTGATATTAATACATTTTAATATCAATACTTAAGTATAATGAAAATGTAACTTTGTTTTATTTAAATGGGTAGTGCGTAAAGTAGGGGTTACCTTGTTTCTGTGGCACTAGACAGACCTTGTTGATGTGCGTAATGCGAAATACTTGTAAATATAAAACCTATGAGACTTCTCCGGCGGTGGAAAGGGCAGTTTTGTGAAGCTGAATTCACCGGCTACAGCCGTACTATCGTAAGGTGAGTGGGTAGTGCGTCTGCAGGGCAAGTGTGCCCACTTACTCGTAAATAACAAAATCCTATTCATAGGTAGGTAATGACATCATACATCGATGCAGCAAACTAAATCATAGTTCTTAGTAATAGTCACAGGTCTACGATTATTAATAAGAACTAAAATATACGGCGCACTTAGCCCCCTTACCTTATCACGAGGGTCCGCGTTTACGTCTGAGGACGGAGTGTCCATTAAAATATTATAATCAATACTTTTTCTGAACATGTAACTATTATACGTCCCATAATATTTATTGTCATAAACCCACAAAATAATTCTCCAATATACCCAATTTAGCGTAATAAATACGTAATTCGATCTAGGATTAAGTGCTTATATAATTGTTATAAAATATAACGTAACGTTTGGTGGCTGACCGCGGAATTACTAATGATTCTAATTAGTTAGTTAGCCAGTAAGCCTGGTTGGAATATGCCAGCTTAATATTAACAGTATTTTTGCCTATTGGATAGTATTTTGGTAACAACACGATAAAAATAACGTTAAGCCCTACTCGTATAGTCTATTTTCAAAATGTATGTTGTTAACTCATAAATATACGGCTGAAAACAAAATGTCACTGATTTAAAAATGATACAATATATTCGATCACGTGAACTAACACTTATATTGGGCAAAGCTTACTTTTGTAATCAATTTAAATGCTTAGTAATTAAGCACGGCGTTTGTTGCTATTTGTAGCGACTGTGAAAATTTAAAATGAACATAAAACTTCAAAATTGATGTCGAAGTCGAAACAGGGATTGGAAACGGTATTTTTTTCATTCAAAATATCCGAAATTAACGATTCGTTGTTTTCGTTCAATTACGAGATTTTCGTATGTTTTATTAAAATTCTTGAACTTGAACAAGGTGTTTGGTGATGAATGTCTCGTCTCTTAAATACAGTTTTAAAACATTCCAGAAATAGCGTGTATTTTAGAAGATTTAAAAAATACCAGTTACGATCCCTGGTCGAAAATAAATTGATGGTATGATATTTTACTACCTAGTAGGTATTTTCATAAAAATTGTTACAAATATATTCGCAGATTAACACAAAAGCAACTCATGTTTAATGCTTTATAATACTAATATTGATAAATCTATGGATATGATAATTATCACCGTACTTACAAAATACATTTATGAATGTAAAACGCTGTCGTTATTCCCAGATCATACTAGAGATATTTTTTACGTTCAGGGAATAAAATCCAACTCAGTGAAAGTTGTATTTTAGTTGAAATAAGGTCTCATGTACTACGCGTACTACTGCGAGTTCAAGGACAGAATTTCGCGTCAACGCGTTCATACTGCAGTTGCATAAAACAGCGTCTATCGACTTTAGTACACACTCGCATACTAAAACTGTTCGAGCATATTTTAAGGTGAAACGATGACTCCTTAGAGCGTCTTGTCGTGTGGGGTAGAACAATTTATAATTTAAATGTAAACAGCGTCAAAGAACTTCGATGCGATGGACCGACCAAATAAGAGCCATCGAGGGAGGGCAAGATGAATAGTTTTTTTTTTCGGTCAATATAACACCAATACCGAATACCATCAGTCTCCTCAGTCTCAGCCACGCTATTAATGCGTCGTTCATACTGCGCGACGCAGCGGTGGCATAAACAAGCGTCGTAAACTCTTAAGCGCAGCGCTCTCTTTCATATATAATAAAAATATTGATTTGTAGTATCAAAAATATATGTAAATTTTCATTTTATGTAATTCAATAAAATATTTGTTTTTAATATTTTTTTATTAGTGTCTGCCGCGCTGCGTGTGACGCCCGCCGTACGCGAATAAACAAGAAACGCCCCGGGCGCCCGCGCCGGTCTCCCACTCAACGTAGCGGACCGGACGATCTTACGCTCTGTCCCGCCCTGGCATCAACGTAGTCTCTCTATTTTGTTAGTGTCTGTCAAAACTAAAACTACCTAACCGCTTCGAGGTTAGCGATGTATGCACATAAATGTTACCAAGTGCCAAGTTTTGTCCTAAAAATTCTATGCACAAAAATTAATTCGCAGAATTGACGACGCAGCTGCACGAAATAAGCGTAAGTGTACGACGCCTGTCCCGCTGTGGTACCTATACGTCGGTGCCGAAAAACTCATACATTAAAACATTCCAGCTTTCATTACAAATACATAAATATACCTACTCTTTTATAAGATAATTTGCGTATTACGATTAATATTTTACATTCCAGACAAAATAAAAGTAAATAAAAAGTATATATAAACTTTAAACTAAACTTATAAGATGAAAAAGATTATAGAAAGAATACACCATCTGAAAGGTCCGCCTGCGGCATCGTCCCCAGTATGCTGGCAGCGTTACCTCTTTGTATTGCCAGAGAGATTCTCCGGCAGAGGTAAGCGCCAGCCCTGGGGTCTCCCGATGCGTCAATGAGTTGTTTCGACAAGGCCTTAACCAGCTGACCATGGGCCCAATGTCTCGACTGCAAGCGCCGCAAACTCGTAGTTGTTTAATAAGGTCGAATATTTGCGGCGCTTGACCATTTGGGGCTGGTCACCTGCAGCACCGGCCTTTGAGCGGGTCGCCTGGATGTGGGACTGCGCGAAAGTGTCGACACACGTCGCGTCCCACACCAGCACCCTGCCCAACTTCCACGGCACCAGCGTTGCTCCGTCGGGGCGTTTGCCATCGTCTCTCGCCATACCTGAGGGTTCAAGGACAGAGGCGGTGGCAAGCGAACGGTGAATTAAATCGTTAATGGTGCCGTGGCGGTATAAGCGGCCGGCGCTCCTTGTGCAAGAAAGGCCACGTCGACCCAACCGATCGACGTTCTTGCCGCAGGTGCACGTATGGGAGACACAGATTTCAGAACCAAGCCGCAAGCATATCGCTATTCTTAAGCAACTTGGGTCCAAAACCGTGCCTATCTGCTTTGAAGGCAGTGCACGCAACCAATGACCCGACTCGGGCGCAGATACGGCCAGGAGGCGAGCACGATCTGAATCGTCCGAACTGGTCTGAAAGAGTTGAACATGGGTTGCCTTAAGACATGGGGAGTCCCAGGCTCTTTGTACATGTTTTGTTGTTGGGGTATCCTCTCCCGGGCAAGCGCGGCACCAGGCTTCTCTGGCCTCCCTAAGACACACTACCTCGTCTAGAAACCTAGATTGGTTTAGAATTAAATTGACAAGAGATAGTGAGCCGTAGGAGGAGGTCAAAAACGCTGGTAGCGCCACGCTATTCGTGGAGCGAATCCCCAGACCACCTAATCTGATGGGAAGAACCGCGTGGGTCCAAGACCTTGCATCAAAATCTACATTTAAAATTTTAGAAAGAGTTAATTGAATTGAATTATCTATGGATGATAATATGGTCGGAAAGTTCCAAATCGGGCAGCTGCGGAGAAGATATAAGAATTTAGGGGTGACTAAGCAGAAACTGATAATGAATAGAGCCATGTGTGGATTAATTTTAAAAAGAAGATCGGAAAGGAAAAATTAAGTTTACATTTAAAAACGGGGTGGATAGCATCGTCGAAAATTGGAGACTACCTACTTAGTCATTTACTGATACTTGTATATAGTATAGTTAGTTTAAGTAGTTCAAAATAAAAAAAGTATTTGCGTATTGAGAAATAATTTAAAACTTCAACGCTACTCTACGGATTTTTATGGCACCAGCACGAGTACACATGTGCCAATTAACTTTAGGTGCTTGTACCAGGTTTAGGTATAAGTGACACAATTTTTTTATTAATTCACTTTAACATACAATAGGTACGTTATTAATATCCATACTAAATGTGAAATGTGTGTCTGCTTATCTATCTGACTGTCTGTTACCTCTTCACGCTTAAACCGCTGAACCGATTGGAATGAAATTTGGTATTGAGGGCTTGAGTCCAGGGGTAGGACATAGGCTACTTTTTATCCTGGAAAAATACCCTTATCCGCGATAACGAATCCAAGTCGGACGAAGTCGCGGGCGGCCGCTAGTAGATTAATATTTTCTTTTACCTGTGCTTTTTCAGATCAGCAAAAACACCAAAACCGAATCTACGCTCCGTCCCATCAGTCAGCGCAACAAACCGACAAAAGAGCATAAACCAGCACGCAACGATTAATGCGTCGTTCATATTTCACGACGCAGCGGCGGCATAAATAAGCGTCGTAAACCCTTAACGCCCTGCCCCGCCATGGTACCGATACGTTTGTGCCAATAAATGTTTTATTGCCAAATTTGTCCTGAGAATACTCGGATTTTAGTGTTAATCTCATTAGTATACATATTAATCAGCTAATCAAGAGTGCGTGTTTATTGCCAATCGACTAAAGTTATGAAGGTACTCGTAAAACTGTTACAAATGGAAGGAAAATTGGTAACAGATCAGAACCTCAATGTCTACAACAACCTCAAGTCCCTCCCTAACCACCAGGTATGGAAGGTATTGTCGTCATGATCATCATCATCATATCAGCCTAGGGACGTCCACTGCTGGACAAAGGCCTACCCCAAGGATCTCCACAACGACCGGTCGCGCGCCGCCCTCATCCAACGGTTTCCCGCGATCTTCACCAGATCGTCGGTCTATCTTGTTAGGGGCCTCCTTACTCTGCGTCGTCCTGTACACGGTCGCCACTCGAGAAGTTTTCTGCCCCAGCGGCCAGATTAGCAACTCTTTGAGCTTTGAGGTATGGGTATTGTCGTCATAATTAGCAAAATGATGTCCACGGCTAGATATAGGCCTTCCCAAAGAACGCAACCATGACCGTGTCCACCCCCCCCCCCCCTTTTCCAGCGGACTCTGATTACCTTCACCAGATTATCAGTCCACCTTATGTGGGGCTTACCCACAATGTGCAAAAACTAAAAGCAATTCTACTACTATCCATACTTTTCCATACTATTCCATACTAATATTATAAATGCGAAAGTGTGTCTGTCTGTCTGTCTGTTACCTCTTCACGCTTAAACCGCTAAACCGATTTGGATGAAATTTGGTATAGAGATAGTTTGAGTCCCGGGGAAGGACATAGGCTACTTTTTATCCCGGAAAAATACCCCTATCCGCGATAAACGAATTTAAGGCGGACGAAGTCGCGGACATAAGCTAGTTCTATTATAATCGTGCTCTTATCACGTTATTTGGTTTCGGGTAAGAGCCAAGAAATAGATTTCCAACATAGATGGACTAATAATCAGTAGAAAAAAAAAAAATAAGATGCACGATGTGATGCGGATGGATACTAATAAAAATACCTTAATACGAAGTATGGAAGCAAGTTGTCCTTTTCAAAAACCAAACGACTTGTAACTTATCAAGATTCATACATGACAACAAGGCAACAACCACGTATTTAATAAATTCATATTAAATATAACTATATTCATTAAGTTTCAGTAACTTTTAACTTCAATAACATAAAGCGCTCAGTATTATTTCTGGCATAATGCAATAAGTTAAAAGTCGGACCCAGACACAAACAGACAATTCAGACACTGAGTAATATTATAACAATCCCTCTTAAACAATTAGGCTGTTCTAGTGGCTGAACAAGGCTCACAGGCAATAATTCGCGGCTTCGGTAAACAAAGACCTATGTAACTACGAGCTTCATAGTCGGCTATGTCATTATTCCACTGAAATTGCCTGGTCTCTACTGGCCTTAGTAACTCAGAGAAAGTTAGACAGCTTGAGTGTTTTGTTTACTATCACTGTGTAGACTTTAATTTAAGGCGGCCAGGAGTGTCACTCTGAAAATTCGAGCTAAACCGTCTTCAGTTGATCCCTAGACATAGATAATTAAGACACGAGACGTAGCGGTACATGTAGATCACAGGTCAAAATGTATTGGTCCGACAATCAGGTTATCAAAACTGACTTAAGAAACAAGCCAGCGACGACCAGGGACCAACGATTCATCATCACCATCATCATCATTTCAGCCATCTGACTTTAGAAACAAGCCAGGGCGAGACCAACGATTCATCATCACCATCATCATCATTTCAGCCGTCTGACTTTAGAATCAAGCCAGGGCGAGATCAACGATTCATCATCACCATCATCATCATTTCAGCTATCTGACTTTATAATCAAGCCAGGGCGAGACCAACGATTCATCATCACCATCATCATCATTTCAGCCATCTGACTTTATAATGAAGCCAGGGCGAGACCAACGATTCATCATCACCATCATCATCATTTCAGCCATCTGACTTTAGAATCAAGCCAGGGCGAAACCAACGATTCATCATCACCATCATCATCATTTCAGCCATCTGACTTTAAAATCAAGCCAGGGCGAGACCAACGATTCATCATCACCATCATCATCATTTCCGCCATCTGGCTTTAGAATCAAGCCAAGGCGAGACCAACGATTCATCATCACCATCATCATCATTTCAGCCATCTGACTTTATAATCAAGCCAGGGCGAGACCAACGATTCATCATCACCATCATCATCATTTCCGCCATCTGGCTTTAGAATCAAGCCAAGGCGAGACCAACGATTCATCATCACCATCATCATCATTTCAGCCATCTGACTTTATAATCAAGCCAGGGCGAAACCAACGATTCATCATCACAATCATCATCATTTCAGCCATCTGACTTTAAAATCAAGCCAGGGCGAGACCAACGATTCATCATCACCATCATCATCATTTCCGCCATGTGGCTTTAGAATCAAGCCAAGGCGAGACCAACGATTCATCATCACCATCATCATCATTTCCGCCATCTGGCTTTAGAATCAAGCCAGGGCGAGACCAACGATTCATCATTACCATCATCATCATTTCCGCCATCTGGCTTTAGAATCAAGCCAAGGCGAGACCAACGATTCATCGTCACCATCATCATCATTTCCGCCATCTGGCTTTAGAATCAAGCCAAGGCGAGACCAACGATTCATCATCACCATCATCATCATTTCAGCCATCTGACTTTATAATCAAGCCAGGGCGAGACCAACGATTCATCATCACCATCATCATTATTTCAGCCATCTGACTTTAGAAACAAGCCAGGGCGAGACCAACGATTCATCATCACCATCATCATCATTTCAGCCATCTGACTTTAGAATCAAGCCAGGGCGAAACCAACGATTCATCATCACCATCATCATCATTTCAGCCATCTGACTTTAAAATTAAGCCAGGGCGAGACCAACGATTCATCATCACCATCATCATCATTTCCGCCATCTGGCTTTAGAATCAAGCCAAGGCGAGACCAACGATTCATCATCACCATCATCATCATTTCCGCCATCTGGCTTTAGAATCAAGCCAAGGCGAGACCAACGATTCATCATCACCATCATCATCATTTCAGCCATCTGACTTTAAAATCAAGCCAGGGCGAGACCAACGATTCATCATCACCATCATCATCATTTCCGCCATCTGGCTTTAGAATCAAGCCAAGGCGAGACCAACGATTCATCATCACCATCATCATCATTTCCGCCATCTGACTTTAGAATCAAGCCAGGGCGAGACCAACAATTTATCATCACCATCATCATCAGTCCTCAATAGACTTCCACATACGCCGGATAGAGGCGACCCGCAACCCTAACCAGGGTCTCCACTCAAGAACTCTTGTGCCCCAACGGCCGTTGGTTTTTCGAACTACGTGCCCATTGCCACTTTAGTTTGCTTACTTACTTTAGATCATACTAGGTTCTGCCCGCGACTTCGTCCGCCTTAAATTCGTTTATCGCGGATAAGGATATTTTCCGGGATAAAAAGTAGCCTATGTCCTTCCCCGGGACTCAAACTATCTCCATACAAAATTTCATCCAAATCGGTTCAACGGTTCAAGCGTGAAGAGGTAACAGACAGACAGACAGACAGACACACTTTCGCATTTATAATATTAGTATGGAATTAGCATGGATTATAGCAGCGCTGCGTTAGACGCTGACATTATATTACGTAAATACTAACAGAAAGTAAACTGTTTTCCAATAGATAATTGCCGCAGAGAATCGTTTTACCTTGTATATACCGCGTGCACCCAAATAGAAGCTTTATATATTTAGTATCCAAGTATGTGCCGTGCAATAGGATGGCGGTTGACGAAGCAGACTTGTTTTTGAGTGGAAACCGCGTCTGGGCAAAAGAAGCATAGGAAGTCTTCAGACAAGATGGAGCGAGGATACTCGCTGGGCTGGTGACGGCCGGAAGAGAGTGGCTGAGGATCGTACTTAGTGACGCACCCTTGGCGAGACCTATGTCCAGGAGTGGACTGCAATGGGTTGATAATAAACAGGATGGCTGGGCACGCTAGGTCTGATAAAAACGGAGATGGCAAAATGACGGCATTCTAAAACGACTGGCCCGAAGTCAAGGACTGCATCTCCGGAGAGTAAAGTAACCGTTTTAAAACGGTATGACGTCATACCGTTTCGTTTCAGTTAGGTTTCGATTGCGTAAGGTACTTTGTTCGGTAGCCGAATATAAAGGTTAGTTTTTTTTTTTCAATTTTAGAACCGCTTTCATTAAGCTACAGGCTGATTCCCCGCACACCGCTCCCACAGTACCTTTGTCATCTTCATCGTCATCGCCGCGCGCGCCGTCTTAAGTAAGTATTTAACGAAGCAGTATTGATATCCAATACCGCTGCCATACCGTTTATACGAGTAGCGTACCGAAAACAGTCGCTGCTGGAGATTGCGACATAAAAGAAGTTGTAGAGATCAAATATAAATGTAAACATGACACCTGTGTTCATGAATAGGCTGAACAGCTGAATAATATTTTTTTAATTTGTTTCTTGTGGCTGAATGGTTATCGGACCAAAAATATTCGCGTTCACATTACACACGAACTGACATTAAGAACACAAATCTGTATTGTCCATGTGTTGATGAATAAATTTAAAATATTATCTATACGTAAGTCACAGAGACCGTAGACAATATTAAAAATCCTTTGCATTTATTTTATTTATTATAGAAATTAAGATTATTATTATCAGGTTGTGTATAACAGCCCTAATAGGGTCTACTCGAACACTACACACGCGAAATACGGACGACTTTCATGAAAAAAAAAAACATCATGGTGGGATTGGAGGGAAAATTTAAAAAACTTCTGACGTTAGTTGGTTTTTTGAGTGGAGTATTTTTTTATTTCATTGCATATGTTTGAAAAAAGCACCATACATGCCTCTAGCCGTGAAAAGTGCTTGCCAGCTTAGTATCACTATCCGGCCTCCCCGGCAAGCCCTTTTTCCCGGTGTCTGTAATAAGTAATGTACTATTAAAATTATATCTTTTCATGTCTGGACCGTAAGAGAAATTGAAGTTACCTTTTTCGCTCTTGACACAGTAACAGGCCTAAAAAGATACGGGTTTCTATTTCCCTTACATCTTCTCCATCATATCAGCGCAACGGACGTCCACTGTGAGACAAAGGCCTCCCCAAGGATCTTTACAACGAACGGTCGTGCGCCGCCCCCATTCAGCGGTTTCCCACCACTACCATTAATCATCCCTGCAGACGTTAGAGATTTGTAATCATAGTCTCCCATGGTACCAGCTCGCGTGGGAGCGACTCCCTAAGTAACACCACGAGCTGTATTAAAGCTTGTACAGCTCTTATAATGAAAAATATATATATTTACTTTATTTCAGACACGGCTAAAACGGGCTCTAGTAGCTGTATAAGCCTTAATACAGTTTGTGTGCTACTTGGGTTGCCACTTTTCTTTCTATGTATTATGTGTATAATGTTATCATACATTTTCCTTAGTCTATCAGTCATAAAAATATTCAAATAAGAACATAATAATGAAATAATGATCTTTATTCTGTAAGTAGGCCACAAGGGCACTTTTACAAGTCTGACTCTACGGCGTTTCCCAAGTCAGTCATTTTTTCGAAATAACTCTTATATCTATTACAATATTTGTACTTAGTCTATCCTAAATATATGTTTTGAGTGTATAAACTCAATGAGTAGTCCTTTAAGAAAACATATCAAAACTTACAAAAGTAAAAAAAAATATAGAATATAAAAAAGCAAAATAGTGATTTTTTATTTCAAACAACTTACATACGTTTGATATGCCACCTTATAAGAACCGTGTCCCGGTAAAAGTAAATTATTTGGTTTCTGTTTTGGGCCATGCAGTTTTGTCTGTTAAATAGTCCTCTACCCTATAATAAGCCTTTGCCAGTAGGGACTCTTTTAAGTACTTTTTGAGAGCTGGAAACGATAATTTTAAAGCATCATCTGGTAGCTTATTATAAAAATGTATACATTGGCCTACGAATGATTTGGCTACTTTACGAACGCGAAACTTTCTAATAGCGATTTTGTTTTTATTTCTAGTATTAAAATTGTGGATATCTGAATTCCTAGTAAAAGACTCTAGGTTCTTAATAACATAAATAATATTCTCATAAATATATTGGGACGCTACGGTTAATATGTTGATGTCTTTAAAAAGTTATCTTAAGGAGTCACGGGAGTTCAAGTTATATATAGTCTTTTTTGTAACACAAATATAGTCTGTATGTCAGCTGCTTTGCCCCAAACCAGAATACCATATGACATGATACTATGAAAATAACTATGATATACTAAGCGAGCAGTATCAACATTGCTCAATTGTCTAATTTTTCTAATAGCGTAAGCTGCTGAACTTAATTTACCTGCAAGTACTGCTAAATGGGGACTCCATTGCAAGTTCTTGTCCAGTGTTATACCTAAGAATAATGCCCTATCCACCATTTCTAAACATTCACCATTGAGCGATATAGCAGAATCCACTGCTCTAACATTCGGTAAAGCAAATCTAACACATTTCGTTTTCTTAGCATTCAATACCAGATTATTAATATTAAACCAGTCAAGTACTTTAACTAGTACACTATTAATTTCGGCATAGTCTGTTGCTTTCCGGTCAACTTTGAAAATTAATGATGTATCATCAGCAAATAGTACTATATCACAAAGATTTTCTACTATAGATGGTAAGTCATTTATATTAACCAAAAATAGAAATGGCCCTAAGATAGAGCCCTGTAGCACTCCTAGCTTAACTGCAGCTCCACTGGATTGGGTTCCATTTACAACAACTGTTTGTGTTCTATTGCTGCGATATGAAGACATAGGGCTTAAGGTATTTATAGACAGGCCATAATGTTCTAATTTCAAAATGAGTGTTCCATGATCAACGCAATCAAATGCCTTACAAAGGTCACAAAAAACTCCAATTGCATCACAAGATTTCTCCCAGATGTTGTAAATATGTTTAATGAGTACAGATGCTGCATCAGCTGTGAAGCAGTTTATTTATATTGAAGTTTCCCAGCAGATCTATAAACATTAATTTTTCGAAAACTTTGTGTCACCTGATTTAAAAAGAGGTATGACTTTACTAAGTTTCATAAGATCTGGAAACACGCCCTCTCATATGCAATTATTATAAATGAAGGCTAGATAGGGTGCAATTGAATCTATGATATGATGAAACTTTTTTACTGAAGTTCCCCATAAATCCTCTGTTTTCTTTAAATGCAGTAACTTAAATGTTTTAATAACTTCTATTAAACTTATTTGACTAAATTCAAAGCTTATATTGCATTTGCTAAAATTAACATTAAGTAACAAATGGGCTTCGGTCGCAGATGATTGAAGATATCTTGTAGTATTCATTGCAATGTTGGAAAAATAATCCTCTAATGCCGAGGCAACATCGTGGTTCGACATAATCTGACCATTTCCTGACATAATGTTGACTTGACTATTGCGAGTTTTTGTTTTACCAGTTCCCCTATTAATAATATTACATACGAATTGACAACGTCGAAACTAAACAAAACCACCAAAATATGGTTAGTCCGCCAGTTAGATTATCAGAAAAGATTGGACACGTATTTTTTCAAATGTCAAAAAACAGAAAATTACGAAGATAATGGTCCGTTAAAGTTACCCGTGACGTCACGCCGTGCGACCGTTTTTCGCATGGCGTGATGTCATGCGCCCGCACTCCCTTTGACGCGCTTTATCTTTGTCTTTTTTGTTTGATTGACAAAAGAAAAAACACGTGTCCAATATTTTTTGATAATTTATTTATTTATTTATTAACAATAACATCACACAGTTTTACAGTAATCTATTGCACTATTTAATTTCATGTTTACAAGAAAATATTAGATGCTAGAGGACCTGTTATCCATCATCTCGCGAAACCTCAGGCACTCCTCGCACACAGCCCCCCATCGCCATGCAAACAAATCACAATCCGGCGCTGATACCAGGAGCGAGTTGAGTAGAGCGAAGGAGGAGCGGTGAATGACGGTGCGACACAGTGCGTGCCGGAGGCACTGCCAGCAACACTCGCGTACGTGCTCGTGAAGGAATCCTTGGGACGCTCGGAACAGAGAATTTTACTAGTTGCTCTACTAGTTCTGGGCAACTGAAATCACCGCGGAGTACGCGACATGCAACAACCAGCAAGCTAAGGTTGCGCCACACCTCCAAGGAATGGAAGCCAAGGGTACCAAGCAGAAATTTAGTGGGGTATAAACATGGGTAATAGCCATAGATCTTTTCATACAGTATTCGTAAAAAGGCCTTTTGAACCCTCTCCAAAAGTAAAGCGTACGTTGATTCATGAGGGTTCCACACCATCGCGGATACTTCTAACTTGCTCCTCACTAAGGCATTATAGAGTACCTTTATAGCCCCAGGATCATGAAAATCCCTAACGTTACGAATAACGAAACCAAGTCTTTGGTATGCATCGCCAGCGAGGGCTCTGATATGGTCGTGAAAAGTGAGGCGAGTGTCAAATATAACCCCGAGGTCCTTTACCGAGAAGACTCTATTAATGGGCTCCGTACCCAGAACGTATTCGGAATGTATTGGTGTACTAGAACGACTAAAAGTGCATACGCAGCACTTGGCGGCAATTAAAGAGAGTTTGTTGTCCACACTCCAACGGAACACCGAGGCAACATCCTCCTGTAGCGACACACAGTCTTCAAGACGCTCCACTCTATACACCAATTTAAGGTCGTCAGCATAGAGGAGACATCTTGCGTTTCTAACTGCCAATGCAAGATCATTAACCATTATGCCAAACAGGAAAGGACCCAGAATTGAACCTTGGCTGACGCCAGAGCGAGTATGATACGGAGCGGAGACGAAATGGCCATGCTGGACAAATTGTTGTCGATCGCGTAAATAACTCGCAAAAAAATCAGTAGCTTTGCATCAATGCCAATATTGCTGAGCTTGTGGAGCAGCACGTCGTTGCCTACACGGTCGAAAGCCTTTTGAAAATCAAAATAGACCACGTCTACCTGGATGGCCTTGTCCAGATGCTCAGAAATGATGTTAGTTAGAATTAAAAGATTTGTATTTACTGAGCGATTATCTCTGAAGCCGTGCTGTGAGTCACAAAAGAATGGCTTTGCCTGGGCAGCTAGTGTTCGGTGGAGTATAGACTCAAATAGTTTGGCAAGCGTGGGCAGGATAGCAATAGGCCTATAATCTAACTGACGGACTACTTAGAATGATATTTTTTTGCCCAGGGAACTACCCTATAACTCGTATTATGTACTCAGTAATCATCTTCTGGAACCCCTATTCCGCTGATTACCAATAATCCTTTAACATTTTCAGTCCCCCTGTTAGTACCGAGCCACCGCGACCCATCGGCCCTTGAGGATTTTATTACCGTTCGATTATTACCGTTACTGAAATTCGATATAATCGAATGATTTGTAAGTGAATCTCAATCTCCCTGTTCTAATCTCATCAGGCAAAATTGTGACAAATATTGGAATTAGGCTATCAAAGATGGAACCTTTACTTTATGGGACCTTTACTTTACCTTCGAAAGTCAATTGAACCCAACTTTATCGATTGAATATATACCTCATTTTGATTTGTCTAAATAGAGTTAATAGCCAAAAATTTAAAAACTGGAAGTAAATAAAAAAAAGCAAGAAGTTGAAATAATTTCTTATCCTTTGTATAAATTTTGTTTCATACTAAATGGCTTTATGTACCTAAGTTTTTTACAAAAAAAAAACATTTTAAGAATATGCATAATAAAATTAAACTTTAAAAAATGAACTAAGATTACAAATTGAAACCTCACTAAAATACATTTTAACGATTAAACTATATTTTAAATAAATATTTTCCAATCTAAGCTCTCAAAATAATTACTTAATAATAGATGTATCGATTCTCTATTTACGGTTAACCTAATTAGCAGTTTCTAGACAGTTTTAATAGTGTGGTTCAGTGCTTACGGGAAATTAAACTCGTGCGCGAACGTTATACGCCATAAACACGAAGTTAAAGTCAACATATTTACACGTAGCATTAGTTTCTGTACTGTAAGCTTGATGTGTAAATAAAATAAAACAAATAGCGTTGGGATGTAAGATTAACCTGTGATAGGATAGATTCTACCTGTGTGATAGGTAGGTAAGCGTAAAATGATTTAATCGACACTTATGAGAGAAACTCACATAGACCTCCCTCAAAGAATGCCACTATAATAGTCAAGAGGGAAACCTTTAAACTTTTAAGAATATGAAATCATGATCTTTATTCTGTAAGCAGGCCGCAAGGGCACATTTACAAGTGTGACTCTACAGCATTTCCCAAGAGGAGACCACTGTTGAGAAGAAGGACACAAAATGCGCATGAACATCGGTCTAATTTTTTTTGGTTCATGGCACAAACTATAATTCATTAGCAACGTAAGTTAGGGAAATAGTCCGGAAACTTTACGCAAAAAATATATCTATTTTGACTTTTATACTACGAAGTTCTTCAAGACAACATTCTTGAAGAACTTCGCAGTGAGTCTATACTTAAAAACATATGTTTAGGATGTGCTAAGTACAAATATTGTAGTTGGTAAGAGTTATTTAGAAAAAAATACTGTTGAGTTTGTTTCGGCTTTCTTCTCAAGAGTGGTCTCCTCTTGGGAAATAATAATAATAAATATATATCAGGGACAATCTTATACAAATCGACCTAGGCCCAAACTAAGCAAAGCTTGTATTATGGGTACTAGGCGACAATATACATAAGATATAGCTAAATTATTTCACTTAAATACATAGAAAACATCCAAGACCCAGGAAAAAACATTCGTGCTCTTGCCATGGCCGGGATTCGAACCCGGGACCGCCAGCTTCGTAGGCCGTTCTACAGCCCACTGAGCCAAACTTCTCATCACCGTAAAATGGCAATAGATAGTTAAACTTGTAAATGTGCCCTTGCGGCCTACTTACAGAATAAAAATCATTATTTCGTCTTATTCGTCGATTTTAACATTTTGGATCCGCAAAGGTCTTCATTATTATCAAACAAACCCTGAAGAATCAACTGCGAAGCTACGTAAAACTCCGGCCCCGATACTTTCACCTCACATAATCAAAAGCGCCGGTAGGTAAAAAGGCAGACCTCGCAATAGGTAATAAGGTCACGAGCAAACAGTAAAGTTTGTTTTTATGCCGACACTGTCAATCGGGCCCTTTTGATCCTCCTACAGTCTATTGAAATACACATGCCATCCCGTTTTTACAACGCAGGTTAGATTGAGACGGCATGAAAGTTTGATGGGTTTTCAGACTCCATGTCGGTTGGAAGCTATAAAAAGATAGCGTAAAGAGAGAACGTATTAGTTGAATGGAGGGTTTTTAATCAGCAATTCTTTGTGATTGGATATATTTGTAATTGTTTTGGTTATTCGTTTTTTTGGGTTTGATGTTCGCATAGCAATGTACATAGCTCTAAAATGTTCATTTCAACCTGCGAATATCCGGCACATCACATCGTTTTCTTATTTTGTTTGATATTTAATTATTTTAGAAGTGAAAACTACTTTAGCGACGCTGTGCACTTTTTGTGATGGGGAAGAAATGCTAAACTCGCGGATGATTGAAAATTCATAAGACTGAAAGATGTTCGGTTCAAATTTTGAAGTTAGGTGATAATGTAATATTATGACACCATCGAGCTGATCTGATGATATACCCACATGGTGGTCATAGGAACTCTATAATTTAAGTAATAATAAAATTCTACCGAATTTGGGCTCTTTAGAATCGTCTCGATAAGAATTGTCACAAAAATACAATTTTTGACAGACACTTTTTCACCTTCAATCAAACACAAAAAGGAATTACAATCTGTCCATCGCTTCATGCCCTACAGTATCACAGTTAGACACACAGATGCATACGTTAAACTAATAACACTCCTATTTTCGACAGGGGTTAAAAACTAAAAACTACACAACATAATAATAAAAAAACCGTTGTCTTCCAACGCAATAAGCCACATCGCTCATAATCCCCCGTCGCTCTAATTCTCCTCCACAAAATGCCCCAGGCGAGATTGGCAATTTAATAAATATGAAACGAGCAGGACACAAGGAGATTGACTTTTACGAATCACTAAACTATATCGAGTTTCGGTAACCATAATAATCGGATGACAATAAAATTTGGGGGGCGATGGGTTGCTGTATCGACTGCCTAAGAAAATGTCGAATCATTGTTGGTAATGGAATGGAGTCAGGAATGGTGACAACTTAGATCAGATTTTTGTATAAAATTACAAAGCATGACGTTTGACAGGAAATAAAAAACCTGACACACTTAAAATAAAGCTGATGAAGATGATTGAAGACCACCTGCAAAGGGCTGCACAAATCATCTTGAATTAACTAAGCACCGATAGCCATTGGGGCAAAATATTCTCGAGTGGAGACCAAGCTGAGTAGCTAGGTCGTCCGACCACCTTTGGGTTTGGTCGGACGCCTTGGTTACGATTGCGGGGTCTCTCTGGATGCGGGTCGCCTCTATCCGGATCACATGGAAGCTTTTTGAGGAGGCCTGTGTCCAGCAGTGGACGTCATATGGCTGAAATTATGATGATGATGATGAAACCTAAGAAAACGGTCTATGGAAGAAGTCACCTCTGAAAGGTGACTTCGTTTGAATCAAAGAAAAAACGAAATCATAAGTTTAAGCTTAATACCTTTCCAGTCAAAATAGGTACAGGAGTCTAATTGGATGGATAAATTCAAGGCGTATAGCACAGTTTTCGCTGGTGGAAAGGCGGACAAGTTGAACCGGTAATCCAAAGGTACCGGTTTCGATTTCTGGTGTGGCCACTTGCGAGCGCAATAGTGTTTCGGTTTCTATGTATCTATATCGCAAAAGAAATATTGTTTATCTCATTAGGCGCTACGATGCGATGCCACAGACATACTGACCTATTGCCCTTTCTTATTTCATATTTTTATATATAAATTATAACACCATTAACACTATTTGACTCATAATATTTTCTTCTGTTTCCGCGATTATTACTAATTGAAATAAAACAATTTAACGGATTATATCGCGTATATTATCTCATTTTAGTTCCCGACGTTTCAATTGTAACTTTGACAGAGGAAAATACATCTTTTCTTAGTCCACCCGTGACCATGGAAAGCTGGAAAGCTTCCAAAACGTCGGGAACTAAAATGAGATAATATACACGATATAATCCATTAAATTGTACTATTTGACTCATTATATCAGCCCAAGGACGTGCAATGCTGGACAAATGCTCATCCAACGGTTTCCCGCGATCTTCACTACATCATCGGGCCATCTTGTTGGGGGCCTTGCCACGCTGCGTCGTATACGTGGTCGCCACTCGTGAACCTTTCTGCTCTAGCAGCCATCGGTTCTACAAGCAATGTGCCCCGACCACGCCCACTTAAGTTTAGCAACTCTCAACTACCTTGGTTCTTCTGCGAATCTCCATATTTCTCACCTCAACTGCCCAAATCACTCTGCAGCCGTATTTTTCCCAATCAATCCTTCTCGTTTCCTATTTACGAAACTTATTATAACATCAAATAAAACGAGGGTCAAAAAATCCGGTACGATTGCGCATCCGGCTTAGGAGGGTTAACTCAGATAAGAGATAATTTGACACGGATTACAGGCGCCACACTAAATACAGATTAGCGTGACGTATGGACGCACTTTAGAGGGTTAGAGCTTAAAAATGGGACTCAAATTCAGCTCATAGACGCCTAGGCTATTAAAAACGAGTTGAATAGTATTAAAAAATGGCGGAGCTGAGTCAATTGATAGCACGGGCGTTCGAATATACCATTTTTTGGTGTTTTCTAAATTCTCCAACTAGAAACCATGAGAAAAGGCGAGCGAATAAAGAAAAGATAACAAGTAATAATCTCCTTTGTCTATTACACCTAGAACATTCTTATTATTGAACTTAAGACCACTTCTCAATTGTATATACTGCATTTCTATCGTGAAACTGAATGAAGTGCCACTGTCACTTTTATGGAACCTCGGAAAGACATTTCGATCGGGTATGAGAATCGGCCCCCAGATTACATGAATAAAACATCGACCAGATAAACACAGCATAAATAAATCCCGCAAAGCAACGCCAAGCAATCGCGTGAAATATGGAAAACAACGTACAAACCGTGAAAATCCAGATATAAAACTAAACTACAGCAGCATTAAATTAAAACTAGAAGCCAAATGCGACGCGAACACCGCACTAACAAAAGACGTAAGTGACGAAATCGTCCCACAAACATTCAACTTTTAGGTTCTGTGTAACTATGTTAGCTGTGTTGTGGTACATTAATTAATTTGTGCCCCCTGTAATGTGATACTTAACTTAATTTTGGATGCATGCCGGCTATGTGTCTCAATGTATGGAAGTTTATGAAATAGCGGGTGTTTGTTTATTCTGTGATTCGGGGCAGCAACTGAGTTTTGTAGAACCAAATAAAATTAAAACTAAGTATCCAAAAAAGGACCAATGATCTGGTGAAAATCGCGGGAAACCGTTTAAATGAGGCCGGCGCAAGACCGGTCGTTATGGAAATCCTTGGCAGAGGCCTTTGTCCTGCAGTGGACGTTCTTGGTTCTTGATGATCCAAAACCGCCGGCAACAGAAATATGAGTGTACCTAATATTGAACGACTATCGCTATACAGGGGAAAGTCAAACTAAGGCTACCCGCATCCAGAGAGTCCCCGCAACCCTAACCAAGTCGTCCGACCACCTTGCGGGTGGCCACGCAGCGCTTGCCAGTACGCGGTCTCCACTCGAGAATCTCTGTGCCCCAAGGGCCATCGGTTCTTCGAACTATGAGCACTACCCATTACCACTTCAGTTTGCTTACCCTGTTTGCTATGTCGGTGACCTTGATTCGTCTACGAATCTCTTTATTTCTGATTCGATCTCGTAGAGAGATCCCGAGCATAGCCCTTTCCATAGCTCGCTGAGTGACTCTGAGCTTCCTTAAGAAGCTCATAGTTAGAGACCACGTCTCGGCTCCGAAGGTCATCGCGGGTTTTACGCACCGTTTGAAGATGGATGGATATAATAACTTTGTTCTAAGTTCATATCATCAGCCGAATAGGCTTAGACATTGCTGGACGTAAACCTTAAGTGAGTGGTAGCTGTCACTTTTGATCTCTGTCAACAGAGCGGCGCGAAACTTTTCAACATCGCGATCAAAGGAGCTTAATACACTTTAGTAATCACAATTATAGTACGGGTCACAACCCTAGTAAATATCTACTTTCTGTTACTTCAATTCACTACTATTTTGCTCGCTACTTTTATGTTAGTTCGAAACTGTCACATCGCTGGACTCTTCTCTCTATTTATAGCGTCTCCGAACAACGAGACGATTTTTAACCGACTTCAAAAAAGGAGGGGGTACTCAATTCGGTTGTATTTTTTTTTATTATTTGTTTTATGTCTGTTACCTCAGGACTCCGTCATTTACACGACGATTTGGAAAATTATTTTTTTGTTCTTGAGTAGGTATATCCAAATTGGTCCCATAATATTTTGGTGAAGATCTGATGCCGGGATCCATGAGGAATCGAAGGCATTCCTTGAATATTATGAGAACATCTATGGCGATTTCAGTATTTATTACAGTAGTTTAAGCATTTACATTTGAAAATCCCCATTTGGTGAAGAGAAACCGATGATGAAGATACAAGCCATCAGTTACCACAGAGGGCTCTACCAGTGTTATTTAATTCGCGGATCGCAAGTCGATTTAGAAAATTATTTTTTCGGCTAAGAGTAGGAATCTCAAAGTTGATTCCATAAAATTTTGGTGAAGAGCTGATGATGAGATCGATGAGGAATCGAAGGAATTCCTCGAATATTATGAGCACATCTACGGCGATTTCGGTATCTACTACAGTAGTTTAAGCATTTACATTTGAAAATCACCATTTGGTGAAGAAAAACTGATGATGAAGACGCAAGCCACCAGTCACTAATTAGGGCTCAACCAATTATTTATCATATTTTGCTTAGAGGCAGAAATTGGTAAAGATCAGGGTAGCAAAGTGGAGAACCAGAGAACTCCTCAACGGTTAACGGCCCTGATTCTGCAATAGCAACGTTCAGCTAAAGGTCGTGAGCAATTGACATTAGAATGCAATATGGCTGTAAGTGCCGTATAAAAGTCGTAGAAGTCATAAAAGTCGTGTATTATAGGTGGCTTCAATCGTCAGAAGACAGATTTCGTTGTCTAGTTCTTTCCCTTAACGATCTCTCATCATGTGGTCGATTTAATAATTTATTGGCGTTCAAATCTAACAACTTCCAAAGTTTTGACACGGCTTAGTGCAACATATATTTGCCCTTTAGCGAAATTCTTTTCATCAGGGTCTATCACAGCTTTCTCGAGGATGGTAGCTTGTAGCTTATGAACAGTAACAGCCCAACTTAATATTAAAGGTAACATACGAGGCTCCACATCTCCGTATCCCCTTGTTACTTGAAACGTTAGTACATGATGGAGGTATGGGTATGCAACCGTCACTATCTTTTAACCTACGACCAACAGTTTCATCGTCAAATTTTTACGTACGTTTTTTTACATACACAGCTTCCGACAGCTCCCCGTCTCCCAGCTGATCTCGTCTTAGAACCGGCCATTTTTTTTTATATGCCCATAGCTCCATTCACTAGTCAATCACTCGAGATTCTACGCCAATTTGAGTTGCGAGATAATTCTTGAACTATTATGGGTCAGTTGAGACTGTTAGTCGTATTCTTTTTAACCAGCAAGCTACTGGACTTAACCATTTTGACCTAGCCAATTCTTATAATTTAGATTTTATTTAAAATAGTCTTATCTACAATTGGTCTTATTTATTTACAATAGGGCCTCCTCAATCTTCCCATTTTGAGCTCTAAAAATACTTTACATCACTAAAATCCATGACTAAAAAGCAAAAAAAAATGTTAAAATAGAAAAATAACCGACTTCAAAATAAACTAAAAAGCCAAAAATGATCTTTTATGTACAGTACGGATCACATGTGAATCACCTTTTGAAGACGGTTCCAAACCTGAAGTAAAGTCCTTTATCCAACAAAAATACGAATTACTATAACTAAGTTTAGGTAATAACTAAAGGCTCGCCGCCGCGGTTCTTGCGTGTCATTTGTGTTAATAGTAATAAATGAATGGTTTGGCACCGAATTCAAAAGGTGATTTAAATGTGATCCGTACTGTACATAAAGGATCATTTTTGGCTTTTTAGTTTATTTTGAAGTCGGTTCTTTTTTATTTTAATTTCTTTTTGTATTCATATTGGTAAGTGTATAGTGGCATAGCTATCTGAGGATTATTGATATGGTGTTTATTGAACTCAAATTGAAGACAAACTGAAGTGGCACATAGTTCGAAGAACCGATGGCCGTTGGGGCAGAAAGGGCAAGGGCAGCGTGGGCAGACCACCCGCAAGGTGCCCTCCTAACGCGTTTGATGCTCGGAATCATAATCAAATGTCATGATTTTGTATAGGCGTATGACAGTTGAGAAGGTTGTGAGGACTCGCTGGATACGAATCACCTCTATCCGGCCCACGTGAAAATCTATAGAGGAGGCCTGTGTCCAACAGTGTACGTCTTTTATGGCTGAAATGATGATGATGAAGAACTCAAATCTATATATAATCCCCGCCGGAAAAAGTGGGCTGTTATAAATTGGACACGTGTGTATCCGTGTATCTGTGTGTCAGTCTGCTGCATCATGAACGGGTGGAGTCCCGCAACGTGAATTTATTCATTGGTGGTGAGAGTCCCAACTGCCCAGCTGTCGAAAATCATGAAGGAGGAGCTCTGGCCGGAGGTTGTCGTGTTCCGGGCGGTTAGTTGACACCAAAAGTCCCGTCACACGTCGCCAGTTGTTAAACCGTGTTACTGTTTATGTTTCTTGTTCTATATTCAATATAGAAGGTGGACGAAATTTCGTCAGCGGGGGCGAATAAAATCATAACCTTCTTTTTTCACAGCGTTGTCGAGTAAAAAGGATCCGATAACAGTTCAGCCGTTTTGGCGTGATGAAGCCACACGACACAAACAAACATACATCATCATCATCATTTCAGCCATAGGACGTTCACTGATGGACACAGGCCTCCTCAATAGATTTCCACATGGGCCGGATAGAGGCGACCCGCATCCAGCGAGTCCCCGCAATCCTTACCAGCTTGTCCAACCACCTTGTGGGTGCCTTCCCACGCTGCCCTTGCCGGTACGCGGTTGGTACTCGAAAACTTTTCTGCCCCAACGGTCATCGGTTCTTCGAACTATGTGCCCTGCCCATTGCCACTTCAGTTTGCTTACCCTGTTTGCTTTGTCAAGAAACATACAAAAAAACAGTGACCTTCAAATAATCCGTATTTTCTTCTATAATTTCTTCAATATACAGACATTTAATTTTACAACTTCTTGATAGTATAGATGTTGGTTTATAAGGCATTTATCTATGGGCCACAGATGCCTGCAATACATGATTTGTATTTGTTTTAATTTTGAATAGCTCTTGAATGGACGGACCGGTTTGAATTAAGTTTTTTATGTTTGCAAAATGGCTTAATCAGAAAAATTATCAGCTATTTTCTAAATGCGTTAGAAGCTTTTTGTTGGAAGGATTACTTGCTTACATTGGGGATTAAATACTGATGGGATTTTGTTGCGTGGTGCCTTATAGGGTATCTATCAGTGGCTTGGCGTCAAACATTATCCATAGACAAGCCGGAGCTAATTTTCTTCAAACACTGTAGTCAGCTGCCACGCCACTGGTTTACTATATCAAACAGAAAATAGTTTCCACTTCAGCTTTCACATATGCACATTCACGCAGCTGGCGGCCACAAACGGAATACCATTTTAAAATCGTTGAAAACCAACGACCGCAGCGTGAGTGGTCCGCTTTATTTGTTTACTTGCAATGCAGAATTCGTGCCCCAAACGAGAGGCGGGGGAGCAATCCACAGAAGTTCCCCTAATAAAGATGGCTCTTTACGTCGCAGTCGCGGAGTTTGTTCACACAAGAGATACATTTTAAAATGATTTGTGTATTAAAGGTATAATATTCGTAAAATGAGAACGGAAAGTTTGAGCTTAAGTTTTATCGGCGCTTGAGAATTGAGCTTCGAAGCGAGAAGCAATGTTGAAGGACGACTCGAAACAACTTGTAGAAGATAGGATCTCATCAAAAACATAACATGTAAAAAAATTGCCAAGTCTCGCAACCTTTTCTTCCACAAAAGTTGTGAGATATAATAACCAAGTCGGTTAATTTATTCAGTAGTACCTATCCAGGGAAGGATCTACCCCACACCTTTGTCATTCATAAATGTTCACCGAACTAACAACATGTTATAGTGACGGTTAATTTATTCAGTAGTACCTATCCATGTGAGCATCTATCCAACACCTTTGTCATTCATAAATGTTCATCGAATTAGTTAACTGGGAACGTGTTATTGTGACCGTTATAGTGACCGTATCAATATTACACATCTTCATATTTTTAATATATCTTTTACATGTTATGTTTTTGATGGGATCTCATCGCTTTTTGTAGGCAGTCCTCCTTTTTTTCTTTTCGGGTACTACTTATACGTCAGCTACCAGTTTTCTCAAATCCCACTACCTGTCATTGTGGACTTTTCTCCGAAGCTTTGATGTGACAATTTCTGACAAGTCTGGACGGTAAATGCTTGTAAGTCTATTGTATTCTGAAATGGCGGATTCCTACGCTTTAATACTACCGAAATCGAGATTAACTATATGTAAACCACCCAAACTTGTCACTCGAGAGTGCCACGTACGCTTGCCTGCATGTAAAAACTGCAAAACCAATATCCATCATGTGCACTATTTAGACTTAGATCCTGGCTTCTATGTATGGTAATTGCATAAGCTATACATAAGGGAATCTGTTCGCGATGGACATGAGCTCTATTGATAATTTCAAATGTACTTTTGACTGGACCAAGGTCATTTCATCTTTTATCTTTCTTTTATTTTTTATCTTTTATCTTTCAACCCTATCTATCCCTATCCCTTATCCTTAATCCTTTATTTTTACCCTTTATCTTTAAGTCTAGTTTTTATCTTTATTTAGTATTGATCGCTACAGATCAGGTACCTCTCTGGCATGGGGTAACGGGTATATCTGATATCTTATATGTGATACCTTATTTCTGATATTTGGTATCTTGTTTTTTCTTTCTTGTCTTTTATCTACCCCCCTACCCTCTCTTCTCGTTTGCCCCTTTCCCCTCTCTCCTTGCCATCCTTTCATCTTCTCCGTTCTCCTCCTTCCTCTTTCTTTCCCCCTTCGTTCCCCCTTCTTTCTTCCTACCCCTCCGCTTCCCCATTCTTCCACCATCCTCTCCCTCTTCCTTCCCCACTCCTTTTC
This sequence comes from Hedya salicella, assembly GCA_905404275.2. NCBI lineage: Eukaryota > Metazoa > Arthropoda > Insecta > Lepidoptera > Tortricidae > Hedya > Hedya salicella. Next base: position 2,920,458 of record FR990101.1, on the reverse strand, counting down.
CCCTCATTCCCCCTTAAAGAAGGTTTTGCTTTTGAGTGACGAAAAATTGTATTGTTTATCTGAGCTGTAAATGTAACTTTGTAATCGCATACGTTTCTATAGAATTACAAATTTATGTATACACCTGTTATATTTGGAATATTAGACTGAATTTGCAGAATTTTTAAGTTTTCTGGTGCTTTACAGACTAAACACTAATAGGGTTCAAAATTTGAACCTTGTAAATCTGCTGGAAGTACCTTAGAATTTCTATGATCGGTGAGTGAGTGAGTGACAAAATTAAGGAACTTTGACTTGCAATAAATCTTAAACTACAAGTTATAATTGACTGTAATTTGGAATATACCCAAGGTTTATTACTGCTTGGTCACTGAAAATTCAGGCTTCTAGCTTCATCAGCAAATAAATTACAGGGGGTCGAAAATGTCGTGAATGGCTTCGAGAAAAGTATGGTACGGCGTGCCTTTGTTTTGCTCGACTTGGCGGGGGCACTAACGTGCCCCCAGATACTGGCTGTCGTGTCTGGATAGGATACTGAGAAAGGTTACCGTCTAATTAATTTCTGTTATATTTTTATTTCACGACCGATTCGGCTCAGCGGGAGTAACGTTGCCTGTGAAGCTGAAGGTAGGGTAGGGTAAGGGCAAATATTTGTGTGATGAGCACAGATATTAAGATAGATTGATAAACACTTTATTCATATCCACAACATACATGGTTACACGATGCACAGTAAAAATAAGTATAAAACTATAAACGAGACACTTAAAACTAAAACAGCAATGGAAAGAGAGAAACCATGTGTCGTGGCAGAGAAAAGGCGCTGACTCAGCATAATGAAGTGGCAAGCCACTTCGCTGGTATTCTGTCAGGACCTTATTTGTCCCTGAGTTTTGGATATTTTCTATGTATATAAGTAAATATATCGTCGTCTAGTAACCATAATACAAGCCTTATTGAGCTTTTCATAACTAGTTCGATTTGTATAAAATTTTCCTGTATTATTTATTTATGTTTTGTTTTTTTTACGGTTTCATACTCAAAGGATAGGAAACGGAACCTTATTTACTAAGCCTCCACTGTCTGTCCGTCAGTCGTCTGTTTATCTGTCTGCTACAATATTCTAATTCCTGAACCGTACGACATAGGTATATCCCTGAGATTTTCGCAGAATGTGCATTACCATACCCGCCATAACAACAAATAATAAAAATAAAATAAAGCCATACGATACCCTTGGTGCGCGACTCGCACTTGACCGATATTATTAATTGATCACATTATTCAATTCAGAATACGATAACTGGTTCATAGCTAGTGTTTCTGCCACAGGACAAGAACTAAGTAGGTAGGTACTCTCCTCACTTTAAGTCGGAACACGATTCTACTTAGAGGCATAGCAGGCGGCATGGTACAAATCCTTGCGGGCTGGTAAGAAAACCGGCGTCATAAGAAAGCCGATGGAGTGAAAGAGAGATAGATGAGTCACAAGGCGAACGCTCATACAGCTCGGCATAGCAGGCTGGTACAAAAGCCTTGCAGGCTGGTAAGAAAACCGGCGTTATAAGAAAGCCAATGGAGTGAAAGAGAGATAGATGATGCATCACAAGGCGAACGCTCATACAGCTCGGTATAGCAGGCTGGTACAAAAGCCTTGCAGGCTGGTAAGATAACCGGCGTCATAAGAAAGCCGATGGAGTGAAAGAGAGATAGATGCATCACAAGGCGAACGCTCATACAGCTCGGTATAGCAGGCTGGTACAAAAGCCTTGCAGGCTGGTAAGAAAAGCGGCGTCATAAGAAAGCCGATGGAGTGAAAGAGAGATACATGCGTCACAAGGCAAACGCTCATACAGCTCGGCATAGCAGGCTGGTACAAAAGCCTTGCAGGCTGGTAAGAAAACCGGCGTCATAAGAAAGCCGATGGAGTGAAAGAGAGATACATGCGTCACAAGGCGAACGCTCATACAGCTCGGCATAGCAGGCTGGTACAAAAGCCTTGCAGGCTGGTAAGAAAACCGGCGTCATAAGAAAGCCAATGGAGTGAAAGAGAGATAGATGCATCACAAGGCGAACGCTCGGCTCAGGCGGAACGTGACAATGAGTGGAACGTGACAATGAGTCATTCTTTTTCATGCGTGCAGCCGGCGTTCATCAATTTATAAGGCGTTATCACGTTAAAACTGTGTATAAGTTGACAAGTTCTATCGTAACACTCCCATGGTCGAGGAAGTCATGGAAGAACTTGTCACTAGTTGAATTCCAGTCCGTTCCCAGTTGCGCTACAGATGGGCGATCTGCAGGATGCATTTGCACAGATTAAATAGTTAATGTTGTGATCGTAACGCACCCTAAGGCGCGTCCACACTTGTATCATTTGCTCGTATCCGACCGTCTCGTGGCATGACTGCGTATCGCGCTGCTTGGACGCTCACTGTCGGCGCGGCGATGACGCCGCGCTTGTCCGATCCGATACGCGTAGCAACAAGGATTTCGAGCGATCAGATCGGCACAACGTCTAAACGCGTGATTGGGATACGCGATCATGTCACGCGACAAAGATCTGATCGGCAAATGATACAAATGTGGACGCACCTTTAGAGGGCATTTATAGGCGCACGCCACGCCTTTTAATCCTCAGCAACACTTTTTGGACTCACTCCAGTTCAGTCCAGCGTCTCGCAGCTCTCGACGGTGCACTGCCATGATTGAAGAGGACGTCCGCGGTTTCGTCTTCCGTCCAGCGGCGTCCACTCGAAAGCGATGCTTCCATTATTTGCCTCTCCTCTATAAGTAGCGTGGCCTATCCATTTCCATGGATAGCTCCAAGGATTCGTCTTCGATTCACTTTTGAAAATGTATGGACTTTTTAAGAATGCAACAAAATTGCCAGCGATATATTAAGTGAGGGTCAGAATACCCAAATCTATTATATCCAGGGTTGCCAGGTGTTCGGTAGTTTACCGAACTGTTCAGTATTTTAGCCCTGTGTTCGGTATAACAAAAATACCGAAGTATGGGCGGTTCGGTATTATTTTCTAATCAATCTTTCTCCCTAATAAACGATTTGATAGTCAGACGCAATCGGCAATCGTTGTTGCCGTATCGAGCACGCACTCACTGTGTTCGTGACGTTTTCAAATATAAATTATTGATATATTTAGTGATAAAAAATATATCTTACATTGCCCCACTAGTTACCACTTTCTACTTTAATTTATATTTATAGCTATAGAGGTGTCAAACAAGGTGTTAGTCATTGACATTGGGATGTCAAACATAGAAACGCAATTCCGTGAAGGAATATATGGATATATAATTGTGTATATTCAGTATTGTGGATTACTCATACGAAGTTGCCTTTCCGGCATTTTTGTTATGGTATACGGGTATGCGACCCCGGCTCCCCGAGCTGCTACTGGCTCATACATAGTCTTCCGGGTCAGTAGTGTCCTTTAACCCTTTCTCCTGTCTAAATTCGTACAATTCCTTTCTTAACCCTCTCATCCTTCCTCCTATTCCGCCAATCCAAGGTATACCGTGCCGATGGAAGCGTGGTTAGAGGCGAGTCTAGTCGTTAGCCTGCCGAATTGCCCTGGGACTGGTGACCCCAGAATAAGGTTAAACCCTTACCTGGTATGCGGGGCTCTGCTGGGTTCGAATATTTTATCCCTAGCTGCTCGTGGGAACGCAAATGGCGGCGATGTGGTTCGCAACCCATCACGTCTAGGTCCAGCGAGAGCGAAGAGTGGGCCTCTTTTCTACGTTAAATGTAAGGGGAGGAATTAATTATAAAATAGATGAAGTATGTCAAGATGATGGATGCGAGGAATATTGATATTCTGTGTGTGAATGAGACAAAGCGAAAGAAAGAAAGAAAGAAAACATATTTATTCAACGCCAGCAACAAGAAATACAATACAAATAACAAAAAAAAAACAATTGACGACGCTGAAAGGGGTCACCACTCAGCTTTATGCCACGGCAAGCCGTGACGCTGATTTTCGGTGGTGCCCTGTAACTTAAAACTAATTTATACTTACACCTAGTGGGTGATATCACGAAGCCCATTTTTACATCAAAATTGTATTTTTATTATTATTTTAACAAATTTGTCTAGTTTGTCATTACTTATAAATCTATAAAAATAAAAAACCATAAACAAGTTAATTTGTATGGCAACACTTAAACAACACAAACGATTCCAGTTGAGCTGTTATAAGTAAAGACCAAGCGATAATGTACAAATATAAATTTAGTATAATGTTAAATAATTACCACTGATTTTAATAAAAAAAAAACTACATGTCACATGTTCACACTACATGTCATATAATTATTAAGAAAATACAAATGAAGTTGCAAAACCGGAAGCTATATTAAAGTTACTAACTTGTCATGTTACACATAATCACGATCACATTTAGCTCGCCCACCGCGTACCGATCAGGAAGAAAAGAAAAACATAGAAACATTAAGAACAACGAAGAAACATTACGACTAAGTAACACAGAGGCGCTCCGCTAAGGTAACATTCTGAGACGTTTTATGACTGTCCCTCGAGGAAATATGCACGACATTTTAATTTAAACGTATGAACTGATTGCAGCGCGCGGATGGGCGGAGGCAGATTGTTCCAGCACTTCGTGTCGGCATATCTAAAACTACCACGAAACGCAGCTGTGTGGTTTGAGGGATATATGAGCTAAAGTAATCTTACGGGTCTGACTTCAGAAGACCTTGCATTGCGTGCCCAGGTTAGCTTACTGTAAAGGTATGACGGCAGCTGTCGATTCACAATACTGAACACCAAAGGGTTGTGACAGCACAAAATGAAGAGATTAATGAATATTGATGAAGCGGCAGTTGTATGCCAGGACCGTAACAAGTGGAAGGAGGTAGGTAGTCTCTGCCTAGTCCGTAATGGGAAAAAGGCGTGATTGTATGTATGTAGTATTATTGTGTTATTAAGTTTTTTTTCCTGACAATCCCATATAGGTGATATAGTCATTTTTTGTAGTTATTTATTAGTATATTTTTAAATAAATGTATCATAAATAAATAATGGATAATGGCATGTATTATACCTTATTCATCTGTGACATTCCCATATGTATAGTTATTATGTTTTTTTTTTTTTTTTTGTATTTTGACGATCATAATTTAAATTCGTGTAATTTGACTAAAATGATGACATAATGTAATGTAATCTAATCTATATTAAAAACAAACGCCGCTAGTCCTTGCCTTAAATATCTTTGATAAAAGAAAACAACTTCTTTCTATCAACGACACTAAATCTTATAACAACGTTTAAGATAAAATCTACACGAACGAAATCGCAGACTGAAATCAGATTTCTTATAAATCGTGGTATCACGTCAATATGTCCCTCAATAATCGGCTTTTGGGGGTAGCTATTTATCGAGAAAGGTAAACCTATATTAACAGGATGTCACTATAGCTGGGGACTTTGCTGGTCAATAGGGGAGCACAATGGAGGGGGGCTGCGCTCCGGTCCCAGTGTGCGGAGATAAGCTGATGATATCGAGGTAACCTGATACTTTTAGGGTTCAATAGTATGGGCGTAGAGGAACTCCATACATGTAACCGAAACTAAAAAAAAAATGTTTTCAGCTAATATCAATGTGTGACACATATTTCGACAGGTCTTTTAAAATCATTGAGGTTAATTTTTTTTTTTTTATCTAGTGGATATTTTCGGAAATAATCGCTCCGAACATAGCAGAAATTGTGCCCCACCCTCCTCCCAGCTCTATTTCCTAAGTGCCATGGAGATACGCTCTTTTGCTAGTGCCTTTATAATATCGTAGTGTTTTTCTGTAATGATTTTTTTATATGAAAGACTGCTGAACTCTACACAGAGTATGGTCCGACATGCTCTTGGCCGGTTTTATTTCATTTTCATTATGTCGTTATATTTTAATATTTTTACCCAAGCTCCAGTGCCGTGGAATGGGCTACTTCAAGTTTCAAGCGAACATATCACTTACCGCCCTGAATTCTAAAGTAACTGTACGCTTACTTTCAAAATTTTCAACGAGTTTCAAGCCACAGGGCTATTCTAGCTTTATGGACGATATCGCATTTCTAGTGGTTTACTCAAAATGGAGCAGAAATTTGGTGTTATTAATTGACGACCGGTTTGGCTCATCGAGAGTAACGTTGCCTGCGAAGCTGAAGGCACTGGGATTAAATCCCGGTAAGGGCAAATATTTGTGTGATGAGCATAAGTATTTGTTGCTGAGTCTTGGATGTCTTCTATATAAGTAGATATATCTATTAAATACCTTTATCCATATTAAAATTATAAATGCGAAACTGTGTCTGTCTGTCTGCCTGTCTATCTGTTACCTCTTCACGCTTAAACCGCTGAACCGATTTGGATGAAATTTGGTATGGAAATAGTTTGAGTCCCGGGGAAGGACATAGGCTTTTTTATCCCGGAAAAATACTCCTATCCGCGATAAACGAATTTAAGGCGGACGAAGTCGCGGGCAGAAGCTAGTATTTATATATAACACAAGCCTTGTTGAGGGATTAGTTCGATTTGTGAAAAAAAGTCCTGTAATATTTATTTATTTATCATACAAAATGCGAAGGCCTCGGTGACCGAACTTCGACTGACTTACTGATTGACTCCTTAGATTCAATAATTGGGACCATATTTTTATCCCTATGGCCATGAATTAAGGTGGAAGTGGTCAACGAATGGGCCCAAAAAAAGGAAGGACAAAGAAGTTATGGAAGAAACATTTGTGGACGCAGAGCCATGAGATTGTCGAAATTGAAGAAGTGCTGTTATAGTGAAACGACTTTTGAGTGGCATATTGAAGTGTATTTTGAAGTACTGTCAAAACTAATAGAAAACATGGATGTTTTATAAAAAAAATTAAATAAACAAATTATTATGGCCAGTATTCTACAACATCCGCCCGTTATGGCCATAATTCGTATTCTTATTATAATACAGACGAAAAATGAAAATTATTTTATACAAGTAACATCCGCCAATGATAAAAAACTATCTCACAGTATTATCATTATTCCAAATAAACATTAATCCCACATAGTTAAAAGGTCTTATAAAAACATATTAAAGAATAAAAGAGACTATAAATACCTATAATCGAACTAAACCTATACTATTTACACACTTGTGATGAGCAACTTTTCCTAAACACTTCGTGATAACATCAGCTAACAAATCACTTAGTATATTTCAGAACAATTGCATTGTCAGATACCTTTTCTGTAATAAAGTGGAATCTAACATCAATGTGTTTCGATCTGCCGTGGCTAAGTTCTGCGTACTCGGACTGTCGCTGCATATAGTTACGAGTATACTGGGATATTGGACATCACATACCTCAGATATCAAGCGACGTAAATAGAGAGCTTCTTTCCATTTTTTTTATTCCTCCACTGAAGAACTTGCAGGCAACTTCTAGTGAGAATAAAGACGAAATTCCGAACCTACTACGTTTAAAACGTGTCATGAAGTGAAATTACATATTATTTTTACAATAATTTAAAATGTTGACATTTGTGACATTAATTTCTTATGTGAAATAAAAAGTTAAAACAATCAATTTTAAATTGCAATAGATTTTTTGCATTTTATTTCATACTTGTTTTTCGCCACCTATTCGGTTGAATATGTTTCATCATATAAAGAAGTAAAAGGAAACGCGGAAATTACTCCACCGACAAGAGCCTAGCTCTTAAATATATGATGATGATTCGGTTGTAAAATTGTAATGATTCTTTTAAACACACAACAGTTGTCTGGAAAGGTTTCGCTATTAAGCGATAAGACCGTCGGTTGTTTATATCCGCCTTTGTGTATTTGAGAAATGCAATAAAGAGTAGTTGTATTGTATTGAAATGCCGAAGCAAACAAAATATCCACTATCGTACTACGTTAACCAATGTAAAATCAACAGCGCCTAATTTGCACGCGATCTAGTGAAACGACTCAATACCAACTCTTATAATACATTTCGCTTACAAACAGAAGTCCTCTTAAATTGTATAAACAATTCTATAGTAACCGTTTCAACGCTTAAAAACTAATCAAGATAACAGCACCGAACTTTCTAGACCGTTCCAGCATCGCATTTGGCCTCAAGAAAAGGCTCTCTGAAGTATAAAACGGTTGTTTTTACAGCACTTCACAAAAACAGTTTGCATTTGTATTTATGATCCGCGAACTTGGTTAATTGTGCTGTTTCTTCAAGTTGCAACAGTTTCAAGGGTTGCCGGTTTTATCACGCCGGAGAATAGGAAGTCGTAAAATGAAATTTAATAAAATAAAACGTTAAGATTTTCGCTTGTTTTACAGGCCATGCGAGGGAGGTTTGTACCTAGCTCGAAATTGGAGTAGCAAAAGTTTACAACTTCTTACAACGTGACTTAACCCCAAGTGGGTATTCGGGTTGAGAAGAATGCTTTCGCTGTTTAAGTTAATGGCAACACGAGCGATTTACAGTTTTCTTGGTCTATGCACTCGACACGCATCGTCGTTTTTATGATGAGGCAAATTTCATTAGCCGGTTCTAATAAATTATCCGCACACACATTTTAGCACTTTTAGTAAAGTAAGAAACATAAATTATATATTATATTTTCATATTTGTTTAATTTAACTTAGTAAATTGGCAGGAAATAGTGTCGGTCGTTCGTGACCGTACATGCATGACTACATCGCAGCTAACGTAATTACGAGGGCTGCTATTTATATATCCGGAAACCGGGATTACAATCTTCTTAAATAGCATATTTGACCGCCATGGTAAAATTTGAACTTTTTTAAGTATATAAGGTATATTTTTTCTTCCTTATTAACGCTCGTGTTTTGTTTTTGACGGGTTTTAAATGTCATCTCGCAGCAAGAATGGAACTCACTCGTGAAAATATTCGTGCTATGATTTATTATGATTTTCGGCGTGGTTTAACGCAACAACAGTGCATAGATCAACTAACTTCAACTTTTGGTGATGAAGCCCCATCTAAAACTACTGTGTATCACTGGTTTAGTGAGTTCAATCGTGGACGTAGTATGCTTACGGACGAAGTTAAGGCAGGTCGCCCGAAATCGGTCGTTGTACAACAAAATATCGAGGCTGTGCGAAAACTTATAATGGACGACCGACATGTTACGTACCGCGAGATAGAGGCGACTCTGGGTATTTCTATGACCAGCATTAATAGCATATTACATAATTATTTGGCTGTAAAAAAAATTTGTTCGCGTTGGATACCCCACAACTTAACAAATGAGCAAAAACATGCTCGCGTCGAATGGTGCAATAAAATGTTAAAAAAATATAACCGTGGTGACTCAAAAGCCGTTTATAACATCTATACAGGTGACGAATCCTGGATCTATGCATACGATCCCGAAACGAAGCAACAATCAACGGTATGGGTGTTTCAAAATGAGCCGAACCCTACGAAAGTTACTCGTGCAAAAAGTACATTGAAACAAATGGTGGCCTGCTTCTTCGGTATTAATGGCCATGTAGCTACAGTGCCACTAGAAAACCGTAGAACGGTTAATTCAGAGTGGTACACGACCATTTGCTTACCGGAAGTATTTGAACAAATTCGTAAAACTAACCAGCGACGAAGAATCATTCTTCATCATGACAATGCCAGCTGTCATACGTCACGCGAAACAACTCTATTTTTGGAGGGTCAAAATGTGGAATTAACGGGTCATCCGCCGTACAGCCCTGACTTGGCACCCAACGATTTTTATTTATTTCCAAATATAAAGAATAAATTACGCGGTCAACGATTTTCGACCGCTGAAGATGCTGTCGACGCATTCAAACAACACGTTATGGAGGTACCTCAGGCGGAGTGGCAGAAGTGCTTTAAAAATTGGTTCACGCGAATGCAAAAGTGCATAGATCATCAAGGGGAATACTTTGAAAAACAATAAAACTATTTTCAGCCGTGTACGTTTGTTTGTTTTTTTGTTTCCGGATATATAAGTAGCAACCCTCGTAAAAGAGATACTTGTAGATTGTATATACATCGATTAAAAACTAGGTACTTAAATACTCTCCATATTTATGTACATATTTCGGTGTCACATACGAGTATCTTAGGGTTTTGATGTAATTAAAGAGTGGAATATATACTGGGAGTTATATACTTGACATAAGTAATTACGACACAGTGGAGCTAAATGCTTGACATATGTAGTCACGAGCGACTGGGGCTATATGCTTGACATATGTAGTCACGAGCCACTGCAGCTACGTGCTTGACACATGTAGTCACGAGTAACTGGAGCTATATGCTTGACATATCTCGTCACGAGCTACTGGGGATATATGCTTTACATATGAAGTCACGAGCGACTGGAACTATGTGCTCGATATATGTAGTCACGAGGAACTGGAACTATATGCTGGACATGTGTAGTCACGCGCCACTGGAGCTATTATGCTTGGCATATGTAGTCTTGAGCGACTGGAGCAATATGCTCGATATATGGAGCCACGAGCGACTGGAGCTATATGCTTGACATATGTAGTCACAAGCCACTGGTGCTATATTCTTGACATATGTAGTCACGAACGACTGTAGCTATATGCTTGACTACACATGTCAATAATATAGCACGAGAGGAAATCATCATCATCGTTAAATAAAACACACACAAAAGATAATCAGGCAGACGAACAACCTAATAGGGAATGGTCATTGACACCTATCATGGACATATGTAATATCAAAGACCTTTATGGTCTGACCTTAGACCCTCAGGTCGTAGTCTAATAAAAATTCTTCAGGCGGGAACTTATTCCATAACCTGCAAAGAATAATATTCTGTCTACTGTCTGAAAATAGAATTTATATTAAGTTAGAGTTAAAAGGAACTGTTTTCAAAGCAATGCATCTTTAAATTTGCTGAGTACGCAAAGTTTTACTCCATCTGTTACTAGATCATGCAACTTTTACTCATTACTGTTTTAGCAAATGAAAATGAATACCATTAAGGAACTTCCCTTGAATTCCCTCTTGGGTTCTTAAGTAGGAACTTTGTATAAGCAATCCTCCTTACTTTGAAGAAGTTATCAGTTAGTTTCTTCGTACATCGTACGAGTTATTAGCTGGGTACTATCCGACGCACTGAAGTCGTATGGCACTGGTAACGCCTAAGATATTTCCACTGCCGTGAAGATGCAGCGTAGTAGACAAAATAATTCTCGGCCGTGACTTCTTTCCTACTTTTATCCTTATATAGTCTACTAAATATTATTAAGGATCCATGCCTTTGTGTTTATTAGATCTAAGAGTTTAGTTTTTTATATTATATTAAATGAGCATTTCTCAAAACAAAACTGTGAATTTTATGTTATCTCCACTCAGAATCTCCTAACATTAGATAGAAAAAAAACTGGCCAATGTCGCATGTCAGACCATGCTCAGTATAGGGTCCTGTAACCATTACTACAAAGAAATGGACTACAGATGAAAGAATTTGATGTGAAAAAGTGCACTAGCAAAAGAACGTATCTTCGTGGCCCTTACGTCCTTGTGCTGAGAAGCGCAGTTTATGCTACTTGCGGACAGACTATTTCCGAAAATATTCCCCAAATATTTTTTTTTTTTAGAAACCTCTCAAAGTGATTTGAAACATCTGTCGGAGTACGTGCCACTCGGGCGATTTCTACATGGGTCGAATAGAGGCGACCCGCATCCAGCATGTCCCCTCAACCCTATCCAGGTCGTCCGACCACCTTGTGGGTGGCCTTCCACACTGCGCTTGCCGGTACACAGTCTCCACTCAAAAACCTTTCAGCTCCAACGGCCATCGGTTTTTTCAAACTATGTGCCCTGTCCATTGCCGCTTCAGTTTGCTTACCTTGTATGCTATGTCGATGACCTTGGTTCGTTGATGAATCTCCTCATTTTTGATACTATCTAGCACCACCATCCACCCACAAACACAGTAAATACTCTAAAACAAACACCCGCCTCTCCATTTAATTCACGCAGGTTTTATTATACCCCATTTGTCATAATGCATTTGCGCCAGCATTCATTTGAGGGCCGTAGGGCCAATAACAGTATATCACGAGCCTCTGCGGTCACTCGTAGTTGTATCTTAGAGGGCAGCGTATATCACCCCTGGCCCCCAGCCCTCTGGCCCTCCGGCCCTCCACCGTACTGAATCATTGTTGATGACGCCACATTTATTCTAAGCGGTCTCGTATGGGTAAACAATTTCGTGGGCCCTTCACGGAACCCTTTTTTAGTGTTTTGGAACACTATGAAGGCGTATTTGTAATCGTTTTATTTACTTACTTTTTAGTTAGTGTATACGTAGAAGTGGATGAAACATCCAATTAACCAGAATAAGGCACTATATTGATACAATTTAAACCCTGCTTATTTCAGGCAACGTTATCTCTGTGCACTAAAATATGTATATATTTATAGTAGAATTGTAAATTGTATGTCTTGTTTATTTTGTGCAGTAATTAAATAAATGTAAAATCAACAGCAGAGAGAAGTAATCACTCTCTGCCATTTATTTTGATAGTAGGGTGCTTCTTTACTTTCCTGACTATATATCGGGTAGTGAGACAACTTGGACGTGTTTCGCATGACATGATTATGTTATCGATAGAGCCAGTGGAAAATCAGCCAACAGATAAATTAACAGATTGCACAAAAAATCATTTCGTCTGAAAATGTACAGCAGGCAAATAATAAAAATTGACATACGCCAAATGTACAAGGCCTAAAATGTATATCATGATAAATGTACAGTACGCAGAATGTACACGTCATTAAAATGTACATACGCAAATCATACAATGTTACAGTTTATTATATTTTGCGTGTTATGGATTACACAAATAAATAATTCGTGAATGTATTTTTTATTATTTTTCGTTATACATTTTACGTAAGCACATGTACATTTTGCGTAGGGTCAGGTGGGGTAAGGGAAACGTAATTTATTTCGTGGGGAAAGAGAATCCATGCAATTGGCCCAACTTTATTTCCATTGACACATATCTTAGTTTTCAGTGTCACACTTACGACGTTTCTCTCACTCCGACTGACCATAAGCATTTTTTGATTGTTGGCACATTTTGCTTGTAGTTAGCATAAAGGCGATGTATATTTTCACCTGAAGCCCAAAAAATTATTTTACAGATCTACATATAAGGAATGTGTAGATATTTTCGACCGGTTTGCCCAGCGGTTACACAGTTTGGCTACGAAGCCACAGGGCATGCGTTCGAACCCCACTAAAGGCAGTTAATTACTCGTAGTATACACTCTTGCACCAATTTGTCTTGGGTTCCACTCGTTTGTGTACGAATTTCTACGTTTGTGTTCGTGGTTACGATGTAGTGCGAATATCAGCCGGGCTAACATACGTGGCCGTAACTTACCTTGTCGCGGAATACAGAGTCATCCGTCTCTCGCACTTTTACTGAATAAATAAGTAACGATTAACTAAAAAGTGAAAAATAAATAAACTTTTAAACAAAAAATAAAACCGACTCCAAAAAAAACTAAAAAGTAAAAAATAACGCCATAATTCAGTTTCTTCAAATTACTTACAAGTAACCGTTTGTATACTCAATCTATACAGTATATACAATTAATCTAATTTTGGCGTCGGTGCCATATAAAGAATGTGTAAAATATTGAAAATTGTCGATTTTAGTAAGTTGTGACATGATTATTTTACACTTTTTAGTTAATCGTTACTTAAAAGTGTATCTCGTGACGATTCGAACAAGCCCAAACACGGCTAGGATACATCATTTTATTACATAGATCTGGTGCCTACCTTCCAGCTCCATCGTCAAATCAATTCGATGGTACCATTCTCATCAGGAACATTTAAATTTGTGACTATGAAGTTGCTTAGCTAAATTAATCAAGATATTTTGTCGCCACCCGTAAATCATTTATCATTGACGAGTTCCAATGGCATTCTGTGGTCTTCTGCATCAGTTCCACTTCACCAATTTACACTTTCTGAATGCAAATGCTTATTATGTTTCTTATAATACCAAAATCGCTATATGTATGCCTACAATATTTGAGGAGTTCCTTCAATTCCTCATGGATTCCATCATCAGATCGTCACCAAAATTAAATGGGACCAACTTGAAAGTACTTTCTATAAAACAAAAAAAAATGAAATCGGTCAAATAGTCTTCGAGTAATCGGTGAACATCCATAAAAAAAAAATTTAAAAAAACCATTCCGTCGAATCGAGAACCTCCTCCTTTTTTTGGAAGTCGGTTAAAAAGGGATAAAGGATATTGCTAGCACGACAAAATCTCATTTTTACTGTAGCTCTGCAGGTATAGTTTGGGTTTGATTTTTAGGGTTCCGTACCCAAAATGTAAAACGGGACCGTATTACTAAGACTCCGCTGTCCATTCGTCTGTCCGACCGTCTGTCTGTCTGTTCGTCTGTCTGACAGTCTATCTCCAAGCTGTAGCTCATGAACCGTTATAGCTAGACAGGTGAAATTTTCACAGATGATGTATTTCTGTTGCCACTACAACAACAAATACTAAAAACATAATAAAATTATTATTTTTTTTTTAATTTTCAAAGTTCAGTTTTAAAACAAATCAGGTTTGAACAATGCAGTTGCGTTAAATTTGCAGCTGATTTGTATGCAACGCTATAGATACCAGGTGCAAACTTAACTGAACCGGTCAGTTAGGTTAGGTTAGGTTAGGTTAGGTTAGAAAGTTTGTACCGAACCCTCGGTGCTCGAATCCGAGTCGCACTTGGCCGGTTTTACTTATCCACAAGTTTTAGTCCTACATAGACTTTTCCTGCTATTTAGCCCAAGTAGCAAATAAACTCATACATTGCTTATTCTTAAGAGAACAGTGATTTTTAGCGTTCACAGTAATATATCGCTTAGGATATTAAATATATCTGTAAAATTACATCGCTTTTTATTGTATGATTTTCGTTTAAGTATTTTACTATAGGGGTGAGAGAAATTATACATTTTATTGACTACTGAATCTAGATTCATGAACATGTGCAACGAAACTTTTTTATAACTGAGGTCAGATGAGTTAGATGAGAGTTGAGAATTTCATTTAATTGTAAAGATAACGATTTATGGTTGTTGTCAAATTGTCTATTAAACATTACAAATACCTACAACTAATTTCGTGTACAGTATGTCGCGTTTTAATTACAATTAAAGCAGCTCAGAGTAATTAAGCTTGCGACTTCATTTCAGTGTAGTTCGAAAGCTAGTATTTAATGTGACTTATCTGATCAATGTCGTTAGCGGCACGGAAGGTTTATTAACCTAGATGCATGCTAGTTTTTATAGAAAAAAGTTTCTAAAGCATTCTATAATGAAGTTAATGTAGGTACTTTATATTTTTTTACAATTAAAGCAGATTATTTGGACACAATACCCGCAAAAGTGACTCAATGGAGCGGCTGGTGATTCAGGACAGAGTGGAAGGTTGCAGACCTCGTGACCGAACACCAACTCGATGGACAGACACCATTAAATCTGTCACTGAGACTCCTGTGGCAGAATTCGCGAGCCATTCAACCAACAGGAATCTATGGAGAAGATTGGCGAAGGCAGCTGTGGAAAAAGCAGACGACTCCCATGACCACGACCACTCTGTCAAGAGTGAACGACTCAGAAGAAGAAGAACATTTTTATTAATACGTTCACACGACATTAATCATGACGTTGGTTAATCATAATAATCATTCACTTTTTCCACAATAGTACCATATTTTTTTCTATTTTTTGTAAATACAATTAAACTGATGATGTCCAACTTTTAATAATTAGTCCGTCATGTAGATGATTAAAAAAATATTAGAGATTTTATTTTTCTACATAATCAAAAAAAAGTCAAAATGTCGCGTGACGTCACGCCTAGGTAAAGTTTATACTTGCTATAACGTCACGGGCTCTCATTCCTAAACTTAAATGCGATTTATCTAAGTATTTTTATATTGACATTTTATATTATGAAATAAATAAATCTAATCTAATCTATTTTTTTATTAATAAAAAACAAAAAATACGTGTCCAATATTTTTTTAATATCTATCTGACGGACTAATGACAATTGTGATTTCGTACCCCACATAATTCCTATTCTACAAATAGCCATACGGAGGCCGACACATAGCTCAGTTTTTTACGAGGCAACCCTATCTGAATTTGCCTATAATAAGTTCTCAAACAGTACGCTGTTACCTTCATCTTGAGCGTGCGTGGCGTGGGAGTGTATAGTCTTGAGTACTTTTATAGTTTTCCTAAGCTTTTATAACATCATTCTTCGCACAAGTGAATTTTCGTGTTTCATTCGTCAACTTTCTTTTCCTGGGTTTTCGCCCGTTTGCCGAGTCATGCGTATAAATAGGTCCTCTGTAAGCTAAGTAATAATTACGGAGTGGGGCCCTTGTTTTATGATACACAATCATGCCAAGTCACTTCTAACCTTGTGAGAGCGCTGTGTCAACAATGTTAATTAAATTTTGTTACACAAAATGTATACGAAGCGGCATGCTAGGTACTGATTTATACCTGCACAATTTACACTAATTATCATAACACAACAAAACGCGGCTTCATCGCGTAAAAATATGACTATTTAAATTATCTTCGAGTTCCTTCGAGACTAAGGACGTAACGTGACGTCTGAAACGTCGAAGAATTACCAACGAAGGGTAATTAAATAAATGTAGTCGAGTCTAATCCAGTCGGAGTCTTGATATTTTTTCATTATTTAGATCTTTGTATTTTAAGAATAAATAAATCTAGCTTCTAGCATGCTAGCTTTGGACATGACACCGTGTTCTGTCAAATATACTGTTCAAACTTGGTAATAAATATTTATACACAATAGAGATTTCGTACGCAAGATCGCGATCTTGTGCCTACGCTGTTACTAGATTCAGACCAAAATGATGTGTGTAATATTAATTGTAGGTACCGGCGTTTTACCAATCCCAGTACTTCTCGTACAACTGTGACACCCAAGTCTCTGTCTCGCAACAAATATAATCTATCCCTTTCCATTCAATACAGTGCGAGACAGACGGTTTATACTGCGTCGCGTGGCAGACGAAAACAGTGACAAATGGCCGAGAAAACTTTCGCATCATAATCGCCAACATCCGTTAGTATATGGCACAATAATAGGAAGCGGTCCCATGATTCTCGGGTGGGCAGCTTTCGGGAAGCTACGTAATATCTTCTCGTCCCAAATACCGCAGGGTCTAAAGACGAAGGTTTTTTTTACCAGTGTGTGTTGCCAGTGATGACATGTATGGCACTGAGACGTAACGTGGCCACTCACGATGTGACTGCTTGCGTGATCGAATCAGAAATAAGGAAAAACCAAGGTCATCGACAAAGCTCAGATTAGCTAGCCTTAAGTGGCGGTTGGCGGGGCATATTTCTCGTAGAACTGATGGTCGTTGGGGCAGAACGGTTCTCGAGTGGCGACCGCTTACAAAACGACGGAGTGTGGGAAGATCCCCAACAAGACAAACCGATGATCTGGTGAAGATGGTGGGAGGCCTTTGTCCAGCAGTGGACGTCTACAGATGATGATGAATTTTCAATTTTACCCCGACCTTTACAACCCGAAGTTTTTACAAAACTTGTATTTGTGGAGACAATTAGACCACAAACGGTAAGACACAGGACGCAGCCGTGTGTTAGCAATCTCATACATAATTAACAGACGACCTGGTTAAGTTCGCCACAGAAACATACAGAAAGCTTGCGACTATCTGTTGTAGAAATAGAGAGCATTGGACCTCTCCGGGTAAAAATGATGAAGGTCTTCATAGCTTCTTCAACTTATGCTACGGAATTACGTTAATATACTTTATTTACATACTGGTTTTAACTAATGCAATCAACAACAGGATAAAACATTCCATGTTTCTCTTCACACAACTATTTTAATTCTTCATATTCTGAGCAAGCATTTTAATTAAAGTCCCCAGAGAATGCCGTGTTGGGTTCTTTTTTATAGCCACTCAGCTCACAAAACTGCTCGCATATTCTGCCATGGCGAATCATAATTACGTTGACATTTTTAGACCCATTTTTAGGTTTTTTATCGTGCAGCTAGTTATGATTGGTGGTCGTGATATAAATTCTATGTAAAGTTCAAATGTAAAAAATTAAAGTAAAGTAATAGGTATATTACTTTACTTTAAGCATGTTAGTTCGTATGTACTTTTAAGTATTCAGAAGAAAATATACACACACTTATTCATCCTTATCAATCGTTACTAGGTATATTATTACTTTACTAGCTGTGCCCGCAGCTCCGCCCGCGTGGAATTCGGTCTATGTCTGTAAGCGGCTAATTCACCCCTCTCCCCTGGAGCCGAAACTTGAAGTAAAGTCCAGATAAAATGTTAAACAAATACCACTAAATAAAACTACACACCAAAATCAATCGATTTTTGGACTTATTTAATTTTTTGACGTAATTTAAAAGACATAGAGTATATACTTAGAGGCGGACGATACAGTACCACTTTTCTATTTTTACGTCCTTGACTGTAGTACTATCTAAATCAAGTCCATGGCAAATATCACCCAAATCGGTCCCCCAGTCAAATCAGTCTAAGCATGAAAAGGTAAGAAATATACACATAGAAATCCATAATTCCTAACAACCTTTCGAATTTAGGTCTAATATTATTTAGAAGTAAGATTAGAGGAAAGGTGAATATAGGCCAAGATTGAGGCCAAGTATTTACATTTTATTTACTGTTATGTTTATGTATGCACAACTAAATATGTCCCTCTGGACCATCTCACCACTAAAGTTTCACCACCAGTAAGGTACATATAATTATATCTACAGTTCCATACTCCAAAAGTAGGCATGTAAAGTATATTTACATAACATTGATATTTAATAATATTTTTTTGTACACCACATTGTGAGTGTTCCCGGTGGGCATCAGCACGAATAGCTCCGTGCAGTTGGTGACGCGCGAGCGCGTCATGGCGAAGCAGACGCTCACGGGGAACTGTAGGCGCTTGAAGCGGAGCGGGAAGTTGCTCGGAATAAGGGGGGTGCAGGGGATGAACACGGCTTCTCCGGCGTCGCACCCCATCGGTATTTGCGCCTCGATGAGGTTTCGCTGCAGCTGCACTACTTTTAGCCTGGTTCCGTAGCATAACTTTGGAGGTGACAAATTCCGAAGAAGCATGATAGGAACTCCAACTTTCAGGGTTAATCTGTGTGCTGGGAATCCTGAAGCGCTCAATGAGTTTAGGAACTCCATCAAGTATGTTGTGGCGAAGCGTTCATCCAAGACAGTGTTAATGGAATTATATACTGCCTGTTAACCTTCCATTTCCGCCAATATCCGCGCATTAACGGCTCTCTCACAAACCGAAGAGTTCTCACGTCAAGTCACCTGGCTCAGGTCTCCTTATACGCTCCGAATGTGGTCTTCAACGGACGGAACGATCCTGCATAACGTCTCTGGTAAACGAACCAGGCCGTTGGTTTCCTCCAGAAGTCCTTCTACAACCTGAAGCAGTACCTGGGCGAATTCTTGCACATGTGAGCCTCCTCCTTGTTGATACCACCGAGCCCCTTATTTAGTATTTTGTTCTATTATTAAATAGTTTATGCAATTAAATTTGTTAATATCCGTACCCCCTCGTCTAAACTTAGAGAGAAATTTGGCAAAAAGGTATTCATTTTAGCTCCACCTGTTAGTTTCGCAAGGTCGTAAGGCTCGTAACATATGTTTGAGAAAAATTTGCACCTCCTTTCTAAGTAGCGCCATACGATTCAGATTGCAAACTTAATTCAATCAAGTGTAGTGGCTACCCCCCTTTTAGGGATTAAATTTTTGGCCGGGGATTTTCTCGACAGATTAGTAAAGTTAAACAGATAAACAGACAAACAGACAAAAATTCTAAAAACTGTTGGAACGTGTTCTGTTATCGATTTTAAGTATCCCCGGTCAATTTTTTTTCGAATATCTTCCTTGTACAGACTTTGACCCTCTTTAGCTTTAATATATATAGAAGATTATTAACTAGAAGGCGCCCGCAACTTCGTTCGCGGAGGAGAAAAAGTCATAACCCTTCATTTTTTCTTCAGCAAAGTCGGGTTCAAAGTATCCTATAACCATCTGGAGATTCCCAGCTACCCGTGTACCAAAATTTGATCAAATCTGTTTAGCCGATTTTTCGTGATGAAGCCACAACGACACATACAAAAAATAAAATAAAAAAATCGTTTTAGTGATCTCCAATTAGTCTATAACATATATTTTTTTAAATAACTTCAATGTACAGATATTTCATTTTTACAACTTTATAATAGTATAGGTGTGTAAGTGTTTTAGTGTGTAACTGTTAACTAGCATGTGTCTGACACTAAATAAATTACTTAATCTGTGTTTTCGTCATCTTCAGCTAAAAGACGTTGACGTCGCAACGGTCTGGTCTGCGAGCAATATAACTGCCCAACTACCAACCAAGTTTCGGAATTCTTCGAGCTTTGTCGAATACTCTTTCTTCCTACCGATTTCTTCATCTCTGAACATCATCTCGCAAAGAAACTCCGAGCGTAGCCCTCTCCAATTGCTGTTTGGTTACTTTGAGCCTTTTTACCCGACTGCGCGACGCAAAGGAGTGGTAATGTGTTTATCAGTCTATTTATGTATGTATGTATGTATGTATGTATGTTTGTTCCTATCTGGCACTCTAGAGACCAAACGCGTAGACCGATTTTGATGATTCTTACGTCAATCGATTTGTCTTAACTGTCAAAATGTCACTGAAGACATGAAAATGATGAAAACTCAAAATGGCGATAATGAGACGCCATATTGTGAAAAAGAAAAAAATGAAAATCGAGTCTTATATCGAGTGGGGTATCAATTAATAGGGATTTAAAAATCATTATTAGGTTTCTTTTATCATTTTAAATTTGGAATTACCAGTTAGGAACTAACGATTTAAAGTTGGTTAGCAAGCCGTTCTCACTAAATTTTCATTTAATTGCATTGTAATAAATCTGTACAAGCTTCTCAATTACCCCCACGATAAAGATTGAGAAATTGTGTGACTTTTAAAGTTTTAACTAAAAAGTATAAAATAAAAATAAAAAAATTAAAAAAGCAAAAACCCGAATACATAAAAAAGTAAAAAGAAAAAAACAAGTCCAGTGCCCTAGAAATTTGTTAAGTTATAATGGAAATCTTTCATGATTCATGATCGATACTCACAATATAACAAATAATAAATTCTAACATGGAACACAGCGATTTTAAACAGTCGGGACCCATTGTTGGGATGATTTGCGTCAATTTAGACTTCTTACGGGTCCCGACTGTTCAAAATCGCTATGTTCCATATTAGAATTTATTATTTGTTATATTGTGAGTATCGATCATGAATCATGAAAGATTTCCATTATAACTTAACAAATTTCTAGGGCACTGGACTTGTTTTTTTCTTTTTAGTTTTTTACGCAGTCGGGTTTTTGTTTTTTAATTATTATTTTTATAATCTGTGTACCTATCCTATAAAGGCCTGTTTCTTGGCAAGAAAGCCAGGATGACGTAGCTACAAAACAATAAATTATATTAATGTAACATTTTCGCATGAACATACTTTACCAACTTTTTTTATTTATCTCAGAAACTTCTGAGTAAAATTTATTTAGGTTTAGTTTATGCGTTTTCTATCGGTCACTGATACGAATATTTATTACGTAAATATTTCGTGGAAAGTTTTTTTCTGTGCCTGGCAAGCACTTGACTTACCTAATTTCATCTTTTGGTAAGTGACGATGAAGCTTACCTGTTCACGCGTGACTGAAAGAGGTCCAAGTTATGTTGTGAGGGATAAAGGTTTTCTGAGAGTGAGTCATTTCCACTCTTCTGCCGTAGTCGAGGCAAATAGCTTTGTGCTAGTCAGTAATATTTATATCAGCAACACAAGGGTGGAACCCAAATCCACGCCAATTCCAGAAAAATCCCATTGTCAACTGAATTTCAAAATACACATTCTGCTTCAACTCGTCAGTATTTATAGATCGTCTGCACCCCGCATTACAAGTTCGCAACAAAGTGTAACTCCAAGTCTCGGAACAGATGTTATCGATCCCTTATAATTAAACGTGTTGCATAAACACTCACAGAAACTCTTGTTAATGGCGGTTTCTAACTCGAAGAAAACTGCTCTTTTAGAAGGGTTTGCTAAAGTTCGGAAGATGACTGTCTTTATTTGATTTTGCTTGACCTTGATTTTTCACCGTTTTCTTTCGGAGTTAGCAACGATTACTCATTGGGTATTTTCTCCAAAAGTTTTACTGTTAGTGACTGATGTAAATTAAAAATGTTTCGCCGTAAAGTTTTGTAGCTAAATTTTTTAAATGGTTTTGTATTTAGCTCGGAGTTCCAAAATCAAAATCAACCCGTCAGATTGATGTGATTGATATCATATCTTATATATGTTATTGACATATATGTGTCTATTTTACTTTAACTTAATTTAAGCACTTATATATTATTAGAAGGCACCTTTTAGTAATATATTCGTTCGTATATTCAGTTTCCGTAGGAGTAAAAAATCTTTTTTTTTTTTTTTTCGCTTTAGCGTAGTTAGATAAAATGAATTCTTTAACAACCCTAGCTCAGAGTTACTAGATTTAACGGGCAGTCCTCGGGGCACATTGCTCATATAACCCTTAGCCGCTAGAGCAGAAAGGTTCTCAACTGGCGACCGCGTACAGGACGACGCAGCGTGGGAAGGCACGCTACAAGGTGGAAGATGGTCTGATGAAGATCGCGGAAAACCGTTGGATGAGGGGGCGTACGACCGATTGCTATGGACATCCTTGATGAAGCCTGTGTCCAGCAGCAGTGGATGTCTTTGGGTTGATATTATGATGATGAACCACCCTATTAAGCTGCCCTTGTACCAAAAAATCATCCAGCTGTTTTGACGTGATGAAACCGCAAAGACACATTCAAACATACATACAAATATTTTTCAATTCAGTGATCTTCAAGTTGCCCATTAATGTTTTTTAACAAATCTTTGCTTTATTGATCTGAGTGGCACCAGTTATTTGAGGTGACCAAAAGATATGTGTATAGTTCAATTTAAAATTTAAAACCAACGTAAAATTTCCATCGAAACTACATATCTCAATTTAGTAAAGTAAATAATTTACGATCCTATTCCTATTTTACATTTCCCCCTTAACCCGCAATTAAAATTACTTCCGTGTGTCAGTCACAATAACAATTACGTTAAAATCTCCATAAATTCACAATGAAATCTTATCACAGTTAATTGCAACCGACGTTGTGTCAAGCAAAGAGTTCCGCGAACAAGCGTCTCGAACACGACGAGCCTAATTGATCAGCTAATCGTGCCGCAGGTGTGTGCGCGCCCTTATGAATTACAAATTGGTTTCTATAATCAATACCCATTAAGCTGTGTTAGGATCGGGTGAGTACTTGAGCGAGTACCGAGAGACGTCACAAAAATTTCGTGTGGGTAGGTTTTTATTTAAACCTGAAACTGGTGTTGTTCTCTTATCAAGGGGACTCCCTTCCCTCCTTTTCCCTCTCCCTTCTCGTAGATGTTTATGCAAAAACTTTGGTAAAAGTGTCCGCTTCGATTGGATAGTGACAAAACTTCGATTCATTAAGTCTAATTTGATGGTCTGCAAGACAGACCAAGTATAGTGTGTAGTGCTTAAATTTAATCAGGATTTTCTTAATGAAGTCATAAAACTGCTCTGTTTGATAAAATTATATTTGGAATGGCGCCTAAAATAATCAATAAACTACTAATTTGGTAAAAAATAAATAAATATTAAAATAATACTTTGATTTAAACACAATAATACACTCACTGTTTGGGACCCAGGTTCCTTTTTAGGGTATCGGGAATAGCCTAGGTGGATCTTCAATGAAGAGTATTGTTATATATTAAAAAATACAATTTATTCCAGAACTTTGAAATTACAAATCAAAATTAGGTGTCGCTCGTTCCGTGGTTTTAGGCGATTGATTCTGTCAGTTAAAAAACTGGCGGTTAATCCGACTGTCACCGATCTTCAAATTTGGGACGCGGACGGCGGCCGGTGACGTCAGTTTGGCTGCGTTCTGAACACTCACTATGTCTAAACTATATCTAACTTAAAGGTTGAAATAAAACAATTTAACGGATTATATCGCGTATATTATCTCATTTTAGTTCCCGACGTTTCGGTCATGGTCCTCCCGTGACCATGGAAAGCTTGAAAGCTTCCGGAACGTCGGGAACTAAAATGAGATAATATACGCGATATAATCCGTTAAATTGTTTTATTTCAATGATTAATAATCGCGGAAACAGAAGAAAATATTAACTTAAAGGTTGTATAAGGTTCTAAAAGTGACGGTAACTAGCAATTACTAAATACAAATTTGAGCATTGTGAGTGCCATTGTGAACAACCATGTCTCAGTTCCGCAGGTCAAGACACATCATAACTCGTAATGCTTAAAGACCTTCGCCTTCAAGCACTGGAGAATTCTCAACGAGAATAATGACAGCCGAGCCATCGACTTGCTAAATATTTCAGCACGTCGACTCGCATAATTACTAAGCCGTCTAAACGCAGCCCCATCTCCAGATTGAGTAGGCTGTAGCTAACCTCGTTAGTATAATATTTAGATTGATGCGTTCGTTCGCGGATTGATTTAGTTTTACTAATAATCTTAAGTGTTGCGTTGTTAGTTACAAGTTCGTTAGCGCTTGACAAGTTTAACCACTCGCAAGTTGTACGTGATGTATCTGTAATTGACAGCATTACCCCAAATTGTAAGGATTACCAAATCTAAACAGTAGTAAGTCCTACATAAGCTCAATACACACTCTTCCAGTTAAGTACTTCGAAAAAAGTAGGCATTTAAAATAGATTGCATGTTTTAAGTGCAATTTCGGAAAAATGGACGTTTGGCCGATTTATTTGTTTCTGTGTAATAGCGGGGCTTTTCTAGGATGTCCATGTGAAATATGAACCACACTGAATGCGTGTGTGTGACGCGCACGCAGACGTACGCGTGGCGTGCGTGTTGTAATGTACGTATCCTCATAAGAGATGACACACCGTCTGCGTGACATGCACGTATGCAGGTGTGTCATCTCTTATGAGGATTCGAACTTAATCTACGCATTAAATTAACACCCGTACGGACATTTACATAGTTGTACAGTTTTAGATCAGAGAGACTTGTACGCCGGGTTGGGTCCACGGCAGAGAGTGTTGGCATATAATTAGGGTTGTCATATGAGAAATTTATAGGGGCGTTTGAGGTTCACAATTAAACGCCACAAATTGTACCATGATAAGTGCGATAGTTATTTTTTTAAATTTGACCATAAAAGTCACCCCTAAGATGGGAGAACATTATAAGTGTGTGTTTTAGCGATGAGTGGCGGCTTGATCGTCACTTGTTTTTTTTATGTGTTTCAGTAATCATGGCCGGATTTTTCAAGTAGCGTTGCAGTAAGCAGCGATCGAATCTAGTGATAGATTGCAGCTGGAGCCGTAATGGGTATTCCGGTAGATTTGGCGCCCAGTGTGACGTATGGGAAATGGCCTTAATGTGAGGCGGAGAGATGAGATGTGTATTACACAGTATTTTTATACAATTGACCACGTTTAATTTTTGTAACCAGGCTTTTTTCGATGAAATCAGATAGAGCATGAAAAATTTAATAATCGTAACAAATTCAATCAAATCAAAATATCCTTTATTCAAGTAGGCCTATATACAAGCACTTTCGAATTGTCAGTTACATTGAGAGAAGTCTAACATTTTTAAATTTTCTAAAATATCCATATTGTGTATAAGAAATACAATTTCAAAGATTCCTCATTCTAAAAGAGCGGGGCGGGGCGTAGGTAACAAGTAGAGCGGTGACGGTCATAGAGTAGAAAATCATAGAGAAGCACTATTATTAAAGGATGGATTACACTTGTCCTAATTAGTATGCTAACGACAGGGAAGTAGCTATACGTTGAAGTGAGACGCTTTAACTCCCCTCCCCCATTTAGGATGCTAAATTCAGCAGAGTGTAATACGCGCTTAAGGCGGATTTAGTATAAAAATCTCAATCCACCTAGTGACGTCAATCAGAGAATCATATGATTCCTTCACATTTTCCCGAATATCTTGAAAACTAGTCGCTTTAAAAAAAAAAATTTGGGTTCCTTGAGAATTAAATATCATATGTAATATTCGTATTACTACCATGTCAGTTATAACTAAGGACCAATATTGACACTTGAAAATAAGGATTTTTGGTATGATTGTATGTACGAGTATGTTATTATGTATTGTATGTATGTGTCTTTACACATTCATCACGTCAAAACTATTTTACGGATTTCTACCATTTACAGTACAAGGATGGCTGTACATCTCAAGATAGTTATAGGATTTTTAATAACTTTTAGATTTAGGCTTTACTTTGCGGAATTCCATATTAGATTAATAGATTATAGTTCCTTTCAAAACAAAATTATTTAAGTGGTGTTTACAAATAATGTTCTACTCTGTTAATAATCACTTTGGAACAAAAAAAGCCCAATGAATTTTTATCCAATTTTTATTTATTTTTTCAACATGGAATTATCTTGACATTTAAGAATGAATTATTATTGCAATTGTTTGGTTATTACGTTTTTATGTGCATGATATTGATTTATTAATTATTGATTTTTATACTTCTCAATATTTACTTTTAGTTATTTGCAATATTTTGATTATTTTTTCATTGCTTTTAATGACATGCATATTGAGAGTCAAATAATGGTACGCCAAATTCTGGCTGATACTAACCATATCACCTTTTATAATCACTCAAATTCGGACAATAAATCATTTTGTTTTTGTATTTGCTTTTCCACGAAACAGTGACTTGGTTAGACGTGACAATAAATTGTGCTCATATGCGCATATTTTAACAGTCCGGCGTCCACCCGAGAAGAAGAGGCTCGAGACCCTGCCCTTGTTAAGGTGCGTCCACATTTGTATCATTTGCCCGATCAGGTCTTCGTCGCGTGGCATGATCGCGTGTCACGATCACGCGTTTGGGACGTTCCGCCGATCCGATCGCTCGAATCCATCTTGTTACGCGTATCGCACACTCGGATCGGACAAGCGCGGCAGTGAGCGTCCAAGCAGCGCGATACGCAGTCAAGCCACGCGACGGTGATCGGATACGAGCAAATGATACAAGTACGTACATCTTTAAGGTGCGTCCACACTTGTATCATTTGCTCATATCCGATCACCGTGCCGTAGCATGACTGCGTATCGCGCTGCTTGGACGCTTACTGTCGGCGCACCGATAATGCCGCACTCTTCCGATACAAGTGTGTGATACGCGTAGCAAATGGATTTCGAGTGATCGGATCGGCGCAACGTCCAAACGCGTGATCGTGACACGCGATCATGCTACGCGACGATGATCTGATACGGGCAAATGATACAAATGTGGACGCACCTTAAGGCTTCCCGGTTGGACGCCGGACTGTCAACATCTCTTGCATCCCCTGATGATGCCTCGTAGAGAGGCGTCACACGTTTCGACGAACCACCACCAGACGTATATTGACTGATGGTGGTTTTTTGTATTTGCATGCCCATTTTTTTTGTGAAAACTGCATGAAAATATGCGCATGTGAGCACAATTTATCGTCACATTTAACCAAGACACAAGTTCGCGGAACAGCAGAGGAACTATAATCCATTAATCTGGTTATGGGATTCTTTTCTGCGCAGAAGCAAAAAAAATAGAGATAGGGATAGAGAGATACAAGTTTGTTTTCCTCCGCGAATGAAATTGCGAGGACTTTCTAGTAAAAGAAATGAATTAAAGTGACGTCACAAAGCCACCTGTAGCTTCTCAAGCGGCTTTCACTAATACCTAATCCTCGGTAGCGGCTACAAATAACCGCAGCCTCATGTGATTTGGACTGAAGTTTCTTAATCTCTTAGCTCCGTTTAAAGTTGTTTTAAAAATAAGTTTTTCCGTTACATGCATCAAGAGGCTTATATTGTTATTTAGGTAAACATAATACGGACTCAACATTGTAATAATCAGTGGCATTGGTCGTAGAACCGATGGCTGTTAGGGCAGAATGGTTCTCGAGTGGCTACCGCGTGCAGTACGATGCAGCGCGGATGGATGGAGCGATGATCTGGTGAAGATTAGATAACGGCAAACCGTTGGATGAGGGCGACGCACGACCGGTCGTTATGGAAATCCAAGGGAGAGGTCTTTGGTCAGTAGGCTCCTTGAGCTAATAGGATGATGATGAAAACAAAACGAAATCTTTGAATAGGGTACACGCAAGAAATTGTTTTATTGCTTTTCTTTACTAAATATCAAAATACCTTAAAAACGATTTCAACATGTTAAATTTAAATTTAAATTGGCCAAGAAATACGCAAGATACAGGCATTGAGAGAGGTCCGATATGCACTGTTACGTCATATTGCACTCCGGCTATATAAACTCCATTTTAAATTCTGTTTTGCTAGAAAGAGATAGAATGAAATGTTTGATGGCTTATATCTTGGTTATAGTTATTCGAAAAAATATTTTTGTGTACTGTTTGGTACATGAATGAGCTTTTAATAAAGCGAAAATTAAAACTCATGCACATTCCGTATTATACTTTCAGGTCAAAATAAGTTAAAACTTGTACCGTAACAATACCTTCACATAAAAGCAATACAGTAAATACACAATTAATTAAGAAGACTTAGTTCGCAATGGCGTACGTGTCTGAACCTAGGACAATGGGATTCAGCTGTGACCTAAGTGTCCTCAGCAAACTTACGTCAGGGCGTTGAAGGTTAAACAACTGCTATTCTTACTTCTATCATGAACTAATATAACATGAGGACTCTTAATCGCCATACATAAAGCTGTTCCCCAATATTTACAACGTTATATATGTACTAGAACCCGCAGACACAGAAGCCCGCAACTTCGTTATCGGAAAAAAAAATGATACCCTTTTTTTCTTGAGGTAGTCGGATAAAAAGTATTCTATAACCATCTGTGGATGACCAGCTACCCGTGTACCAAAAATAATTGATACCTCTTTTGCGGTTTTGGCGTGTTAAAGCCACAATGACACATACGAACAAAAAAATCCAAAAAAATGTTTTTCGATTCAGAGACCTTCTTGAAAATATCTTCAATGTAAAGGCATTTCATTATTACAACTTTATTACAGTTATAGATAAGAACTTTTCAAGACATCTCCATATGGATATAGGATACTTTTTACGCGACTATGCTGAAGAAAGAAAGTGAGTTATGATTTTTTTCGCCTCCGCTGGTTGTCAAGCAAACATTTTCCTAACTTCAAATCAAAATAATAAGAAAATCAGCAATAACCACAAAGCTTAATTACACCAAAATCGCCTTTTTTGGAGAACTAAGAAACACAAACCATATCTCTATACTCGTAAAACTATAAATATAAAACATTCTGGGAACAACAACGAAAACCAGACGCCAACCCATTCACAAATACCAATATTGTATCAGAAAGTAAAAATTCACCCGCACAAAGCAAAGTACTGAAACGTATTAAGCAAAGAGCAAAGAACTCCCATTGAAGCGATATCGAATCCGGATAAAACTGGATAAAACCAGATATCCGACCAAACTTTCAATATTGACCGCAATCCATGTTTCCGTGACTGACTAACTTTTACTGGACTTTATTTTAACGGGTTCTGTTAGTCGTGTGGAACTTTCGGAGTTAACAGGCCATTTGAAAATTTAGACTCTTTTTTAGGGTTCCGTGGCCAAAATGGCAAAAACGGTATCCTTATAGTTTTGTCTTGTCCGTCCGTCTGTATATCACGGGCATTTTATTAAAAAAAAACTACAAGATGTATATTGACGCATGCGTAAGCTGCTAGTCAGTTTGGTACTTAATTAACAAAAATATATATTGCTAGGGGGGCACTTCATACCTGTACACCTAACAGAAACGGAATATTAGCTTTTTCAGCAAACATGAACGAGAGATACATATTTCGACAGTTCTTCTTAACCACTATGGTGATAAAGTGAATATCTTCGAAAATAATCCGAAAGTTGTGCCACCCCCCTCTGCCTTTCTAACTTTGAAACTACTGTCTGGTGGTGTTTTGTTGTATTTGCATGCGTATTTTTTGTGGAAACTGTATGAAAATATGCACAAGGGAGCATAATTTAGTTAAGACACTATTTCGCGGAATAGCAAAGCAAAATCTATGAATCTAATATGGAATTCCGCAAAGTAAGGCCTGGATCTATTAATTATTCTAAAACATACTTTGTAATCCATTAAAATCTGCAAAAATGTCGAAAAAAGTATCCACAATAGTAATTCCAAATAAATGCTCGAAATTTTGACCCTTACCAAAAATAAAACTTCCATTCAAAAATACCGACTGGATATTTTCTGACGTTTGGTTCAATGTTTACCCAGAGCACACAGCCATAATTCATTTAGACCGCCCAAGTATGCTATTGTGCAAGTTGATATTACTTGAGCACGGAGTTGCAACTTTACAAATATATAAGGGTTGCCACCAAGAAAGGATAACGTGGTTTTAATTATTTATTTACGCAGTCTTTGTATTGAGGAGGTACGTAGACAAACCAAGGTCACCGACATAGCAAACAGGGTAAGCAAACTGAAATGGCAATGGGCAGAACACATAGTTCGAAGAACCGATGGCCGTTCGGTAGAAAGGTTCTCGACTGGAGACCGCGTAGTTGCGGTACTCGCTGGATGCGGGTCGTCTCCATCCGGCCCATGTGGAAGTCTATTGAGGAAGCCTGTGCCCAGCAGTCGATGTACTATGGTTGAAATGATGATTTACGCAGTCTTGCACCAATGTCTACCATACCATATTTATGAAACTGTAGAAGAGTTTTGGCTAATAATACTTTGATTATAAATCCAATTATTATTATTATTTATAAATCCAAAATGGCGTTATCGTGCAATCAACGGGATCGAATGGAGAATAATTACGACATTTCAAAGATAATAATTACTACATTTCAAGGGACTCCCCTAGAAAGAAACGCAGAATGATTTTTTTATGAAATGAACAGGCAGTGCCATTGAAATCACAACACTGTGCGCGCCTCGAATCTATCCATCGGCTTTGACCCCAGTAATTTAATTTTTCGACGCTTGACCTAAGCGCCATCTATGCGAACATGTATTTCCAATTTCAGTCCTTTTACAGCAGTGTCAAATAGAACTCAAACTTATTTTTTTTTCTATACCCTGATTTTTAATTTAAGACCAAATTTAACGTCAACGGCGGCAACGGTCAAACCGTCAGTATATTTACTAATAAAACTTATCCTAACATTGGTAGTTACTCGAGTTCTCATTCATGATTTTATGAAAGAAAGTTTAAATAAATAAATAAATAAAGTTTATTTGTTAAAATAATCAAGATGGGAATACTGTCAGATTTTGGACTTGAATAAAAAAACAGAGTATAAATGTGTAGGCTTTTTTATCGATTCACCAAATGCTTGTTTCAGATATATTGTTTGAAGTCGAATGTGTACCGTGTTAAGGTGGCAACCCTACCACTGCTCTCATAACCGGTTAATGCGATCTGTCAATAGTTTTCATTTCGATTTGTACGAACTGGAAACTGTTTGGCGAAAGCTAAATCGTCCAAGTTTCAGTAAATATTGAACGATAAAGCACTTCTTAAAATTTCTACGAAACTTTTGTGAAGTCTTGCATCAGACCATGAAATGTGTTCTTGTATCGAGTGCACTATATTCCCGGATTTGAAAGTATTTGTAAAAGTATCTGTGTCATGTTTTAATTATTATTATATACAAGCTTCTACCCCCGACTTCGTCCGCCCTTAATTAGTTTATCGCGGATAAGGGTATTTATCTGGGCAAAAAAATAGCCTATGTCCTTCCCCGGGACTCAAACTATCTCCATACTTCAACGGTTTAAGCTCGACGAGGTAACAGAGAGACAGACAGACTTCCGCATTTATAATATTAGTATGGATTTCTTACTACTCTTGTTTCATCTTTATTTTGTAGTAACTATAGTTTACTGATAGAGAATTATATGTTACAATAGTTACTTTTTTAGGGTTACGGGGGACCATATTACTAAGACCCCGCTATCAGTCCGTCTGTCTGTCTGTCCGTCTGTTACCAGGCTTTATCTCAAGAACCGTGATAGCTGACAGTTGAAATATTGACAGATGATGTATTTCTGTTGCCGCTATAACAACAAATACCTACTGAAAACAGTATAATTTGATGCCTAACCTAAGTTATTAGGTTTATTAGGGTTATTTAATTATTAGGTTAGGTTAATATAAAATGATCAAACACCGTGTACATTTCGCTTAGGAGTAGGGCTCTGCTACTGGATTTTCATAGATACAGAACCCTCGGTGCGCGAGTATGAATCGAAATTGGCCGGTTTTTTTACAATCGAACGAGTTTCAACCAATTTTGGCACAGCAGTAATACCTAGCAATTAAAAAAAAAACCCGCGGTCAAATTGGCTGCTTCGGTTACCTTCAAACATAGATAAAAACCACTGAGATGAAACCAGTAAAAGTTGGGCAAATATGGAGTCAGCTTGTAAATTAAATTATTTTAATAATATAAGTTCCGGGATTCCGGGATTGAATAAAACGACACGAGGAGGTAAAAATAAACAAGCATGTTTAGTTTATGGTTATTTATGACTATTTTGGTAAGCACGTACGTTGTTATGCAAATGTAGGTAATGTATTAATGTATGTAAGTAAGTATCTATAGTAATAATGAGTTTATTTATATACTTTAACATGCGTTTTGGAGGTTTTGTTACTAAATTTCGAGAGATCCCGGGAAGTTTATTAGGAAAATTAAATTGAGATTGTCTCCACACCGTTAAACATAGACGTCGCCACCAAACTTTATTTACTAAATATCTCACCGAATATCCGAACCCTGATTATAATCCTACACAGAGTTTTTGTGTGCATGTTGAAAGTTGTAGGAATGTGCATGTTGAAAGTTAGCATGCAAACTTTGACATCATGTAAAGATGTCGATGTAGGATTAGCAGACTTAACTGGCAGTGGGACGATCAAATGTATCGCAAAACCGACAACCATTTCGACAGCCGTCTTCCGGAAAGGAGACCGCGCACACCAAGTGTCAGATGCCCTCCAGATAGGTAGAGCGACGGCGTACAAAATGGGTGAGGGCTGACAGTTGTTGGAAACCAAAAACTCAAGGCTGAGCTCAGAGACATCCCTTGTAAGATTCGAGCAATGGACGGAGGTAGAGTAATGATACAATACAATCCATACCATAATATTTTACGTGTCGCGCTTGCATCACTCCGCCGTGGCTGATGACGTGGTGGAGTTTGTCCGCCAGAAGACTGGCTTCTCGCTGAGAGTGCACCAGCTGCAGTCCCGTTTGTGGTGTGCGTGCCGCGGCCGCTGTAGGACACCATCGCAAGTGCAGACTTCTGGCCGAAGGGCTTCTGTTTCGGCAGTTCCGGGGCAATCTGTCCATTGCTACACCAGATCAGACGACGAAACGGAACCAAGGAGTTACGTCACCTAAATCTAACTAGTTTTGAATTTTTCTGTATGTTTCTGTTTATTCTATTTCACAGTAGTAATAAACTTTTTTAATAATAAATAAATTTCACCAGCCGTGACTATGAGATTTGTCAATCTTCGAGAACGAAGTCGCAGAAAATTCTAGTATTTTCGTAGGATTTTCATAAGAATACATTCTTAAGTACGAGTAAGAATATCTTTTTGCGGCTCATGTTTTGAATAACCCGACGTAAGCTGTTCACAATGCTTGTCCGTACAATAGGTACCTCGCTGGTAAACATACGTTTACGTATTTATATTTTTCTCTTATGAGTTCCCTCCGTTACAGTTTAGTACGATAATTCATTTCATAGCGACATCCTTGGATTGTAAGGAGCTTAGTTTATTTGGGTTCCGTAGCCAAATGGCAAATTTCCATTTGAAAAACGCTGGCGCTACCAGTAACTAGTAACCATGTTGAGTAAGGCGCAATGCAATACGCAGGTAGCAGCGAGCAAGTAACGTCACGATTTTGTCTTTTTTCCTTTATCTGTTTTTATACTTTTATAAAGATTTAAAAATTAAATGTTTGACGACTAAAGAAGTTTTCACAAAAAATAAGTTTTTGAATATCACTAAATTGATTTTTATGTTTTATTCTGACCTTATTACGTCAAAACGGCTAGTCGGATATTAACCATTTCCGATAAAAATAAGCTGACCGTTTGAGAAAGAACACTTGTGGTTGATGTACAAAAAGCTGTTTATGTTTTTTTCTCCTCCGCGAACTAAGTTGTAGACCTTTGGTTGTGACCTTCTTGTACAATAACCTTAGAGCTTTAACTAATGGAGATGACAAGTCGTGTCATCATTACCAAAAAATGTTTATGCATTTTTAGCGGGGGGTGATGTAAACACATACAGTACACTACGGAAATATTCCTATTTCTACTAACGCACACAGTTAAAAGATATCACTTATAAACTAAAAAAAAAAAATAGTTTAAAAACACTAGAAAAACGCGCTTTACAAGACTGTTCTAACAAACACAGCTATGATACGCTGTTCCATCATGAAGTTCCAGTTCATTTATTCCGGCTCCATCATCAGATCAGTTCGATAGTACCATATTATTGTATTGTCATCAGAACTACATACGGCTGCCAATTTTCATGATGCTACGATCCTTGGAAGATGGTTTAATTAATTACCTTAGATTCCATTACATAGTTAGGTACATGCAGGTCGACCTAATAAAAGCGTGTTAACAACCACACACTGACAATTTACACCAGGGTGCAAAAAAATGTAAGTACATATAAAGAGAGGTAAAAACAGGCAGTCTTGTCGCTGAACACAAATCTTCCAGTCAATCAATTCCAATTTAAGCTAGAGGTGACATTTAAAGCAAAAAGTTGCTTTTTGAAACTAGCTCGTTTATCAAATAAGACAGTGAATCAGGGAGGCAAATGGTTACTAAAACAATAACAACACAATCAACTCACACATACCATCAGAGATTTCATCAGTTCCGTGTCCAAACGGAAACATTTTCCAATCAATCCTTCAATCACGACCAGCAAACAGCGACAATCATAACGCACTCGATGCGATCATAATGGGATCAGACGCAGCAATACCAACACAACGCGCATACCTTATTTCACGTAACTACGTCATCTGAAACCCTAGCTTAATGCTCAGAACTTTGAATTCAAATCACATTCTCAATTCTACATGTGGCATTCGAACATTTTTGAATACACCAAACTCTCTCGAAAATGTTTCTTTTACTAACCATGTTAATCAAAAGCCAACCTAAGAGTTAAACTTTGATATGTCAGGTCTTTTCCAATTTTTCTTCTTAACTTTTATTTACCGAAGTTTCGAAACAAATCTTTAATAAAAAGCAATTATGGTTTAAATTTCAGGGATGTGTGCAGTTTTGATAGGAGTTATTGGAATTTATACGTTATTATGCTAATTTTGTTTACTAAATATAGTGCTCGGTTCGAAACCTCTGAGCAAAAGCTTGTTTGCTCCAATATAGTGGGGTTTGAATCGACCCCATGTATTTGATAGGACGACATCGTATTTGCTAGCCAGAGTTCGGAATAGGTATAGTGCCGATTTACCGTAACTTCGAGAAAGCATGTGATTAAGAGTAGTTGTAACCACCAAATTTGTTTGTTTTTACTTGCATATGCTATGCTACCGAATAAATTCATTTTCTATCTTTCTTCTTCTTTCTTATTTTTATTGACTGCGGGATTTCCCGAATGAGTTATAATACTTAAAACACATATATTAACTCTCAGGGTCAGTCTATATCCGACGGATCTCTTGTATGTCCACTTTTGGGTTGTCAACGTAGGTATTCGAATTTTCTGCATTAGCGAATTGTAATTCATGAATAATTGGACCTTAATACTTAATTCACTCTTCATTGGTTATAATTAACTTATCCCAGAAAACCCACATTCACTAAAAATCAATAATATTTTTGGGTGGTTATAACCACTCTTAGTCACGTCCTCCCGCGAAGTTAGGCTCCCGCTGATGAACTACGTTTTTCGGGTTTCAGAGTAGCCCCTCTGATCCGATCGTCGGTCTATCTTGTTGGATGCGAAACAGTACCTAATAACCTTAGTTATGGGACTGGATCATTTTCTTTTGCGTTAAACTCGGCAAACTATGGCCGATAAACTTTTATCATGATCATTATCATCAGCCTATCCACCTCCCACTGCTGGGCATAGGTTTCGCCACGATGTTTTCATTCACCGAAAAGCTAGCGGTAAATGTCAAATGACATTGCTTCATAAATTCGAAGAAACTTAGTGATACAGGCCCAATTCGAACCCATGACCCCTGTTTGGAAGTAGCACGCTTGAACCACTCGACTACCGAAGTTTATATTATAACCTTAGGTATGGAGCTGGATTAGATACAATTTGTCTGCGTTAAACGCCGCAAAGGGCGGCCGATAAACTTTAATCAACTGCGGATAGGAGCTGGGCCTCTATTTACACGGCGCCTTATTAGTTGAGTCTTCGTTTGGTTGTTGATTAAATTTAAAAAAATATATTTTCTTCGAGATTTAAATAATGCTACGTCGTACGACAACCGAAGTCGTGGCGAGGTGCGCTAGCCCAGCAGTACTCGTCTGACGATAGCTGAAAGATATAACCAGCTCAGGTTGCTAATGGGCGTCGATATGTAAAGCAACATATATTTTTTTTCAAAATGGGCATCTTTTTTCATGGTGCTCTAAACCGGCACTGAGGGTAAATACGGCCCTTAATATAACTTACAGTAACATTATACAGGGTGTTTGGTAACAGGATGCAAAGCTGAAAGTAGGTGATAGTTTAGGCCATTTATAACATTTTAGCCAGACATGTCTTAGACAAATGTTATTCCTTTTTTTCGACAATACTAGGAGTTTTCTCTGAAAACATCTTAGAACTCATACATAAAAAAAATACATTTTAACATTTCCCTAAGACATGTATGGCTTAAAATCAAATCAAATCAAATCAAAATATTCTTTATTCAAGTAGGCCTAGTTACAAGCACTTTCGAAATGTCAGTTACATGAGAGTGAATGTTTGCTGGGAGAAATACAATATGATCCAACATTTGCTGCAAGGATTAGGGAAACCCAGAAAAACCTAATCAGATCATAGAAAAACCTAATCAGATCATAATAAAATGTTTTAAATGGCCTAAACTATCATCTACTTTCGGCTGTGCATCCTGTTACCAAACATCCTGTATTTATAAGGCGATACTTCTCAATGCCCTTTGTTATTGCAGGCCGATTGTGCCTTTATTTAAAACTATAATATTACATTAAAGCCTGTGGACCTCTCATGCGGAAAATAAGTATCTACCTATATGGCAACATGTCATGTCCTTGGAAGCGATAGAACAGTTCACTGCCCAAAAAATCAGGGAATTGCTAGACTCAATGGGCCTCAGCAGTGAACTTTAATGAAGGGCTGCCACAATAGATCAAGTGTGGTCGAAGCAGCATACAAAGAGCCCACCAATCACTAATAATAAATAATACCTACATTAAAGCCGATTAAGCCTATGTATGTCGACTATTTGCCAAACGTAATCAACGGTTAATAACTAACAGGATATCATGAAACTGGCCGTTAATATTCACTCATGAAAGCAAGATTATACACATGGGAATATGACAGCTTAACACTCACTTTAGCCCTGCTAAGACCTGTCTCCCCAGCTCGTTTACCGAAACCCAACCGAAACATCGTGGCGGCGTGGCTTATTCCGAGGGGTAATACCGAACTTAACAGTTCGTAGAACTCCGTCCTTTTCGTCCTAGTATTTATCTATATTGGTGTGAGCGGGTCGCCACGTACTTCGGAATTCGAACTAGAACGAGGTGACAAATTGTCAAGCCACGGCTAAAGCCCATCTCGAGAAAGTTCAGCAGCGTTAGACTTTAAATAAAAGCAACAAGTGCGAGCTGGACTCGCGTACCGAGGGTTCCGTACAAATTTGTAGGTAAGTAAATAGTTTGTCTATCACGGCCGTATCGTCATTGGTAATTGACATAACTTATATAAGGAATTTATACAGACTTCTTATAGGTTTTCTTTTAATTTATAGGTTAAGAACTATTTTCAAAACAATTTTAGTTTCAATAGTTTCAGAATTAAGGGAGGATCCATCCATCATCGGGTTGGTGATCGACCACGTAATCTTTGACTAAGCCTTCGACTCTGCATTGGATTACTAATTGCTCCATTGAGTTATTTTTGCGGGTAACGTTTCTAGAAAATCTGAGGATTCGGGTAGGGTTGTCTCGCGGGTTGGTTCTTACATGACGGCCATAACAGAAAACAGAACGAACGAATAAGCTCATCGACCGGTGTAGAATGATCGTGAAAATTTTACCTAGGAGGGAGATATAGCTCTCGCTATCTTTCAACACCGGTTCCGACTCTTGAGACAACTATATTCGGTCTCCCCTAATTGCACAAGCGACGAAAGTCTTTGTTTTATCTTCAGTTCTTTGACTATAGACACGTTAGGACCATACAGGACATAATACCTACTGGCAATTAAAAACCCCTAAGGAAAGTATATATGACACCATTGCACCAATCGTTGACGGTCGGACGTCGGACGGTGTCATGGAGCACCTACTTTTGTACCCTTGTGAACCCTTCAACGGCCAAGTCACACAACATTAACTATAATAATAAAGAAACCGCAGTGGGGAACCTTAGACTTGGCACGACTTTGCCTAGATTTCATTACTTTTTAGAAATAAACAAGCAGCACCATCGAGACTTGGCTAGTTTTTTACAGAATGTTTTTGGTGGGATTTCACTTCTTTTTGTAGGCCGGCCCACCAAGTTGAATATTTTTTGTAAAGGCGGTATGTCGATTAGTTTGGTTGGGCTCTTGTGTTTTCTAATCAGGGTCACCAGGTACTCCAGATCTTCGAATATCTTAGTTTTATAGTTTTCCCTTTATGTGGCCATTAAACCCTAACTCTGTACCAAATTTCAGCTCTCTGAGTTTATGAGAAGTACTAGTTCTATTCTGATGATCATGAGTGAGTGAGTGAGTGTCATAAATGCGAAACTTTGCTTTCGCTCAACTTCGGAACTAAATGACCTACAGACTTGAAATTTTGGATTTTAAGTATGTGATTATAGCTTACTGGATGACGAAAATTTCTGCGTTCTGGTCTTATCCAGAGGTTCTCAAATAGGGGCCTGAAAATGCGGCGAAATGGTTCCAGTAAAGGATGGTACGGCAGTGTTTGCTTCGCGCTCGACTTGGCGGGGGCACTGCCATGCCCCCTGATTTAAGATTATTATGGACGAAATCACTCTTTAGTGATGAGTTCGTCTATTTCTGTATTTTGAGAAGTATATCTATACTATTATAAAGTTGTAAAAATGATATGTCTTAAAAACGAAATATATACTTCAGTTTTTGAAATAAACTTTAATGTACCTACAGAAATTTCATTTCACAACTTTATTATAATAGAGATAGCAGTAGGAAAATGCCTACTTACAACTGAAAACGTCCAGAAGGATGATTAAGAACAGCAGGCCACTGTGCCGGGAACTGGGTCGAATCCCGCGGAGCGCGATCCTTTGGAAACGGTGCATTACGGCACCGCTCACTTACCCTTAAGTAGATACAGTCGGCATCATTTCATTTTTCACCTATTTCATTTCAACATCATTTCGTTTCTATGAACATGACTGCGTTCACACAAACGATCGTCTTAGTCATAGTATACTATCATTACGTTAAAACAAACGATAGCTTTGTTTCCACAAACAACCATCTTGTTTACATAAAGGACCGTCTTGCACACAAAATCACAGAAATTTCACAGCCATATAAAACCGATGAATATTGAATATTGCTATTCGATCTGCATTAACATAGACAAGTTAACATTTAAAGGAGATATGACTGAACACAATAAAATTAGTAATTCTACGTATAGTACTATGTAGTCGAACGAGAGCATATTCATCTCAACTATAAAGATTATCACAACGGTTACTTTAAATATATATACGTATATATTCCGTCGTTGAGTAATCCCTTGCCACATGGAAGAGCCCTTGGTATCAGCTAGGTAATTTTCTTTCCGTCATAGGCATAGGTAGCTTGACATTGTCATCCTGTCTCTAATTTTCACCAAGCATCCGAAGTTTACGGAACTTTGACCTTCAGCCCAACTTGTCACATACGATACGTGTCGCTCAAAGCAAAAGAGGATTAACTAAATCATGTTACCGTTCTATTCTGGACTTTAAAGGACGCTTCTGAGGTTGAAAGTGAAATGGGTTTCTGTGAGTTCATAGCGTTTCAGGTTTAATATATGTATGTTGGTTAAGACGCTATGAATTATGTGAGGGCAAGTCACCGCGTGTTAATAATACATAGTTGGTTGGATTATTGGGGTGTCTGAGCAAGGGCGGATCAGCGAGACGATTCTAAAAACGAACTACTAAATTAAATGGTGCAGAACTCCAAAAATATCAACTGATTTCAAACTGCTACACCGTGGTCTCTTATCATGTCACCCACATACACATACAGATCCACTTATTTCTCCGTCAAGAGTGCTTGAAGAACATAAAAACATGAATTCCACCAAAAGCTCAAGCCTCCTTTGTCCTCAATCTTGATTTTGCTGGAGCGTGCTGATAGCGATAGCCAACGCTCTCTGTTGCTACCCAGTCGAATTGGAGTCTGGCAACACTTTCCGCAAACTATTGGAGATTCCGAAACACTGGAGCTTCGCTCCAAGACCAAGATCCGGCTACCAGAGGTGCACATCAGAGATGGGCGAATGGACACTAAGAAATATTTTGTAAGCCTACACGTTTATTTTAAAAATTGTGTCCCATTACACCACAATGCATCTGTGCAATTAACCTGGCCAAATTTCACCTTTCCACGTGATGTACTAGGATTTAAAAGTCCACATTATCGGGAATATAGTTAGAAAATTAAATAAGTGTGTGAAAGTTGGCGCGGATCTCCCATGCTCTCTACTAGTGTGGGTATTGCACACCGCTACATAATATGCGACGTCATAATATAATTTATATAATTTCCTTTTATTATGTTATAAATAAATATATAAATAAATAAATAGATATAACAGGACAATTTTTTACACAAATCGAACTAGTCCCATGGTAAGCTCAATAAGGCTTGTGTTATGAGTTATAGACGACGATATATATAATAGATAAATTTACTTATGTACATAGAATACATCCAAGAATCAGTAACAAATATTTATGATCATCGCTCGAATATTTGCCCTTACTGAGATTTGAACCCAGGACCATCAGCTTCGCAGGCAACGTTACTCCCACTAAGCTGAACCGGTCGTCAAACGGTTTAGGGGGTAAACGAGCAGACGGATCGCCTGATGTTAAGCGATCACCATATAGACACCGGCAACACCGTAGTAGTCACAAGTGCCTTGTTGGTCTTCCAGGTGGGAGTACGCTCTTTTCTTGAAGGTTTGAAAGCCGCATCGATCCGGCCAAAAATACTGCTGGCGACAATATTCCACAGTTCAGTCGTTTGAGGCAGGAAATCTATAGCATTTACGAAAACTTAGGTTAACTGACTGCTTTCTGGCGTTTTTGCGAGATACGCTTCGGGATTTGACTGTGATGCCAGATTTGATACATATAATAATTACTTAGACTTTGGTCCGCTGTAAAAGAAAAGCTGTACGATAGAGAAACGCAGTCTGTTGGATACGAGTGGTTACTATAGAAATGAATACAAAGAACAAAAGCATCATTTGCTAGCGAAAGATTTTTATATGAAAAAATCAATGCCCCGAAAATGAATAAAGTAAATGTCCCAGTATTTGACACAGTTCTATTAGTTGGAACACTCTCAATCTTAATTCATAGCAACAGATGTGACATGCGAAGTGTCAATTATTGACAAATATTTCTTTGGAACTGAGAAATCATCATTGCAGTGCCATGATGCCAGCGTCATGGCCATCGGAAACGTTTATTACTAACACAATAGGCATAAATACGTTACCCATGTCATGTACTTTAATTTTTAATAAATTCATTCTTTTTCATTTTAAAATTTTAATCCAATTTAATTAAATTTTGTACTTGTAATTTTACAGAAAAATAAATGTAAGCTCATTCGAAACTCGTGTTCTACCAACTCACAAAATATCAGTAAAACTCCAAACTTCACTCAATTGAAAACTCTTACCCGATAGAATAGTCCGAACGATAGCTCCATCAACTCGAACCACCCGCACCGTGCCCGACCAAGACCGGGAGACTAAATTAATACGAACTTGGACTAAATTAAATACTAACTCTTACGTATCTCGTATAACTCTTCCATGTTCGGATAAGTTTCCAGATGTTCAGGGGATGTTTGTTGTGCAAACTTGTAATTGGATGGTTTGGACTATACGCTTCTTACTTTTAAAGTGTAAGAAATTATTTATTGCAAAAATATGGATATAGTATGCTCTGCGACTTTGGCCCGCCTTTTTTTACTGCAAAGTGTAGTCGGGACTATTTTTGGCTAAGTCTCAATAGCGATATAACTACCCAAGTCGAGAGGACGGAGGACGAAGATCTGCCGTGT
Source organism: Hedya salicella (assembly GCA_905404275.2). NCBI lineage: Eukaryota > Metazoa > Arthropoda > Insecta > Lepidoptera > Tortricidae > Hedya > Hedya salicella. The sequence continues at coordinate 2,877,570 of FR990101.1, read as the reverse complement.
ACGACTACATCATCACCGAGACCACGACCTTTCTGCCCTGGCCATGCATCGGTTCTTCGAACTACGAGTATGTGCCCTACGCATTGTCACTGCAGTTTGCTTACCCTATTTGCCATGTCGGTGACCTTGGATCATCTACGAATCTCCTCATTTCTGATTCAATCCAAGGCATAACATAACGAAAAGCAGGAATAATTATATATACACATACAGTCACGTTATATCATGTAAACATCCCGTCTCTCTGAAACCCTCATCATTAAACAAAACAAGAAAGCGCTAGAATTACGAACTTACTCTTATTTGCCGCTGACACAAAATAAAGGAATTGGATCTCAAATCGCAAACAACAATCTCCATACATTCGCAAAAACAATTCGTTCCTCGCACGCCGTGTTGATTCGTCCCGCACCTCCCATATTTGCACTCTCGAGTTTCTTTGACAAATCGCTCGCAATGGTAGCGTAAACACTAACATTCAAAGAGTCCCAAGTTCGCTCTGGAAGTTTATCCAATGAGCGGACCTTTCTCACTGTAACGAGTACGGGGGGCATTCAGCGGGCCCTTTGTAGATAAAAGCAATTGCTCCAGTATTTGTCCTAAGGTATGATAAAGTTGGAGTATGAAAGTTTGTTTGAGCGACAATTTGTTTTTATGCGCGATGTTTCTTTCAGAATTACACGGTTGGGTGGTAAAAACATACATATCCTCTGAGTCGGTTCTGAGAAAAAAAGGCTAATGTGGATTTAACAAAGATTTGATATTATATTAGGCAATTTGTGAAATTTAGACTAGGAACAAAATCGAAAGGTTGATGGTGAAAAGTGTTTTAATCAGTATCGGTTCCAGGGGGTGACAGGGGGAGGGGCATGAGTCGTAAGGTCATGGCCCCTCCCTCAAAATAATATACGTCCAATGCAAAAACCACCTATCTTGGTACTCGTAAAAAAATTACATTTCTCTACAGTTATAACTAGGATTTCGTACGATAGAACTGGTAGCAAGTATCAATTATTAATTGATATTTCCATATTACAGTTTTTAGGGTTGCCAAAATGGCAAAAACGGAACCCTTGTAGTTTTGTCACGTCCGTCAGTCCGTTCGTATGTCACAGGCATTTTACTCAAAAACTTCAAGATGTATATTGATGAAATTTAGAGCATAGGTGTCTTGTATAAGCCGCTAGTTAGTTTGGTTGTTAAATCATAAAAACAAATATTTCTAAGAGGGCACTCTATACCGAATATCAACGTGCCACATATTTCGACAATTCTTTTAATCACTAAGGTTTCTCAGCAAGTTTTTTGATTAAGTGAATATTTTTTGGGAATGTTCGCTTCAGAAGTAGCAAAAATTGTGCTTCCTAGCAACATGACGTAAGTGCCACGAAGATACGCTCTTTTGCTGGTACACTTTTTCAGAGTCTTTTTTTAATCTGTAGGTAATTTCTAATGGAACCCTACGTTGAGTATGGTCTGAGATGCGCTTGGCCGATTTTTGTTTTATAAGTTCTGCCTTTGTGCCAAAAAGACTCAACATCAACACCAAAAAGCTTCATAGTTCTAAGACTTTACACTTATAATAGTAAAATTGGAAGTAAGGTCCCCCAAAAATGACTTCATTGTGCCAGTATTATTATTTGCGTGTTCGCAATTGTCTCTCACTAAAGAGATAACAAAGAAAATAATAGGGTTGTCACTGGAACACCTGCGCGGTGCCGCCGCGGTTCTAAATGCGGGGATAGTTTTGCACTTTTTCCCCGCTACAGGCTTCCTCCATTAGGGCCCGGCTACAACAACGCGCGACGCGACTATCGACGCGTTAAAAGAATTCTCTCTTCATTGCGCCTTGGAGACGCTTACCGCATAGCAATGAGTTGGTATCATACGCAATGTATCAGCAATTCGCTAGTGGCGCCGCCGGTCTCGCGTTGTCATGGCCGGGCCCTTAGCCGCGCGCCCGATAAATCTAAAGATGCAAGCGACAACCCTGAGTTATAGCGTTATGAATGCCAACTTACGACGTTTTTATTGTTATAGTCTGTTACACTAAACCTGGAGCTTCCTATTATAATATAAATATGAACATTTGCGTCGATGTGAAATGACGAGCCGCGATAAAAAACCATGCAACGTCACACATCCAAAATGCTCTAAACGATGGCTATCATACAAATTAATAGTTTTATGTATGGTGTTGTATTCAAAAATATGAAATATTGCAGATTTAGGTAATTAGCTTCCTCCAATACTCTTCACATCAATGTCAAAATGTAGCACATTTTCGGCAATGCACCTGATTTGACTCCTCTGGTGTTGCCGGTGTCTATGGGCGACGGCCATCACTGACCGTCAGGCAATCTATCTGCCCGTTTGCCCCCCTTAACATAAACAAAAACATTTCTAATATGTCGTTTACTTTTTAATTCATTTACTTGGAATGGGAATGAGACTACCGCTTGTAATACAGTTTTCAAGCTTTTGAGAAACGGGCCCCTAGACATGACATAACATTTGAACGAAGCCTATTTTTAACCCCCGACAAAAAAGATACGAGTAGGTGTTATAAGTTTAACGTGTCTGTGACTCTGTGACTCCGTGTATCTGTGTAACTATCTGTGGCATCGTAGCGCCCATGTGGATGGACCGATTTGAGTACGGTTTGTTTTGTATCATAGATAATTTTTTCCCGAGTGTTCTTAGCTTTTTTAATGAAAATCAAAGCATTCGTCTCCAAGAAATTCAGCTTTTAGTGGAACAAGTCAGGGGCTTTTTAAAAAAATTAATTTTGTTTATTTATATTATGACTATCTATTTACTTCCATACGTAGTAATATTAGGCACTTCTTTTCCGTGAACCCCCTGATTGAAAGCATCAAGGTTTTAACATTTTACAAGTCAAATTTCATCAAAATCACTGACTCGTTTAGCTGTAAAAACGTAACACACCGACAGACTATTGATTACCTTCGGATGTATAATATAAATATCACTCATCTTTACCATATAATTCCATGGACGTCCACTGCTGGACGAGGGCCTCCCCCCTCAAGGATCTTCATAACGACCGGCTGCCCTCATGCAACCTCTTCCGCGATCTTCACTAGATCATCGGTCCATCTTGTTGATCCTACGCGATCCTGTTGGGTCGATTCCACACAGCGCCATTCTGTACGCTGACGCCCCTCGAGAACTTTTCTGCCCCAGCGGCCATCGGTTCTAAGAGCAATATGTCCCGCCCACTGCCACTTAAGTGTAAACTCTTTGGTGAGTATACGGATAAGTTTAAATGATAAACAACTAAACTATCTCACTCATCTTTAACCAATTGGAGCACTCGTACTAACAATTTAACGATAGCGCTTAGTTAAATAGCTGTAAGGCTGCCAACTTCTAAACCGGACCGGCGGATGCTATCTCCCGTTTAAGGTTCGCCAATTTGCGAGAGCACTCAGGACGATGGAATAATATTTCATAGCGATTTTATCAAGCGATCGCAGATTAGCGACGACTGGTTTCATGATAGTTTGGGGCTTTTGGTTATGGAATTCTAAATGTTTACTTATTGATTTAATTTTTAGTGAACAATACAAGAAAGTGCAATTGGCGGATTTAATACCTTTACACTGGCGTGACGTCCATATAATGATTCCCCCCGGGTTGCACAAGAAAAGGCTTATAGCCACCTTTTTCTTTAAATATGAGTAAATGACGCTTCGGCTTCCATTGTAATTTTCCTGACGCCACGCCTCTGACCTTAAGATATTTTTTACTAAAAAGTCAACCGTTGGTCCGCCAATTTGCGAGAGTACTCAGAGCGATGGAATAATATTTCATAGCGATTTTATCAAGCGATCGCAGATTAGCGACGACTGGTTTCCTGCTAGTTTTGTGATTTTTTACATCACGGTCCTCGTGATTTTTAACGTGAATTTGTTTCTTATAAATACAAAAAAAGATCTAGATAAAGAAAAAGTTTCAAGACCCCGACTGGATTTAAGCCAGTCTCTTATGTCTTGCCGGGGCTTACGCCTGCCAATAGGGATGATGACTAAATTTTAATAATTAGTCCGTCATGTAAATTAATAAAATATATTGTACACGTATTTTTTTCTTTTTTCACAAAATCAAAAAACAAAGACGATACATTGAGTCAAAATGTCGCGTGACGTCACTCCTAAGTGCACATTTTACTTAGGAGTGACGTCACGAGCCCGCACTCTTAAACGTTAAGGGGCTACTTCGTCATTCGTACATCACGCCCCAAACGCGGAGCCAGCCAATAAGCGTGATGTGTAATAAAAATAAAGAGAAAGCTAATACTCTACATGCTTGGGATTTTTTGGCGTAAGCGCCAGATGTAAAAGTACCATGAAATCGAAGATATTATTATGTTTTGTTAACATTTAAGTTAATCACTTCAAAGATAAAGGGAAGAGTGTAAATTTTTACATATTTTTGTCGTTTATTAATCTGTCGTTTGTACAAACTAGACAAAAAACGGGAAATGAAGACGCGTTTTCGGATAACTTTTCTATCGAGGAAGTTTTCATTAAACATGTTTTCGCGTTAATCACTGAATAGGTTATAGAGTCAAAAAACACATATCTGAAAATCAGCCTGATTTATATACTAGATTTGACAAAAAATGCGCTACAGAATAGCTTAAATTTTCGATGCATCCCCTTAATGCCATTTATCTGAGTATTGTTTTTATTATTTTCTCATATTATTCTTAAGGACGAAATTCTTCAATTTGAAAATAAAACAGTTTTTCTTGGCATAACTTTAGATTCCAAATTACAATGGAATTCACATATTTCCACTTTAGCAAGTAGACTCAGTTCAGCTGGTTACGCAATAAAAAAAATTCGACAGCTCACAGACGTTGAAACAGCACGACTGGTGTATTTTGGCTACTTTCATAGCGTTATGTGTTATGGTATTTTGCTGTGGGGCAAAGCCGCTGACATAAATGCAATTTTTGTTTTACAAAAACGTGCTATACGTAATATTTACAACTTAGGGTCACGCTTTTCTCTTACAGATAGATTTAAAGAAATCGGCTGTTGCCTCACAGTATATATACGAAAATATTATGTACATCCGTAAAAATCTGAACATGTTTAAATTAAATAGCGACATTCATGATTTTAACACTAAGAATAAAAATAAATTAGCCATTCCAGGATATCGTCTCCGTAGAGTAAATATGTCGTATATGGGGAATTGTGTACGGTTTTACAATAAGTTACCATCTGACATGCTCAAACTGTCAATTAATAAATTCAAGTCTAATGTTAAACGTCACCTTTTACAAAAAGCATATTATACTGTAAATGAATTTTTAGATGATAAGAGTGCATTTGTGTAAGTTACCTTCGGTTAAGTTAGTGTAATATTTTAGTTATAAAATGACGTGTAAAAGAGCTACTAGCATAAGCCTATTTACAGAATAAATATTTTGATTTGATTTGATTTGATTGATTTCAAAAGACAAAAAATACGTGTCCAATATTTTTTTATTATCTAGATGACGGACTAATTAGAATTTTGATTTTCATACCCACTCATCATGCCTATAAGGTACATACATGATGTTTTTTATCGCTTTTCTTAACAAAATATGAAAATACCGTAAAAACGATTTCAAAAAGTGAAATCAAAATTAAAATCGGCCATGAAATACGCATGATATAGGCATTTTAAACTGCTAATTAGACGGCGATTTGACAGAGGTCCGACATCTACTGCTACGTCATAGTCTACGCCGGCCATATAAACTCCATATTAAATTCCGTTTTGCTAGAAAGGGATAGAATGAAATGTTTGATGGCTTATATCTTGGTTATTTTAATAGTTATTCGAAAAATTATTTTTGTGTACTGTTTGTTACATGAATGAGCTTTTAATAAAGCAAAAATAAAAAATCATGCATATTCCCTATTGAGGTACACAGCCTAAGAAGTGAGGGTCGCAAGCCCACCAATGAGAATATCACAGTAGGAGTAGGGGCGAACTAAAAATAGGCATTGAACACAGGACTTGTATTAAAAAAACGAACTTTCACTTGACATTTTTAATACACTTGTCATGACTGAACATAAATGTTGCAATACATCATATCAAATAATTAAATGTATGGAAAACATCGCCATTTCTATTGCACTGTAGATGTAGCAGTGAGTTGAGTACCAAATGAGCAACGGTTTTCAAAATCAAAATAAAAGTAACCATTGTCCCCATGATTGGTGCCCCAGGAGTTCTTAATGATCCAGTAAAATTTACCGGTATCAGCATCTGAAACAGAAGATATTTCGACTATGTACTAAACTATTATAAAGTTTTTTTTTTTAAAGTGCCTAGAGTGTCTCACTGCTGGGCAAAGGCCTCCCTCTCATTCTTCCACGTGTCCCGGTCGGTTCTTCGGCAATCTCCGACTAGTTGTTCTGGAAAGAGTCAAGCTCATCCCGCCATCTTCGTCGAGGCCTACAGCGACGCCGGACTCTATTTTGTGGGACCCACTCGGTGGCTACTGTAACCCACAAGTTGCCCGGCGTGCGACCGACATGTCCGGCCTAGTCCCACTTCAGCTTGGCAGCTGTTTGGGCTACGTCGGCCATCCGGGTTTTGGAACGTCGTACTGTATTCTTATAAAGTTATATTATATTAAAATTTATATGTTATATGATATAATAATATTTAAAAAAACCGGCCAAGGGCGAGTCGGACTTGCGCACCGAGGGTTCCGTACAAATTTTCACTTACCCTAACATTATTATATTATCCGGTTCCGGTTCAGTTAAGTTTGCATTGGTTTTTTAAAATTAAAAAACAATTAGCTAGGTTTATTTATACAAATTGTGAAAATTTCAAAATTTTCGTTTGGTAAACTTTGGAGATAGGGGGGGGGGTGTTTTTTTTCACATTTTCCTTAATATAAACACAATTAAAAGAAACAATAAATGTTTAAAAATGTGCAGATCAAGCCCTTTCATATGATATACTATAGTCTGGCTATAATATCTTTACCCCACCAATTTTAATTGTTTTATCTTTGCTTTGGTAAATGGCAATACTGAATATAGGACACTAAATAGTCTTAGGAATAATGAATAAGTGACTAACACCACATAATATATTCTCAGTGCTCTTAAGAGGCTGCTAAAAGCTAAATAGCTTCACTTGAACATTATTTTAACAAAAACCATATTGGTGTTATTCAAAAGTACTAAGATTGGTTAATCTTACCAGCCAAAGACTTAATGCAATGTAAAAATTGCCATTTTTCTGCGATAATCGCTTCTTGCAGTTGCTTTACAGCATCGAAGTTAATGATCATGCGGAAAAGCAGTTCCCGCTGACCACTTTTATATGGTTTTCCCATAGTAAAAACTTTTTTTTTTAAACCAACGCACGTTAAGATAAATTGTTTCTTAAGACACATAAACAACTTGACGTCTGTGACAGATGCAAAACATTGCCATATTCACTTTTTATATATTTGACAGTTGATTTGCTTGGAAGAGATGAAATGGTAGTTTTTGAGATATGGTGCTTTAATAGTCGGACAGCCAGACAGACAGACAGAGAGACAGACAGACAGACAGACAGACAGACAGACACACAGACAGACAGACAGATAGACAGACAGACAGAGTCGCACCATAAGGGTTCCTTTTTACCATTTTTGGTGCGGAACCCTAAAAACCGGCCAGAAGCATGTCGGACCGTGCTCAGTGTAAGGCTCCGCGGCCATTACTACAAAATAATGAATGCACTACATATGAAAAATAATGGCCAAGAGACAGACATGCGCACCGAGAGTTTCGTACAAACTTTCACTAACCCTAACATTATGCCCCGGTTCCGGTTAAATTAAGTTTGCACTTAGCCTTAAGATATCAATCTTGATTGATTCAAATGAGGTGCAAACTTAACGCAAACATTCTTCAAATAGGTTTTTTGAAATTTAAAAAATATTTACTAGTTAGAGACGTACCTAGTTATAATTTTCGTGTAATATTTTTGGTTATTTGTACAAATTGAGAAAATTTCAAAATTTTCACTTGGACTTCGGGTTCGGGGAGGGGGGAATGGTTTTTTTCTCACTTTTTCCTTTGCAAATCAAAATTTATCCACAGTTAAAAAATATAAATAAATGTTTAAGAGTGTACAAAATAAACCCTATCATATGACGTAGTAGCTAGACTGTGAATTTTTGGCCCCCTCATATTGGTCGTTTGTTATAGAAAATCTCTTTATTTGTTTTTTATTTGAAATATACTTGGGCTAGTCATAGTACCCATTTTATAATTATAGTTCATCGCTGGCAGTTCACACTGCCGCCAAGAACTCTCTCATATATGTATCTCTTTTATTGACACGGAGTCGCATCGAAATCTATTGTGCGTTTCTTGAGCGAGCTGGGCGAGAAAATAATCAATAGTTGCTCGCTTTCTTGCCGGCGGTGGGACTAGTGCCTTAATATTTATGCACATTTAGATTACGCTGTACAGTGTACCTCTACAATATTAATAAAACAGACAAATTAATTTTCATATTCGGCGATAAATTGTTGCGTACCTTTACTGTATCCTATTAGGAGTACCGCGTGGTTTGCGGTCTGACCGTTGCAATCATCTGGGTTCAATATCTGTCCCCCACGGGCTTGCTGCACCGTAAGCGATGCATAAATTGCTGGAAATGGCAATAAAACCTGTTTCAACAATATGAACATGTTTAGAAGAGTCCGAGTAAGATTGTTTCATAGGTTGGTTGCCACACGATAGCCTTAAGAGTCCCCAGTAAGCTCGGTTCTCCATACAAACGTAGTTACGCTCTCATTTTAAAACTTGCTAGTTTGCTGTGAAACTTTGTACTTAGAATAAGTTAAGGTATATACAGGCCTGTTATTAGTTTATGTAGCTTCAAATACCATAGTTAAAAAAATAAAGCTAATTTATGTTTTTCATACAAAACTTGTTGTTGATGTGTTTCGTTTGTTTTATAAACTGGAGCCATATAAATTAATTACAGGCCTAGATATACCTCATGTCATTGTATATGCAAAGTTTCATTACAATCCAAGACGTGCTTTTAAAATGAGAACGAAACTCCATTTGTATGGGAAGGTGAAATTCGGCCGAGCGTGTATCAAAAATTTAAGCAATTTTTTAAGTGACATTTTTGTTAAATCTAGTATATGAAAAAAGAAACAGACTGGTATTCAGCGCCTAACGCGGAAACATCTTTGCTTAAAATTTCCTCTATAGAAAAGTAATCCAAAAACGCGTCTTCATTTTCCATGTTTTGTCTAGTTTAAAATAAATAAATAACACAGAGACAATCTTACACAAATCGACCTAGCCTCAAACTAAGCAATGCTTGTACAATGGGTAATAGGCGACAATATACATAATATATAGATAAATGATAATACTTAAATAATACATAGAAAACATCCAAAACCCAAGAATAACATTCGTGCTCACCACACAAAGACTTGCCCTGTTATAAATAAATAACTAAATATTACAGGACATTTTTTTAAACAAATCGAACTAGTCCCATGGTAAGCTCAATAAGGCTTGTGTTATGAGTAACAGACGACGATATATTTAATAGATAAATTTACTTATATACATAGACAACATCCAAGAATCAGGAACAATGGCCAGGCCGGGACTCGAACCCGGGACCGCCAGCTTCGTAGACAGTTGTACAGTACAACCCACTGACCCAAACGTGTCGTCGAAGTTTGTACAAACGACAGATTAAAAAACGACAAAAATATGTAAAAATTGTCACTCTTCCCTTTATCTTTTACGTCACTAACTAAATGTTATCAAAATATATCAAATCAAATCAAATCAAATCAAAATATTCTTTATTCAAGTAGGCCTAGTTACAAGCACTTTCGAAATGTCAGTTACATGAGAGTGAATGTTTGCTGGGAGAAATACAATATGATCCAACATTTGCTGCAAGGATTAGGGAAACCCAGAAAAACCTAATCAGATCATTTAACTTAAGTGTAAAATTATTGATAAAATCATCATTTTTAAAATTAAAATAATCAATAAGATAAATCCCAAAAGGATTGTCAATAAAAAATAAATAATCTAGAATGTGTCTAGAATAAAATTCTAAATGTCAGAGTATATAAAACAATTAAGATTAAAATAATAATAATACCTTAGGTATTCGTTAAAATTATTATTCATATACCTACATGACGCTATAATAATATCTTCGATTTTATTGTACTTTTACATCTGGCGCTTACGCCAATAAACCCCAAGCATGGTGTATTAGCTTTCTCTTTCTTTGATGCGCGCGAGCAATAAATGCGTCCCTTATTACTATCATTGGCTGGCTCCGCTTTTGGGGTGTGGTTTACATATGACGATACAGGCTCTTAACAGAAAACTGAACAAATAAGTTAATCGACCGGTATCGAAATATCGCGAGAGCTTTATCTAAGAGGGAGATATCTTTATTAAAAAAAAGGAATGCTTTGTATATATTTAGCGTGATGTTGGCTTAGTTTTAACATATTTAATTAATTTGTTGTTTCGAATGCCACAGACATTTTTGTACGCCACATACATAAAACGCTTGTTATTCGGAACCAACGTCAAAACCATAAACTTACATGCTTCTGTCTAATCTATACTATTATAAAGTAGTAAAAAATATGTGGAAGTCACTGAATCGAACTTTTTTTTATGCGTCGTTGTGGCTTTATCATACCAAAACGGCTAAACGGATTTCCACCATTTTTGGAACATAAGTAGCTGGATGCCCAGATGGTTATACGATATATTTTATCCGATTACGCTGTAGCAAAACAGAGGGTTACGTTTTACTTTCCTCCGCTGACGACGTGGCGGGCACCTACTAACGTCTAATACAAAAGCTGTTTTACAAAATGTTTCTCTCTCTTACCAATAGTAAGAGGTGCGCCATTTTGGACGAGGGCTCCCTTCAGCGTCTCTGCATCAGGAGTATTGATCTCGTGTCCTTCTGCTACCCTGACTTTGACTTTAGACGAGTCGGTACTGCAAGTTCCTTTTACAGCTGTGTAGGGATAGTCCTTTTCCGACTCGCAACCTTGACTTACTAGATCACTAGAATTAAGCATACGAAATACAGATCTTCGGTGAATCGTTGAAAAAATCCCGATTTCGATAAGAGCTGATAATCTGCTAATGACCTGGGATCGTAAAGGTGCGTCCACACTTGTATCATTTGCTCGTATCCGATCACCGTGGCGTAGCATGACTGCGTATCGCGCTGCTTGGACACTCACTGTCGGCGAGGCGATCATGTCGTGCTTGTCCGATCTAAGTGTTTGATACGCATAGCAACATGGATTTCGAGTGACCCTATTACATTATACACTTCAATGAATTTGTCTCTCATTTTACGAGCCCTGCTAATAACTGAACCGATTGCCTAGAACCATAGCTAAGGATAATCATGGTATAATCTCAATGAACTCACCTTACAAACACAAAAGTCTCATCCGAGTAAGTTCGTCCGTTTAAGAGCTACGAGGCCTCAGACAAACACAGATACACGCACAGATACTCACGCCCTCTTTTTCCGCGAGTGTTATCATCACAGACCGTTAGGGTCTATCTATTACAGACGATTTTATAAAATGCTGTGGAGACACCTATGTTGATGACTGATGAAGGCAGAGACTACCTCCTTCTACTTGCTACGGTCCTGGCATACAACTGCCGCTTCATCAACATTCATTAATGTCTTCATTATGTGTTGTTACAACCCTTTCGCTTTGTCTCATTCACACACAGAACATCAATATTTCTCGCATCCATCATCTGACATACTTCATCTATTTTATCATTCATTCCTCCCGTTACATTTAACGTAGCAAAGCGGCTCTGCATAGCCCACTCTTCGCACATCGCGGCTATTTGGGTTCCCACGAGCAGCTAGGGATAAAATATATAAACCCAGCAGAGCCCTGCATACCAGGTAAGGGTTTATCCTTATTCTGGGGTCACCAGCAGCAGACCAGGGCAATTCGGCACGCTAACGACTAGAATCTTTTTTTAAAATCTTTTTAACTGTTAACTAACTGCATACATAGTAATACAGGTTTATAAAATAACCTAAAAAGAGACATCGCCCTACTGAATTATTATAACTGAGTTGAAGAAATAAAGATTTTTTTTTATGGCAACATTGCATATCATTTTTTTTTTTTAATCTTATTACTTTGGTTGATAAACTTTTATGCGCCTGTAAACGAGGATCTTAATGATACGTAAACGTAAGAGTTTGGAAGCAAATTTTACTTACTTCATGACATTAACTGGATCTCCACCACCACAATTACCTCTGGCGCAATCTAGTCCTTGCTGTTCTGATAGTGAAATAAGATTGCCCGTTTTCTTGGCATACATCCCTTCAATGTTTCCTGAAAACATAAATGCATAATACACTCGAGACCAAAACTTTCGGGTCGGTAAAATACTATAATATTTTCCAACAAAAAAAAATATAGAACCGTAATGAGAACTACCTTTTTTGGGAGTCGGTAAAAGTAGTGCAGGGTTGTAAAGATTTTTTAGTCCTGTTATGATCTTTATTTAATTTTACAGATAAATTGCGAAAAAAAAACATTTAAAAAATTAATCTTTCAGATTTAAATTGAACTCGTAAAAATCCGTGACAATAAAGATTGTCATTTTCGGATATTGATATTTTTATGATAGGATCGCGGAAATTTCTACAGTTGGGTATTGCGATGAATAGTGTTTTATTTAAATAAAACTAGTGGCAAATAATAATAAAAAACTTTTGCTAGTATTTAAATTAGGGTAACCCCGTTTTTTTGTTCTCGAGTGTACATTGATGCTAATACTTTTTTCTATTCCTGTACTTCTTTCTGTCGTTTAAACTGTTACCAACTCTGATATAAAGACATACATTACTTAAGACTTAAAAAGACGTAAAACTCTATAGTCTATTACCCAAAAAAGGACTGCTAAGCGTGTTACAATGTCGCTATTAACGTATTCCTTGTTGCCACAGAGTACAAAATTTTAATCTAAGAATTTATATTACCAACTTAACAACCGCCGAATTCATACAATTTTAAAATAAAAAAATAATAATGAACGTAAATGCATTGCTGCCAACTTAAAAAGAAAACATTAAGTATAATTTACGTACTCATATTTTATCGCCTATTTTTTTTTTCAAATCATAACATGTTTTTGTCACTGGCAAGTATACGCGTATTTAAAAAATAAGAAAGCTATAGATATTGACAGCTAACTTTTTAATTTATAAATAAATGTATATTGTGTATATTTATTGTGTTTTATTAAAAAGTGCTTAGGGGTCATTCATTAAATACGTTTGGATCCCTAGAGGGAAGGGGTTCGAAAAATCTGTTGTAATTAATGCATGGCCGTTGTATAATTCGGTCTAAAACGCGCGTGGCGTATTTCTTTGCGATAGTCGCTATTGTCCTTACGTAATTAGTGAACGGCCCTTTAGTCGTAGAAAAACTTTTGTATGCAAAGTTGTATAATTGTGTTAAAAAACACTCGTGGCGTCTTTACTTGCTATGCTCGCCAAGGCTCGCATCGCAACCCACGCCACTCGCCTTTTTGACCCCTATTATACAACAGGTGCATAAAATACTATTGACAGCCCTATCTAGAATCACACTCGCGCGGTACTGAAGGCTTTTGCCGCGCGTGCAGCCGTATATTTATGCAAATTTTGAATAAGTAATTGAAAAAAACAATAATTTGTTTAGTGAATTATGTTTTTTTAACCGACTCCCAAAAAAGGAAGTGGTAGTATAGAAGTATATTTTAGACTTTAATTATATTTTTATGTTTTAATTATAATAATGAAATATTTATGTGCTCAGTCAGTGCCAGTTATCATCTTGATTATTAAAACAAATAAACATTATTTCATAAAAACATGAATGAGAAATCGTGCAACCACTAATATTAGGGTAAGTTTTATTGATGAAAATGCTGACACTTAAACCAGTATGAAGTGATCACAGCGAAAATGCGCCCGTTGACGAAAAATTTTGGTCATGAATTAAAAATCAGAGTATAGTAAGTTACGAGGAGGTACCCGCAACTTCATTCGCGGAGGAGAAAAAATCATAACCCCTCGTTTTTTCTTCAGCTTAGTCGGGTAAAAAGTATCCTATAACCATCTGGAGATACCCAGCTACCCGTGTACCAAAAATGGTTGAAATCTGTTTAGCCGATTTTGCGGTATGAGGCCACAACGGCACATACAAACATACATAAAATTCAAAAGATATATTTTTCGTTTAGTGACAAATAGTCCGTAACAATCAATTTTTTGAAAATATCTTCAATGTACACACATTTCATTTGTACAACTTTATAATACAGTAAGTTATTATTACTTACCTATAGCACCAAATACGTAGCAACTGCCACAGTGACCCTGGTCTTTTATTCCAGTGACCAAATTTTGCTCGCGATAATCAAGATGATCTGGAGCATTTAAAATAAATTCCGTTTTCACTTGAATCATCGTTGCGTTTGCGCGTCGGGAAGGGCGAAAGCAGGATCGATATGTATCTTGATCAGTGAATTGAGTTATTTCATATCCTCCATTTTTGTGTTTGTACTGATCATTAAGTTTATTAATCATTATTAAATTTGACTTAAATATTTCGAAACGCCTGCTGAATTCCTCGTCACTTTCATATTGTTTCCCGTATTTATGCACAAAATCGGCAAAATATCCCCCAGCGTTTTCTAGGTCGTAGTACGGTGCAATGTAGCCTAGTACATTAGCAGCCAATAAAAAGAACCCAGTAACACGAAAATAAAACATTGTTAACGTTTGGTAGACGAAATAATTGTAAAAACATGTATAATAATCTAGCTCATTTATACTTTTTTAGTTACTTCCACGTGTTAGTACTAAAATTGATAACTACATATTTTGCCAATCTATACAAATACCGACATTACCGACCTACCTCAATAATATGCGAAATATCTAAATATTCTTTTTATTTATTGGTGCCTTATCTTATGCACCTTTTTTTACAATAAACATAATCGTATTAGTATGAGACAATTACATAAATCAGCGTAAATCATTCGTGTAGTTTTCAAAATCGATATAGCATTGCCTAGAGAGATGTTGTGATAAACCTCCAAAAGGTGCGTCCACATTTGTATCATTTGCCCGATCAGATCGTCGCCCCGTGGCATAATCGCGTGTCACGATCACGCGTTTGGACGTTGCGCCGATCCGATCGCTCGAAATCCATGTTGCTACGCGTACTTAGATCGGACAAGCGCGGCGTGATCGCCGCGCCGACAGTGAGCGTCCAAGCAGCGCGATACGCAGTCATGCCACGCCATGGTGATCGGATACGAGCAAATGATACAAGTGTGGACGCACCTTTAAAAGTCCCCGGTATGGAGCTCCGATCTCTGAACAGCAAGCTCCTCCCACGATTCACATGATATTCCTGTTGCAGGTAGATGGCGCTTCAGGACGTCTCTATAGCGCAGGTATTAAAACCTGTTGTCTCCCAGGCAAAAACTGAATAGCCGGTTTTGCCGACGCAAATTTGCGTCAGCGGTAGACAACAGATTAACCGCTAGCTTTGCGTTTACCCGAGGCTAGCTCAGAGTAAAACACAGCTTTAGGTAGTCTACATGGTTCCAAACGCACAAGATGTCCGGTCCATACTAACGCAATTGGCCTTTTATAAGCAGACAGAAACGCGTCAAGACGCTTGATGTCCCCTTTGTACAGACTCCAGGTTTCCGAGGCATAGAGCAACAGAGGTAAAACAATTGCTCTATAAACAGCGAGCTTTGTATGGAGTCTAAGGTCGTGGGATTTCAAACTCGTTGGCTTAGTTCGCCAAAGGCTGACATGGCATGATTCAAGCCTTATTGAGCTTACCAAGGGATTAGTTTGATTTGTGTAAAAAATATCCCATAATATTTATCATTTACTAGCTTCTGCCCGCGGCTTCGTCCGCCTTACATTCGTTTATCGCGGATAAGGGTATTTTTCCGGGATAAAAAGTAGCCTATGTCCTTCCCCGGGACTCAAACTATCTCCATACCAAATTTCATCCAAATCGGTTCAGCGGTTTAAGCGTGAAGAGGTAACAGACAGACAGACACACTTTCGCATTTATAATATTAGTATGGATTTATTTTTCGCCGGCAGCGGAGCAGGGCTCAAGCTGCCGGTAGCTAGGGCTGCCCAAAGAGCACCTGACTATGCGCGCCGTGTCCAGGATTACTGCCGCATGTATCTGACCCTTGATCCAACCATCTAGCGAGAGTCTCTTTGAGACTGGTAGGTCTCTCTTAGCTGTGTTACCGTTTACCAAAATAACTAACGGGACTATAGTTCTCGATTCAACATCCCATATGGCGGCACCTCGAGAGCCAAGTCATGGTACTTGCTGAGTTTGTCCTTCTCGCTTCACGATAAAGAGATAATAATATAAAGTATTCCTATTATCTGACACGTTATTAAAGTTTTATTTGTTTTTACCTACTTTGAATTTTTGCGATAATACATGTGTTTTTATTACTAATGTACATGGTTATAAATTGATATTCGAGAATGCAGTTGAAAGATTCTTTAAATATAATTAAGTACATACTGGGTGGGAACGAGTAACCAGTCAGACTTTAACCATCGAATGTAGAGCCTAATTGGAGCTTATAAAGTGGTATAAGTATAACATGTTGTCCAAAAACGCGTAGTATTTGAGATATTCATTATTTTTATAAATTCATAAATCACATGACTACCACGCCTTAATGGTGTGATGTAGCCGCTTCTATACTATTATAAAGTTATAAAAACCGGCCAAACGCATGTCGGACCATGCTCAGTGTAGGGTTCCGCAGCCGTTCATACGAAAAAATACACTACAGATAAAAAAGAAAAATGCGATATGAAAAAGTGCAATAGCAAAAGAGCGTACATCCTCGGCACTTACATCCTTTTGTTGAGAAGTGCCGTTTTTAGGCAATTACTCAAAAAAACGGTAGTATTTATTCAGCTTTATCTTTAGTATTTATTCAGCTTCAGCTTTAACTTTCGGAGCGATTATTCCCGAAAATATCCACTAAATCAAATAAAATCTATAAATTTAAAAATGATTTTAAAAGAACTGTCACAATATGTTCCACACATTGATATTTGCTGAAATTTTGTTTTTTTTTTACCTTTAGGCTGTTAAGAAAAAAGTGTATAAGATAAAACCTCTAAAACGAGCCGCGATTACGAGTACCTTTCAATCATGCGTCTATAAAGGGCGGTCATCTGAAAGGCATTCACAGGGCAGGAGCCAGGGCAAAGAGCTATTTACTACTTTGAGCGCTCTTTATACCGCCCTCGTTTCCAGCAGAAGTGATAGGTGACGTATTATGGAATATTCATATTAGACAATAAAGAGCGTACTCTCACCTGAAAGGCCAGCAACGCACTTGTGACTCCTCTGGTGATTCAAGTGTCTATGGGCGACGGTGATGGCTTACCATCAGGCGACCCGTCTGCTCGTTTGCCTCCTATGTTATAAAAAAAATTTTGAGCGATTTGGTGTAATATTAAAAGTTCACATAAAACAGTTCTATTATTGTCTTCAAACTAGTTAATAATTGATCAAGACACAGCCAAAGGTGATCCAAATGAAAACTGCTAAAGTTTGCTAGGTCATTCAGTTACTTTAGAAAAAGTAAGTGTAGGAATGTTACAGTGTAACGGAACGCACTGAGGGACAGAGAGAGATAGCGTGGAAAAGAGATAGAGAGAAAATGGCGGTTAACTACGAAATGTGTGGTGTGCTCTTGTGTTTTTAACCGACTTCAAAAAAAGGAGGTGGTTCTCAAATCGGTTGTATGTTTTTTTTTATAAAATTAAACACTTAAGTAATTTTCAGTTTCCTTCCTGTATCAATATCCACGTACTTAATTAGGTATATGCATTATATATTTATGAAAATAAACTATTAAAAGGATAAATTATATTGGTATTGAAACGCCAACAAAGGTTCAGCGAACAAAACTCGTGATAAAATCAAAGAGACAAATTTTTAATTACAAGAACGGTAAAATTTTAATAAAACAATGTTTTAAAGTCAATCCTTGAACACGAAAAGCTGAAAAGCTTTCGAAACGTCGGGAACTCAAATGAGATAATGTACGCGATATAATCCGTTAACATTGTTTTATATGAATAAATAATAATCGCGGAAACAGGAGAAAATATTAAGAATGATTAAATTCATACTTACCTCATAGTTTACCAAATAATCGTTAATGTGAAGTTAGTGTCGTACAAATTGTGTACATTAGAAGACTAATGCAACGGACCTCGCGACAGTCCGGCACCAGCAAAACGAACCGAGGGGGAGTAATCTCAAAACTGTCATAGAACACAGTAGCCATATTTATGATAGAAACGCGCCGTCTTGCAATTTCCTCCCCAGCTGCAATATCAATAAATAAAGAGATCAACTATTTGGATTACAATCTATTGGACTGCACTTTTGAAATGGAAGACTGTTATAAATCATCATAAAGACAAATATTGTTTCTGTTGTTCCGTCTTACTTCGTATTCATATTGAATATACGACTCCTAGATAATATCACATTTCGTATTATTCATATGTTTTTTGCGGTTTTATGTGTAAAGATGTTTTGGGACTTTGATAGGTATTATTGCTGAAATTATTGGACACTTAAAGTTAAAGGAACGGTCGCTTTACAAACAGTTGGTCATTCCAAAACAATTTACTAACATAAATCCAATCCTGGCATTAAAATACTAACATCTGTAAGAGCACATTTTTAGGGTTCCGTAGTCAAAATGGCAAAAACGGAACCCTTATAGTTTCATCATGTCCGTCCGTCCGTCCGTATGCCACAGGCATTTTACGAAATTTGTAGTATAGGTGTCTTGTATAAGCCGCTACTTAGTTTAATAGTAAAATAACAAAGAATAATTGTAGGGGGGGGGGGGGGGGGGGGGGGCGCTCCATACATGTAACCAAAACTGAAAAAATCTGTAAATATCAATGTGTGGTACATTTCGACAGTTCTTTATAAACATTTTTATATAACTGCATAACTGATTTTGTAATTCAATTGTGCGCTTGTACAGTGCATAATCATTCAAAAACCATTTCGAGGAATATGTTTAATAAACCGCTTGCAATTATCAGATTTGAAAATTAATATTTTTGGGATAACTTATTTGTGTTTTTAATTTTGACTTTTACTTGTCCTTTCCAAACCCTAGTGCAGACGTCATTCAGTAGTGACGTCACTCGAAA
Source organism: Hedya salicella (assembly GCA_905404275.2). Lineage (NCBI taxonomy): Eukaryota > Metazoa > Arthropoda > Insecta > Lepidoptera > Tortricidae > Hedya > Hedya salicella. The sequence goes on along the minus strand of FR990101.1, from coordinate 2,858,196 downwards.
TATCTCCTAGGCTATAAAACAATTAAACGCATCCAGATGTAAAAAGAGCTCTTTGGGTAATTGCGTCAAGGCACAAGCAACTTGATCAGTTGGTATTTACTTACCTCCGTTACTTTCACCTTCTATAAAATTCATCCAGAAATATAAAACCAAAAGCCATTACAACATCAAAGCATTAGCGCGTAACTTAATAAAGCTCGCGTTTCCTAATAAACACCTCGTAGCTGATCCAAATACGTCTGCTATAATATAATGAGAGAGAGTTTTTAAGAACTCCGTGAAAGAATAAACAAGATGCTGCGACGTTAGGGATTGAAATTATCAAGTAATTTAATAAAACCGGCGATAAGTCGAACGCGGTCTGCTCCCTCGCGGCTAGATAAAAGGAAATAAGTTTAAACGAGAAAAGTTAGCAGATAGCCGGCGAGGCTGACGACTGGAGACGTGCGACTCGCGATTGGCGACTTTCCATTAGCGACTAAGTACAGGATTGACCCCTTGTTTCTAATGGGAGTCGTAAATTGTAAATGTTGATATGAATACGTTGGTATCAATCCTCGATTGAAATGTGGATATATCTCATGGCTAGCTACCATAGTCGGCTCGACTTCACTTGTCACGTGGCATAATGTCACTCCTCTCTCTCGCAGTGTACTAAATGGATAGAGACATATATAATACTTGTCCCAAACTAGCAGTTGTGCTAGAGGGACAGCTTGAATAGCAACACCTTCTTTTTCTCAGCGTTTTCTCAGGGCAAACTCGCCCTGAGAAAATCGCCCCGTCGCGAGAACGCGCGTCTTACAGCGTTCTTCATTCCATAAAGCAGCATTCGACGGCGCGTTTAAAAAACGCGCGTTGACAGCGCATTTAAAAAACGCGCTATGCATAGGCCGTGGGTACCACAAAATGTATCTCCTGTTGATAGCTTAGAAACTCGTGCAGCGATATGACTACGCCGTTTTTATTCAATAAAAGATTTCCTTGACTCAACTAATGGTAGATTTTATAGATATGCTGACTAAAATAATATGTAAATGACAGTCAGAAATTGAAATTTTGTACCTGTATCTATAATTGAAATTCTGATTATTTTGTGTTTTTTTTGTCAATTTGGTGTTAGTTATTTTATTGATCATAATCATAATGTTTTTTTTGTGTATTTACTGACATGATAATGAAACGAGGCACATAATAATGAAATAAGGCGGGTAAGCAAACTGGAGTGGCAATGGGCAGGGCACATACTTCGAAGAACCGATGGCCGTTGGGGCAGAAAGGTTCTAGAGTAGAGACCGCGTACCGGCAAGCGCAGCGTGGGAGGGCCATCCGCAAGGTGGTCCGACGACCTAGTCAGGGTTGAGGGTGCTCGCTGTTTTAGACTATAAGATTCGATTCCCCGTTAGCACAATTTTTGGAAAGGTTGTTAGTTTGTCCTAGTAGGAAATCCTGAAAATTTTTATTGGAAATGCATTCATTACCTATTAAAAAAAAACCACCAAATGCGAGTCGGACTTGCGCACCGAGGGTTCCGTACAAAATATACGCTAAAAACGGACGTATGTATTCAGTGTTAGCAGAGGCCTACACTTAAGCACAACACCCACACGGAGTGGGGTCATATTATATTGGTTATTTACATAGACAGACATTTAAGGTTTTTAGATTTACTTCGTGGGTTGTGCAAAAGAGCTACCTGTTTATCAAATTTCAAGTTTCTAAGGACAGCTGGAAGTACCCTATAAGTTTTCCATGAACGGCAATCTGTATGGAAACACATTTTTTTATAACTGTATCTTCGGATTGCGTTGACTTAGAAGCTTGATTTTTACCAGCGTCAAGGGACTGCAAATGTTAATTACAACTTGATACTTTCACGCGTTCCTGAGAAAAAGGGCCTTGGCAGACAATCAGACAGACAGACGGACAACAAAGTTATCCTATATGTGTTCCATTTTTTCCTTTTGAGGTACGGTACCCTAAAAAAAAGTCTTCAAGATAAGTATACTTTACCGACCCACCGCTCTACTGCTCGCTTAAAAAATCCTCTAAAGATTTCCTTTCCTTTTTCCGAGGACAGCGATCAGAAACTTTACTGTATAAAGGCTTAGGATAATATTCGAGATGGATACCCACAATTAATATCCCGGCTGAAATATTGGCCCTTAATTTCAATTCTTAGTAAATCCCCCGACAACCCAGATGTCGGATAAAGCGTATTGAAATTAAATTTCATCTCCAGCCTCCATTTCTTAAAGAGTTTATAATGGGAAATCGAAACTTTATCCGTTCGCCTCTGCCGATATACTCTGTGCCTACTGTTAGAGGCAAACTGCTAAGCCTATTTATAAGAAAAGTTTTCAATAACTAGTTTTTTCCCGCTGGTATACCCGCGTGGCAGTTGGATTTCATTACAATTACAATATTGATATGTACAAAGATCTAAGTAGAAAGAAAATTTATTGCGATCCACTCCAATGTAAGCCGGAATCGAACCAGCATCTCTGTTATACCGGAACAGCGTCCTAAACCATTAGACCATCAGACCGCTTGTGATTCACAACGAATTAATCCTCTACCTCCGGTAACGATACGTTACTCACGATCTAATGTACCATTAATTTTTGAAAGGTTTAGTATTACGAGTAGTGTACCTTATACGGATTTTGTTTAACCGTAGGGAACCGAGAATTTTCCGGAATGGCAAGTAGCCTTTATCACTCTCAGCTCTATGTTATATCTCTGTATAACATTTGTTAAGAAAAGAAACCGTGAATAAGTGGCATTCGGTTGCCCGTGGTCACTAAAGTCCGCCTAATAAGTATCAATACAACAGTCAAAACTTTAATATTTTCTTCTGTTTCCGCGATTATTACTCATTGAAATAAAACAATTTAACGCGTATATTATCTCATTTTAGTTTCCGACGCTTCGAAAGCTTTCCAGCTTTCCATGGTCACGGGTGGACTGAGAAAAGATGTATTTTCCTCTGTCAAAGTTACAATTTGTGCAAACTACCCATTTTTTGAAAAAACACAAATAAAGCTGTACATACATGCCAGATGGGCCTAAGCTGTAAAGACAGTTACACATGTGCCAGAAGGGCTTAATTATTTTATTCTAATAATTTACCAAGCAGCATTTCACAAATGAGGCGTACTGAGGAGAAAAGAAACGCTGCAAAGAAAAACTCCCAGGCTACCTCATTACTAATTATAATATTTAATTAAAAAACAGAGACTATTAAACTACTTTTAAACAGATAAGATATTATACACCGTTCGGAAATTAAGGTTTTGCAGTCCTGTGTCTCGCTTGTTCCTTGATGAGATGTATTACAGGATCCCAAGCTGGTGGTAGTGACCATCCATCTTCTCTATTGAAATTAGGATGCTTTTTAATCTCAATAGCCTCGCGTAGCATCCTGGGAAAATATCTTTTTTCTTTGGCAAGGATAGAAGGTTTATCAAACTTAATTGAGTGGATTGGTTTGTCAATGACATGTTCACAGACTGCAGACCTATTACACCGACGGTTCTTGACATCTGCTATGTGCTCCTTCACCCGGGTTGATACACTGCGTTTCGTTTGACCAATGTATGAAAGACCACACTCGCAGTCCAGCTTATAAATGCCTGCACTCTGCAAAGGGGTGCTACTCTTCACGGGTCTAAGGTATTGAGACACCTTCTTCAACGGCTTGAAATATGTTTCTATAGAAGCACGCTTCAAGATGTTTCCGATCTTGTCTGTGACCCCTTTCACATATGGTAATACGGCAGGTTTACGCTCGACTGTTGGTTTCTTCATACTGGGATTCTGCTTGGAACGTGGTATCTGGAGCTCGTTGGCTCGAAGCGCACGTTTGACATTCTGTAACTCACCAGTCAGATGTTGATTGTCGCAGATACCCCTGGCTCTCTGAAACAAAGATTTACCCACTGTAGCGAGTTGACAGGGATGGTGGTGAGATTTGCCATTCAAATACCTATCTGTATGCGTAGGTTTCCTATATACAGTATGACCTATGTCATTTTTAGGACCTCTAATTACTAGCACATCTAAGAATGCAAGTGAATTTTGATTTACCAACTCCATAGTGAATTTAATTTTACTATGCATGGAGTTCAGATGGTCTAAGAAAGCTGAAACACTAGATCTAGGTAAAATAAAGGTATCATCTACGTATCTTTTAAAGATCCTCGGCTTGACAGGTGCCAATGAAAGCGCTCTCTCCTCGAAGTCTTCCATGAAAATATCGGCGACGACAGGAGACACCGGAGACCCCATTGCCACACCGTCAACTTGCCTGTAGAATTCACCATTCCATAGCATTTAGCCAGATGTAAGGCAGTGTTGTAATAACTCAGCATATTTTATTGCCATCTGTTGTTCAACCAATCTTCTTTTCACAATTTCGATACATTCTTGAACTGGTAGGCATGTGAAGAGAAACTGGACATCAAAACTGACCATAACTTCATCATCAATTAGTCTCAAATCTTTAATCTCACTGACAAAATGGTATGAGTCCCTTGGGTATGCTTCCGTCTTCCCTTGCAGTAAAGAAAGCACACCTGCTAAGTGCCGAGCTAATCGATAGGTAGGAGCATCGATTTGACTCACTATAGGGCGTAACGGAGCACCAGGTTTATGTATCTTTGGTAACCCGTACAACTTTGGTGGCACTGGGCAAGAAGGCACTAAACTTTTCACATCCAGATTAAGATTTTCAGAGTGCTTACTTATCAGCTCGGCTGTCGTTTTTACTACTTTCGCCGTTGGATCTCGCTTAACAATCTTGTATGTTGTAGCGTCTGACAAAAGTACTTCCACTTTCTGGTTGTAATCACTAGTATCCATAACAACTGCCGCATTTCCCTTGTCAGCTCGAAGAATAGTGATGTCTGGGTCTTCACGCAAGCTCTTCAAAGCGTTGAATTCAGTTCTGGGTAAGTTAACTTTAGGAGACTTCGCTCGTCTTAAAATTGAAGACACATCCTGGCGTACGGCCTCCAAATCCTCCTTACGCATATTATTTTGGACCAAACAATCTTCCACACCGACTATAATCTGTTCAAAAGGGATATTCCGTGGAGTAACAACATAATGAAGCCCTTTTTTAAGAAGCGAGGTTTGCGACTCCGAGAGTTCCTTCGAGCTAATATTCACTACAGGTGCAACGGCATTTGACGTTGACGTTTGGTTACCTCCACGGAGCGTTCCATTCCTAGTGCGTTTTGATTTCAACTTGTCAAACTTAGCATTTTTCTTGCGTGTACAGCTTTTAAATTTTGATGCGTAACGTCTGTCGCCTTGTTCAACAATACTTTTGAAGTCATCATCTGTCAATATCAACTGCAATTCGTCACTCTTTTCTTTAATCTGTTGTTCAAATTTGTGAGCTGAATAACGGGTATTGTGGATAAGTTTGCACAGTAACTTTACACTAGCTTGGCGGAGAATGCGTTCACTACCGAAAATGTCCTTCTTCGGTGCTATTTTCACGCATGTAGGAATGAGATCTTCATCACGGCATTCTTTAAAGAAATTCAATAAACTTTGAGCTCGTGCGAGTCCCGTCCTGAGGTCTTCATACCGCCTGATTTGGTTAGCAACATCCAGTCCGTACTGGTGTACATAATATTTTCTTCTGTTTCCGCGATTATTACTCATTGAAATAAAACAATTTAACGGATTATATCGCGTATATTATCTCGTTTTAGTTACCGACGTTTCGGAAGCTTTCTATTTTTCCATGGTCACGGGTGGACTGAGAAAAGATGTATTTTCCTCTTTCTGAAAGCTGGAAAGCTTCCGAAACGTCGGGAACTAAAATGAGATAATATACGCGATATAATCCGTTAAATTGTTTTATTTCAATGAGTCAAAACTTTACTAAAATAATCCAAATAGCCAACAACGCCACTATGTCGGTCTGAGTACAAGACCAGCTTACGGAGGCGATTCTGTTGCAGTGAGGTGTGAGACAAGGAGATGTAATATCTCCAAAGCTCTTCACCAACGCAATGGAAGACACCTTCAAGCTCTTGGACAGGCGAGGATTGACTGGCCAGTACACTGGAGACGCTGGAGGATCCCAGTATGATGCTCGAAGATCTCAACAGCGTATCCCAACAGGTGGACCTTTAGATGAACATGGACTTGGACAAGACGAAGATCATGTCGAATGTCCATCACCACCCTAGTATTGGTTGGTAACTTGGTCCTCGAAGTTGTCAACGAATACGTCTATTTAGGACAAACAATCCAGTTAGGCAGGTCCAACTTCGAGAAAGAGATCAATCGACGGATCCAACTCGAATGGGCAGCGTTCGGGAAACTGCGAAGTGTCTTCTCGTCTAGGATACCTAAGTGCTTGAAGACGAAAGTGTCTTCAACTAGTGCGTTTTATTTAACGGTGATGACCTAGGCCGAAACGTGGTCTCTAACTATGGGCCTCTTAAGGAAACTCAGAGTCACTCAGCGAGCTATGGAAAGGGATATGCTAATGCTTAACTGAGAAGTGGGTTAGAGCTATTTTCAAAAAACTATTGTGACAGATTATTTGGAGCGCAATGAATCGACGAATATATTATTTGGAAATTTATAAGTTTGTATGTGTCGTTGTGGCTTCATCATCATGTGGATTTTGCGCGATAAAGCTACAACAACTCATACAAACAGACAAAAAATCTAAAAAAATATTTTTTGTTTTAGTGATCTCCAAATAGTCCGTAACAATCTTTTTTTTTTAAATATCTTCAATGTACAGACATTTCACTTTTACAACTTTATAATAGTACTAGCTGTGCCCGCGGCTCCGCCCGCGTGGAATTCGGTCTGTGTCAGTAAGCGGCCAATTCACCCCTCTCCCCTGAAGGCGAAACTTGAAGTAAAGTCCAGATAAATATTATACAAGTAATATTTTCTTCTGTTTCCGCGATTATTACTCATTGAAATGAAACAATTTAACGTATATATTGCGTATATTATCTCATTTTAGTTCCCGACGTTTCGGAAGCTTTTTAGCTTTCCTTGCTCACGGGTGGACTGAAAAAAGATGTATTTTGCTCTGTCAAAATTACAAATTGTGCAAACTACCCATTTTTGAAAAACAAATAAAGGTGTACATACACGCCAGATGGGCCTAAGCTGTGACACATGTGTAACTGTCCTTACAGCTTAGGCCCATCTGGATCAGGATCACCGGAGCACCAAATCAGGATCTGATGATGGAATACCAGGGAAATCGAGAGAAACCCTCAAATATTATAGGCACTAACAATATTTTGAATATATTTTTCTAAAGTTATTCAGTTGTTTTCGTCTGGTTGTCATCATCAGACAAACAAACTGAGCTGATGATGGAAGGTACAAATGAATATGAACCAACCAACTTTTACATTTCTTACTTCCAAAGACTCGAGATGCGTGCAAAGTGCCTCCTCAATCTTCCAATTCTGGGCTCTAAAAAATACTTTATATCACTACTAAAACCCATCACTGAAAAGTAAAAAATGAAAAAATTTAAATAAAAAAAGAACCGACTTCAAAATAAACTAAAAGCCATAAATAATATTTTATGTACGCTACGGATACATTTGAATCATCTTTTGAAGTCGGTGCCATGGTTTGGCACTTTGGTGGTTGGTTTGGTGATCCGCGGGGTTATTGCCTAACGAAATTTGTACACTTGGTATCCGAATCAACTGTCATAGTCCATACAAAATCATGACACTTGATTCCGATTGCGAGCGTCAAACGCGTTAGGCAAAACGGGGGCTGTACCGTACATAAAAGATTATTTATGGCTTTTTAGTTTATTTTGAAGTCGGTTCTTTTTTTATTTTATTTTTTGTACTTCTACGTTCTTGACTGTACCTTTCCAAATCAAGTCCATAGCAAATATCAACCAATCGGCCCTCCAGTCAAATCAGTTTAAGCATGAAAAGGTAAGAAATATACACATAGGAATCCATACTTCCTAACAAACTTTCGAATTAAGGTCTAATATTATTTAGAAGTAAAATTAGAAGATATCAAAAACGTAAGGCCATTTTATTTACAGTTACGTTGATGCATGCAGAGCTAAATATGAACATATAATTAATTATATCAATAGTTACACTCTCCAAAAGTAGGTATGTAGCGAGCACGCCACGTAGCGAGCTGCTGCCCGTGCGAGAAGCAGCCCGTGCGCAGGTCAACGCAGGCGGCGCGCAGTGTCTGCCCCTGCGACTTGTTGATGGTCATGGCGAAGCAGACGCTCACGGGGAACTGTAGGCGCTTGAAGCGGAACGGGAAGTTGCTCGGGATGAGGGGGGTGCGGTGGATGAACACGGCTTCTCCGTCGCCGCACCCCGTCAGGATTTGCGCCTCGATGAGGTTTCGCTACAGCTGCACAACTTTTAGCCGGGTTCCGTTGCATAACTTTGGAGGTGACAATTTCCGAAGAAGCATGATCGGAACTCCAACTTTCAGGGTAAATGTGTGTGCTGGGAGTCCTGAAGCGCTCATTGAGTATAAGAACTTCATCGGGTATGTTGTGAAGTTACCTTCATCCAAGATTATATTTACTGCCTGTTCACCTTTTTCACCAATATCCACGCATTAAATGCCGCTGACTGTTCAATTTTCGGCGTAAGTATGGCTCTCTTACAAACTCAAGAGTTGTCGCGTCGCGTCACCTGGCTCAGGTCTTCGTATACGCTCCGAATGTAGTATTCAACGGATGGAACAATCCTACATAACGTCTCTGGTAATCGAACCAGGCCGTTGGTTTCCTCCAGAAGTCCTTCTCCAACCTGAAGCAGTACTTAGGCGAATTGTTGCACATGTGAGCCCCCTCCTTGTTGATACCACCGAGCCACTTATCTCGTATTATGTTGTATTATTAAAACAATTATGCAATTAAATTTGTTGATATCCGTATCTTCTAAACTTAGAGTTAATTTGGCAAAATGGTATTAATTTTAGCGCCACCTGTTAGTTTTGCAAGGTACTCGATACTCGTAGGCTCCTAGCACATGTTGAGAAAAGTTTGCACCTCCTTCTTAAGTAGCGCGATAAGATTCAGGTGCAAACTTAACTCAATCAAATGTAGTGGCTACCCCCCCCCCCCCCCCCCCCCCCTTTTAAGGGTTTAATTTTATAGCCTATAACCTGGCCGGGGACTTTCTCGACTGATTAGTAAAGTTTGCATCAAAATCTGTTCAGCCGTACTAAACAGGCAAACAGATTAACAGATAAACAGACAAACAGACAGATTTCTAAAAACTGTTGGAACGTGTTCTGTTATCGATTTTAAGTATCCCCGGCCAACTTTTTTTCGAATATCTTCCATATACAGACTTTCGACCCTCTTAAGCTTTATTATATGTATAGATAGATGTATAGATAGAAGATAGATAGATGTCGTCGCCTAGAACCCATAGTACAAGCTTTGCTTAATTTGAGACTAGGTCGATTTGTGTAAGATTGTCCCTGATATTTAATTTATTTTCTCCTCAGCGAACGAAGTCGCGGGCATCTTCTAATATGTTCGTACAAACATTGCAAGTTGAATGAAAGCCGAATTATAAGGATAACAGTGAGCTCGCCTAAAAATCATGTGATCATTTATGGGGTCAGAAAAGACATCATTTGTAATTTTTTTACACAGCAGCAAACTCAAAAAATTACGAAATTACTCAAAAATTAACTTAATTCATACGTATAGTCCCAAAAATACACGTGATCTTGAATTTGGGGGAAGGGCAGCGTTAAACACCAAATATCACTAAGGGGAAGGAAGGAGTCAAAAGTAGCCCAAATATGATCACATGATAGACTCAGTACTCGCGGCATCGCCGCAGTGCGATGTGTTTGTGACAGCGATACCGCGGCTGTTAATCGAATGGAAGAGAGTGTTAGAGAGAAGCATGTAAGGATTCTGTACAGATGGAATTATAATTTATGGATTAGTATTAGCCTAGATTATGAATCGATGTAACGCAATGGAGAATTGTGTAATGTTACTAATAATAAATAAATAAATGATTTCTGGACGAGCCCAATATGTAAGATATTCGTGTTTGCCTATTTTATATAGGTAAGGAAGTAACTACCAACTCCAATTAACTAACGAAAAAGAATAAAAACATGTGAAAGTCACTAAATCGGATTAACCCGCCGTATATTTTTAGATCGGGCCTTGGATAGTAAAATTAGAACAATTCGCGTAATTGTTTCAAACGAGGAGCTCACTCCCACCTTTCCTCTTGCCTCCCAATCACTCCCATTTGAACCTTAGTCCTTTCAGATTAGATGCCTTTAAGCTGCACGTATAATTTGGCCGTGGCACAGGGAATTAGAACAAAGGGTTGTCACCGTTAGCATGCGCTCAATAAAGTTTAATCAGAGAGGACAGGAGTAGTATGTGCATGCTTACTTGGCAGGCTAATAAACTCGCTGTGTTTGCGTAAGCTAGGGGCGTACGTCACTTAAGGAAGGTTTTTGTGTAATGATATATTTGTGTGAATAAGAAGATGCGATGTTTTCTTACTTCTCTAGTGTAATATTTATATTTTAATTTCTGTCTTTGACGTTTGGAGATACTTTACACCTCCAAAACATTATGTGTCGACCAATGGAGACCTTGTCCATATCTTAATTTAAAGGTTTGACCACAAAAACTCTCTACATCTCCATTAAACATTAGTATAAGCTTCTTTATACATACTGTTATTTATTATTATTCTTTTTTACTTTTTGTTGACGCCTAGAGACCCTTTACATTTCTCTAAGAATAGGCTAAGTTATAATCGAATGGACCCGGAGACAATATACATCCCTGTAAAGTGTGCCTATTAGTATTAACATGCACTGTAATGTCATTATCTAGAATATCTAGATTGTGAATGTTTTTCTCTGTTTATTGTAAAATCAGACATGTGAAAGTGCCTGCAGAATAAAGATTTTAATTATGTTTTTTTTTCATCTTACATTTGTGCTTTTGTTTAATTAACGGACCTACCAAACTGTACCGATTTTATTTATCTAAATTAAACATAAGCTTCTTTGTTCGAAGAATTACAATACTTAAGTGGCAATGGGCAGAACACATTGCTCGTAGAGCCGGCGGCCGCTGGGGCCGATGACTTCTTGAATAACAACCACGCACTGTAAGATGGACTGATGACTTAGTGAAGTTCGCTGGATTCCGCTGGACACACGCTGTACAGAACCAATCATGTTCTTTGGGAGAGGTTATGTCGTGAAATGGACGAAGAGAAACAAACTCTTTATAAGGCTCTACTATACAAAACTGTTAATAGTAGTTACTACAGCCAAAACGCAACCTTAAGGTGCGTCCATATTTGTATCATTTGCCCGTATCAGATCATCGTCGCATAGCATGATCGCGTGTCACGATCACGCGTATGGACGTTGCGCCGATCCGATCACTCGAAATCCATTTGCTACGCGTATCACACACTTGTATCGGAAGAGTGCGGCATTATCGGCGCGCTGGCAGTAAGCGTCCAAGCAGCGCGATACGCAGTCATGCTACGGCACGGTGATCGGATACGAGCAAATGATACAAGTGTGGACGCACTTTTAAAGGTCTCTGCCCACTACACCGTGTCATACCATGAGCCCACCCAACGAACACCAAACGCTGCCTATCACGGGAAAAACTCGTGTAAAAGCGAATTTTGGTATAGTTGTAGGAAATGGTGTTTTAAACGACACACTAAAAGTACTGATGGGTGGGGGTGAAGCTAACGGGTGGAGGGGGGCGTAAAGGACTCTTTTTTTAGTTTTTCGTTAATAACTCGTAAACTGTGGCCTACAGCAAAAAATGTTTTAAAACACAAGTAATCTACATACAATTCTCTATAAAAAAGATTCCAACATTTTTTCTATGGGATCAATACTTCATGAGTTAGCTTCACCCCCACCCACCAGTACTTTTAATACTAGGTTTAAAATACCATTCCCTACAACTGCACCAAAATTCGCTTTTACGCGAGTTTTTTCCCCTGATTTTCCTTCGTTGGGTGGGCTATTATGTATGTAGCAACGGATGTAACGCGATACGAACTTTGCGTGGCACGTGACGGTGACGAAATGTGCTAGTGGGCATAATCTCATGCTTATCAATACAAATAATATTTAATTCGTCTGACACGTTCATAGTCCAGGCAGAATATTATACCATACCGTGTAGTGGGCAGAGACCTGCATACGGGTGCCGGAAAACACTAAGTAGCGATTTTTTTAAATATGTGTTTGTTCACACTTTAATGTACATAGAATCAATGAAACAAATACGGCAAAGTAGTACGACTGTACAAAAGCAAACTTATCCCTTTAAGGGATATCTTCCAGTTAACTTTAGAGCAAATGAGAGAGAAGAATAAACATCAACGCAGATAGACGAACTAACAAGTTAATATGCATAAAGATATTACGAGTATAAGGTAAAGTAGCGTACATATAAACCCTAAATAATAAATACTAATATCTATACTATTATAAAGTTGAAATAAAACAATTTAACGGATTATATCGCGTATATTATCTCATTTTAGTTCCCGACGTTTCGGAAGCTTTCCAGCTTTCCATGGTCACGGGTGGACTGAGAAAAGATGTATTTTCCTCTGTCAAAGTTACAATTTGTGCAAACTACCCATCATTTTGTCAGACGCTACAACATACAAGATTATTAAGCGAGATCCAACGGCGAAAGTAGTAAAAACGACAGCCGAGCTGATAAGTAAGCACTCTGAAAATCTTAATCTGGATGTGAAAAGTTTAGTGCCTTCTTGCCCGGGTTACCAAAGATACATAAACCTGGTGCTCCGTTACGCCCTATAGTGAGTCAAATCGATGCTCCTACCTATCGATTAGCTCGGCACTTAGCAGGTGTGCTTTCTTTACTGCGAGGGAAGACGGAAGCATACACAAGGGACTCATACCATTTTGTCAGTGAGATTAAGGATTTGAGACTAACTGATGATGAAGTTATGGTCAGTTTTGATGTCTAGTCTCTCTTCACATGCCTACCAGTTCAAGAATGTATACGAAATTGTGAAAAGAAGATTGGGTGAACAACAGATGGCAATAGAATATGCTGAGTTATTACAACACTGCCTTACATCTGGCTAAATGCTATGGAATGGTGAATTCTACAGGCAAGTTGACCGTGTGGCAATGGGGTCTCCGGTGTCTCCTGTCGTCGCCGATATTTTCATGGAAGACTTCGAGGAGAGAGCGCTTTCATTGGCACCTGTCAAGCCGAGGATCTTTAAAAGATACGTAGATGATACCTTTACTATTTTACCTAGATCTAGTGTTTCAGCTTCCTTAGACCATCTGAACTCCATGCATAGTAAAATTAAATTCACTATGGAGTTGGAAAATCAAAATTCACTTGCATTCTTAGATGTGCTAGTATTTAGAGGTCCTAAAAATGACATAGGTCATACTGTACATAGGAAACCTACGATACAGATAGGTATTTGAATGGTAAATCTCACCACCATCCCTGTGAACTTGCTACAGTGGGTAAATCTTTGTTTCAGAGAGCCAGGGGTATCTGCGACAATCAACATCTGACTGCTGAGTTACAGAATGTCAAACGTGCGCTTCGAGCCAACGAGCTCCAGATACCACGTTCCAAGCAGAATCCCAGTATGAAGAAACCCACAGTCGAGCGTAAACCTGCTGTATTACCATATGTGAAAGGGGTCACAGACAAGATCGGAAACATCTTGAAGCGTGCTTCTATAAAAACATATTTCAAGCCGTTGAAGAAGGTGTCTCAATACCTTAGACCCGTGAAGAGTAGCACCCCTTTGCAGAGTGCAGGCATTTATAAGCTGGACTGCGAGTGTGGTCTTTCATACATTGGTCAAACGAAACGCAGTGTATCAACCCGGGTGAAGGAGCACATAGCAGATGTCAAGCACCGTCGGTGTAATAGGTCTGCAGTCTGTGAACATGTCATTGACAAACCAAACTACTCAATTAAGTTTGATAAACCTTCTATCCTTGCCAAAGAAAAAAGGATATTTTCCCAGGATGCTACGCGAGGCTATTGAGATTAAAAAGCATCCTAATTTCAATAGAGAAGATTGATTGTCACTACCACCAGCTTGGGATCCTGTAATACATCTCATCAAGGAACAAGCGAGACACAGGACTGCAAAACCTTTATTTCCGAACGGTGTAAAATATCTTATCTGTTTAAAAGTAGTTTAATAGTCTCTGTTTTTTAAATATTATAATTAGTAATGAGGTAGCTTGGGAGTTTTTCTTTGCAGCGTTTCTTTTCTCCTCGGTACGCCTCATTTGTGAAATGCTGCTTGGTAAATTATTAGAATAAAATAATTAAGCCCTTCTGGTACATGTGTAACTTTCTTTACAGCTTAGGCCCATCTGGCATGTATGTACACCTTAATTTGTGTTTTTTCAAAAAATGGGTAGTTTTCACAAATTGTAACTTTGACAGAGGAAAATACATCTTTTCTCAGTCCACCCGTGACCATGGAAAGCTGGAAAGCTTCCGAAACGTCGGGAACTAAAATGAGATAATATACGCGATATAATCCGTTAAATTGTTTTATTTCAATGAGTAATAATCGCGGAAACTGTCTGTACATTGAAGATATTTTCAAAAAAAAACATTGTAACGGACTATTTGGAGGTCACTGAAACGAAAAATATTTTTTTCCAACTTGCTCGGAAATGGTCCCATAAATGTAGTAAAAACACACCGCGAAATCCATCGTTATATACGATGATACGATAATCAATTAAAAAAAAAGTGGCCTTACTTCCCGGACCGGCCTGGGAAATGTACATGATTGTGCAGGTTATTACTTTTAATTTCATCCAAGACTTTGAAAATTCACCATATAGTAACGTACAAAAACCGAGATTTAAATAAATTGTTTTCTGCGTGTAGTTAATGCATGGTTAATGCCAATAATAATAGAGAAAAAAACATTAATTACTGTGTCCAAATCATAATACAGTTTATTTATCTTAATGATCTTCTGGGACTGATAAATATTTTGTAGCAAAGGTACGTTTTTTTAAATGTTGTGCGTTTAGGAATTGCCCATTCAACTAAAAGTGATAATTCATTTCTTTTTATTTATTTTCATTACTATATTTCATGTGGAACTAAATATACAATTCGGACGCAAAACTTTTAACTTTAATATCCTTAAAAAAATTAAGGCGGGAACGTGAATTTCATCTTGTCAAAGATTGTCTGCCGTGTTATTTTTACGAAAATAAGTTACATAAACATGTGTCAAATTTCCTCGTATATTTGGAGCAAAGCAGTATACAAGCCTAGGCAGGAATGTCATTTCGTGGATCCGTATCTATTGAAGGACTCGGCTACGCCTCGTCCTTCAAAACGGTACTCATCCACGAAATGATTTTTCCCGGCCTCTGCAGTAATATACTATTATTTGGATTTTTTTGTATGTGTCGTTGCGGCTTGGTTATAGGATACTTTTTACTCAACTACGCTGAAGCAAAAAAGAGGTGTTATGACTTTATTTCCTCCGCGAAGAAAGTTGCGGGGACCTTCTAATGTTTATATAAACATAATAAGTATTCACAAACGGATAAATATGTATATAAGAAAGAATACGCATTCAATCATGATAAGCATATAAAGTGCCTTAGAAGGATTGAATAGGGGACAAAATTCTTTATGGAATTCCAATCAAGCATGCGGCTTATTATTCTGAGTAGATTAATTATAAACGTGTGTTATTAGTATTCGCATTGATTTCCCACAAGTCCCGCAACAACTTCAAAGAATTATATAGCAGAGACCAGAACGCACATTAGCCATAACCCTAATGGGTGTGCACCGGACATAGTTTGACGAGTGTCGTCAATACACACAGTAAGTATATTTAAAGCAGTCAATGAAATCTTTAAAACGTCCGGAAATAACGGTCTTCGGTCTTGCATTATATATGAACAGACGCGGCCACACCAATGGACACGAATCTATCAGGGCTTCGGGGGATGTCACTCGAGTTATCCATATATTTATACGTAGACTAGCGTGTTCGTAAAAACGCCCCAAACAGACTGTGGCTTCATCACGCTAAATCGGCTAAATAATTACGGCAATTATTTGTGGTACCAACATTAAAATAATGTACATGTCATTATCATTTCAATCTTGGGACGCCAACTGCTGAATATTAACCTTTAAATAATTTTATAAATATTTTTGTTCACTGGCAGAGAATGCCTTTAGACCGCCATTGGTAGTTTTTTTTATGGTGCAATAAAGTTCAAATAAATAAATATGTCCCTCCTATTATCATTTAATACGCTTACTAACTAATGTCAAGATACTGTTTCAAGCAATATATTTAATGCGTCAATAGTCTATCTTAGGCAGATTACAGGGACTGCAGTGCACACCTCCACGAACCATTGTCAATTAGCCGGCTTGTGTCGGCTGTCACGCAAAGGCGTGCTTTGTGAATGGCCAATGTGTTTGAGGCCATTGTGCGACATTGAGATTTGCTGTTATCTTGTGCATCGTGACAGTACACTAGTTCTATACATGTGTTGCGGACAGCCACCGATCCAGCCACCGAGCCTGTCTTCGATCCAGTCGTCGAGCCAGTCGTCGAGCCTGCTGTCATCACAGCCCCGAGCCAGCAGCTATTCGATTGACGTCAGAAGATTGATTCGACTGTCTATGAACCAGAAACAATTCGATTGATCGCTAGTGCCTCCAGAGACAAGATACGATTGACCGCTAGTGCCTCCAGAACCAGAGTAACGATTGACGTCTAATCAAGGCAAGAGAAGCGGAGCACTGAGCAATCAATCAATCAATCCGTGTCTTCTCTTGCACCCCCGTGGAGGGGTGTAGGGGGGCCCGTGCTACCACTTTGGGCACCTTAGGCTGTGGCAGAGTCGCGACCCGTGATGACGGGCCGGGCGTGCGCCCTCATTTTGAGGAGGGCAGTGTGGCTGGAGCAGGCCGCGCGAGCAGGGGCTCGCGGCGGCTGGCAGAGAGAGTGGGGGCCTCGCGAGCAGCTAGCGGGCCTGGCCGGCTTCTTGAGCCCTTCGCCGCGTGTCTTTCCCCGGGGCAAAGGAGCACTGAGCGTCGGATCAATCCCTTGCCTTCTCTTGCACCCCCCGTGGAGGGGTGCAGGGGGGCCCGTGCTACCACTATGGGCACCTTGGGCTTGGCTTGTAACTGAGAGACTGGGGGCCTCGCGAGCAGCGCTCGCTGAGGCCTGCGGATAGCGGACCTGGTCGGCTTCTTGAGCCCTTCGCCGCGTGTCTTTCCCCGGGGCATCCGTTTTAGCGGGACCGGGTACGGACGACACGGCTTAGGGCACCGACCAGTGTGCGGCTATGAGAGCGCCAGTGTGCGGCTATGAGAGGTGAGAGCGCCAGGTGGGCGGGAGAGTCACGCCGCGGCGCGGGGGGCCGCTGGCGTGGGCCGCGCGAGCGGGTGCTCGCAGCGGCGGCGGAGGCAGTGTATCGCCACCCGGCCTAGGGCGGGATGGCGAGGAGCTCTCGGGGTATAGCGTCGGAGCCCCGAGAGCCTGACCCTAACTCAGCGCGCCCCTCCACGACGCGCGCCCCACCGAGAAGCGCGCGCTCCCCGCGCCTCACCGCAGCACTCCCCTCCGCGTGCGGTAGAGCGTGACGACGCCGAGCAGGCTCACGGATTGTCTGGCCAGCGATCCCTTCCATACAAACGTATCTTAGCCAGCGATCCCCGAAAACACACCTTGTATGGAAAATATTTTTATTATTGATTTTATATGTGTAAATGTATTAAATTGTAAACCCTAATAATTGTAAGATATGTTTAGCTCCATAAAAGAGAGCAATAATATTAAGAATCATGAACTATTTGCATAAATAGCCTGCTAAAACAGATATGAACCTCACGGGTCAGATAAAGTGGAAATAAGGTATTTTATAATTGGAATTTATGATAATGACTTAGATCTTTAATATTTACAAATAAAGAGACCCCGAACCTTAGGATAAATAAGTAAAATGATCAATAGAACCTAGACTTTGAAAGTCGGAACTTTAGAGCCCTGTAATTATAATAGTTTAAGCCTGATCCTATTCAAACTTCGTACAAACATGTATTATACATGTAAGATTTAAGAACCAATTGTAAATTGAACCTAGATCTTAAGATATAATCACTAGAGCTGATTAATTGATCATGTAGAACATAACTTGAACCTTTAGAGCCTAATAACTTTTTAACCCTTGTAAATATGTAAGTAAGAGTAAAGTAAATTTTATAGATCCGATTCTAACGAACCAATCTAGGTCAATTAGAATGTTGAAAGACCTAAGATTTTTATATTACGAGCCTAAAACTATAAAGTTGAAAAAAATATGAGAAACAGAGAGGAGAGATCTCTGTCTAAACTCACACTAAGATCGTAGAAATATTATAGGTCTAAAAGACAGATCTCATTTGGACAATTATGTCACGATTTGAGCCCTACGAAAATTGTATATTAGAAAACGGCCTGCGAGCCGCGAGTTAGTCATACTACCGACGAATTAGTAGTGTTATTCCCAAGTACTCCCAGTAACCCTCCTCCCCAGTTACCCTGCTAGGAAGTGCAGTTTTAGCTACGTTGCGAGGCCGATCCCCTATATCACGTCCTCATTTAGAATCACGTAAGCCCTAAGTCATGGGCAGAGTCGTACGCGTTAGGATTGATCCGTGGAACCTTTTTCCTTTGCGTACACGCATGATTTTAGTGCGGCCGTAACGGGAGTACAGATCCGAACCGAACCGATCCAAACCGAACCCCTGAACCTTTGGTCCTTCGAGTAACCCCGAACCCAGGAATATCGAGTTTCTCTATTCCGGAGCCTTCAAGTGTGGTATTGGAACGGCCACAACATGTATTGAAACTTTGGAAAGTACTATCTAGAACCGTTCAACATCTAATAAACGAACACCAAACCAAAATGAATAAACGTTAGGTATTCTGTCATATCTCCCTTATTGTTCACCGCTGCTCCTGGGTTTTTTCACCAACCTCCGGTCTGCTGAAGATCAAAGAGAAGAGAAGAGTCATGGCTGAGACCCGAAGACCTCGGCAAAATGCTTAACGACCTCAGTAGAATCTCTCAACAAGTAGGCCTTAAGATGAACAAGGCGACGACAAAAATTCTATCCAAAACTCATGTGGTGCTCATTCCCCTAAAAGATGGAGACTCTGCGCTCGAAGTTTTGCTTAAATTTATACCTGGGACAAACAGTCCAGTTAAGTAGATCCAACTTCTAGGAAGAGATCACTCGTTGAATACAACTCTGACGGGCAGCTTTCGGGAAGCTACGTAATATCTACTCGCCCCAAATACCGCAGTGTCTTAAGACGTTTAACCAGTGTGCGTTGCCAGTGATGATATACGGCACTGAGACGTGGTCACTCACTATGGGCCTCATCAGAACCCAAAGGGCAATGGAGCGAGCTATGCTCGAAGTATTCTTGCGTGATCCAATCAGAAATAATAAGATCCGCTGGAGAACCAAGGTCGTCCACATAACTCAAAGAGTTGCTAGACTTAAGTGGCAGTGCGGGGCAAATTGCACGTAGAACTGATGGCCGCTGGGGCAGAAAGGTTCTTGAATGGCAACCGCGTACAGGAAGCCGCAGCGTGGAAATGGGCATTCCCACTAGGTGGACCGATAATCGCGGGAATCGGGGATTAGATCGGCGCACGACCGGTCGTTATGGCAATGCTTCGGAGGCCTTTGCCCAGCAGTGGACGTCCCTGTACTGTTATGATGAAGTACTCTGTGAATAGGCCGCACGGGCAATTTTACAAGTCTGAAACCCAAGAGGAAACCACTGTTGAGAAGTACCTATCGCCGAAAAAACTAAACAAAAGTTAGTTTTTTTGCAATATTATAAGGTCGCCGTCAATGGATCCAGTTGGCGGTTACTACGTTTCCGCTTTTTGCCGTCGATATGTTCCATTGCCTGATACTGCTTCATTAGTCACCTTTTTTAATAGGGAATATGCATGTTTTTTTTTTTATTTTTGCTTTATTAAAAGCTCATTCATGTAACAAACAGTAAACAAAAATATTTTTTCGAATAATTATAAAAATAACCAAGATATAAGCCATCAAACATTGAACTCTATCTCTTTCTAGCAAAACGGAATTTAACATACATACATACATACAATCACGCCTTTTTTCCCATTACGGGGTAGGCAGAGACTACCTCCTTCCACTTGCTACGGTCCTTGCATACAACTGCCGCTTCATCAACATTCATTAATCTCTTCATTTTATGCTATCACAACCCTTTCGCTTTGTCTCATTCACACACAATATCAATATTTCTCGCATCCATCATCTGACATACTTCATCTATTTTATCATTCATTCCTCCCCTTACATTTAACGTAGCAAAGCGGCTCTCCATAGCCCACTCTTCGCTCTCGCTGGGACCGAGACGTGATGGATTGCAAACCACATCGCCGCCATTTGCGTTCACAAGAGCAGCTAGGGATAAAATATTCGAACCCAGCAGAGCCCATCCATCGGCACGGCATACTTTGGATTGGCGGAATAGGAGGAAGGATAACAGGGTAAAGAAAGGAATTGTACGAATTTAGACAGGAGAAAGGGTTAAAGGATACTACTGTCCCGGAAGACTATGTATGAGCCAGTAGCAGCTCGGAGAGCCGGGGTCGCATACCCGTATATCATAACAAAAATGCCGGAAAGGCAACTTCGTATGAGTAATCCCTGACTTAAATTTCCCTGGCGGAATTTAATATGGAGTTTATACGGCCGAAGTGGACTAGGACGTAACAGTACATGTCTTTACCTCTCTGTCAAATCACCGTCTAATTAGCAGTTTAAAATGCTATATCATGCGTATTTCTTGGCCGATTTTAATTTTAATTTCACTTTTTGGAATCGTTTTTACGGTATATTCATATTTTGTTAAGAAAATCAATAAAAAAATCATGCATGTACCCTATTCGTAGCATTAGTGACGTATGTCACCTGACATAAACAGTGTCAATTATTGGCATGAAGCTGTATTGGGACATTTACCTTAGGTACTTATTTCAACTATATTTTAATCGTGGACCGTCTGACAAAATATTCCAGAGTAGATTGAGAAACCCATTCTACTCTGAAAGTTTTTGATCCTATCATATTGGTTGTTCTTTTTAAATGTATTGTTATAAGGACCTTTATATACAAACATACATATAAAAACCAAGGCCCTATAAAAGCCAACGCCATGTAACTACCTCACTAATTAGAAAACATCAGCCAACCGGCGAAGTTGAGTAAATGTTCTGTTTTTAAAAATATTATTTCAAAAAACTTTTACATGTAACGGTTTGTGACTGAACATAATAATTTTAGCAGAGCGTGGTGCATAAACTTCTTCTTTGTGGTTCAGGTCCGTCAATATTTGTGAGAAACTCACTTGACCTGCTACGTAATGTAACATTTTTCAAGAATAGATATTTTCTTACTTCGCGAACTCAAATCTCGATTTTTCAACAAAACCTTCCAAACTTTTTTGTTAGTATAATAAATGGGCTATGCTCCAAATTTAAATTAAACAACCCTTTAACCAAACCAAAACAATATCTGCATTGTGTATTTTCCAAGGAAATAGCGTTGGCATTCTATTCCAATTTCCTATACCTTTAGCGTTCGCATGCATGCATGTCCAGGTTACTTGTTATTCAAAACCAATCTCAACGGAATAATTACATAGATTGCAATATGTATCGTTTGCTAGCGAAACCTAGATTGCTAAGATTGGGTGTAGCATATCGTTAATATCGATTCTCAATGTAACTTAAGATTGTGCCAGATCAAAAAGTTGCAGAATTTTACGGTGGCGCTACAGGAAGCCCTCGAAGGCCTATGAAATGAAGCAACTGATTTAAATACAACAATTTAAACTACTTCGAACAAAAAATATCGTTCAGCTTTTTGCTTTACTAAGTATGAATTTGTAAAAGGCTTGTATCGAAGTTCCACTTAATCTCCTGGAATGTTCGAGAAGTACCGTTCAAAATGGCCGACATTTTACGCATGACTACATTTCTAATTTTCTGTCTTTGTCTCAGCGAAATTAGTATTTGATCTGCTTTATACAGATAAAGGGAATGCCATCCAATGACTTCAGCTCGAGTAATGGTATTGTAGGTAATTAAAGTAGTCAATGAAGGGGGAATGGGTGAGATTAACCTACTTTTTATTAAAAAGATTGGTTAAGAATACGATTATAGTCGAAGATGGCAAGAAGTAGTATTGAGTATGATGGCGTAGGCATCAGTGGCGTGGCGTCCATATAAGCCGATTCCCACCGGGTTGCCCAAGGAAAGACTTATAACCACCTTTTTCTTTAAATACGAGTAAATGAATACGCTTCGGCTTCCCTTGTAATTTTCCTGACGCCACGCCTCTGAGGCGTTTAGGTATATAACAGCGTGTCGGTTTGTAAGTGTGACTACAAGCAAACCTTTTTTTAAGGGTTCCGTACCAAAAAGGTAAAAAAGAAACCCTTATGGTGTGACTCTGCCTGTCTGTCTGTCTGACCGGCTGTTAAAGCGCCATATCTCAGGAACTACGTGTGCTATTTATTTGTTAAAATGTATCGGGTTCCTCGTGAGCACTTTGTAGAAGCCTTTTTCCACTTTTATTTTCACTTGTAAAGCCACTAGCTTGCCTGTTTAATTCGCAAATCCATACACCCAATCACACTGCCACATCAATAATACGAGTCTTCGACGCACAGGGCGTTGTGTGCCAGCCTTATGTAAGCTAGTAAATGCACGATTGCCAGAACTCAAACAGTTACAAAGTATGCAAACCTGATCACGCGGCGCCCAACAGTATGTACCCTGTACCGCCATACACATCAACAAATCAACGAATGCTTTGTACGCAATCCGTTCACACTCGAACGGCGGCGCTCATTGTCTACCCGCAAGTTTAAAGCGATCCCGACAACCACGCAGGGCTGTCACGTCGCTGATGTACGTCAATTTAAACTTTACTCCACAGAAAGGTTCTCGAGTGGCGACTATAAACTGGAAGACACAGCGTGAGAGGCGTCCTACAAGGCAAACCGACAATGTTGTGAGGATCGTAGAAAGCCGTTCGATGCGGATAGCGCATGACCGGTCAACGTGGACATCATGAGAAGGATTTGTCGAGGAGTGAATGTCATTCGGGTGAGATGATGATGATGAATACTTGCTTTTTTCAGATTTAAAATTAGGTCATGTTCAAATCTTACGCATTCATCTCTTTCTTCTCCTGTAACATTGAATTTACTACCTACTCGTTGTTATTAATCGATACATATGTAATATCTTCGCTAGATAGATGTTTGTCAAATCTCCAAGACGTTTACACTGACACTTATTTGTCATAGTGTCTGTAAATTTTTATGTAATTTTTAGCTATTTGATGGAGGTCCCGGACTTCTAAGGGACATTTTGGAATCACGTTAAATTCTAAGCATTCCGACAAAAGGAAAGGCGTCCATGAAAGTGATGACAAACTACGGCTGCCATCCGTCCAGTTTTCCTCAGATTTGTCCTAACTTGTTCATTTTGTATCAAGAGAAACCTTATTGAACTGAATTAAGCTGGCACATCCGAAGGAAAACACGATTTAGGTACTCCAAATACTTTTTGGCTCCAAATACCTACAAATTCGGGGTTTTTGAAATATTGTCCGGGTACGGCAATGCAATAATCAAGTTTAGCCTACGCCCTACGCGGAACGGACGTTCATCATATTTGAAATCGGAGTCATACGAAATAACTACCCAAAAGTTTAAATACATTTTTTTCGAGTAATGATTAACTTCAGTAATGTAATGACGGTTACAACGAAAAGTGATATCCAGTGGCAGACCGCTGTTGAAGCAAATCGTGCGGCAACCCTACTGCCGCGGCAAGTTCAAACAAGTTTGATTGGATTCTCTTAGCTAAGCCCGCGCGGATTACCGCGCGTAACTAGTGGCACCGCCAATTACGCCGAGTGGAAAACACTGAGGGGTAACACCGACGTATGAGACAATTATTAATCGTGCGGGTATCACATATTGGGCGTGTGACGGCATTGTTAAGAGGCCCTGCATGGCGGGGTTAGATAGAAGACATCTACTGAAACACGACCACTGCTGGTTATGGGCCTCTCCAAATACCTACCTTGAAACTTCGTCAGTGTCTGTCCTGTGCCTTTAAAAATCTCCCTAAACCTTCTCAACCGACCAGGTTTCTTCATACCTAGTAGGAGGCCTACCCACGCTCTGTTTTCCAGTATTATCACTTACTTATTCTTCGTGCTATGTTGGTGGTACTTGGTTCTTACGCATGTACAGATTCTCTTCATTTCTAATTCGATTTTGCAAAGATAATTCGATCGAGAGAATGGAAGTGTTTGAAACAATTTCAATTCAAGTGTATACCATGTGGAAAATATCAACATACACTACAACGAGATAATACCGACATATGAGACAGATGTTAATAACTATTACGTAGGGTATCAAATAAAGTATCACAAGGTTGGGCTACAACTGACATCAGCAAGTAAGGCCCAGCATGACGGAGACGGCGGGTTAAGATAGAATGTTTGAACACACTCTATTGCGTATTATGTTGAAACTAGGACATACCATTGTTACTAGATCGATAATTTTTAAGTAGCATATTATAAAGAAAATACATTTATTCTAGGGCATACATAATTATAGCTTGTCTCATGTCTCACGCCTCAAATGGTCTCACCTCAGCATAATGCTGGCTCGAAAGCCAGCTCTGATCTTCCGTTGAGAGCGTAGGTGGCGGCACGGAGAGCTGTACGCACGAAACCATTTTTAATCTGATCGCAGCGACAGCGATAAACAAGCTGTCAGGAGTATTAAAATATCTAAGCTGTCAATGTTAAGTGGAAATCAGAGAATCGTGCGTGCGTACAGCTCAAATTAATTGTAAACGAACTCTGGCAAAATTGTCCTTAACTGCACTGAATGATAAACTAGAAAAACACATACAGATAAGAAAACACGATAAAATAGAATCAAAAAAATGTTTTCATTTGCATCTACAGCCAAATCCACTAGAGTAGGGGAAAATATCTGGCACAGTGGATCAGCATCGCCATACAACGTGGTAAACTTGCCAGCCTTCTGGGCACGTTACGCACCGAGAGCTATTAGGGGTATTTTTTTTATTCATACTTAATATTATAAATGCGAAAGTGTGTCTGTCTATCTGTCTGTCTGTTACCTCTTCACGCTTAAACCACTGAACCGATTTGGATGAAATTTGATATGGAAATAGTTTAGGTCCCGGGGAAGGACATAGGCTACTTTTAATACCAGAAAAATACCCTTATCGGCGATAAACGAACTTAAGGCGGACGAAGTCGTGGGCAGAAGCTAGTACGATTTTAAAAAAATATTATAAACTTATTAAGCCTTAAAATCGTTTATCGCTGATACGGGTATTTTTCCGGGATAAAAAGCAGCTTATGTCCTTCCCCGGGACTCAAACTATCTCCATACCAAATTTCATTCAAATCGGTTCAGCGGTATAAGCGTGAATAGGTAACAGACAGACAGACATATAGACAGATAGACAGACACAATTTCGCATTTATAATATTAGTATGAAATTAGTATGAATATTCATTTAGTGTTTATTTTAAGATCGAATGAATATCGCCGAGACTAGTACAGCGGGCTCTTATGGCCTTAGCAAGAAGAAATATGCACGGTAGGTCTACCGGTGTGTAATCGCCTCTCCAGAACTCGCCAGCCTGTCTAAATTGCTAATAAATTACGCTGTCTATCCACTGGAGTGAAGCTGTGCGAAATTAACCAATCACATTCCGTAGATTTAAATTTGTTTATGTGGGTTTTAACAGCGACACACCATGATTGGTCCATTTCGCACAGATACGTTCCGCTCCGCCGCAGCCTAAATCGGAAGTGTCTGTAAAAACTCCGAATACATTTCAAAGATCGCAACATAAATCTTCTACCAATAAAACTTATTTTTTTATTTATACACAATGTTCTATAGTAGCCCCTCTCCATGGGAACTACTCCCTATGTAAATATTCGAAGTTCTTATCTGAATGAGCGAGACGGCACGATGCAAACTTCGACCTTTGGGATAAATCCCCACAGAAACAAAGTTAAGACCTCTGGCTTACATTCCGTTTGTGGAATCTCCCGGGGTTCGGTTCAATCACTTGACGCAAACTAGTCAATCCATCTTAGAACATCCACTAGCCCACCCAGACATACAATACTTACTAAGTCAAGAGCTATAGCAAATATCCTTACTTACCTCAGGGACATGCCAGATTGAACGTGCAATCCGAGATGTTATCTACCTAAAATAGGATAGGTGTAATTCATGAAACTTCTATACTATTATAAAACTGATAGAAAGTGCCCACAACTTCGTCGGCATAGGAGAAATAGTCATAAATCCTTTTTTTCTGTAGTCGGGTAACGCTACGACACACCTACAAACATACTTTTTTTTTAAATCGATTCAGGGACCTTATAGAGTTTGGACAGAGAAAAATGGTATTGACCTTAAAACAGAATTATTTATATGGCAACAATTTTACATATTAAAAAAGCTGTCAAATTATAAAAACCTACCACGTTTCTATGCATTCCGTATTGCTAGGTGATGATTTTTTTTTAAATACCGCATTTTTTGAGTATCATATATTTCGATGGTCAAACTAGTCCGTATATTTTTTTTAATAACTGCCATGTACATGTATCTAAACCGAACTAGTTTTTAAGTTTTTCTATTTGTTTTTGTTTTTTGTAGTTCACAGTGCCCTGGTTTTACTAAAATACTGTGTAACTTTTTTGAATAATAAATAAATAAATATAACTTTTATAATTTTATAATAAAATCGATAAAACCTAGTTGCCTTACAGGAGTAATTAATCCAAGATAAATCTTAACAGCTTCGAACGTCTAAATTAATATTAACATATTGATTACATCTGTCGGTAGGAAAATCATTGAGCGCTTATCACACCGAAACGGCTAGACAGGTTTTAACCATTTTTACACAGGTGTATTAGGACATCTAAGGATGGTTACAGTAAATATGATATAGGATGGTTAAAGGAATAAGGATGATTTCGGTTTTTTTCTCCGCCGTGAACGAAGTTGTGAGCGCCTTCTAGTTTTCCATAAAACCTTTCAGAAGAAATACCAAAATTATACCCATTAGTAAATTAACTAAAAAAACTGAAACTATACTTGAAAAATAAAGTTTAAAGATAAAAAATCTAACCCAAATCGCTTTCCGATGGTATCGTGCCCAGAAGGCTGGCAGCATTGCCACGTTGTAAGGCAATGCTGATCCGCTGTGCCAGATATAATCCAGCGCTCTGGTCACGAGTCCTTTGGGGCATTCCCTGAAAACTCTGTGGGCACTCTCCCCCCAGGGTCCCAGGGTCTCGACCCCAAATGGCTCAAATAGGTAGCCACTATTTATGGATGCGTATTTGCGCCGCTTGAGTAAATTGATTTAAATAAAAACATTAATTATCAAATTGAACTCTTCAAAAATAACGAGCAAAATTTTTTCAGACATCTTAAGGCCTCGTTGCCTTAAAACGGTCCAACAAATGTGCAATATTTTTGCAATGTTTTACTACATATGAGTAGCCCAAAATAGTGGCTTGATCTTACCCAAAGGACACACGGCAATATACTCGATAACTCACTCAACCTCCTATTTTATTCAGTGGTGTTCATACAAAAACTATGCCTATTTTAAAACAAAAATAAGCTTAATACAGATAGCAAGAAAGAAATACAATCCAAAAGTACAAACCCAAGAAACTCTCCAGTCGATTTCCCGCTACTAAATGAGCCTATTGCGCCGAAAGTCGGCCCGAATTTGTGTGACACTCCATACCGTTCCTTACCTTTGTGTACCGTCATTTTTTACATAAAATATAAACGTTGTTTCATAAAAAAAACCGGGTTGTCGGCGGATATTTGCATCTGGCGGGGCCTTTATTTGGTCACGTCTTGCACGTAATTTAACCGGCACCGCGGATGCGAGATATTATTTTGTTACAAACTATGAATTTTGCAAGTGTGGTTTTATCGAAATGATTACGGGAACATCTGGCGGGTCTATGCATTTGTGGGGTTTTGCTGAGTCATTGTGGGACGTACGGGACCGTCGCAGACAGTCGGGCGGACTTGGATATTCGGAAGCTTGTAATAAGCATTATAAATAAATAAACATTAGGAGATATTTTTTACACAAATACTCTTATTATAAATCTTCTGAACAATAGATCAATGGATTGGAAAGCTGACATTACTATTAAACTTTTCCTGTGCGGAAAGACGCGTGATTAAGCAAAATAGGAATCCGCAGAAATGATTATTGTATTTATATTAACTCGTAGTCAAACTTACAACAAACATCGCAAACTATTCAGAGGCAACATTGCACCATCAACGCCGATAAGTTTGCGTCCTCTGTACGGATTAGTGTCCGAATCGCAGATTAAACTCTCATCCGAATTCGGACATACTCGTCCGAAGTTTCGGCCAGATAGCTCTAAGTTTTCGGACGCAGCACCTCGCTCGACGGGTCAACTTTGACGTTCGCTATACGACGATCTATTCGAATTTAATGAATTTAGATTATTCGTGCAGGTACCAGAGACACAGCAGCCATAGAAGCCGATACTGTGTGTGTATACACAGTAAACACAAAGTAAATAAAAATAAAACATTGTTAAAATTACTTTGTAATGTATATATAACATTACAAAGTCATTTTAACAGTTTTACTACAAGTGGTGAATAAACTGTCAAGTGCCAGTCTCATGTCAGACTCACACGTGAAGGGTTCCGTGTAAAATAAACACATTGCATGTAGTTTTTATTACCGCGACTACAGTGATACACTTTATCTTCTTATACTAGGTAAAAATTGTAAAAATTATATGTATGTATCGAAGATTATGAAATAAAAGTAAAACAGGGTATTTGAAATTAAAGGTCACTGAATCGATTATTTTTATGTTAGGATTTATATATTGTCTATTTAACACCATTGTGTCAAAACAAATGGATGGATTTCTCCTGAATTTTGATGCACGTTTTCTCTCGTTTGAAGTATGTATAATATACTATACGTCACGAAGTCATTGATGTTTCAAAGATAAATAAATAATAACTGTCAAATCTGGTAATTGAACTGAATTGCAGCATTAATGCAGTTTAAGTACGGTTTACATTACTGCTTCGTAACTGCAAACTGACTGAGCAGTCCACTTGCAGTCGGCGTGCAGTGCTGCAGACTTCACATCATGCTACTAGGTTTCTTTGTTGAAATGCAGCGCTGTCGCAGTTAGATTAACTGCAATTTAACCGCAAATCAAGAGTACTCCAGGTACCATTCAGTTAGAATGCAGCCCCTCTGCTTAAAACTAATAGTTCATTGTTTTACGAAGTGCTAAAATTTGCTATTTTGACACGAAGCCTCTCCATTTCAGCTGGGGCAAAAATGCTTTCATATCTCTGTCTGGCGTATGTCTATCCGGCTGTTCTCTACAGGTCATATTGGACATGTTTTTATCTTTTGTCAATAAAACAAAAAATAATGAAGATATAGCCCGTTAAAGTTCACCGTGACGCCACGCCGTGCGACCGTTTTTGGCACGGCCTGACGTCTTGCGCCCCCACTCCCAAACTTATGCGTCTTTGTCTTTTCTTATTTGATAGTCAAAAAAAAATACGTGTCCAATATTTTTTGATAATATACCTGACAGCTTAATTAGAATAATATTTTTGTTGCCCACGAAACTACCCTTTTATATTGATTTTATTCGTCGATTAAATTTTTGGGTTTTTTTTTCAAAATGTCGGAGATATGGGGTGTGAAGGGCTCGCGATCTCAACAGCTCACAAAGCCACTAGTTCGTAGCAAGAGGTGACTAACATCAATTATTGGAATAAGGGTATCAGGCATTGGCAAATTTACCTCATATAACGCAAGTTAGTCTACCGAAACTAATATTCAATTTTAACATACTAGTGCTACAGTTACAGTTTTTAACTTTATTTTGCTATGAACGCACAAATTTAATTAAAACTTGGGTCCTAGATTCACGTGACGCGATAAAATGATGGAGTGTTGGCGATGCGGAACAATAAAACACATGGGGACACAGCGCTATAATTAGCGAGGAAGTCGAAAATAAGGGCTCAGTTTACACTTGACGGTTATTTTAATAGACATTGTCAATCGTCTCATGAAATTAAACAGATCATCAATCGATCGGGGAAATGGTGATGATGAATATGGCCTCCTGATCATCGCTAGGAATCAAATAAGTTAGTCATTAATATATGGTACCTACTTAGTGTCTAATTTAAGGGTCACGGTTCTTATAAGAAAGCATATTAAACGTATATAATCAACATCATCATCATAAGACCTCAAACATCTTGACAGATGATTTAACCCCTCATATTCTGTGACATAGATCTGCATTTAACATTTATGTTAAAATTTCATATATGTACTCGTAGCTTCAATTTGGTTGCCAAATTTTTTACATCACATACGAGGGCTTAAACAGCGTCTTAAAGAGGCTTTTCTTTTTTGACAGTTAATCTGCGGGCCCTGCAGTCTTTGTACGATTGTGCTACGGTCATATTACGGCCAAAAATGGAATAAGTAACGCCTCTGATGACTATACAACCCTATTCGGGAGTGACATTCAGGTCCACATTTCTGGCACGTCAATTGAGGATTCCCTACACAGGGGTCTATGTTGCGGTTGTGCCTTTTGGCACGCTTTTCAGCCAGATCTTGAAACCAGGCGTTGTCGTGGGTTTCAAGACCTTTTGTGGTGAAATTTTTTCAGGAAGTTCCTCCCACGCTGTATGCAGTCTTTAAAACGTAACATGTGTCGTCCTACGTTACGCCTCTCGAACGCGACCTTGGCTCAACATGGTCTGCCTGGACAAACGAGTGCTGCTCATGCGTTGCGCATGCCCAAGCCACTGCAAACGTCTCTGTGTAATTAAAGCGGTGATGCTAGGAAGCTGTGCAATCTCCAGCACTCTCTCGTTCGTGATCTTGTCCTTCCACGTGATGTTAACGGGATATACAATCAACTCCTACAAATAATCAGGTTTTTATGAACCAACCTTTTTGAAATAAGTCAGTTTTTAATTTTATTCTTCTTGGAAAATTATTAGATGATTTCTATTAAATTTTAACGCACCGTGATAGACAATTACCGCAATTAGTCTATCGCGTTTCACCTGCCGCGTTCATCCCAACGCGTCCGCACAAGTTAATCGCGTAATGGAGTTCTGCTGTAGCGTTTTCAATTTAACGAATTAGATTAATTACACGCCCAGATGCAGTCCCGCGGGCACTGCGTGAATTACTGTGTTATTGCGATATTGATATGCAGGTGCACAATAAATGTTCAAAAATCATGACAGTTAAATAAATCTAAGTAATTAAGAGCACAGCATCATCATCATCATCATTTGTCTCCCACTACCCATAGGTTGTCTGAAGAGATCGCTGTTTACCGATAACACCGCCTCTTGTATACCTCTCCTTGAATGCATTGTTTTCTGTACTCGATTTTCTGTGGTGTGCAATAAAGAGTTATTGTATTGTATTGTATCATTTCAACCATAGGACGTCCACTGCTAGACACAGGCCTCCTCAATAGAATTCCACTTGGGCCGTATATATGACGGACTAATAATTTAAATTTAATCATCATCCCTATTTGCGTGTCAAATATAGGGACGTTTACCTTATTAGTACTAAGTTGGGAGGAAATCCGTGACTACCAATATTCTAGACCTTGTCACAATCAATACTAACTAAACTAACCCCGCTGAAAACGAACAAACAAAACTCACATTCATGATTTTTTTTTTTTTCGAAAATCTTGACTTTTTACCATCACGATCTTCATTATTTTTAAAGTGAATTTCTTTACTAAAGTTCGCTCTGTTAGGGTGAACGTTTAGTTTTATAGATGCTCACCAGGTGCGCTGACGTCAGGAAAGCCGGTTAAAATGCAAAGATCTTGTAACAAGTAGTGACAGAAGACAAGCTGACTGGGCTCTGTAGCTCAATTGGCAAAGCGTGCACCCCGGCTAGGCTACAAGGCACTGGTTCAAATCTAGTGGAAGTTTTGAAATGTTTTATTATTTAGATCTTTGTATTCTAAGAATACACATTTATAATATTAATCCGGATAAACTGAGCGCCTTCATACTTAAATAATACTTACCTCAAACATTCTCAGACTCCCACAAATTACGCAGCTCCTTTTCCTAAATCGTCAAAGCACGAATCCCCGTCTGAGACGGCATTATGTATCAAATCTTGTTTAAGCGAGGCTTACCTGCAATTAGGGAGGCAACACACGGCGCGGAGCGACGCCGCCTGCCGCCGCGATACACGTGATCTACGCCAGTGGTTTTCAACCAGGGAGACTTGACCCCTTAGTATATCGCAAGGCCTTTTAAAGAGGGTCGCGGTTGCATTCATTTGGACCTAATATTTGGGTAAAATTTCAAAACACATTGAATCAGGGTAGGAAAAGGGATCGTGAAATATCCAACATTAATCACATTGCCGGCAATTTTCTCGAGTACAAATGGCGGACCTGCGCATGTAGATTTGTACGTAAATCGGTTACTGCGTAGTCAAGATTATGCTCAAGAAGTTTGCTGGCAACTATGTAAGTATAAGACTATTGTATAAACTATGTAAGTGAACGATTGCTTGATAAGGCTGAGCCTCATGAAAAGGATCAAAGTCAGAATAAGATCTACTCTAGGAATCTGGTTAGAAATGGGAAATTCGTAAAAGAGCCAATGGAACCGAGGACAAAGAATTGCTGAACTTAAGTGGCAGTATTGCTCGTAAGACTAATGGACGATAGAGCTGACGAGTTCGTGACCACACAACTCAGCGCGTTAGTCAAATCAATCCCCACGCCAAGGTCTGATGCAGTGGCCTGCACAGGGTATTTGGCCATTGTAGGCCTAGTTCCTCTGTGCCTATATGGACCCATGGTCATTCAGGATATGCAGTTAGTCTGTGCCTATATGAACCCATGATCGTTCAGGGTAGGCAGTTCCTTTGTACCTATATGGGGCCATGGTCATTCAGGGTAAGCAGTGCCTTTGTGCCTATATGGACCGCACGACACTGGTCTGATGATCTGTTGAAAGTGGCGAGAGGCCTAAGTCCAGCACGTTTCTCGCCTGATGCTGATGATGAAGTGGAAAAAATCTTTTTAAAAATAATCTAATTCTACAAGCAGGTAATCCGTTTATTCTTGGCATACGGCGCGTCCCGCGGCCGCCGCCCCGTTCCGTGTGTCACTCGCTTTACCCTAGGCGACGCGGAGCGTACTCAGCCATACTCGTATTAGCCATTTCTTATTAATATAACATAGTTCAACGGGAATTTACTGAGATACTTAATTTTGATGAACGCCATTTAGGTATTCCGTATAAACTAGAGTAGAGGAGAGATATTCTAAAGTGCTAAGAGGCAAGTTACTTTATATGTACATGCATGT
The DNA here is from genome assembly GCA_905404275.2 of Hedya salicella. Taxonomy (NCBI): domain Eukaryota; kingdom Metazoa; phylum Arthropoda; class Insecta; order Lepidoptera; family Tortricidae; genus Hedya; species Hedya salicella. The sequence continues at coordinate 2,824,498 of FR990101.1, read as the reverse complement.
GTAACGTCTTTAAATATTTTCGAAACCTGCACCTATCTCTATATTAGCAAATAATGCGAAATCACATTATTTTACAGTGTAAAAGTCAGGTGGCTGACTGGTAAGTTTTGCTCAATATCCAATGAACTGAATATCCATGTTAGACTGCGTGTTTTTTTTTCTGTGATCACCGGTTTTGCTCGGCGGGAGTAACGTTGTCTGCGAAGTTGTTACATAAATATAAGTAAATATATCTGTTAAATATTTCGTCGTCTAGTACTCATAACACAAGCCTAGCCTTATTAAGCTTATCATGGGACTAGTTCGATTTATGTAAAAGTCCCGTCATATTTATTATTTTTAATATAAGTACTGTGTCTGCTAGAAAGATTAATCCACATAAAAGATCCAGTCAATGTTTACCTATCACAAAATAAAAGGATTTTTAATTTGCATTTACGTCGTTGAAATCCTCCCCATAGCCCGCGACTTTAAATACCCCATCTTTACTGAAAGAAAATTATCTATAAGAACAATCATCTATAGTTGTATTCAAAGCATTTGCCGCTTGGCTTTTGCTCTGCTTAATACTGGACCGATATGACGTGACCCAAGTTCGCCAAAATTGCTAACATTTTAGTTTGTCCCATTTTTTGTCGATAATTTATAAGCGACGGACGGATTCCACGGGCCCGAAAGCGGAATGCGATTCGCATTTTCGCATACTCTTAGGGTTACCAGGTTGCTTTATACCGACATGTTCGGTTGTTTTCAGTCGAGCCTAGCTACATTTTTACCTGTTTTTATTTACGCTTTTTTGACACACCTACGTTGTCGGAGCTGTTATCGATGAACAGCTCAGCTGAGGATTTTCTAACCTTCAAGTGAAAGTTCTGCTAGTTTTGTTCTTGTATTTACTTACTTTAAGTATCGTGTCGTACAATAGTTTAAGTAGGCTAAGTATGTAGACGCGGCGCGGTGGTCGATTACGTTGTGTGTGCGCAAGGTGTACAGTGACCAGGACTAATATCTGCCACAACAAAGCGCGCATAAATATCGGTCACGACTCTATTTCTAGGGCTGTTAGGACGTGTCAGATATTCTCTCCCACTTTGTTATGGCAGATATTGATGCTGGTGATTGCTGAGGACACTCTTCAGCACTCACCTCTCCGGGACGGATTTGGCTATCGCAGCTCGAACACACGTGATGCTCCTGACGTTGCAACCGTACACAGCCAATGGTTTTTCACGTTTTATTCATCATCATCATATGAGCTCTAGAACGTCCACTGCTGGACAAAGGCCTCCCCCATGGATTTCCATATCGACTGGTCGTGCGCCGCCAGATCAACGGCCCATCTTGTTTCTTTTTCCATGATCTAAGTAAAAAAAATCGTCTCCTACAAAGCATAAAAACGGCCATGTGCGTGATATTTGAAAAGTGTACGCACTATTGGTCATTAATAGCACTGCCTATAGTCTGGTTATGACGGCTAAGACTCCGAGTTAAACCCATCGACGGTCTTCTATAAGACCCAAACAGTAACAAAAGAATATAATCAATCAATAAAATTTTTGTCGGTTGCCTTGTTTTCGTATTCACCTGACTCAGGCAGACTAATGGTCAGATAGATGGCTAATAGTAATTTAATAGTTATAATCAATCCATTAGCCTGCCCCAGGTCACGTGAGTACAAAGGCAAGCCAACCCACTAAAATTTCATTCACCACTCTCCATTGCCACTCGTAAATACCTCAAGTACCTTCGCTCGCGCGCGACCTTGAACGAGTGCCGTACCACTGCCTGAGTCCGGCTTTCGTATTTTAGACCCTGGCAACCCTACACACGCTCTCGGCGTTTAGCGATCGCGAGTTCACGTACGTCTTATCCCGAACGCGAATAAATTAATGTCGGCCCAAAACATTTCACGAAACGTTGCACTTCTGTGAGGATCATTTTTAATCTAAATTCCGTTCGTGCCCCGCCTTTGAGCCGTGGCAAGAAATTGCTCAATGTACATTATATTGGGGCGGATAAAATCATTCCGCCCGGATAACCGGAGACTTTAAAGAAATTTGGCAGAAAGAGGTCTTGAGCCTTTGCTTGTAGTTTTTTTTACGCCTCGCTGGGCAATATATGAGAGCTTACCCCGCATCTTATATCGCTCCGAAACTGCGCAACGGTAAATTGAAATAAAATCTTAGAAAGATGTACTATTTCATATTTATACATCTCAGTAAATTATTATATTTAATTTTATTGCATGTCGTGAAGCCTAGAGACCTTATACATCTCTGAAAAAAATAATAGTTTATATTTTATATGAACATTGATCTGGAGAATCTGTACATCTCCTCTGCGTATACCAATTATAAATTGGTTATAACACAATTGTAAAAGTTTTAAGTATAATTAAGATAATATTGTAATAGTTAATTGGTACACGCATATTAATTGTATTTTATACTCCGGCATTTAGAATGTTTTTCTTTTTTATTGATAATCCTTTTGGGATTTATCTTATTAATTATTTTAATTTTTAAAATGATGATTTTATCAATAATATTATACTTAAGTTAAATGATCTGATTTGGTTTTTCTGGGTTTTCCCTAATCCTTGCAACAAATGTTGGATCATATTGTAAGTCTCCCAGCAAAGACTTCTCTCAATGTAACTGACAATCGAAAGTGCATGTACCTAGGCCTACTTCAATAAACCATATTTTTATTTGATGGATTTGATTTGATTTAATACGTGTTCATTGTATATTACACATTACACGGGGCTTCTAACTTAGGAAACATTGTAAAGTGCGATTTTCAATGGGGCAGAAAAAGACTTAAATGACAGTGGGCTCCTTGCTTGTAGAACCAATGGCCGCTGGGGCAGAAAGGTCCTTAAGTGGTGACCGTGTATTCCTGTACGCAGACGCAGCGTAGGGAGGCCTCCAACATGATGGACCAACAATCTGGTCAGGACTGTTGGAAGCCCGATCCGTTCATTGCAAACGAAAGAGAGAAAAGACCGGTAGTTATGGAGATCCTTGGGGGAGGCCTTGCTTTGTCCAGCAGTGAACGTCGTTGGGCTGATATCATGATGACGATGAAAGCTCTAATTATCGGATACAGATGGTAATAGGATACTTTTTATCCGATTATGCTGAAGCAAAAAAGAGGGTTATGACTTTCCCCTACGCGAACGAAATTGCGGGCACCTTCTAGTATAGAATAGAATAGAATAAAGCTTTATTCAGGATAACACATCATAACAAATTTAACATGACAAAATAGACAATACAATGTAAACGAGAGATGTGAACCTAAAATGGTCTCCACTCAGCAATGCCGTCGGCTTGGTTAAGTATACCACTGCCAACGGCGCTGGCTTTCTGTGGAGCCAGCGGGTCGGTTGTGCAGGATAGCATACTGTGCGACTTGTTAATGGGAGCTCAAGTGAAAATATATATCTTATCTGTATATGTATACATATATATGGAGTAAATTTTATAAGTATAATATAAAGGTAAATAGTATTATAGACGAATAATTACAACGTCGGTAGGCGGCTGATCTGTGACGGTACATTTTAGATAACCTAACAAACCTTCTGATATAACTATACCTACTTACCTGCTTTGTCTGTGTCCTGTGCAGCCAGCGAACGAGTAAACAGAACTAAGCACGTCACGGGAGCACGAGTAACAACTGCATCGTTAAGCTAACAGGCATGCGAACTGCACCATAAAGGGCAGTGTCATGTATCTGCCTCATTATTCTGTTCTTGTTGTAAATATTTAGCTCGGTTATTGTGGCGATGAGATAAATACCTTACTTATTAATCACTACGTTTCGGTCAATGCGTCTAGATTGTTAAAAAAATATGTACATAAACCTGTAAAATTAACGAAAAAGTAAGGAAATATACGAATGAAATTTTACATAATTTTAATTAAATTTCCTTGCGTTTTCGGGGATGTTACAGGTTTTTGTTATGTTATTACATAATTGGATGTTAAATTGCATATTATTTATAATTGCAATTTAATTCGAAAGGATTCTTATGATTTTGTCGTTTTATAATCCAATATGTGAGCAATGATGATAAATAAGGTTACAGATACACGACAAGATTGTAGGTTTCCAAAACAGTCGTCATATTTTTATCCGACTGCACGATATGATTACGTATTTTCAAAAATAATTTCTAAATACTTTTTCTGAATTTCTCTCTCTCTCCCTGGTAATGCGTCCCATATGGTGGTGGGGTCAGCCTCTTTATTTTTTCGCTCCACTTCGCCCTATCTTTAACATCATCTTCGGAAACGTTGCATTCATTTCAAATATCCACAAACAATAACACACAGACACTGACAATTAATGTTGACTATCAATACAAAATTCAAAATCAAAAGTTTATTGTGCTTATGCATGGGGCACTTTTGCAAGACTGATTTATTCTCAAACATGCAATGAAATATTGATGTTATGTTCCTTATGATGTTTCTTGTTCTGGATGCGAAGTATGATGTTTCAGGTGCGGCTAGGACAAGAGGTCTTTAATGGAATTTCATACCAATCATGCAGGGCTAGGCCGGCAAAGTCCTCTTTTTTAATTTCCATTCCATATAAGTTTGTGGCACAGGCATCATGACATTTTGCCACTATTCGTATTAAAAATAAAACTGACTTTTTTGTAGTTTATTTCATTGCAAGTTTGAAAAAAGCACTATACATACCTCGGTAGGAACTATGGTGTTGCCCGCCTCCGACTTATACGGCCTCGCTTTGCTCGGCAGTCTATATGTCTTCGGCGGGCGACCCCTTTCGGCCTGGTCTCTGTAGTAATGTATTTTAATCCAGAAGGAATAACGTTTATTCTGGAGTTAACGTCCAATTTCCAATAAACTATATTTTTTTGGTTCGCTATAAATTTCCATATATTTTTGTCACTTAATCGCTGAATAAATAGGTAATAACTTTAATGGATACTTTGATAATAGTTTCCAAGAAGGAGAGGGTAGTCTTCTCGGGTGGACGCCGGACCGTCAACATCTCCTGCATCTCCTGATGAAGCTTCGTATATAGAGAGGCGAAACCCGTGTCGAGGATTATACTATCTGATGGTGGTTTATCGTAGTTGCATGCGTATTTTTTTGTGGAAACTACATGAAAATACGTGCATACCAGTACAATTTATTGTCACATCTAACCAAGAGACTATTTCGCAGGAAAGCGAAGGAGCTATAATCCATTAATCTAATATGGAATTTCGCAACCCACGCCTGAATCTATATAATTTAATTCACTAGGTACTAAGTATTATTCTAATTTGGTTCCATACAGCTTTAATCAGGATGGCAATAATCATAATATAACTGCCACGATTTCTAGATTAGTAGTTGATATATTTTCAGTGTTGATCAAGTATTTTGGAGTAGGTAATTAGTTGGGCGGCACTTGGAAAATGCACGAGCGAGAAAATCCATCAAAAGTTCAGCCGCGCATAATTTGATGCAGATTGCGGTGACTGATTACCGGGAGGGGACATGCCTGTTGTTTAATATTGTGATTTCTTTTTAACTTTCACATCTTTTGTGATCATTTTCATTAAGGGTTAGCTCAGGCTTTTGGGAGACATCACCGACAGTCATTCACTACCACTAACACTCCACAATTGTAATTTTAAAACATTTCTAAACCAGTTCAACCCAACTCGTTTTGTGGCTTGGAGCTCCCTCCACTCAATCCGTTTACTATTGTAGGGCCAAAATCAAGTGAGCATTAGAGTCATAAACACTAAAGTCGGACCACTCGCTTGCACTTGCTGTTTCTTCCAAAGCGCGAGCGAGAAGGCCGACTTAATGTTTATGACTCGCTGACGCTCCGTTATAGTAAAGAATTTAGATTAAGGTTCTATTACTAATGGAATGGGTAGGTTAATCCATTCAAAAATATCTTTGTTAGACTCTATTACTCGGCAATAGGGTTTAGAGAAGGTATTTTTTAACGGACTAAATCGTGTAGGTATGACATTTTGCAGCTGCCTGTACCTACCCCAAGAAAGACCCCAGCTTAGCTTGCCATATTAACCTTTTCAACGCAAATTAGTCAAAACGTTGCCTTATTTCAAATACCAATTCATACTTAATTGGGTACGTATGAAACTGGTTATGGAAAATATGCACAGGAATATCCATAAATAAACTACGCCATCAAACGAGCATCGAACTGCGACCAGCCCTCGACTCAATACACTGAATAATTGCCGTTAAATCTCTCTATTAAAGCAAAAAAACCTGGATACCCCGCTAATAGGGTGAATCGCAAACGATGTTGTTTTGATTTCAACGCTGTGTAGTGTGCGCTGTGTAGACTGGAAACTATCGAGAGCACTTGGTAAGTACGTCGGTTAACCAGTAATAAGTGTGCTTAAGTTATTTAAAGTCACTGGTTGGTAATGGGATGAAATGGAAATGTAGCGGCGATATATTTTCACGGGGCACGCATAAAGTCGCAGGGAACTGCCATTGTCCTTTTTTAGATTAATGGATCTTAGTTCCTTTGCTTTTCGGCGAAATAGTTTCTTGGTTAGATGTGACAATAAATTATGCTCACATGCGCATACTTTCATACAGTTTCCACAAAAAATACACACATGCAAATACAATAAACCACCACCAGACAGTATAATCCTCGACACGTGTTGCCCATTTACGAGGCATCATAAGGAGATGCAGATGTTGACGGTCCGACATCCACCCGAGAAGATCCCCTCTCTCTTTTTGTAGACCCTGACTTTAAACTGGATAGCTAGGCCTTACCAGTATAAACGTAGATACAGGGTAGACTTAAATGCCATCCTAACTACTCAGAGTATTTGCTCTTGATATTGCATGGGACTATAAATTGAGGTGACTGCTTACCATCAGGCAGATCAGGTTTGTTTGCCATCGTGTAGGTTTTGGCAATTAAACAGCGACATCTTTCAAGTTATTCGGATTTTTAACGTGAATTGCGGGTGAAGTTGTGGGCAGATTTTAATAGTTAAACAAATTCGTCAGTGCCAAAACAAAACAACGAAGCAGATCCGGGGGGCGGTCATCGAGGCCGCGCGCTGAATCCACAACAAGGAGTCAGCGGGAAACGTCTTAATTAACCCCAGATTAAATTCAATTTAGCGCACGAGGTGTTTCGGTAAACATCCAGGCTCCCTAATGAGTTACCAACTTCGCCACTTTGTAAGATTAAGCCAAAAATTGTGAAAAACTTCTGCGTGCGCCCCGAGCCGAAGCTTCCAGGCGTCCAAGTCGGACCACCGCCTTATCGTGAAGGTATTTTGAGTCAATTTTGGGATGTTCAGGTGTTTTTGAAAGGCTAATGTAAGTTTGTCGAATCGTACACCCAACGGTGGACGTTGTTTGACGTATTCGGAGTTTCCGGGGCCTGTCCTTGCTTGTCCCGGCCGAGTTTTCCATACTTTTTTCTCTGTTTACTTAAGTATGCTTAGAGGAATTAAAACTTAGGGCAAAGTTGTTTTTTATTGCATTGCTTTCGGCTCTGGGCCTGAAGTGTGGGAATCCTCGGGGCTGATTTTTATTTAATTTGCCATTCAAGGATTTGTGGGTTTCTGCGTAGATTAATTTTCGAGCGACGAGTGCTCGAATTACATACATGAGCGGCCTAAATAAGTTTAATGGAGTCTGGAAAGGCAATTTTCAACGCACTCCAGGCAATTAATTTTAACTCTAGCGAGGCATAATAAAAATAGAGATTGGGATTATGTTTTTTAAAGGTGTGCGGTTTTTAAGCTGAATAAATTAGAATGGAATTAAACTGAGTTGTGAGCTGAGTTGAGCTGAGAATAAATGATTTTATACATTTACGCAAAGTGACAAATTCACAAAAAAAGCCGTCGCTCTGAATTATTAACCATAAATTTAACGAGTGTAACGCGATGTTTTATTTACTTTTACAACGGTTCGACACAGTTTGAGCGTCATGGTCGCAGGTGAAACAGCAAGTTGCCATATTTTATGCTAAGGGTCTATTGTACTGTTTCTATTGTTGATGTGCAATAACGGATTGTTGTATTGTATTGTAGGTATTGCTGTCACTGAAGATAAGGGTGGTCCAAACATTTTTTTTTCGATTTCTGGTTTGAACATCTATCGAATTAGTTGCTCATGGCTACTGATTTAACATCCTAAAATATTGGTTCACTATTCGTAGTCGAAGTTGGTGATAATAGGTTGTTAAATACAAAAACTGTATGATTTGTTCTGTGTTGCTCACAAAAAACGCGTCTTTTAATAATTTTTGCCCCTTAGAAATATAATTGGTGAGGTTATTCAGATGAAATTTATGAAAAGTCGTTATGTTGGCTGAAAATTGGTCTACCAGCGCTTTTAAGAGTAGTCTTCAAGGTGGGAAAGCTTTCATTATGCTGGATTACAGAATCTGGAGCTGTTTTATTATTTGACTTACATTTGTCATCTAGATGAAACCTTTAAGATTATTTTTAGCAACTAAAAGTAACAAATGATGGGACCAATTCATCTTGACACTGTAAAACGTAGAGCAAGAAATCGATAAACCTACCCTGAACGATCATCTCCATTAGGGATGTCACGAATATTCGCATTCGCATTCGCATATGCGAATGATTCGTATCATTTGAAACATTCGCATCGACATTCGCATTCGCGTCAAACGATGCGAATTATTGGCGAATGCGAATGTGTGCAGGTCGTAACAAGTTTCGCTGGCCCTGGCTGCCCGCTGCATGCGCAGAGCGCGCTAGCTGCATGACGTGATTCATTTTGACCAATAGGGAGGGAGCATTTTTAGTTTTCACTAAGTTGGTTTACTGTGATTGCTGTGTTGCGTAATGACATTATATGGTACGGTACAGTTACAGACTGTAACCTATGAGATCTATCTTGTTTCTTTCTACTGCCATATTATGTTAATTAGAGAAATAAAAAACTGACTGATTTACCGAGTTTTTTTAACGGGTTTCCAAAACATTCGCATTCGCATTCGTGCATTCGCATCCTTAATATTCGCATTCGCATTCGCGAATGTGACGAAAACGTCATTCGTGACATCCCTAATCTCCATATAGGCACAGAGAAATTGCCTACTTTGGCCAAAAACGCTGTCACGGCACTGCTAAAAGCGAGTACGTAACTTACGATTAAAGACGGTGTGAAACAAATGGCTCTTGATAGTAATTTTTGTTTTTGACTAAAATCTGAGCCAATGTTCCCACGATGATTTGATGTTAAGGCGTTCGAAAACTTAACCAAATCTGAACGTGGCGTGGTACAAAACCTTTCAAGTCTATCAGTGGTGATAACCTACCGGAAAACACAGCGTGAGAAGGCTCCCAACAAAGCGGACTGACGATTTATTCAAAATCGCCGATAACCGTTGAGTAAGAAATCACATAACCACACGAGATCGTAATGGAGATTCTTGGGGCAGGTACATGTCCAGCAATCGTCTTTCGGCTGATATTACAACGGTTTTCTGTATTATAAAATCAGACATGTAAAGTGCCCTTGATGCCTACTTACAGAATAAAAAATTGAATTTGAATTGAATTTGATGATGTCGATGATGATGATGGCAGGACCCATATCACAAAACTCGACGCGAACTTGCCCAGTTCCAATTCGTTGCTCGCGAAACAAAATGAAGTGAAATTAATAATTTCGGATAACAAAAATGGCCGGGCAATTGTTCGTTTAAACGACGCGTGATTATGAAAACGTTTAATTAAATCCTGAATCACAAACAAGCGTGTGGCAGACAACGGGCTATGGCAATGAAGAGGATCGTATACTGGGAAATACACGGTGCCGCGAGAAATCCACAAAAAACAACAAATCTAGTTTTGTCGATTTTTGTACATAAAAATTGAATAATTATCGTTTCTGTATGAAAATTATCTTTTTTAATAAAATGGTAACGATTATTTTACCAAAAAGTATATATAAACTTGACAACAGACATGGCAACGTTGCGATCGAAAGAGCTTAATGCGCATTAGTAATCACAATAAATGTTTTCATTAAAATGATAATATCTTCAGAAATAAGCCGAATTTGACTAGGGTTTACATAACATTATTTTCTCCTAATAAGCTCAGGTATGCGTGGTTAAAATCTTTCAGAATCCTCGCGGGCACCGTGTATATCATAGGAAATTCATGAAATGTAATTTCTTCTCTTCTATTGCTTTTTTATGTGGGCCGGCTGTCAACTGGGCACAACCCCCGATATGCTGGAAGGTTACATCCTACTTTAGTCATCGAGTCCATTGGACTTAGACGGGTAGCGTAGCGAGGCTGTACTGCCGATGATTCCCCCATCCGCCAACCAAGAACCTATCTCTACGCCGTGAGGAGTGCAGGCCACAAGTTCGGAATCAGTGGCGTGCACTTGTGTTGGAGGCCAAGACGCTTTGGATCGCTGCGCCAGAGGAAGTCAAATGAGTAATTTCTTCTGTATAGTCAACACCAAAAGTAGATGATCATTTTAGTACCTTGTCACTTTCACTATTTCACGCATCCCAATTGTCGCAGTATTATTACGTTAGTGCGACAAAGTACTAAGATGACCAACTTTTGCTGTTGACTGTACCAGCGCTGGCTCCATGCTTAGCTAGTGGAGCGGTTGCTCTAAGCGCCTGGTGTTGTTGATATTCATCAAAATAATGCCAAAAGCAGAAAAAATTGCGACAACGATGTTTGATGACGCCTTTTGAGAAGCGCGATCAAAGGGCGTCGAAAAGATAATTCGCTCTACCCTGATCATAGGCTAGGGCAGAGCGGTTACTTCGAATCTCGTAATTCGAAGTTCGTAACGTGCCCTCTTGCTTTCATGTTAAAGTCTATTTGAGTGAGCCAGATGGCGCCTTACGAACTTCTATTTTCAAAATTCAGAGTAGCCCCTCAGGTAGTGATCATGAATGAAGGTCGTGACAACTTCAAGCCGTTACTCAGTTGCACTAACTTGGGAGCTTGGCGCAGGTGTCTGCTCTGGGTGCGTTTCCTGTATATTCGCATGCGGTAGGCGATGCGCCAGACGCAGCGTTGCTCTATACATATTATTATACAGGGAACGACACCCGGCTCCTCAATGCAGAGGACGGACCACCTTCCGGGCCGATCGGTTTTCTCCTATCTGAATACACGTCTGTGTTTTTGACTAGAAATATACATATATACACGTCGACTTGAAAACCTTCTCATTTTTCTTTCGTCGGTAAAAAAGGACTAAACGATCTTTGTTAGCCATTATCTCTAGTATATTTACTCATTTCACGTTTATTAAGGTACAAAAGTGGTAGGCCAATTTCTTGGCCGACCGTACATATAATGTACTGTACAGGCAAGTGCAGATAAAGAGATGGAGCCGCAGTAGTCGAAATAGACTGTTCTTAAGAATGACTACAACACCTTCAATAGCGAGAAAGCTAACGCCAACCGAGCTAGCATAACTGGCCACAGCAGCTACGCATGTAACGTCCCTTTCACTCACACTGTACTTATGTTTAAAGATAGAAGTATAATTGAAAAATTACGTATTATTTTAATAGGAAAAGGCAGGGACCTATTGGGTATTATTAGGTATAGTTAGTCCATTTGCGGCGATAAACCGAGTTCACGATAAGCTGAACTGATAAGTGATTTTAATTTATATGAAGCATGAATTTATGAGCTGATTTTTTACACGACGCGACGGGTAGATTTTCTATTGAATTTCCACTAGTGTTTATTACCATGCATATCGCTAATAATACATAATTGAATGAATTATATTTACCCTCTCAGTTTCATGAAATTAACTGACTAAAATCCAATAAAACGCAGATTTAACAAACTTTCAAAGATGTAAAATTGCAGCAACTCAACCACACCCATATTTACGACTCACCCGTGGGCAAATAAATCAAAAACGAGATAAGGGAACTGCGGAGCGTTTTAAAACCTTCGGGCGGGCAAATATTTAACATTACTGGGAAATTTCATTAAGCCAGTACTAATTAAAGTGCTGTATTGTGGCGAAATTCCGGAGCTAGCTCTGTAAATCGATACCTTACTTTCTAAACCTCTTATTTTTTCTTCAAACTCGCCAAAAAATTCAACCTCATTCACATCTAATAAGGTCTTTTTTTGGGGTATTATGCATAGTGAATGTGCATTTGGGAGAGTTGTGTGGGGAAATGCGGCTTAAACAAATTATACTGATATTATTCACATGCTGGTACTTTGGGGAATTCAAACGTTAGCGTTAATTTTTGTTAGGTTGGCAACCACTGGCCCCCGGGAGTCGTGTAGTTAGCAGTTAGCTGAATTCACGGGTACACCGCATGGTAGTCGGGCATACTCGTACTTCGAGTTGTTATTATTTATTTACTATTAATATTCGATCGTGTAGTAGAGTGATTGTTCTCCTTCGTTTTCTACAATCCCTAAGTATACAATACAGTAAATCGCCATGGCAACGAGCTTGGTAAAAGAAATACGCGTTGAAAAACTTGTACATCCGAATCTATACCGAAACTTACTCGGATTGGACTCGACCGTGACTTTAAAGTTAATTAATTAACAGTTTAATCATCATTACACCTAATTTTCAAATAAATAATACCGAGGAATCAACTTGCTCAAGATACAGTTTACAACTTGAAGACCCAACTTCTACGAAATATCTTTACGAGCATGCCTAACTTAAGTTCTTTGCTGGCCAAACGGTTTTCGTAGAACAGATTGTTAAGACAACGAATATTAAGTATTCCTATAATAGGGCTTCACTTACCTCGACTATTATAAAGTTGTAAACATGATATGTCTGTACATTAAAGATATTTTTAAAAAGTAATTGATACGGACTATTTGAAGATATTTTTCTATTAAGTAATCGAAAAATATCTTATTTTTATTGTTTGTATGTGTCGTTGTGGCTTCATCAGGCCAAAACGGATTTCAACATTTTTTTGTAGGTACACGGCTAGCTTGGCATCCACGGATGGTTATAGGATACTTTTTAGTCGACTTCGCTGAAGAAAAAATAGGGTTATAATTTTTTTCTCTCAAAGACAGAGATTCACTATTAGGCACTTATTATAATGGAAGAAAAAGAAAACCGGATAACAAACGGAGCCGTACCACTGTAGGTAATAATTTTTATTTTTATTTTTTATTGTTATAGCCATGGAGTATAGAAAAGTAAGGAGGCCAATCAGATGAAAAAACGTTCAGCGGAAAGCAGGAAATAGTTCCAAATCCATCCAGAATAGCGCTAGAGTCGCAAATGTGTATGAAATGAAGCGAGCTGTTGCTTCTCAGGTGGGTTATTGCCTAACGAAATTTTGACGATTGGTATCCGAATCAACCCATAGCCCTTACAAAATCATGACACTTGATTCTGATTGCGAGCATCAAACGCGTTAGGCAATTGGAGGGCCGGTCATGTCAACAATCCATCTGCTGATGTAAATATTTAATAAAATAACGTTGAAAAAAAATCTGTTTCTTTCACTAAACGACTACAATTTTCTGCTTAGACTCTAATCTTAAGTTTAAAGATTTTCTTGAATCTAATTAAGTTTATATAGACTAAATTTATGACATAAAGGATAGAAACTAGAAACTAGCCGGGAAGACTGTTTATTAACATTCTTTTATAAGTGTTCACCACTGCCAAAAAATCCACAACGATGTAAGATGATTTTTCTTGCATCGTTGTTAATTGAGTTATTATTAGCCATAGTTCAAGGAAATCCGTTCAGCCGAGCCGTTTGAAAGTTATAGCTTCTTTATAGTCGGAGGTTTTTATATTTTGGTAGCTCCGTCATACAAAAGCGTTTAAAAGTGAGACTTTGTCTTTATTTTATTTTATTTATTAGGCACACTAAACAGACAACATTCATTTATGAATGACATTAGCAAGATACAGGCATTCTGACAAAAATGCTATCCAAAACAAGTGCACAGCATGATTAAAAAGAGCTCTCAAAAATATCCTAAAACGAAAATTATCCTAAATTTTTTACTTAAGTTCTATATTATATTAAATTATTGCCCAGTTCATACATCATCTCATCGGTTAAGCTAAAGCTTTACCATGCAATGTCGAATGAACTGAGCATTATAATGAGCAAGCATGGTTATTGACAGTTAGAGATCTGAACGGGACCGCGAAACTATTTCTACAATCTGCCTTCTTAATACCAGAAATCGGGGGTCAAAAATATCAACATTCTTATGTTTGGATACAAGTTCATTGTACTGACGACACATTCTCACGATGGGATTTTAATAAGAGGTATTGTTTTTATAAACCTGGAAAGCAAAAACCTTTGGAGCACGCGATCTGAATCGTGACGTATTAAATGTGATATGGGACAGGATATAATATAAAGTGAGTCGATTTTAAAACGAAGGACCTTGTGTAGAAATAACTTATCTTATAATAGGCGACGCGACTCGAGGGAACAAATGCCATATGTATTTAGTCGCTGGTTGTAACTGCAGTGGATAAGATTTTGCTTATACCTATATGATATGATTTTCAGGCACCTTTTTTGAACACGTTCAATGTTATTTGCATGTATAAAGTAATACGGTGACCAGACAATGCAACCATACTCAAGTACACTACGAACGCGACTTTGAAAGAGGCATAGTAAGCTATTAGGCGTCTTGAACTCTTTGGTGACGCGAAGGATAAATCCTAGCATTTGGTTACTTTTTGTAATAATATGCTCGTAGTGAGTCTTAAAGTTCATTTTTTCATCCAACCAAATGCCAAGATCCTTAGCAGCAGTTTTGCGTGAAAGACGTTGGCCAGACAATGTGTAATCGTGCACAAACTTCTGTTTTCTATTTGAAAAAGATATGACAAAGCATTTACCAACATTCAGGAACATACGATTATTAAGGCACCAATCACATACGCAATCTAAGTTTTGTTGAAGATGAATAGAGTCGCTGAAGTGGTCTATTTTCATAAACAACTTTAAGTCATTCGCATATAGAAGACAGGGGCAAGACAATTTGTCCGCCAAGTCATTTATAAAAACAATAAACAGCAATGGCCCTAAATGTGAACATTGAGGTACACCAGATGTTATAGGTTCTGGAGCAGATAAAAAGCCATTTATAGCTACCAGTTGGCTTCTTTTACTTAAATAAGAGCAAACCTTAATGATATCCTTATATGCTGAATTTTCTATCTAAGATCTTTGCCCCATTCAGGAAGGCAGCCAAATACCGTGCAACGATCCCTAATCCATCAGAGGATCCACTCCATAGTAAGAGAGCTTGCTAAGAGGTCCGTTTACCTCCGTACGTTTACTTCCGGTATCCTAGGAATGTGCTCTCTGATCCGTACGACAGCATCAGATCGAGATCACAGCAGACATCGAAAGAATCTCTTCGGACTAAGTCTTAGACCCATCTAGTTCACAGTCAGGTTAAAAAAAATCCTTACACTTTTTTGCCGATCTATATTCAAAATGTAAACTTATAAAACTGTAAGAATCGTTCCAGTAACACCTTTGCGGGCCTTTTTTACCTTTTTCATTCAAAATTAAGCAACCTCGGCTTCACGTACCCAATAATTCCTTCCCGACTTGGTTCCAGCACGGTTAGAGTACTACAAGCAGTATTTTGATGTCAACCTTTAAATGCAAAATAACTGTAAACGCTATATCAAGTATTGTTTACATATTACATAGTGTTTTAATTTTAACCTCCGACCCAAGGGAGGTGTTCTACATTTGATCTTGTGTCTATTTTTCTATCTACCTTTATTATTATCTGTGACACAAATGCGGTTTTCTTCATTAGACGCTTGGAAAGCTTTTTGAGGAGCCAGCGGGTTGGCTGTGCAAGACAGCTTGAAATGGTGTCCACTTGGCAATGCCGTTGGCTTAGCTACTGCCAACGGCGCTGGTTTTATGTGGAGCCAGTGGGTTGGCTTGTGCTGGATACCATAAAACAGTCTTCACTCAGCAATGCTATTGGCTTGGCTGGGTGTACCACTGCTAACGGCGCTGGTTTTTTGTGGAGCCAGCGGGTTGGCTATGCAGGATAGCTTAAAATGGTCTCCACTCAGCAATGCCGTTGGCTTGGCTGGGAATACCACTGCCAACGGCGCTGGTTTTCTGTGGTGCCAGCGGGTTGGTTGTGCAGGATAGCATAAAATGGTCTCCACTCAGCAATGCCGTTGGCTTGGATGGGAATACCACTGCTAACGGCGCTGGTTTTCTGTGGAGCCAGCGGGTTGGCTATGCAGGATAGCATACTGTCCGACTTATTAATGGAAGCTCAAGTGAAATGTACATCTGTAAAAAATATACTGATAAACTGCGCTAAATACTTGCTTTGCGGCCCTACATTGTTCTTGGTCAAACTTTACACTTTCCGCGTGACGGTTAGCACCTGAGAAAATACTTGCGAGTTTTATAACTTCGGTAACTCGACGGGTTCGGTCGCGGACGGAAATTAGAGTCGGCTGTGACGTGGTTGTTTCCCGCTTACCGGAATCAGCGGGCTTGTGATCGTCGTGTTTATCAAGCTGAAAAAAAAACGAATTGAAACAACCAAGATGTTTTGTTATTTCACGGAAGAGAAAAAAATCATAACCACGATCCTCGTTTTACTTCAGCGTAGCCGGGTGAAAAGTATCCTATAACCATCTGTATCCATAGATAGGACACTTTTTACCCGCCGAGAGAGAGAGAGAAGAGAAAAAGTCATAACCCCTCATTTTTCTTCAGGGTCGTCTTGTAAAAAGTACAAGATAACGATCTGTGGATACCCAGCTACCCGTGTACCCAAACTAATTGAAATCCATTTAGCCGATTTGGCGTAATGACGCCACAATGAGACATACAAAATCCAAAAAATACAAAAAACTATTTCCATTCAGTGACCTCCAAATAGTCTGTTACATTTTTTTTATATATCTTCAATGTACCATATATCTACAATGGACATTTAATTTTTACAACTCTATAATATACTATTCGATATAGGAAGAGACCGTAGAAATGAAGAGACACCGAGAGAGTGTAGAAACATTCGTTACAAACAATGAGACATATATTTCCTGTTTGCCAGACTATCATCGTAACGTTTTCACACATTTATTTACTGTTCGGGAGATCCCGGTAAATTCCCGTCAGCGTTCGGCGCTAGTTAAGCCCCTCATATTTACCGGTATTGATATCGCGACTGGCACCCAAGACGGCAATTACGCTACCATCGCTTTCCTTACACCGCTCTATGATCCGCGGAAGTGACTTAGATTTTAAAAAATTGAGAACGGATATTTTTTATTATTTTTACTGTTTTACCAAGGCCATGCTTGAATCGGCATTCTTCCAGTCAGGTTCTTCTACTTATAGAAAACAATTGGAAAAACCTAAAGCTTGGCGAGCATAATAGCTACGAGTATAATATTATAGCTTTGAACGCCAAAAACACCTAAAGGTGTCTTGTGTTGTTGGGCCTACCACGCCAGCAGTGCCTTAAGGTGTAGTAAGTCGTCGCAATAATCATTGTTTGGTGTGTGACTGACAACGTCATTAAAATATGAACACGTTCAAAGGGTTAAACCTCGTCTTATTACTTAATTTTAAAACAAGATTGTACTAATAATTAAACTGAACCTACTAATTAGGTATATTTTTAACTTCTTGGATCCTTTAACTCCTCGAGAAGCATAAGGCCTCACCTTCCAGTTTTCCATTGCTTCCGATCCGGAAACAAAATAGGTTATCATGGGAGAGTCAATTGGAAAGCATTTTCTGGTGGTAACACCTGGCTAGGAAGATTTAAAAAAAAACATATCCACGTGTATGCAGTATGGAAGTTTCAAGTATCTAACACAGCGCATAGTATACTATGTATTCAATCTAAGCGCATGTTACTATTAAACACCTACAGTTAAGGACCTACATTTACCTGTTAATCAATTGATTTTGACCTCTCAATCTAAATAATTAAATACTTAAAAAGCATAGCAACACTCAAAAAATATGATAATGAATTGTCATATTTCTCGTGTATAGCCCTTAAATTAGAATTCGTTACTCTTATAAAGGCTAATAACGTTATTTTCAGAAAATTTATACAATCGTTTTCAAGGTATCTATTCGTTTAAAAAAATAGTGAGGACAGTAGCACAAATTGATTATTTGGTAAAACCTTTGTTTATTAATTTTTTTCAGAAATGGCCAGTATTCGTAATGCACATGTACGCGTCTCTAACAAGGTTTTAATCAATTCGTTTTGAAAAGCCAGTGTAAAATGTGTGGTAATGTTTCCTGTTTAAGAAAAACTCCAGGTTTTCCTACGGCTAAAATTAAAAAATATACTTAAATGTATGTTGTAGCTTTAAAAAGTTAGATAGCCCAATGCAACACTGTATAAGGTCCTATGTAAAGATGGGTAAATCAGGAGTTGAAGATTTAAATGATTCGAATCCCTAAGCAGATCCGATGCCTTCTCGGCTCGGCTCTTTTTAAATCTTATCGAGTCCGAGGAGTTACTAACTCGGACTAAGTAACCTATCGATACAGGCCGAATGTAGGATCGGTTTGTTTTGGTTCCGAGGAGTGGAGCGACGTAGGCGCTAATTACCGAGTCCGGCATGACTTCGGTTTGAAGGATTCAAAGGAGTCTAAGAGTCGTTAAGCGAAGTCGGTACCGAAACCGGAATCGGATTTAGTGATTCAAATCCTGGAGTCAAGATTGCACATCTCAAGTCCTATGAATCGTTCGTACAACTTTACTGTACTCAGTGTCTTTTTAGGGTTCCGTACCAAAAATGGTAAAAAAGGATCCCTTATAGTGCGACTTTGTCTGTCTGTCTGTGTGTTCGTCTGTCTGTCCGACTGTTAGATCGCCATATCTCAAAAACTATACTTATGCTATCTATTTGAAATTTGGAATATTTACAAACATGGTCAGCCCACATTTATTGCAAAGAAAACATTTTAAAATATATTTTTATTTTCTAAAAAAACCGACGGGGAAGGGGTAATTAAAAGTCTCGCTACTAGGTCAAGTAGGGTATCACATGAAAGGGCTTGATTTGTACATTTTTGGATTTTTTTTATTGTGATTTTTTTTGTTTTATTAAGGAAAATGTGAAAAAAAAACACCATTAACACCCCCCCCCCCCCCTTATCTCCGAAGTATACCACACGAAATTTTTTTTTTTTGCAATTTGTAAAAATAAACATAAATATTACACGAAAACTATAACCTTATATGTATCTAACTAACAATTAAAAAAAAAAACCTATTTGAACAACCTGGTTGCGTTAAATTTGCACCTCATTTGTATGCAATAGTATAGATATCAGGTGCAAACTTAACTCAACCGGAACCAGGTAATATAATTATTTATTTATTTATTTATAAGTATGTTCACACAGCATTACAGACTAGATCTAATACACTGTGAAACTAAATGTAAACTTAAGCTAACAATCAGATAGGGACACTAGTTATCCTGTCATCCATCAACTCACAGTACTTCACGCATTACATACAGCCGTCCATCGCCACGCAAACAAATCGAATTCAAATAATAATGTTACGCAATAATAATGTTAGGGTGAGTGAAAATTTGTACGGAACCCTCGGTACGCGAGTTTGATTTGCACTTGGCCGGTTTTTTAAACCTGATAACGGGACCTCGGTATTGCCCACACAAAAACTACCGGTACGGAAGCAGCGATCGGAACCGGTATTTTTTTTCATACAAAATATCCGAAATAACGATTCGATTTGACGACCGGTTTGGCTCAGTGGGAGTAACGTTGCCTGCGAAGCTGAGGTCCTGGGTTCAAATCCCGGTAAGGGCAAATATTTGTGTGATGAGCATAAATATTTGTTCCTGAGTCTTGGATGTTTTCTATGTATATAAGTAATATATCTATTAAATATATCGTCGTCTAGTACCCATAACACAAGCCTTATTGAGCTTACCATGGGGCTAGTTCGATTTGTGTAAAATTGTCCCTTAATATTTATTTATTATTTATTAATTCGTTTCTTTTGTTACATTAGAGATTTTCCTATAATTTATTAAAATTCTAGAACTTTTGTGATTAATTGCTCTTTTCCTAAATACAGTTTTAGAACATTCCAGAAATATCTAATGTAGGGTTTTTGATATTTAGTAACTAGCACCATTTTGTTATTTTAGGTAAGGTTAAGGTAGTTATGGGTTGTCAAAAAAATGGTTACCCTCTGCTATTTCGACTCAAGCCACATTAAAGGGGATAAAAGGGCCGACACTTGGCCGAACGGGAACAGTTCTGTGCTAACCGTTGTATCGAAATGAGTACCTATTAAGTTGAGTGCCATTACCGTGTTAGACAACTTATTGTAACTTTAAGTGGATGAAGTGAGATAAAATACGTAATACTGCTGAAGTGTGATTTTATTCTTATATTTTAGAAGATTTAAAAAATACCGGTTTCGATCCCTGATCGAAGTCTCTTCCAGGCGCCAACATCGCGCGCCAATAACGGCGCGACAGAGCCGCGGAATTTCCCCCGAGCGCCATCCACAACAAGCCGCAAGAAGAATAACCGCGAATGCAAAATGAAAATTATCATACAAATTCTCTTTCTTATATGAACCGGTATTACTGTCGCCCTATAAGTATGCAAAAATATGGAGCTGCCTTTCAGTTGAGGCGAAAATACGGATCGGTGCGTAGGCTGAGGGGGTAATCTGCATTTGTTTTGTAAATAATCGGGCTGATTGCGCGGGGATTATTCAGATTATTTCGTTAGGATAGTATTTCTATGGAGATGGAGATTACATTTTTCTTAGCTATTGTATGAGATTGGGAAGATTGCTCGTATTCATTAGGCTAGATGTGTTGTATTACTCGACTAAATTACTGGAACTTGAGATATCTGTAATGTTTCTTTATGAAAAAAATATTAACGTGATTAGGTAGAGATACCTCACTACTAGGGAGAGAGGGTACCTATATACGATTCTCGTAAGGGCTTTTTTAAATAATTGTTAGATTCTGGCGTTACTTTGCCTTTGCTTTTCCGCGAAATAGTGTCTTGGTTAGATGTGACAATAAATTATGCTCACCTGCGCATAATTTCATGCAGTTTCCACAAAAAAAATGCAACAAACCACCTCCAATCAATATAATCCGCGACACGCCAACATCTGCATCTCCTGATGTTGTCTCGTAGAGGCGAAACACGTGTCGAGGATTATATCTTTTTGGTGGTGTTTTGTTGTTTTTGCATGCGTATTTTTTGTGGAAACTGCATGAAAATATGCTCATGTGCGCACAATTAACTGTCACATCTAGGGGAGACCGAGGTGAGTTGTGACAGAGGAGAATTATGACAACGTCGATCTTTTGGAAGCTATTAATTGTTAGTCAGCTCGCAGCAGTGCGCGTTTTTTAGCTCTAAACTTGACCTAACAAACGCGCGCTATTGTGAGCTCGCTATCAGATAATAGATTCCAAGAAATCGACGGTGTCACAACTCTCTTCGGCCACAACTCATCTCGGTCTCCCCTACTAACCAAGACACTATTTTGCTGAAAAGCAAAGGAACTATAATTCATTAACCTCTTCTTTTAATTAAAAACTAACTTTCAAGCGGAAGTCTTCGCCATAAATAAATGCGCCGAGATAGACCTTGACAAGAACCTAAGACACCATCACATTTACATCAACTCGGACAGTCAAGCTGCCCTGTTTGCACTGGAATCCCTAGAGACCAACTCGAGGCTAGTGCAAACCTGCAAAAATAACCTAAATGCCCTGGCTAATTCCAATAAAGTTATACTTAGATGGGTACCAGGACACTCCGACATTGACGGAAACGAACGAGCAGACAAACTCGCCGATAAGGGCGCGGACACGCCCCAAGTCGGACCAGAACCCTTTTGTGGGATCACAAAACGAAAGGCATACGTTCTGCTCAATGACTTATATAGATCTAAGGCAATCGAGGAATGGAGGCTCGTAAAAGGACAAAACCACTCAAAAACCTTAATTAAGGGATTCAAGCAAAAGTTGTCGAAAGAGATAACTACAGCTCAAAAGACCAAAAACCTGCGCAATAACAAGAATCCTGACAGGCCACTGCAAACTAAACAAACACCTGTTTCAAATGGGTATGAAACAGGACGCAGTATGCAGATTCTGCCAAGAGGCAGAGGAGACTGCAATGCACGTCCTCTGCTTCTGTGGACCACTCATGAGGAAAAGAAGTATCCACCTAGGGCAACATCTCGTGCCCCCGGAAGAGATACAAAATTTCACTGCCCAAAGAATTTGGCAATTCCTAGACTCAACGGGCCTCAGTAGTGAACTCTAATGAAGGGCTGCCACAATAGATCAAATCTGGTCGAAGCGGCATACAGAAGGCCCACAAATCAACAATAAATAAAAAAAACTACAAATTAAAATGGAGTTTTGAACTTGATTCATGATGATTTATTCAATTACCTTTTGTTGGTAATTCTTCGACGTTTCGGACGTCGCGTTACGTCCATAGTCCCGAAGAAACTGGAGAGGCGGGTATCAACATCTTCTAGCCGCGCGGATTTTTCGATCTACCCGCACTCAGGTTGTCCCTAGGTTTGAACTCTCATAAAATTCATACTTCAAAAAAGCAAAAATCACTCTGGGCAGTACCGTTATATGAGTAAAATGATTTTTTGTACAGAGATAGAGCATGTATCAAAGTGGTGAACATGTTATAGGCTACTTTTAATTTCGAAAAATGTGACATACGTGAACATGTATAGGCTAATTTTAATTTCGAAAAATGCACAGATCCCAAGGTATAATAAAAACTGTCGCATCGCGGCCGAAGACGTAAAAAGACCTAGTCTCCCAATGAATATCTTACATTGATCAAATCGTTTGAAACTCAGTTTCGTAAACAAATTAAAATAATTACTCGGCCACAGGGCTTGAAATGGCAATATTAACTTAACCGAACTAGCCCAGCCCTTCGTACAAGTTATTATTGGATAGAACTAGTTATTCAATAATGAATGTGCCCTAAGGACAACCTATACAAATACCTACGGGCATTTGCTTTGTAAAACAAGCTAGACGTTTATTCGTTTTAAATTAGATATGGGCTGTTTATTTTTGAAGCGAATGATTAAGATCGCTAATTTTATTAAACCTATTTACCGTTTATTATCTTCTTTAAATAAAACAATTTAAACGGATTATATCACGTATATTTGCAATTTGTGATAAATTTCAAAAATATTGAAACTATAAATATTAAAGTAAACGAAATGCAGTTGAAGAAAAGATATATTTAAAAGTAATATCAGCAGTCAACACAATAAAAACCATAGCAACGTAACACAGATATAAAACATAGCCGCCATAGAGTAGCTGGAAACGTACGTTACTGGAAGTGTTCCTTAACATGCCCTCGTCTTTTTCAAGCCGAACTCTTCGCATAGTTTATGTAATCTTGGCTTGTAAAGAGGCTTGGTAAAAATATCTGCCAGTTGCTCTGCTGTTGGTACTTGCTCAATGGCTATCTCTTTTTCAGACTAACACTGTCTTATATAGAAGTGTTTTATCTGAATGTGCTTCGTTTTACGATGCTGCGTATATGGAGTGTTGTAAGCCAGTTTAATTGCAGACTCATTATCAATTCGCAAAATTGGCATGTCAATATCTGTTTTCAAATCTTGCAATAGTCTTCTCAGCCAAACAATCTCACGACTGGCTTCACTGGCCGCCACTATCTCCGCTTCAGTGGATGATAACGCAACCATGGTTTGTTTTGAACTGCGCCAGGATATTGCCGACCCTGCGTACAGGCACAACATTCCGCTCGTCGAGCATCCGCTTGTATCGTCGCCGCCGTGATCAGCATCACTGTAGCATACTAGCCGTTTTTCACCTTTCTTGTACTCGAGTCCTGTATCGACAGTCCCTTTCAGGTATGTAAATATCCGCTTTACCTGTTGTACATTATTTTTGGTAGGTTTATCTAGATTCGGTGACACTACATATGCAATGTCGGGTCTGGTACCGACCATAAGATAAGCCAAGGACCCAACAGCTTGCCGGTAAGGGAAGTCCAGTAATTGTTTAGGACATTCGTCTTCCTCTATTTCTTTCCCGGATTTTATTATTGGCATCCCAACAGCTTTGCAGTTGCTCATTCCATATTTTTCTAGTAATGTTTGAGTGTAGGCCGCTTGATGAACTTTAATAGACTCAGTATGTCGCTCTATTTCCAATCCAAGAAAATAATACGGGTTTTTCGTGGTTATTTTGAACCGACGTTTAAGCTCGTTATTAATAAAGTTGTCAGCCTCTCTCTCGTCTGAAGTGGCAATCAGTCCGTCATCAACATAGAGACCGAGCAATATTTTGTTTTGTCCACGGTCTCGGACATAAAGACAAGGATCTGCTTCGCTCTGGATGAAACCGGTTTTTATAAGAAAATCATGTATACACACGTTCCAACATTTAGGTGCCTGTTTTAACCCGTATAAGCTTCTTTTCAGCTTGCAAACACGATCTGTTCCGTCATCGAATCCTTCTGGTTGACGCATGAAAATTTCTTCTTTGACTGTGCCGTATAAGAAGGCTATAGAGACGTCGAACTATCTAAGCGCTAAACCTTCATTCGCAGCGATACTTAACAGAATTCTGATCGTGCTCATTTTTGCAACAGTGCTAAATGTCTGGTCATAGTCGATTCCTTCCTTCTGGTTATAGCCAACAGCAACTAATCGGGCTTTATATTTATCGACTGTGCCATCGGAGTTTCGTTTAATTTTAAATACCCATTTACAACGGAGTGCTTTTCTGTTTTTAGGTAATTTTGTTAACTCCCATGTTTGATTTTCTTTTAAAGAGCTCAATTCTTTGTTCATCGCTTCGATCCATTTATCTTTTTCAGGACTTTGCAAGACTTTTCGATAAGAAGTCGGCTCGGTAACGGATATAGCCTCGTTAAAGAACTGCTCAAACAAAACCTCTCTGGAGGTTTAATTTGGCTTCGATCACGAAGTTGTCGATCGTTTGCTGGAGGTATAACTTCGTCTTGTCGTGTCACTACATTGGGGTCTATATTATTTCTAGATGTTTCGGCTTCTTCGAGTGATTCAAAGTCCAAATCTTCGACGCTATCGCTGTCGTTTGTGTCTGATTCAGGTTGTGTATGACTTTCCTCGCAAACAGTTGGAAAACTTGTGGAAGGTACAGGTAGCTCGTAGGTATTTGTTTCAGGTTCCGGTCTGCTTGGAGTTATGTCAATCTTGTTTTTCTGTAGTAAAGATACCTCGTCAACAACGATATCGCGAGATCTAATCAACTTTAGGTTCTTCACATCAAAAACTCGATATCCTTCGTCGCCGTCATAACCAATAAGTATACCTGTCTCTGCTTTTCTGTCTAACTTACTTGATCTTTTCTGTTTGGGAACGTGCACATAGCAGTGACTGCCTATGATTTAGAGATGATTTATTTTTGGCTTCTTGCAGTACCAGCTCATGCGGTGACTTTCCATCTATTGAAAGAAAGAAAAAAGAAAGAAAACACAATTTTTGCAGCGAAAAGATAACACCATTACATGAAGAAAGCTTAAAGAAATAATTAAATTAAAATTATCTTTAATCTAGATTGACAAGAAACAATTGACTAATATAAGTATACAACACGGTGCGACCATGTCCGCAACAAAAGGCCACCACTCAGCGTGATGCTGCGACATCGGGGTAATATCGCAGCGCTGGTCTTCCGTGGGACCCGAGGTAGGTAGGTAAAAACAGCAACAGGAAGTCCTGACGTAATGTTTACACGTATACCTATTAAGATAATGTATGTGTGTGGTGTAAGGCTAGACAAATCCAAGTGAATGGTTTTTATTTATATAATCTTTACTATTATAAAGTTGTAAAAATTAAATGTTTCTATGCGTAGTTGTGGCTTCATAACACCAAAACGGCTAAACGAATTTCAACTATTATGATACACGGGCAGCGGGGTGTCTCCAGATGGTTATAGGATACTTTTACCCGACTATGGTAAAGAAGAAAATAAATATAATATATATTCTTCTATTATATTATATATATATATATATATAATAGTAGTATATGTATTTTATTAAAGTATATATAAGCATTAATAGTCGAATATATAGATATAGGATGTCAGATAGGGCAGTGTGGGAATGAGCGATATATAAAGGTTAGGAGATGTTAAATACTTAAATATAAGAATTTATTAGCTGGAACGTTGGGTATTTAAAAGGTATTGCCGATATTTTATTTTAAAAGTGCACAAAGTTTGGGAATTTCTAATAGGAGGTGGGATATTGTTCCAGCATTTCGTGGCAGAATAGCGAAAACTGCCTCGAAACGCAGCGGTTTTTCCAGGCCGAGAGCAAATGAGGCGGATGGCCTCTCTAGTCGGACGCGTTGAGAAACCCAACTTTTCAAAAAGGTATTTGGGTTGTTGAGTGTGGACTACACCGAAAAGCAAAGAGGCGAAATGTAACGAGCGTCGTGCCTCCATCTTTAGAAAATTGCTAGTATTAAAAAAGGGGGTTACATGCGTTCTAGGTGGAATGGGGAAGCAGAAACGAGCACAAGCGTTTTGAACACGTTGAATAAGAGCTTTCGAGCGAGCTAGTAGACACCCGTTGATCACAGTGTCAACATAGTTAAGCTTAGACAAGATCAAGGAGTCGCAAAGCTGTATTCTAAGGTCAATCCTAAGATAGCTTCGAAGCTGGTATAACACCCTTAGTCGGTAAAAACAGTTCTTCACAGTGTCCAGCACATGCTGCTCGAAGCGTAATTTGTCATCCAAGAGAAGACCGAGATTTCGGGCCTCAGAAACACGCTCAAGCCGTTCCCCTCCTAGCATCACCTGAGGGTCACAACTGATAGCTTTGTCTATCTGACCTTTGGTACCAAGATTCAACAGCTTTGACTTAGTGGGGTTAAGCACTAAACCATTACAAACACCAATTTTCGACTCGATCCAAATCCTGATTCAACAGATGCACAGCAATTGGAGTTTCACGAGGATAGAAAGATGTGTAGATTTGCAGATCATCCGCATATAAATGGTAATTACAGTTATAATGTTGGTAATAACGTCAGAGATATACAAAATGAACAACACCGGACCAAGGATAGATCCCTGTGGAACTCCGCAGTTCACAGAAATATTTTGAGAGTAATCAGTTAACCCAGAAGAATTAGACAATCCTACACACTGAGACCGACCTGACAAGTAACTCGAGAACCACTTCAACGTCTTATTATCAAAGCCATAATACGCAAGTTTGGAGAGGAGTAACGAAACATTTATTGTGACAAACGCACGAGAGAAGTCTAATAACACCAGTAAAGATGCCTCACCCTTATCCTGAGCGGACAGTATATCGTCAATTACGTCAAACAGAGCAGTTGCAGTGCTGCGCCCTCTGCGAAATCCAGACTGTTTACTCGGTAGTATATTATTTACTTCTAAGTACTCAGTCATTTGTAGGCACACCACCTTTTCTGAGATTTTGGACATGAAACACAAAATGCTTATTGGTCTGAGATCTTTTAAATCGGTCGGTTCTGATTTTTTAGGTATTGGTTTGACAATAGCGGATTTCCATGTATCAGGAAAGGAACTGGTATGTATAGACTGATTAATTATTGCGGTAATAATAGATAAAGTTCTAGGCAAGGTCAGCTCAATCATATCTAAAGAAATGCCGTCAGTACCAACAGCATTACTCGAGAAGGACTTAATAATATTCAAAATAATGATTTCGTCAACGGGTTTTAGTTCAAATTTTGCGGAGCTGAACCTGTGAAATTCGTAGAATGTCGTGTCAGATAAGGTAACGCCAGGTCGGGAGGGCAGATTAAGGAAATTACTGTTGATTTGATCTGGATTATTAAAAGTTAATGGCAAATCGTTATGCTTTTTGAAATCAACAACGTTGCGCTTAATATTTTTCCAAAGAATACAAGGATTTTTAGCATTGTTATTAATATAAAACTGGAAGAAAGCAGACTTTTCCGTAAAAATGGCTGTGTTGACGACACTTTTGAGATCTTTATAGTATTGCTTGTGAGAATCTAATTTGGTGCGACGGCTTCTCGCGTACGCGTCATCGCGGAGTCGCATCATCTCCTTTACAGTAGGAGTTATCCAAGGATAACTCCTCTCTTTAATCAGAACCCTTTTTAAAAGCGCGTGCTGTTCAAACAGGTCCAAGATGAAAAGATTGAAGTAATAAAGCGATTCATAAACATTATCGCATAGTAAGCGCTCCCAGTTTACAGAATTTAGGTCATTATTAAATGTTACTGTAACAATATCTTTAGTAGGACGATAGACTGTCCATCTAGGTGTAGTTTTTTTTTTTTTATATATATCTCACAAGTTAGAAACGCGTGACTGCTGAGATCTCGGATATGGTGGACACAGACGTTGCCTAAATTTGTATTTGAACACATTAAATCTATAAGTGTCTCTGAATGGTCAGTAAAATGGGTCGGCTGGCCAACAAATTGCTTAAGTTTTAAAGTCTTTAAAAATTCTGTCAACAACTTAATATTGGAGTCTTGACGTCCCCCTTGGACGTCAAGTGTTTATATTGAAATCACCCAATAACACAACGTGGTCATATGCCGACAATGAGCATATGGACGCGCTAAGTGCGTCGAAAAACACGTCAACGCTTTGCCAAGGGGGACGATATGCGGTACCAATAGCTATCTTCTTGCAATTAAGATTAGTACCCAACCACATTTGCTCAACTAAAGGAGCCACTGGGTTAGTTAGTACACGTGCGTTAATACCCTGCCGGATGTAAAAACCAACACCACCACCACGCGTGCGCTGCCCAGCGGGACGAGGCGTATGCCGCAGGCGGAACCCGGGCGGCGACGGCGCGCGCGCCTCTTCACCTGTGCGCAGCCATGTTTCGTTTATCGCTAAGACATCCACAGGATAGCGCGCCAAAGCCACTAAGAACTCGTCGTGGCGAGTTCCAAGTGAGCCAGCATTTAATAAACCCAATGTAAAATTCTTAATATTTTTAATAAATTCAATAATAAAGGAATAAACAAGTTCACAGTACATACAACATGCAAGGAACCATTTTAAAACCGTCATGTGTCGCCATTGAATGAGTAATAAAAATAAACAGAGGATAACTGATAAAAATATTTCTAGCAAGATTTATATATATTGTTTATAGGGGATTTACGGATGTATACAACATGCAACGTAATTTGAGGAATATTTATTTTGTAAGTAGTACTAAAATACTTCTTATATATTATAGATATAAAATACATGGGATGGTTGAGTACGGTGTATATTCCGAAATAAGTGTCCTTTGTTTCAGCAGAATTCGTAGGGTAACTTATACATAATGCATTTTCTGACCTTACGTTATTATTCCGGGCCGGTTTTATAAAATTTGTATTCATAAAAGATACGCAAACAAAACAGTTAATAAATATGAACAATATATTATAGCCCAGTAAATACCAAAACTTCATACATACAAAAAAGTTATAAACATAGCTACGACAGATGTGACAAATAGTTTTGAACATATTAGACCTAATAACTATACTAGGTAATATCTGCATCAGAGCGAATTCTCTGGGGTGGATAATTAGGATCGCGCCGTACGAAAATATTACCGCGGCTTGTCCACGGAGCCCGCCATTGCAGGCGCCTGGCCGCCATACGGGTTTTATAAAAAAGTTGCCGGTTCACAGCTGGTATTATTTATTGGTGTGGGTCCCGTCCTATTCAGTATGTATACTGAAGCTATATCTCAGCCCACAAACCTTTTGGTATTTCATCATGAGCGTGCATAAGTGCTCTGGTCATTTCCACAATCGTACGGTTTTCTCTTTCTGAGGAACCATTTTGTTCGGGTGTGTATGGCATCGTAAATCTTTGTCTTATCCCGTGTTGTCTCAAGGTGTTTCGTACTTGTTCGTTATCATTATCAAACTCTCCTCCGTTATCACTAAGTAACTTCTGTATGACGTTTCCGCTAGTTTTAGCTTCAGCAAGAAACTCTTTCAAGCTTGCATGAACTTTAGACTTTTGTCTCAGAAAGCAGATCCATCGATATTTTGAGTAGTTGTCTTTAAACAGAATGTAGTATTTGCACTTCGAGATCGAATAAGGAAAAGGTCCGCTGCTAATTAGCTCTCCAGACCCATAGGCCTTGCCGAAGACTGGGTCAACCATCGGGTCAAACAGAAACAGTAATATGGGTGCCGGGCCTGTAAACTGAGACAATTGAAGAGAAATATAATACACAGATATACTTATAATATATACGCACATAAACTTACACAAATACACAATAGAATATATCTACATACGTATTGCTTTATGTACCTAGTTAAAAACATCATACCGAGAGAGAGAGCTAATCTTGAAGCTTACTAAAGAAGTGCTTGCGCAACATGTGCTTGAAGCTGAGTTTGCTTTGTGCTTGTCTGATAGCGAGTGGGAGTTAGTTCCAGAGTCGAATTGCCTGAACAGTAAAGGAGTTCGTCATAAAACCGATGCGGTGTGGAGGGACAATGAGCATGAGACTGCGAGAAGTGCGGAGATCACAACCAGGTCGAGCAGTTACAAAGTGGAATTTAGATCTGAGATACTGGGGCGCAGCTGGGTCGAATAAGATGGAATAAAGTGTACGTAGGACTCGTAATGACCTACGTGCACGAATGGGAAGCCAATTAAGTTGACGGCGAAAAGCGGATATGTAGTCAAATTTACGGAGTCCAAAGATGAATCTGATGCAATTATTGAGAAGACGATCCAGCCGGCTCAATGAGGCCTGCGTGATATTTGAATAACATACATCAGCGTAATCAACAACGGGTAGGACAAGAGCTTGAATGAGGATAGTCTTGGTGCTAACAGGAAGAAAATGTTTGAGCCGGTAAAGCGATCGAAGCGTGTTAGTTACTCTGCGACATACATCAGATACCTGTGGCTCCCAAGTTAGGCTGGAGTCAAAAATCAGTCCCAGATTTTTCACCTGTGACGCCAGCGGAATATGAATGTTCTCGAACTGTATGGGAGCTATGTTTAACTTCACTCCAAGTTCCCTTTCTATCAGTTTTGCTACATGCCTCTTGTTTTGATGTCCTAGGCGTTCGTGGTAGACCTGAAGATTTTGTGACGTCGTTAGCTGGTTTATCTCTAGTTTGGGCATGAGTGTTCTGACATTAAGTTTGTACAGACCACCATACTTGTCGCCATTTCCGACTAATACGACTTTGCCATCATTCTTCTAGTTGCATGACTGAGCATTTGACTGAAAGATGCTATTCTTTAGCGTATCTTGCGCGGCTAGCACAGAAAACAAATTTCTATTGATAGTTGGAACATATCATACGTTTGTTAGGTGTAATAGCTCTTTGTGGCCATTTATGTCAGCTTCAAGTTGAATAGATCCTTTCCCAATCGCTTTTATTACTTCTCCATTTGCAGTCAAAACTTTGTGAGAATCGCCGCAGTCTTCAAATGATAGGAAGATATTTCTTCTATGGGTGAAGTGACTTGTCGCACCATTATCGACGTACCATGAGTGTTGGTCATTGGTCTGTTCATCGCATGCTAGAGCCAGACCCGTCAAAACCGCTATATTTGTAGATTGCTTTGGAGGCTTTGGAGGTCTGCCGTCCGCTATCCACTTCTTGCATGATGTGACTTTATGAAATCCTTCTCCACAATAATTGTATATCTTGTATTTCTTTTTGACTTGTACTTGCTTTTCATAATAGTTCTGTCCACGTAGCATAAGAACTTCGTTATTGCTTCTATTTTCATCCGACTTTTTCCAAAGTAGAGACCGTTCATAAGCGCATAACTGGGTGGTTAGATTCTCAATGTTGCGGTCACTTTTGTTCATCAATAACCAACTTGATTTGAAGCTAAAGTATTCTTCGGAAAGCGTATCCAAAATTTTACATATTAGTTAAATCTTTGGCAGCTCTTGTCCATATAGTATTCAAATCATACCAAACAGTTTTTAGAGTAGAGATATGTGTGGCCATGTCATGCTCCTCGCTCTTCTGGTATTGAAAGAACTTCATGCAGAGATCGTAGCTCCAGTCTTCCTTTGCTCCGTCATAAAGCCTGTGAAGCTCGTTCCACATCTCTCTTGATGTCTCAAAACGCATTACCTTTTGTAACGTCTCTTCAGTCATATTTGCCGTCAGTAGAAGTAAAGCATGACTGTCAAGCGTTTGAAATTTTTCCATGTCAGATTTGTACTTCTGTAGACCTTCTGATTTAGCCGTATCTCCCGGATACTCTGGCTTTATTAACTTGCCTTCGATTGCTTCTAGCGTGCCTGGAGTACTTTTTGGGAGTAATTTCACCTTGAACCTCCATGTGCCAGTTAGTAGAACCATCCAGCCGACCGATCTCGATTTTCATGCTTGATGATTGCATAATTCAAGAATTCGCCCGTTTTTCCTACTATTGCAATACAAAAATTGTTAATTTTTGCGCTCTGCTACCATATTAAAGTAAACGAAATGCAGTTGAAGAAAATATATATTTAAAAGTAATGTCAGCAGTCAACACAATAAAAACCATAACAACGTAACACAGATATAAAACACAGCCGCCATAGAGTAGTTGGAAACGTACGTTACTGGAAGTGTTCGTTAACAATAAAAACATATTTCAAGCCGTTGAAGAAGGTGTCTCAATACCTTAGACCCGTGAAGAGTAGCACCCCTTTGCGGAGTGCAGGCATTTATAAGCTGGACTGCGAGTGTGGTCTTTCATACATTGGTCAAACGAAACGCAGTGTATCAACCCGGGTGAAGGAGCACATAGCAGATGTCAAGCACCGTCGGTGTAATAGGTCTGCAGTCTGTGAACATGTCATTGACAAACCAAACCACTCAATTAAGTTTGATAAACCTTCTATCCTTGCCGAAGAAAAAAGATATTTTCCCAGAATGCTACGCGAGGCTATTGAGATTAAACAAGCATCCTAATTTCAATAGAGAAGATGGATTGTCACTACCACCAGCTTGGGATCCTGAAATACATCTCATCAAGGAACAAGCGAGACACAGGACTGCAAAATCTTAATTTCTGAACGGTATAAAATATCTTATCTGATTAAAAAGTAGTTTAATAGTCTCTGTTTTTAAAATATTATAATTAGTAATGAGGTAGCCTGGGAGTTTTTCTTTGCAGCGTTTCTTTTCTCCTCAGTACGCCTCATTTGTAAAATGCTGCTTGGTAAATTATTAGAATAAAATAATTAAGCCCTTCTGGCATATGTGTAACTGTCTTTACAGCTTAGGCCCATCTGGCATGTATGTACACCTTTATTTGTTCTTTTTCAAAAATGGGTAGTTTGCACAGATTGTAACTTTGACAGAGGAAAATACATCTTTTCTCAGTCCACCCGTGACCATGAAAAGCTGGAAAGCTTCCGAAACGTCGGGAACTAAAATGAGATAATATACGCGATATAATCCGTTAAATTATTTTATTTCAAGGAACAAGTAAACACTCTTACTCAACGTGTGTGGTAACCATTGTTTGTTAAAATATGCATAAGAGTTATATTTCAATCATAGAACAACAATCAAGAGCGTATAATCGCATTCCATTACCCGCTCTACGGGACCAGCGCACGCCCAATTACCCCGCTCCTAATCAAATACGCAACGTGTGTGGGTTTAAGTAATAATATGATGGTTTGGTGTATATGTGCGTGCGCGTATATAGGCTCAAACTAAAACGTTATTTCACCATGGTCTATTAGTTATTAGCGGCTAATTGCAGGCTGAGAACATGTTGAAATACGCGTCCTAAGTGCAATAAAAGGGAGTGCATTCATTCGTAGAACAACAATCACGAGCGTATAATCGCATTCCATTGCCCGCTCTACAGGACCAGAGCACGCCCAATTACCCCGCTCCTAATCAAATACGCAACGTGTGTGGGTTTAAATAATAATATAATGGTTTCATGTATGTTTGCATGTGTAGGCTTAAACAAAGGCGAAATTTCAACATGGTCTGTTAGATAATAGCGGCTAATTACATGGCTGAGAACATGTTGAAATGCGTCCCACGAGTAAGTCAATATATAGAAATTGCTCTCCTTAATTTTCTACTCTCCGTACCTGTAGTGTAGGGAATGCATTCAATCATAGAACAGAAATCACGAACGTATAATCGCATTCCATTACCCGCTCTACGGGACCAGCGCACGGCCTATTACCCCGCACCTAATCAAATACGCAACGTGTGTGCTGGGTTTAAATGATAATACCTATATGGTTTGGTATATGTGTGCCGGCGTAGGCCTACTTAACTATATTCTATTTTTTCCACGCTCTGACAGCCGTAATCAGCCGTTAATAGGTAACATAGCATTGTGAAATTGGGCATGAAGGTCCTAGGCTAATACACCTTGAACTAGAGATTCTTTTAGGGAGATTGTTGTCTAGCAGTAGATGTTTTTCGGCTAAGATGATGAACAAAAGTCAAATGTCTATGCCACAAAGGTCTGATATATATATTACATTCAAACATCAGAATCAGGAGAATAGATAACTGAGGTTGAATGACCTCAGTCATTAGGTATACTATATTTCGATTTGTAATTAAATTCCAAGATCTGACAGCTCCCATTTGTTATTTACGAGGGTCACACTGAAAGTATCTAGAACTGGCCTCTTAGAGATTGTGCATTAAAAAAATATATTTGATTTTTTAAAATAGAACTCTTTATCTATGTATTGTGGTACTTTTTTATTTAATCGTCACTTGTTTTTAAAAATTGGCGGCAATGTGAAAATTGTGTTCACAACGTCGATATGAATTTAACCAGTGAAAATTATCGAGTCATGATTTTCTACGACTTTCGCTGCGGTCTAAGTCAGCAACAAAGTTACGATAGGCTTCGATTGGCATTTAATGATAAAGCCCCGTCTCGTGCCACCATTTACAACTGGTTTAACGAATTTAAACGCGGTCGTACTACTCTCACGGACGATTGTCGCGGAGGCCGTTCTTCAACGGCGACTTCTGAAGAGAACATCGAGACTGTACGGCCTATGATAGAGGCTGACAAAAAAGTTACTATCAGCAGATTCAGACAGCCTTAGGGATTGGTATGAGTCAAGTGCAAAAAATCCTGCATGAATATTTATGCGTAAGAAAACTTTGTGCTCGATGGATACCCCACGATTTGACCAAGGCCCAAAAACGCCTTCGAGTCGACTGGTGCAAAAAAATGTCAAAAAGATTCGACGGCGGAGACTCAAATGCTGTATTCGACATTATCACTGGTAACGAAAGCTGGATTTACAGTTACGATCCCGAAACAAAAAGACAGTCCGCTCAGTGGGTATTCCCGTTTGCAGAGTTGCCTACAAAAATAAAGAAGGGACGCAGCGTGGGAAAGAAAATGATTTCCTCGTTCTTCGGTCGGACAGGTCATTACGCTGCAATTGTTCTCGAAAATAATAGAACAGTTACTGCAGAGCGGTACAGTACCACATGTTTGCCAATGGTCATTGGAAAAGTACGAGAACAGCGACCTCGCAGTAGCATCCTCCTCCACCACGACAACGCGTCGTCGCACACTGCTAAGCGAACGATCGCGTATTTAGAGGCTTCAGGTGTTGAAATATTGGGTCATCCGCCATACAGTCCAGACCTTGCACCGTGCGATTTTCATTTATTCCCTAAAATAAAAGAAAAACTACGAGGCATACAGTTCCCGGACGCTAAAGAGGTGGTGTCAGCATACGAAAAGGCCGTGGCGGAGGTTCCCAAGGAAGAATGGGCCTTGTGCTTTTCTAATTGGTTTCAACGCATGAAAAAATGTGTACAGGAGGAGAAAAATAAAAAATATGTTTTTACCTAAGTTGGTCTATTATTGATATTTTAAAAACTATCAGTGTGACCCTCGTAACTGATTTATTAAATTTTGTTTCGTCAAAATATAAGGGATATTTCGTGTCATCAGTGAAATTAGGGTAAGTTTTATTGATGAAAATACTACACTTCAACCAGAATGGAATAATCACAGCGAATGTAGCCCCATAAATGTTCAATTTTGGAATTGTACTACAAAACGGAGTGCAGTTAGGTAATCTATTGAAACTATTAATATTTTGCAGTCTTAAAAATGTAGCAGTCCAGCTCAAACATTGGCCATTTTAAAAATAAATCAAGTACGAGCCAAAAACCTTGGCTGTATACGCATCACCTTAGTCTACGCTCGAATTCGCGCGACAAATGGGCGGGAAACTCTATGGTTCGCCGCGACGCCGCGTAAACACGTAAACTCGTAAATCTTGCTTCACTATTTACATACGCGAATATATGTTTACAGCGAATAAAGCATTCTTATGTACTAGAAAGATTTAGAACGTCCCGTGCTCCTTGAATCAAGTACTTAGTTTTATTTTAAAACGTAAACATCTCCGTTAAGTTAGCAGTATACCTACATATTATTATCTCCTGGCTTTTTCACTATATATTTCGCATTGCGCTATTGCTTCAATTAAAGCGTTTATCTGCAGACTGCTATTGATGTGCCGACGCAAAAAATCCAACAAAAAACCATATGACAAAAAAAATATAATTTCTCAAAATTACCATGGGAAATTTCCGGAAATGGGAACTATCAATAAATTCTAGTGAAAGTTCCTCACTTCGTTCGATCGCCAATAGTTCGAGAGACTCTACATTTTTCATTTCGACTGTGAGGAATGTAAAATACTAGACGCACATTCTATAAAATACATAGAGCAGCTGTATTTAATTTGAAAAAAAAAGAAAATTATTTAACACGTCCATAATACCACAACCCGTAATAAATACGTCGTTTAATGTATGCCTGAGTATGCAAGTCTCTTTCCGGCGAATTTTATTAAGTAATTATTTTAAATTCAAGTATACTTGCCAGTGATGAAAACATGTTATGATTGGAAAAAAAAATAGGCGATAAAATATGTGTACGCAATATATTTTTTAAGTTGGCAGCAATGCATTTTACGTACATTATTATTTTTTAATTTAAAACTGTATGAATTCGGCGGTTTTTAAGTTGGCAATATAAATTAATTCAAATAACATTAGTTTGAGACTCACTGAATATAAATTATTAGATTGAAATTTTGTACTCTGTGGCACCAACGAATACGTTAATAGCGACATTGTAACACGTTTATCAGTGCGTTTATGGGAAATAGACTATAGAGTTTTACAAGTCTTAAGTAATGTATATCTTTATATTAGAGTTGGTAACCATTTAAACGACAGAAAGAAGTACAGGAGTAGAAAAAATAAGTTAAACATCTATTTAGGTGTTTTGACGTGATGGCACATAAAAACATAGAAAACAAATCGATTCAGTCTCACTTTTTTTTAATATCTTCAATGTACAGACACTTCATTCAGTAGTATAGACCAGAAGGTGCCCCCAACTTCGTTCGCGGGAGAGACAAAAGTCATAACCGTCTTTTGTACTTCAGCGTAGTCGGGTAAAAAGTATCCTATTACTACCTGATACTCAGCTAACTATTCGTGTACCAAAAATAGTTTAGCCGGTTTTGAAATGATGAAGCCGCAACAACACATCCAAAAATCTAAAAAAACCAGTGACCTTCATGTTTTAATTATTTCTTTGAATATATCTTCAATGTACAGACATTTCATTTTGACAACTTTATAATAGTGTAGATATAGACTAGAAGGAGTTCTTTCGCGGCTTCTTTCGGTACACTTTTTCAATCGACAATATATTCCTGCACCTCTAGCACAACTGTGATACGCAACTCGTTGTCGCGCGACAAACATTGTTTGTCTCTTTCCTTTCCGTAGATGCGAGAAGAACGGGTGATGCTATGTCGCGCGTGAAGCGTAGTCGCAGAGTTGTGCTAGACCGGCTGAGCTACTCCGAATATCGAAATTCGACGTTCGTATGCCGTCCCTCTCACTCGAATACAGTTTAATACGAGAGCGACATTTAATAGTTCTTATCACATTCACGACCGCGACCCCGCTCGTAGCAAGTTTTCGCTAGATACGGTTTTTCCGTGTTATTGTCTGCGAGCGTAGCCCTACAAAAAATCGATTATCAATATCATGTATATCAAAACGATTAAGCCTCATCACTATTTACGTCATATGTCACGTGTCAAAAGAAAGATCTGTATCTCAGACCAAGAATCCTACTTTTTTTTAAGGAATTTTATGCCTCCTATAGACTTGACAACCAAATAATAATACCACTACCGAACGATATGGTCGTATAAAAAATATAGTAAGAGTGACAGAGAGATATATATTATTTCTTGTCTTTGTCATAGTTTCACTTTTCCACCGGTGCCACAACCGAGTTGGTGGCAAACAAATAAAGAAAACATTATTTGTAAAATTATCCGCCTAAATTACGTAGGTTCTTTATGATAAGCTGTCAGCCATCTTTTTCTTAATTTAGCTGCATAACAGTTATGTATGTCCGTCCCTTACAGGTGTACGCTGATGTCGTCTATAGGATTCTGGGTCTGAAATCTGTATTATATTAAATTATAGGAACAAGCTTGAGGGAATTAGTGTATTTTGAAAATAAAGAAGTACATTTGTAAAAATATTTATTTATTGAAAGAAACTAACTGAAGTTGTTAGTGAACTCAGACTTAGAATATATTATGTATCCATTTTTTGTTATTAATTACACGTAACAATACATTGGAACAGCAAAAAGCTTCAAATACATATATTAAATGCAATATTGTAAAATTTATCACAAAATAAGACATTACGCATACATAAAACACCTCATTGACATTCGGCACGAGATTCCATAAATAAGAACAGAATTCCACTGGAAATAGCAACAAAACTTTGGTCTTCAACTAAAACTAACTTATATCTAAATATTATATATTAGAGTAGAGTAGAAAACTATGGCGAGATTACAAAAATACAAATTTAAGTACTGAAAGTACAGATTAACAAATCGGAATGGATTAAATGTTAATAGTAATGGGGAGACTTACACTACGTGTACTTCAACGAGTTGCCTTTTAACTGCCTTTTATTATGCTATAGGTATGTTATAATTTTTTATATTTATTTTTATTATTTCATCGATGAGAATTTGAACTTTAGTCAGTCATAACCATAACTATAAAACTTCTTGTGGTGCAAAACAGACTGCCGTTATATTTTCTCTTTTAGCTTAGATCCGAGTAGTGGAATTATTTGCACTTCAATAACTATCAACATGGATGAATAAAACAAGAGGACCGTCGATCACCATACTTTGGATCGTGTACCGACGGAAAGGTGATATCCAGTATTAAAACTAGATGGCGCTTTAAAACTAAACATTATCGATGTTATAACTGAACAAACGTATTATAGTAACAATTAGTTCTTAAACAGCTACAATAAACACTGTCATGCTACATTCAATAGTTAAGAGCTGTCACGCCAAAAGTTGAATGGTTGCAAATGGGTTGATCAACTTTTTTGACGTGATAACGTCTTATAAATCGATGACTTATCGTCCGTAAACGAACTTTACAGACAACCAACTTTTTTCCTGTACCATGTTGCCATTACGTTTCCTGTGTCACTATTTAAAATTACGATTACAGACAATATAAATGCAACAAAAAAAAATCTCGCCAAAATCGCTCTTGTCAAAGGCCCATCTCGTCAGTATGTGTGTTAATAGCCAAGATTATATATATTAATATTATTTTTCTAAGTAACTGTTGTGGGTCTCCTGCAATGATATAATATAAAAAGAGGTAGATAGGTTACCTACACGATAATCCACGTGTAAAACTGGCCAGGCTTAAGCACACATAAATCTGATAATATTGCAATTACACACTAATCGTAAATGCTTTAAGACGCTTTTATTAAGTAATTAGTGCAAAATCTCATTTACATGACGGCATTTTTGTTTATTTGACGTGCAATCCAATATATAACAAAGTACTCTGTGCGCGAGTTAAGGTTTGCCAATTGGCGTAGTTTTGGTGTGCCATTTTCGGAGTCCGTGTAACCTATCTATCTCTTTTTATGTTATATCATTGGTCTCCTGATTTACAGAACAAACAGAATAACAAGATGTTATACATAGATGGCGTTGCAAATATCTGGAAACGGTTTTTTGTATGGCGATTGTCAGTCCAATTTTTTCATGCCCCCATGCTATCGATAATCATTCTAGTTTTCACCACTATATCCCGTACGAATTAACTTGAGACCTGGGCCGATACGTCTATGTATGTAGCGGAGTCTCAAGGTCATTCGTACGGGTTGTACCCGCGGTTCGCCGACGAAGCGAGTGTCGGCTTTAACGAGTTGCCTATAACTGCCTTTTTATTATGCTATATGTTTTTTTTATATTTTTTTGTCATTTCATCGGTAAAGCAGCTGTTAAGAGTTTGAACTTTAGTCAGTCATAATTATAAAACTTCACGTGGTTGTGCAAAACAGACTGCCGTTATATTTTCTCGTTTGATATCTACAATAGCCCATTCCCAAAATGAAACAGGCTTCATTAGAGCCGAGTTAGAACTCGTCGTGCCTCGCCAAGGCCTCGCCGAAGTCGGTGGCCTGCGAGCCCACGAACAGGTCGTACTTGTCGAGGATCTCGGGCTTGGTGAGGCGCTCGTCGGCGTCGCCGTCGGCCTCGAACACGAGGTGGCGCGCCTCGGCCTCCGCGTGGTCGAACTCGGGCGGCGCGATCCACTCCTTCACCTCGTTCGCGTCCATATATCCATCTTTGTTCGTGTCTCTGGAAGGTTACATGACAATAGAGACAGTAGTAATTTTATTTAAAAACTAGAAGATGCCCGCAACTTCGTTCGCGGAAGAGAAAAAGTCATAACCCCTCGTTTTAAAGTAAAAAAAATCATAAATAATTTTCTTTTTTCGTTTTAATGACCTCTAAATAGTCCGTAACAATCATTTTTTTTAAATATCTT
The DNA here is from genome assembly GCA_905404275.2 of Hedya salicella. Taxonomy (NCBI): domain Eukaryota; kingdom Metazoa; phylum Arthropoda; class Insecta; order Lepidoptera; family Tortricidae; genus Hedya; species Hedya salicella. Next base: position 2,783,440 of record FR990101.1, on the reverse strand, counting down.
CAATGTACAGACATTTCATTTCTACAACTTTATAATAGTATAGATTAGTACGGTTTTTTTTAAACATGGCATTGACAGCTATTTTTCTGTAGATTCTGAGTTGATATAAAGTATACTATCAGGTAAAAATATAAAATGCACACTTCTATGTTCACAATTGAGCCTTAAAAGGTGAAATAAAGAAAATAATGATTTATCTTTTTTTTAGATACCTGTTGCGACGTATAATGACTGTTTATTTTTCTTTTCCAAAATAAAATTAAACCTTACCTTATATATGACGTAATATTAATAGAAGGTTAATTTTAGTGAAGGTAAGTATTCACAACTAACCTGTAGCCGGCAAACTGCTCTTTTTCCTGCTTGACCCAGTCAGGCTCCTCTTCAATCTCATCTTCCTCCGGCTTGTACATGTCGCCGATGTACTCCTCTAGCGAGACCTTGCCATCCTGGAATAATAAACAATAAAACACAATCAAACTTGCGATTTTGTTTTGATTAGGACAATAAATTGTGAACTAATATATTGTGAAGTAGTTCATGACTGAGTGAACAAAGTAGAACGACCAGAAACCGCATAAACACGAGTACAATACAGTCCGATCTTAAAAATGACAAGATTATAATTAATTAATCGATTATTCTGACGCCGGCGGAAATTCCAAATCCACATCTTGGCCTTATAGAATTGCCACATCTTGGCCGTTTGCAAGAAAGTGGGCACTTCTAATTTGTCAGCGACTCAGTTTCGCAAAAATGCTTTCGTATGTCTGTTCGACGGATATCCGACTGTTCTCTACAGGTCACATTTGTCAACTGATCGTGAATTTTTGTGAGCAGATTTGATGATTATATAAACGGACGGACGGACGGACGGACGGACGGACGGACGGACAGACGGACAGACGGACAGACGGACAGATTCTATAAGTTCAATTTTTATTTATTCATTAACCAACTTACATTAACAGCAAATTGCCAAACATAAAAGATATAGGTCACAGTATAAACCATAAAATTATGAATAACATGATAAGCGTTTTGATAACATTTTGATAATAATACATTTCAATTTAATAATTACACTATTAATTAGGTAGATATAAATTTCTATTTTGATACATTTTCATTTTAATTGAATTCAATGAATATTGATATATAAAATAATAATTCTGATATTACATGAATACGTTACTTAGTACTGTACTGTGGTAGGAGTGTTGATTGACTCCAAATAGCGAGTGGCTGTGGCCAGAAATCTCGGCTCCGAGTGCGAGAACAAGTCCAGAGTTGGATCATAGAGCAGTATGTTGTTGATGTGGTTCAAGGCCACGTACAAAGGACTTGTGCTCAGGGTTATTTTGGCGCGGGGAACAACAAACAGCGGCCGCAGGCGGGGGCGGAGAGTGCCTCTTATGTGTAGTGGAACCTTAAGCGATACAAATTATAGTAACGAGGGATTATTTACTGTGCCTCGTATCAGTTTAAAGAAATATTTTACTACGGCAAGTTGTCTACGGATTTCAAGGCTTTGGTAAGAGACCATTCCTAGTACAAACAATGTTGGTTATAACTAAGGGTAGAAGTTGTCTCGCCTGCATAGGGATTAAATAGAGCCCCATTATGAAGTCTGAATGTGCGTACCTTGTCCTTGTCGATGTCCTCCAGCGTCTCGAGGACCACGATGTCACGCATGGCGGGGTGGTCTTCAGGGTGCAAGAAGGCAGCGAACTCCGTGCGGTTCAACGCATCGTCCTGGTCTCCATCTAAACAGAAAAACAACCATTTAATATTATACCCTTTTTTACACACCACTCGAGAAGTTGTTAACCTATACGCCTATCGATACGGCAGGTATTGTACAGAAAATAAACACATGAGGAATTGTTTCGACTACCAAAGTCAGGTAAAACATTGTCTATAGTGGGCCCGAAAAATCTAAGAGTCGCCCCTTTACAAGCCGCCTCGCATGGCCGCGTCCGTGCCAAGTGAGCCGCCCCGCATCGCCGCGTCCGTGCCGACTGAGCCGCCTCGTATCGCCTTGTCCGTGCCGACTGAACCGCCGTGCATCGCCGCGTCCGTGCCGACTGAGCCGCCTCGTATCGCCTTGTCCGTGCCGACTGAACCGCCGTGCATCGCCGCGTCCGTGCCGACTGAGCCGCCTCGTATCGCCTTGTCCGTGCCGACTGAACCGCCGTGCATCGCCGCGTCCGTGCCGACTGAGCCGCCTCGTATCGCCTTGTCCGTGCCGACTGAACCGCCGTGCATCGCCGCGTCCGTGCCGACTGAGCCGCCTCGTATCGCCGCGTCCGTGCCGACTGAACCGCCGTGCATCGCCGCGTCCGTGCCGACTGAGCCGCCTCGGATCGCCGCGTCCGTGCCGACTGAACCGCCGTGCATCGCCGCGTCCGTGCCGACTGAGCCGCCTCGTATCGCCGCGTCCGTGCCGACTGAACCGCCTCGTATCGCCGCGTCCGTGCCGACTGAGCCGCCTCGTATCGCCGCGTCCGTGCCGACTGAACCGCCGTGCATCGCCGCGTCCGTGCCGACTGAGCCGCCTCGTATCGCCGTGTCCGTGCCGACTGAACCGCCGCGCATCGCCGCGTCCGTGCCGACTGAGCCGCCTCGTATCGCCGCGTCCGTGCCGACTGAACCGCCGTGCATCGCCGCGTCCGTGCCGACTGAGCCGCCTCGTATCGCCTTGTCCGTGCCGACTGAACCGCCGTGCATCGCCGCGTCCGTGCCGACTGAGCCGCCTCGTATCGCCTTGTCCGTGCCGACTGAACCGCCGTGCATCGCCGCGTCCGTGCCGACTGAGCCGCCTCGTATCGCCTTGTCCGTGCCGACTGAACCGCCGTGCATCGCCGCGTCCGTGCCGACTGAGCCGCCTCGTATCGCCTTGTCCGTGCCGACTGAACCGCCGTGCATCGCCGCGTCCGTGCCGACTGAGCCGCCTCGTATCGCCTTGTCCGTGCCGACTGAACCGCCGTGCATCGCCGCGTCCGTGCCGACTGAGCCGCCTCGTATCGCCTTGTCCGTGCCGACTGAACCGCCGTGCATCGCCGCGTCCGTGCCGACTGAGCCGCCTCGTATCGCCGCGTCCGTGCCGACTGAACCGCCGTGCATCGCCGCGTCCGTGCCGACTGAGCCGCCTCGTATCGCCTTGTCCGTGCTGACTGAACCGCCGTGCATCGCCGCGTCCGTGCCGACTGAGCCGCCTCGTATCGCCTTGTCCGTGCCGACTGAACCGCCGTGCATCGCCGCGTCCGTGCCGACTGAGCCGCATCGTATCGCCTTGTCCGTGCCGACTGAACCGCCGTGCATCGCCGCGTCCGTGCCGACTGAGCCGCCTCGTATCGCCTTGTCCGTGCCGACTGAACCGCCGTGCATCGCCGCGTCCGTGCCGACTGAGCCGCCTCGTATCGCCTTGTCCGTGCCGACTGAACCGCCGTGCATCGCCGCGTCCGTGCCGACTGAGCCGCCTCGTATCGCCGCGTCCGTGCCGACTGAACCGCCGTGCATCGCCGCGTCCGTGCCGACTGAGCCGCCTCGTATCGCCTTGTCCGTGCCGACTGAACCGCCGTGCATCGCCGCGTCCGTGCCGACTGAGCCGCCTCGTATCGCCTTGTCCGTGCCGACTGAACCGCCGTGCATCGCCGCGTCCGTGCCGACTGAGCCGCCTCGTATCGCCTTGTCCGTGCCGACTGAACCGCCGTGCATCGCCGCGTCCGTGCCGACTGAGCCGCCTCGTATCGCCTTGTCCGTGCCGACTGAACCGCCGTGCATCGCCGCGTCCGTGCCGACTGAGCCGCCTCGCATCGCCGCGTCCGTGCCGACTGAACCGCCGTGCATCGCCGCGTCCGTGCCGACTGAGCCGCCTCGTATCGCCTTGTCCGTGCCGACTGAACCGCCGTGCATCGCCGCGTCCGTGCCGACTGAGCCGCCTCGTATCGCCTTGTCCGTGCCGACTGAACCGCCGTGCATCGCCGCGTCCGTGCCGACTGAGCCGCCTCGTATCGCCTTGTCCGTGCCGACTGAACCGCCGTGCATCGCCGCGTCCGTGCCGACTGAGCCGCCTCGTATCGCCTTGTCCGTGCCGACTGAACCGCCGTGCATCGCCGCGTCCGTGCCGACTGAGCCGCCTCGTATCGCCTTGTCCGTGCTGACTGAACCGCCGTGCATCGCCGCGTCCGTGCCGACTGAGCCGCCTCGTATCGCCTTGTCCGTGCCGACTGAACCGCCGTGCATCGCCGCGTCCGTGCCGACTGAGCCGCCTCGCATCGCCGCGTCCGTGCCAAGTGGACGCGAGGCGGCTCAATCGGCCCGGACGCAGCTATTGGCGATTCACCCTACCCTTTCATTTCAGCAAAGAGACCCATAGTTACAATCTACTATATGTTTCCTAATACCGGCGTAGTTCCAGCGCCGCCGGTCCCGCTTCTGCAGAGTGGAGTAGGTGAAGCCCTCGCTATTGGGCGCCTGCAGCTCCGCCGCACTCATGTCTTCCATGAAGCTGTACACGTTCTTCCTGTATGTCTGAAATTACAATAGTACATTACTTACGGAGGGCTGTAAAAGAAAGAAAGCCCGAAAACGCAGGTATTTGTGACCCGAGCCGCAGGCGACGGTTGTATATATGCGATAGAGGGCTTTCTTTATTAATTCCCGTGGTGAGTACACAATTTTACGTCCTGATCTGGCCATAATGCGACATAGTCCCAAACTAAGCAAAGCTTTTACTATGGGTAATAGACGACAATATACATAATCTATAGATAAATTATAATACTTAAATACATAGAAAACGCATGGAAGGCGCTATACACCAATGATAAAAATGATAATGACTGATAACCAGCAATATAATATAATGTGAATGTTCTGTTACATCCATTAGTACCATGATAATTATTAAATAAATAAATAAAAAATAGGACATTATAATTAGTAATATTGATAAGTTAATTTTAATAATTAATGAAATGACATTTATTTCGAGTAACAAGGACTCATATAGATTGTTAGTAAAATGAAATACCTATAGCTATAATGTTAGTAAATACACACTTTCACGAAACTCACACAAAATACATGCTTCTTGACACATGCTGTTCACAGCAGTGCCTCATGTAGGGGCAGTCAAGCCTTGCTGTTCACAGCAGTGCCTCATGTAGGGGCAGTCAAGCCTGTCCCCTATCGAGCGTAGGATGGGGTTGGGGCTGGCTCGCACCCGGCGCACCAGGGACGTGCATCCTTTGCGCATGGTCGCATAGAAGCAGTCACTGCCCGCTTCCGCGAACATCCCTGATGCGCTGCAGAAGCGAGGCAGCCCCACCAGCACCCGGAACGCATTATTATATTGGACCCGGAGAGCACAACACCCCGGCGCGGAAGCCGAACTGGTTATGACTGAGATGCACGTAATTATTTAACTGTGCATTAAACATACTATTAAATACTTTTGCTATATTGGTAGCAAGGGATATTGGCCTATAGTTACTAGAGTCTGATAAATTACCAGTTTTATTCTTGACAACCGGTATCAGTTGTTTTCAACATATCCACCGGTAAGTAGCAGTGTCTGACATTAATGCATTACATAGATTTTTTCTTTAATTTAATATTATTATTTTTTTGTAAATATATTTAAATTGAGTAATAATTATGTTTTTTTTTATAACGACGAGATTGACATAATATATTATTTCATGTATTCTCCTAGGCGGGCAGGTAACCCATGGAGATTTAATTATCTTCCCTCCTTCTTTAGTGAAGGAGAGGCCATTTTAATTAATGACGTTTTATTTTATTTAATAATATCTTACTTCACAGTTAAAATATTAAAAATGAAATTCAAAACAGACAATGTTAAAGTGTAAAATGTATTTGCTAAATCAATTGTATTGTGAAAAGTAAATAAATAGCTGTTCTATTCTATTATATTCTATTCTACATAGAAAACATCCAAGACCCAGGAACAAACATTCGTGCTCATCACACAAACATTTGCCCTGGCCGGGATTCGAACCCGGTACCGCCAGCTTCGTAGGCCGTTGTGCAACCCACTGAGCCAAACGTGTCGTCATGGAGAGAGAGAGTATGAATGTATCATGTTGTTACTGTCGAACAGCTGCTGGGAATAACTCTAGGGGGACATAATTCCAATGTTGCCAGGGGCTGATGATTCATGACTCTATCTACCTCAAAAGTCCACTTTATGCGTCACATAAACATTTACTCATGTAGCATACGAATAAGATAAGATAATCGCCCAAGAAAGGAAATCAGATTGTTTGCATGTTGAAATTATGCTTCTATTATCTCCATGTAAGTGTGAGTACCTAAAAGTAAGATAGCTAAGCGTAACTATTAGATAGGCCACCTTGGAAACACCGCTGTGTACAGGGTCAAAATTCGGCCATAAAATTGAAAGTCGTAATTGTAATGTTTAATGTCTGTGTCTGTTCTAATTTTCGTTAGACAATCCCATTTTTCTACGGAACCGTTAAATTTTCAGGCTTGGTAGAACCCATCAGGTTGAGTTAGGTTTGCTGTCAAACCTAACTTAACCTGATGGGTTCTACAGGAGGACTTTTATGAAAGATCCTGAAAAATTTTCGATTTCAGAATTATGACAAATTATTTTATGACTTGACTTGACAAGTTCTTTCGTGAAACTCCCATGGTCTGCGCGCGATAGGGGGAAAGACAGCGGGGGCGGGTAAGAAGTGTGCGCGCGGCAGGGTCACCGTGCACCCCACGCGCACTTCATACCCGCCCCCGCTCTTTCCTTAATTACATAAAAAAGACAATAATTATATTGATTCAGTTTCTTCATTGACGAACAGTGCCATCTCTCACGCTGTACTGATAACTTTGCTGGAGAAGCAATGGGACTAAGGACAGACGAAGCGTGATACGCATGTCTAGGAGTATGGCTAATACGCTTAGCATTTCAAAAATAAGAAACACACAGAGGACGCTACTAGTGTTAACTAGATTGTGTACGAAAATTTCAAGCCACGTACGTAAATTTGCGATGGCTCAGTTGGTCAGTGTGCCTACCACGAGCTGAGTTTACGATCGGCGCTAGCGAGTATCTCGTATCAAGAGTCAGTGCACCTCTCTCGCACGCGCTTATAGTGCGAAAGAGATAGACCGTCATCGTCGCTCGATCCTCGCTCGTGCCGAACTCATGGTAGGCGCTCAGAGCTCTTCACCGTTAAACAGGTCACACGCAGGTTCAAACTAGCACTTTGTATTTGCAATTTAGAAGGTCGCATTGATTTTTCCCTTTACAAGCGAACTCTTTGTTATAATATTAATTTTAATTACATTCTGACTTGCAATCATTATGGTAAACAGGAATCCGGTGTGTGTACCAGACCCTCCAATTAAACCAGACTAGAACTCAGTTCCACATATTCTTGGACATTTTATCATTAGATTTATTTTGTTTTTTTTTATCTGTGTTATTTTAAAACATACCTCCCAGGGAATAGACTCCGCGCCCTGCGGGTTGTGCTGCTGCCAGTGCCGTTCTACATCCTCATCGATGTACCGCTTCTGCGTGTACCGGATCCAGTCCTTCAACTCAACGAGGGACACGAAACCATCGCTGTCCGAGTCTATCTTGTCCACGATTATTCTGGAAAACAAAGGGTTCAATGACCTTTGTTAGACTGCAAAAATATGTCATAGTGTACTTAAAAAGTCCATAAAATAATACTAACAAATCTCACTCCATATTAAATATAAAGCGTCCTTGCACCATCGGAAGTTGATAAGGTGACATGATGACAGTGATTAATTTTACACCTGTATACAACTGTGTACACCAACGTGTTTTCAACATGATCGGATATACTGCGCTTCTCAGCAAAAGGGCGTAAGTGCCACGAAGTTACGCTCTTTTGGTAGTGCACATTTTCACATCATATTTTTAGTTTATTTCTTTGTAGTGCCGGTACGGAACCCTACACTGAACTTGGTCCGACATACTCTTGGCCGGTTTTGGAGATTGCATTTCTCTTTTAGTATAAAACTTAGAATAACTAGTTTTTTATTTAATTTATTGAAAGGGCTTCGTTGCGCGATCATGCCGGCGTGTAAGAACAGACAAAACAATAACCTCAGCATTTAATGTGGTTACACAGAAATGTATAACTGTGCTATGAAATAGGGTTAAGAAACCTTGCTATTTATAGCAAACTTCTCATTCCTTATACATGCAACAAGGCAGAGCAAAGATAATCTATCACTCACTTATCTAACCCACGTAGTGTGGGTTGATACGCTAAATAAACATTACACTGAGAAGGGCGTAAGCACCAATATTTTTGTATTAAAACACATCCTTTTATTCCAAGTTCGTCTCAGGCGGAAATTGGCGTGTCGCGTTTAGCTTTTAAATTGGAACAATAGGTTAACGACTGCCTGGACGATTAAGTTTAGATAATAAACAGTTAATGTTTGTTCAGCCGCTGTTGGTTCATTACACCTTATTCATTTGAAACAATTTGTTTTTAATGAATGAAATGCCACAACTATTTATAACAATTTAGATCTCTTGTTTTGTATGAATCAGTTCTTTGTGTTTTGTAAATAGTGTGATTGCAGACAAATGAATTGATGATTTAGAGCGCGTCATGAAGATCTTGACTTCGAAAACTAGTTCTTTCAGCCTATGTTTACATGTAACAGTTAAAAAAAAGGTGACTTTTGGTGTCAATAATATGTAAAAGTCTTTATTATATTTTTAATTTAAATACCCCCGCATTGAATGCCAAAAACTACCTACAAAATTTATGGCTCACAAAAAAAAATGTATTTGTATTTTTACATCATATTTAATTTTATAAACTATTAACACTATATTCATTTCAAACAAAAAATTGTTTGTGTTGAACCTCATTTAGAATGAAATTTTATTTTGTTATTAATGGCTTCATTAACCCCCTCCTTTTTGCTGAAAATAGTTTTATTTCTCCATATTTGAGTGACCCGCCCTAATTTCCATGTGTTCACTATTAAGCAAACTGTTAGGCACTGTTAGGAATGGACACCTTCGCACTTTGGTTGTGAGTTGCACTTACAGATCTACATAGCTGTTAGTGTGTAGTTATTAAAAAAATCACATCACACAAGATGATAACTGGAAAGAGCCATTTTTTTATACTCCTAAGGTAGCAAACAAGCGTATGGCCTGCCTGATGTTAAGCAGTCACCCCAGCCTATGTACGCTTGCAAAGCCAGGGGCATTACGTGCGTGTTGCCGACCCTTTAATAACCTATTCCCTTCCCTCTTAAAGAACTCCTATAAGGTGAAGATGTAATGTAACAAATAGAGCATACAATCCTTTTAACTAAAGATCAGCATCATACAGAATTGTGGCACCAGCCACTAACATAACTGACTGCAACTTATCTCTTTCACACTGTACTAGATAGAAAGAAACAGGCAATATTTTGTGCTAAAAGAATTTTTCTCTAGTCACTAGTGTATGGAGGATGAATATTAACACATTCACGACCGACATTTCCGCAGCGCTGCGCGCTTAGCCGATAACACTGGAAAATTGTATATGGCGAAAAGTTACTAGAGCACAGGGTCCACCTATCAGGTTCCTGGTAAATAACATAGAAAATAATTAATTCCACAAGTTGCTTTACCATACTACTAACACTTAATTTAGCTTCTAATTAATATAATCTTACCCCAATCTCCTTTTGCTCTCTTCCGGTGGCAGCTGATCAAAGGTCTTGGCCTGGTCTTCTCCCAAAAAGGCATCATGATCAAACTGCTTGTTATGATGCTCGTTCTTGAAGTGCTCAGCATCTGAGAGGTGGTCCACCATCCGCTTGGTGTCCTCTGGCACTCCTGCACATGCTGCCGTCACGGCCAGGAGGAGGAATAGGGAGGTCAGCATTTTTACTGGAATTAGAACAGTAATTTGGTATAAGTTGCTTAGTCTGGGAAGAAGTGAAATAAGAGAAGGGAGGAGTTTTAAGAACCGGAATTTTGAGCCAGCAAAAAATTGTTTTTATGATGGCAGTAATTCCAGACCATAAAAGGAATGCCGAATAATATTAAATTCCTATATGGATTTTATTGTTTCCGAGTTTGTATTACAGCCCCAAGGATTGATGCTTAGTGCCATTCTGGTTTAGCACCCTACAATTTGCTGACAATAGAATTTTACCACTCAGGGTATTAAAGTGAATCCTCAAACATTTTGACTGTGGGGTTCAATGGTCATTGTTGTCAACATGATTGCTCAGGGTATTAAAGTTAATCCCCAAACATTTTGACTGTTAGGTTCAATGGTCATTGTTGTCAACATGATTGCTCAGGGTATTAAAGTGAATCCCAAACATTTTGACTGTTGGGTTCAATGGTCATTGTTGTCAACATGATTGCTCAGCATATTAAAGTGAATCCCCAAACATTTTGACTGCTAGGTTCAATGGTCATTGTTGTCAACATGATTGCTCAGGGTATTAAAGTGAATCCTCAAATGTTTTGACTGCTAGGTTCAATGGTCATTGTTGTCAACATGATTGCTCAGGGTATTAAAGTGAATCCCCAAACATTTTGACTGTTAGGTTCAATGGTCATTGTTGACAACATGATTGCTCAGGGTATTAAAGAGAATCCTCAAATGTTTTGACTGCTAGGTTCGATGGTCATTGTTGTCAACATGATTGCTCAGGGTATTAAAGTGAATCCCCAAACATTTTGACTGCTAGGTTCAATGGTCATTGTTGTCAACATGATTATCAAGACAACAGGAAGACATGTTGTGATCATTTTAAGCAAAAATAAACAGCCTTAGAATCTTTTGATTTCAAAAAAAGTTAATTATGAATAACATTTATTTTAATTTTAATGATATTTGCTGAGCCGACAATGACGAAAAATAAAGCCTGTAAAGGACTGAAGATGGGCCCTTTATGCCCAGTTTAAATCCAAGGACCATCGTGACCATCTTTCATTCACAAATGGTGCAGCTGCAAACAAATTACTGCCTTCATTCTGGGCTTGCTAGAATCTGAGTTTATGGCTAATGACTTTTGGCATTTGATTTGAATTTAAGTTAAACTATACAGCATAGGTAATTAAGCTAATCAAGATAAGAATTTTATAAACTATACCCACATTAGATAGGCACTGCTGATGTTAAGCTGAACAAGTATGTTATACCTCTCACTCTTCGGTAATTATTGAATAGTTTATTGTTTAAGCATGGGTAATAAATATCCATTATCAGTTAAAGAAATAATAGTTCACGTCTTCTGTATTAAAAAGACGAAAGTGTTATTAGGTATAATTCGAAAATCATTATAGTTATTCCAATATAAAAATCATGTATTGGGGAAATAAATAGTAATTAATATAAACTTGATTAATAAAATCATTTAATTTAGTTCAAAAATTACAGAACAGTAATACATTAAACTTACTGTAGGAAAGATCGAGGATTCGAGAATAACTGACCCAGATAAAATAACCGAATATTATCCAAACCCGGAATCAAACTCCAGAATAAATTTATGAGAGAAACTACCGTAACCGAAACTTCTTATATTTGGCTAGTTACACCCACTATCACTCCGCAAACTGACAATATGATTTTTCATACAAAGTTCCAGAACACTTGCCTGTAAACTGAAACCGCCAACCGCCACGTCAACGCAGGCCACGTAGCTACGTTCAACTATCCCGTTCCGTTTCCGCTAGACGATAAACACACGACCGGCTACGCGGAGTAGGAAATAATCGGGAGATGCAAGGATTCTATGCAAATCAAATACGGAGATGAAAGGACGTTCTAACATATTATTATTTACAATGGCAATAAATTTTACGGTTATTTTCTTAATATGTCCGGCTAGATAAGTCGCTATAAATACTTTATTGTAGAAATTCTTCGTTTTTAATATTATTTTTATAAATCAAGCCTGTTTTCGCGTACATTGCAGTTTTGCTAATAATTAAAACTGTCTAAAAAAGGCTAGCTTTTGAACGGGAGTGTCAAAAGCAATGTTGCCCGTAACAAACAAATTCCCCAAAATTAAAGTACTAACGTTGAATATTACAGGCAGATACTTGCAATTTTTACAGCATAAGTATTACGCAGAGTTTGGCAAGCGAAACATGATATTAAAAATATGCGGCAAATTTGAAAACATCATGACCTGGCAATACGGAATGCATAGAAACGAAGTAGGTTTTATAATTGACAGCTTTTTTAATTGTTGCCATATAAAGAATCCTTTTTCTAGGTCAATATCATGTTTCTCTAGCCAAACTCTAGCTGCCAAAACGACACAATAAAAATGAAATAACTTTAAAGGCTGCTGCAAAACTTATTTAACGAAACAGCACAGTACGAAAAACTAAGTGACTAATTCGACACGATAGATTTATCGTCCACAATATATCGTTATCGTCGAGAGATAAAAGCGGCTCCATACATTTCTAAAATAAATTTCCATAGCACTCTTATTAGGTCGTGCCGAAAATGTTTTGTCGGCGAGCGATAAAGTATAAAAGCCAATTATGGGACATGGATGGTCAGCATATAGTCCAGTCACAAATTAACGAAAAAATATATTAAAAAAATATTACAATATGAAGAGATAAATATAGATAAAATAAAACGGTTAAATTAAAGAATGATACAAACTGTCCTGTCTACAACTGGGTCTTAAATATGTCCGGTACAAAATGCATTTGCAATTCCCTTTCTCTATCTTGTCTCTGCTAATGTGGTAACTGCCAGCCGCCGAGCCGAGCTGTCATGTGCGTTGTACGTTTTGCCTAATTTTTAGTTCCAAAGAGAAATTTTAATTATGTTTCTGAATAATACAACTACTTAGTTGTTAATTAATCGTTTTAAGGCTGCATCAAACGCGTATTCTGGGTATAAGTTGCTAAAAACGGATTGCAAATGTCAATATGTCAGGATCTCGGCCTTAATTTCCAACAGAGAATGGTGAGAAACAAGTTCAATTACTGTTTAATGCTCATTTTAATTACTGTGAACAATGTAACTTTAATTTAGTTTGGTCTAATGATTCCTGACACGCGTTTACTATAGGAGATTTTGTATATTTTTGTCATAGTTAGTTACCTAACAAGATTCGGCATTTTCTGTGATGCTTACTTGAATTAATGGGATTAGGAATTAAGACGTACGGTTATGTTTCAGGGCGCAAATATATCGCAGTTGGAAAGAGATATCGGCTCAGAACAATTCCCACCAAATGAACACTACTTTGGTTTAGTCAATGTAAGTATTTTGATAAGGTAAATAAAATGAAAAATTACTTATAATTTCAGCATGAATTTGGTTTTCAGTATATTCATTCCTAATGTTAACTCTAACCAGTCCCGAGTGTAAGTATTTATAGACAAGCACATAGCAAAATAGGTGTATGGCCTTCTGTGCTTTTCATAAAAGGAGGTTTTTGTATTGATAGCTACATTTTGTTGAATTTAGGAAATTCAAGAAGGTTCGAAATTCAAAATACACTGGATTGCTGCAACAATGGCACATTTATAAGTGCTGTTGTTGTGCATTTTAGGAACTGTGTTTATATATATTATATAGCACATTTATCATTCCATAAAGCTTATAAAAACATAGTGTGCATAGGCTAGTTCTAGTAAAAAATTTAAAGCTGAATTCCATTTAATGTTAAGCATTTAATGGATACAGAATGTGTGTGACTCTGCTCAGAGTAAGGTTTCAATGAATAACATTGTATATATTATTATTACGTTATCTGCATATTTTTTAAAATAGCATTTAACTGTAAGCATGGCATAATTTAAACTGACTCCAGGAAAGTACTCTATGATATTTGTCCTTGAGTAGGACTTACATACAGAAATGGCCATCTTTTTGACATTGATATGTAATAAACCTTCAAAACCTGATTATTGTGTAAGGTACACAGGGTCATTGTGCTGGTAGCGGCAGCTCCAGACAAATGGCTGACAACATTATATAAAATTAACTTAATATAATTTCCAAACAAGTGACTCGAACAATTTTAAGTTCTGAAGTTCTCTGACCTGACCTACAAAGGCTTCAAAATCTGCTTATTATAAAGGGGTACATATATTTCCATAGTCAAATAATTAATAAATGATTCATTTGATCTATGATGTTTTTGAAATTTACATTTTAACAGTGACACCATTAGTGAGTTTCCATTTCTTGTTATCATCTGATAAGGAATATGTTAATGTCAGATGCAGAATTCCAATAAGATTTTACGTCACAGCATTGTCTGTTCCGTGTCAAGCCCGGCATTATCTTGCCTTAATCTAACACAGATTAGAAACTCAACACAGATTTGGTTATTATTACATATTTAAATGTGCCATATGACTTAAATCTTATATGTTGTCAATAATAATCTATACTATTATAAAGTTGTAAAAATTAAATGTTTGTATGTGTTGTTGTGGTTGGTGATAGGATACTTTTTGTCTGAAAAAGATGGTTATAGGATACAGATGGTTATAGGATACTTTTTGTCTGACTATGCTAAAGATAAAAAGAGGGGTTATGACTTTTTCTCCTCCGCAGTTGCATATGTCCACAATTGGGTTTGGACTTATATGGAGAGGTACAGAAGTATGCAAAACAATGGAAGAGAAGGTGGCTCAGCTAATGTCTGTGCCAAGAACCCATAATGTTCATGAAATGAAACTATTTTCATAATGAAGAGAATTTATTAATGCATACAATTACGCCTCTTTCCCATAGGGGCAGTCCGTGATCACTTCTATCCACTTCCTATGAGATATGCATAGCTCTTTCACTTTGGCAACTTTCATTAAATTGCTTCATGCTTGTTGGTTAAGAGTACTGCTGACCTGGCCCTTCTTTAAAACATTATCTTTTGGTCTAGGAAAGTCCTACAAGATTTTCATATCGCTTTTGCTTTGGCGACTTCCATTAAATTCCTCATACATCCTCGTCGGCTTAGAGTACTCCTGACCTGGCCCTCCTTTAAAACATTCTCCATTTAGTCTAGGCAGCAGTGGATCTACTCCAGGGCTATTTGGGCTGCAGCCCCCATTGAAAACA